>JAAXCT010000043.1:0-1200000 GCA_012490785.1 Eragrostis nindensis | reverse complement strand
TGTGGCAGAGATTAATTTTGACTGAACAAGACAAAATTACTAACCATCTTCAAATTTTGCAACGATATATGGCCGCTCTTGTTTGGGCCTAACAATTCAAACTGCTCTCTTAGGTAGAAGAGCTGATCTGTCGTCAATGTCTTTGCAAGGGCCTGCAAAATGTAAATAGCTAGTTAGCAGATCCATCCTATGGCCGCAGTATTACAGCAGTAAACTATGGCATCCCACATAACAGTCATTGGAGATGGTTCATACAATGGAAAAAATAGAACACCAACAGGATGAATCAATATGATCCTTGATTCTACTTTTTCGGTGAATGGTAGGGGAGAATCTACCAAAAAATTAATTTTTTTAATAATAGATAATGTACAGGATTTATAACACCAGAGTTATATAGCTAACAAGGTTCCTAGGCCCAATACACAGTGGCCACCAAGGTTAAGTGGTGCAGAAACCGGCCGACCATTTGCTGTGACGCAGATGAAGTGTTGGCAATAAAATACTCCCTCTTTTCTTTTTCTTTTTCTTTTTTTGTCGTTAGGACAAAAAAAATCTAGTACAAAGTTGAACTAGCTTTATTGTCCTAATACAACAAAATAAAAATGGAATGAGCACTCTTCAAAAATGGACATGATTTAGAGACAGCATTGTTTACACTTAGAGAAGGGAGGCTCCAGTAATTATGCCGTCAATTACAGACAAGGAACAAACTATTACCCTCAAAGCAGACTTCCGTAGGGAAGATGAACTTATGTATGCCCTCATAAGCCTGTAGATAATCATGTCTAAGTCAATCTTTACTTCTTGACTGCCACGGATCCATGGATGGCCTGCAATTATCATCGTATAGAAGAGAAGGTGTCATTTCATCTGGAACCTCGACAACTGTGTAAACCCAGTCCAAGACTAGAATGTTACTTACAGAGGGCCTGTGCGGCAGTCATCCTTTTGCGGTAATCCTTATTGAGTAGTCTTCTTACAAAGTCTTTTGCTTCAGCAGAAAGATTAGGCCACGGGGCTTCATCAAAACTAGGCTCTGCTTTTAGGACAGCTCGGAATATTCCCGACTCGGTACGTGCCCAGAAAGGGCGGCTTCCACAAAGCAAAATATATGCAATTACTCCAATGCTCCACATATCTGCCTCAGTGCCGTAAGACCGGTGCAGCACTTCAGGGGCAACATAATATGCACTTCCAACAATGTCGTTAAGTCTTTCATCTGCAGAATGCAACATTCAGATGCGACAACCTGTCGAACGGATAAAACAAGAATATACAATGACCCAAAGGACTAACCTGGCCTAACAAAGTCAGATAAACCGAAGTCTATGGCTTTCAAAGCAGAATTCTCATCCTTGGACATGAAAAGGAAATTCTGAGAAATGGAATTGAAAGGCAGAACAAGATTAGCATCAGCATAAAATATAAAGACTATTATAACACTTTTTCTTAAACAATATTAGTTGCATCACAGCTACGAATCCACAAAGCAAAGATAAAAGCGTGTTAAAAGAATGAAAGGAGGCACGCGCAGTTACTCTTAGTTCAGGTAATTAGCTTATGGTACTAAGGCAATAGTTTTGAATACCTCTGGTTTCAGATCCCGATGAACAACGCCCTGAAGATGACAAAATGAAGTAACACTAAGAATTTGGTGAACAACAACTTTTGCTTCTTCTTCAGGATATTTTCCACCTCTGCAACGCAGTATAGTAAGTAAATATTACCAGAATCCTTGTAGACTCAATGAAATGAAATGGCCAAAGGACTTCAAAGTTAGAAATGACATGTTTTAAGTACCTAGCCAAAATCCTGTCCAGCAGTTCACCTCCAGTGCAGAGCCTGGATCAGGAATAATACCAGTGAGTTGAATGTAACCAAGCAAAGGAAGTTATTTAGGTATTTAACACTTTTTTATAGGGTGTACACCTTATCAATAAGGGCTTGGTAACCTATTTTGGTGGAAAATTTTGCAAATCTATACATACAGGTCAAGGCCAAATCTGTACTTGTATTGACTAATATAATATGACATATAAAGTCAATGATACATGTCTCGCATTTATAACAAAACAACACTACCTTATTAAGCTATTGGGCAATTCTTATCCAACCTCATCTCCATAAAAGTCAACACCAGCCAATACAGAGCCAAACATAGAGAAAGTTGGAATCAACATTTAATGCAAGCAAATCGGGAGACCTTACACTCGGTGGTACATCCTACACATTCAATCAATCAGGTACGCTGCGCACTGACATTATCAAAGCCAGCCTTAATTTCGAGCTTGGGATTAGTCAGCTAAGGATTTGGGTGCATGGGTCCCATCAAGGTTAAGATGCTATTTCCATAAAGAAAACAAATCATAACCTATTTGGTATAGTTGCTAGTTTTTACGGTCAGTATAGTTTGTATGTAAGCTTTTGCATGGATGGGGTAAAGCATCTCGATCAAGACTTGAGCTAGTATTATGATCATATCCTCAGGAGTTGCTTAAAATTTTTGAAGAAAAAAAAATATATAGATTAGTTTGACTCACACAAACATGCATCAGATTAGAGGCATGAAAGTAATATTGCTTTACAAGTAAGTTATTTCACTAATACAGCTAATCATAAGGGTCTATAGGACATGCAAAAGGTGAATCATATGAATTGTAAAAAGTTAAGAAATGGAAAAAAAAGGTTCGGTGATCAGATGCTGACAATAAATATTTAGATCGCAAGATTCAAGGAGCTAGTCCTTCGCATCCATAGGGTTTCAGGAGGCATGAAGCAAAATGTCATGTGAGTTGCTGCATGCCATGTGATCAAGAAGATGAAGACATCAACCATCTCCTTGCGGGTGTGTATTCGCTAGGCAAGTATGGTTCCACCTCTTCAACGAGGTTGGGCTTGCAGGTTTGGCATCTCAACCAGAGGACAAAGTCTTGTGGATCAAAATTGACAAGGTGGCACAAACAATATTCAGGCAGAGAGTAAACACCTTGGTCACTCTTGGAGCTTGGATATGGAAACAATGCAACGACTGCACGTTCAAGGGGGCAGATCCTAGTGTTCAGAGGACCATTAGATGCATCAAAAATGCGGGTCACCTTTCGTGCTTAGCGGGCGCTAGGAACTCGCAAGGCTCCCCGCAGCTGCCGGTTAAGGTAGCTAGGTGCAGGGCAGTTCTTTGAGGTTGTTTTTCTTTTCGTTTGTGGCGCGAATGTAATCTGAAACTACAGTCCCTCGTGGCTTGGTCCGGAGTCAAGTGGCGAAGTTTGTGTGGGACCGTTTTTCTGTCTTCTTAATACAAAGGATACACAGCTCTTCTGCGTATTAGAGAAAAAAAGTAGTCACCCGTTTTTATTTTGTTCGGTCTTTTGTACATACCTAACCCTTTTTAATCAACAAAAAATGTGTTGTGGGGAACTCCCCCACAGTTTTACGTCAAAAAAGGGTTGATGTGTATTGCCTTTTCTGAAAATGCATGGAAATAAAAGCGGAAATGGTTGGCCCTACTTATTTTCCATAATACTGCCTTAAACCCTAGCTAGAAGTTTGAGACCTAGGTTTATAAGTAAAGAAACAAATTTGAGCTTACTCCATAACAACGTAAACATTTTCTTCATCCTCAAAAGCATCATAAAATTGCACTAGGTTGCTGTGACCAGTCAAAGAACTCAATATTTTGACTTCTCTTCTGACATCTTCAATGGCAATAGCTGTTGTCATCTGTCCAAAATCCAAAAATAGTTACTAGTCAGCATCATGTAATTGACTACAGTTTTTTTTTATAAAAGGTAACAGAATAACTAAATAATGTACAGATATATGGCTAAGTGTATAAACAATATCAATTTTTATTATCAAGTGGCCATTTCAATCATTAGATAAGATTAATTTTTGGAAAATTAAGATCCAGAATATTTCACATAAAAGGACATCTAACATGGAAGAAAGGTATGTATAATGAACATAAGAGATACAAGAGGATCTATGTTTATGTTCAGACTAAAGTCGCAGTGCAATAATTAGCCATTTTCCACGCTTTCCTTATCTTATATCCTATCAGTGAAAATTGCAAAATTAATGCATAAATATACTACCAATCAGGAAAGGCACATACTATGTGTTACATTGTTATATTTTGTCATGACCAGGAGGTATGAGCACTGGTAACCAAAAAAACTCAAGTGATCGCCAAGCACAAGTGAGGATTTTGGCCTAATAACCGACAATTGTTTTGTTAAAAATTGTACAATCAACGCACAAGACAGACAGTTAACAAAACATGAACCACTAATAAGAACATAAGATGCTTTATACTGGGAATACACCAACTACACAACTGATAAACAAAAAATAAAATGAACCAATAACATAATTAATTACCCAATACATAATTACATAGATCTAATTCATGTCCAACAGAGATATCATTCATGTACCAACTTAAAACATTGCACATGTTTGATTCTACTAACCGAGATTACACTGAAAAAACCAGCATAGCTGACATCTCAATAAATAGCACAAATGTATGGAAAATGTAGTGTCTATCAACCGTTGGGCAATCCAGCCTCCAACAAACTAACAGAAAAAGCACCACTGATTGCTTTCTTTCCTATGTCCATCCACCATATGTTTATTTTGTGTTTTATTTGACTCTTTGTCCAAAAATTAACAGCATTAAGCCGCTAGCACACCTTTAAATTTACTGACAATCACGAGTATCTGATTTCATTAAAAACACTTATACACTAATGCAGTCCCTAATCGCCATCAGCGCACCTGCTTTAAAACGTGACTTGTTTGTGCACAATTACTAGTACGATGATGACATGTCAATAGATGCATCATGCATGAAACCTCAAGAGAAGTACATCATAAAAAGCTTCCACTTACAGAACTTGGAGGCCCCAAATGGATGAAACTGTGAATGTTTTAATAGAATTAAAATTAGGGCATTGCCAGTGCCACAACTCTTACTGATCCAGACCGGAACTTGAAAGCCGTTATTGGGTTTTCCGCTCAGCAACAGAAACAATTGAAATATGAGATTTGATGATATTATCAACTGGGCTCGGAGAGCCAAAGATAAGATTATGATCACATGGCAACGATTTAATGAGCAAGCTCTCAACACACATATGGAAGATGTTGCTTCTAGAGTTTGTGAAACCAAACGTGTTGAAGCAGCAAGCAAGCTTTGCTGGCGAGTCATGGTCCCTCTCCCAACTAACAACCAGGGAACGCCCCAATAACTCTCTTAAATCTGTCCTTTGAATGCTAATCAAGCAAGGTACTAGCAATATGATAACTGAAGTATACAGAAGTAGAACGTACAACTATTTCATGATTCATAATACAGTTTCAAGCATGTCAACTGAAAGTCACAGCAAATGTGCACAAGGTGAACTCAGATGAAGTGGCGCTTTGAGCACAAAACATGCGGCACAAGTGCACAACATCACTCCAACTCAATACTCAAGCAATAAGCATCCAAAGTCAAGCACAAAACTAAACAAATGTGAGCAAGTCATGAACTGGACGGACGAAATACACCAGGGAATGACAAAAGTGTTGCACCTTGGCCTTGGGAATGACCTTGACGGCAACGTCCTCGCCCTTGAGCTCGCCCTTCTTGGCCTTGGCGGCGCAGGTGTACCCGAAGTGGCCGCGCCCCACCTCCCGGCCGAGCTCGTACTTGGCCGAGAAGTGCTTGGAGTAGCCGAAGCTCTTGTCCAGGCCCAGCTCCGGCTCGCCGCCCTCGGGGATGGACGCCTCGTTCGGCTTCACCGAGCCATGACGCCGCGCCAGCAGCGCGCGGATGTGCTTGGCGGGCGACGGCGGAGGGAACGGCCGCTTGAACCCGCCGCGCCGCGGCGTGGAGGCCACGCTAGAGTTCGCCGGCGAGCCCTTGTAGCTCGACGGCGGGAGCGGGCTAGGCAGGTAGAAGGAGAACTTGGCCTGCTTCGGCGTCCGGGGCTTAACCGGCGAAGCGGCCCCATCGCGGGCCGGGTCACCGGCGCCGTGAGCTACGTGGTCTTCATCCACCCCCGCCGGCTCCGGAGCCGCCGCCGACTTGCCGTAGCAGAGACCCATGGCGCGCGGCGGGTCAAGAACCGGGGGATTTCACCTCGAAATTCGACCGGAATCGCCCAAGAAACAGACGGAAGGCTGGTCACAGATTCACCTCAGCTTCACGAGCTCATGATTGCATCTCGGATTACTCGCGGGACACCATCAAACCACGCCAAATACTTCGCCTCTCGAGGGGATAGGAGCCCCCCTTACCAAACCAAGAACCAAGCCTTCCAAATCAAGAAACGGGAACAAAAGCACCGACCCGTCACAAGAAATGGAGGTGGAATTGAGCTCCCAAGAGAGGACAAACAAAAAAGCAGCAACAGCACAACAGAATCGGCTCTTTTCTTGAACAGAACGTGCCAGAGGAGCAAGGGGAACGGGGAAAGGCTGGAGCTTTGTGGCGAGACGACTGGAACGGATCGGAAAAAGGAAAAAGGGAGGAAGAAACGGAGGCGATTGAAGAGCGCGTGAGTCCTGTGTGAAATGGGGGAAGAGACAGAGAGAGCAGTGGCGGAAAAAGGAGAGGCTCGCTTGCCTTGGGTTGCTGCTTTCCGTTGCTCTCTCCTCTCCTCTCTGGAAGGAGGAGGTTGGGCTGTGGCTGACACTGGTCGTGGAATTTGACGGTTTCTGTTCTGTGGCGTCAGCGCCATCTCTTCTTCTGGCTGGCGAGCTAGCGCATTGCCTTCTCTGAAAGTTACCGAATTTCTGTTTGATATATTTGTTGAGATTCAAACTAGTTTCTACAATACTGCGCCACAAAGAAAATATGAGGTTAAAATCTTACATATATGCATTATCACATAGGGATGTTTATTTTTGTTTCTGCTTGTTGAGAAAGCAACTTATTTAACAAGTTATCGAAAAGCAGCTTCTTATTCTTTTTTCATAAGAAGCGTGCTTTTAGTTCACTGTGCAGAAACTTATGTTTGGCCTGGTTTATGTTTATTTTGAAAAAAAATATATAAAATATGTTTGTGCTAACATGTCCATATATATTCTATACTTAACATGCCAACTAGTGTTGTTCAGGTATAACAACGCACAAATATATATGTTATATATACGGTGGTGGGATGGGGGTTAGGTAGCATTTGATTGTTAAGTTTCAATGTTTTTCTTGTTCCTTATATTCAGAATAGTCTTCTACTCGCCCCCAAGATGTTCCAGAGTATCAGAAAGGAGAAGATGCATATATGCATCGTAAGACTAGTTACATTTTTTTTTTTGAGGTTATAAGACTAGTTACATTGATTTAGTCATACACTAAAATTGCATCAACCATGTTTTTATGATGTTGTGACGTCCTATGGCGACCCATCCTCTTCCAATGTCATCTTTTCTTTCGAACCAATGATCTTCTCATGTCATCAACCATGCTCATGCTACCCCTCCCTACCTTTGTCCATGTAAGCAAATGAAGGATGGTAATAATGAAGTAAACATGTGATTCAACATGTTGTGTCACAGCGAAAGGGCCTGTAGCCTAGTGGTTACAAGAGCCTCAGTAGCATTTGAGGTCCTGAGTTCGACTCCCGGTGGAAGCGAATTTTCTAGGATTTAGCGGCGTTGTGCGTTCAGCGGGAGGCGACGTGGCCATCGACAGCGAGGCGCCAGTGGTGACTTCGTCAATCTCGAGAATTTACCGGCTCAGTCTTCGAAGATGCTCATAGGGGTAGGGTTTGCGTATGTGCGTTCATAGGGGTGAGTGTGCGTGCGTTGTGAGTGTCTGAGTTGTACTGTGTAATCGCAAAAAAAAAACATGTTGTGTCACACTCTATATATATAGTGGTGAAGCTGTCCGAGGATGTTATAAAGTTACATGGTTGGATTAAATGCTATAATGTGACCATGTCAATATATAATTTATTTAAAGATAGAAATTCATCTGTTATCTAGTGGCATTCAGCCTTTTATAAATTGGGCTTGTGCGTGTATCTTCCTCCATAAAATGATGTTTCATAGTCTAAAAATCTTTTTAAAGGACAGGATAAATTTGCAAGGGCATGTGCATAAATTAACCAGTTGTGACCTCTACAAAACTAAATTAAGGGTCACATATAATACATAAATTGGCAAAATTATGCTGGTTTGAGCAGCATAAAACATCGCCAAACCAATTCCTCTACACTTCTGCTTGGCAAGATAATACTCGTATTACAAATAAATTGTGTCTCTATATAAGGCTCTGCAAACGAGCAATCAACGTGAAGTGGACTCTCCAAGAAACTAAGCTCCAAAAATTTACTAAACTCTAAGAATTATCGTCAATATTCCTTGTGTATTCAAACTCTATACAAACCTGTATGGCTGGGAGAATGTACATTATTTTGCATCGTGTACCAATCCAATTGTATGCTGACGCTTTCATCGCAAAAAAAAAAGTGTATGACGCTTCACCTCCCAAAAAGAAAAATAAAACAGAAGGAATGGATTTGTTGCTTGCTGTTGTTGTGGTCGTCGTCAGTAGTACTTTAATATGCGGTCTCAGTCATGTGATGAGGTAAGGTTGTACGTATGACTACGTATAATATCAATATGCATTTTGATTGTCGAAGCTAGCTACGAATTAGCCTTGTAAAAGTAATAATATGGTGCAACCAGATATATGTACGATGGGAATCTTTTTCTTTTAAATTCAAATTTGTAATATATTTTGTTGGAGTGTGTAGGAGTTTCAGTTACTAGAATTTTGTAGAAGTTACACAGCTACAGTTTTTATTCTTATTTTTTACGTTAATTTCACAAACTCGAAAGTATATGGCCTCAACAAATATACCCAACTATTAGAACCCATTTCAAAGAATCACAACTACTTGCGCACACCCTAACGTACAAACCACTATTGTTTTTTCTTCTTTCTTTATATATAATAAAGAAAAGGAGGAGCAAGCAGATTATATTTTCTTAGTAAAAAGCTGGTGATCAAGCCCATGAAACTCCACATGATTTTTCTTGGATTATTGAAACAAAGTGAAAAGCTAGTGCTTTGTTATTGAACCTCAGAGGGTCGTCAAGCTACCTAACCTAACTTTGATGGTTCAGTAAATCTCAGATAAGACAAGGACAAAGGTGACCAATTCACTCCGTTGTTTTAGAAAAGACTTACTTTGTTGGACAGGGTTTTAGGGGACGTACGAGAGAATGACGAGGACATAGAAGAACATCATTCTTTCATCATCTACTCGGTCCCCATAAAATTCCTCAATGACTCTGCCATCATCAAATCTGTACTTAATTAAAACAATTTCTTCCTGCAATCGATTGCCCTTTTGGATATACCTTCATGCAGCCGATTACAATTCTGTTGGGTGACTATCAATCGAGGTACATATTGAGGGAGCCAAACAACAAAAAATGTAAAATGCATAGTGTGATTTATTAGTGTGCTGTTGTCATACTATTAAATTGGGAGGAAAAAAAATACTTCGAGCTAAATTTTGTTCTTCATCTCATTTTTTTACAACAAATACCCCAGCTAAATTCTTATTTGCATTTCACATAGTTTTTAAGGACGATTCAACAAGCTAGAGTGAAATTCGTCGCAAAAAAAAAAAAAACAAGCTAGAGTGAAACAATAGTAAGACATATGCATGATATTGTTTGGCATTTATATAGCAGTTAAGCGCAAATTGTGCCGTACAATGCGATATCTTCGTAGACGGCGCGCGGGTTCGCTATACTTTCCTGCTGCAGCTATTTGTGGTTTCTGTCATCAAATAGTTGATTAATCATTAGCGGTTACAAGTTGCTATCCACCACCAAAATCAGTTGAACGGAATGTATATTGCTCGAGAGGCAATGATCTGAAAGGAATAAAAAATAAAAGAGACACATGCAATTAGCTGTGAGGGAATAATACGTTAGAATAAAGTTGGTGGAACATGGAGCAACGTGGCCCATGGGAATGTCTTTGTGCTGTTGCAAGCTCTATGATCGATAGGCCTCTCGGAGCATGCATGAGCTGCACGAACACCTCACGCGCTCGCAACCGTCGAGGAAGGGGAAACCTGCCATTAGCCACCATGGCGCATGTGGATGTCTTCGTGTGCTCTTACGGTGCCTTTGATACAACAGAAAGGAATAAGGTTGGCAGGGTTAGTTCGACGGTCGAATCAAGAAGGCCAACGTGTTGCATGCACGCCGATTTGCAGCAAGGAAGTTGAGCTGAAGATGTCAGTTACGCTATGAGGGAAACAAAAAAGAGATGCAAGTAAATCACATCACGGAGCAACTGAAGTTGCAAAGCATTTACAATCAACTAAGCAAGATCCTATATTTTGGTAGAGAAAAGTACGCTAAAGTTATTTTTTTTTCTAAACACTTACTCGATCGCCGATAAAACCAAATGGCGGCATGTACTGCCAGTTTCATTTAGGGTTATATTAATTGGCCGTTCAAATCATTTATGTGAGCCAGCCACGCACGCTAGCCAATTATTGTGCACAGCTTAGCAGTCAACACAAACTCACGGAGCATGGATTGCATGGTGATTGGTACTGTACGTGTCTGGCAGTTGTGTTTGTGCGTTGTTATTGTTTCACGCGTTAATGTAACCTGCTTGTATTTCCAACAGCTTCATGTCGCTGTATCGTGGACTTGGCTGGCCGTACGCGCGCCCTGCCCACCAGCAGGAAGAAGGCTTGACCCGGCTACGACATGCCACCTGCAGGCACCAGCGTCTAGTTAGCTAGGCAGGGGCAAACATTTCGTGATGTTGTGACCATTTCATATCTTACAACCATTTCTAAAAAAAATTCATATCTTACAAGACTCGCAGCGACAAATATGTATATATTGAAGCTATCAGGCCAAAGAGTACTACTAACTAACTAGAGTGATTATTTTATATAGAAGAACAGTACTGCGCAAGACAATAGACTAACCATGACTAGGTACTGAAACAAATTTATCAGTAGGCGGCCTAAAGGACAGCTGTTGTGGCCTTGTGGGGGATGCATAGATGCGAAGAAGCTGCAATCTGACAAGAGAACGCCGGAGACTTTGCAGTGGCCAGACAATCTGATGGCATAGCTTCGATCTGTTGGTCTAATTTCTTCGTTGGCATCACGGTTACCGTTGTCATGGCATGGTCTGAGTAATAATCATATTCACATCCAGATTGACTGCGCGTGATATTTATGCATGCTCCATCAAAATCCAAGTTCATTCTCTCGTCGAAAGCTTCTAAATAACGGAGACCACAATGGGGCAATTCAAATGGGGGGAACGTAAGTATAGGAGGGCAATTTTACCTTTTACCTTATTGACAGCAAACAAGAGGACGCATGTATTGTGAATGAGCATGCATATTGGCAATGTTACAGACTCAGTACAAGAGTCAGTGTGATGGTCCTAGTTCTGCTCGGAAGGATCCTAGAACAAGACAAGACAAATGATGGTCCTGGTGAAGCCCACTAATTAACTAAGCACTGAAAACGCCAAGTTCATGTGCACAGGCAGCTGCATAGTAGTGTTTGTAATGTTTTTGCCGTCTGAAAGGCCAGGTCCGTGCTCGATCTCTTGTCTATTTACCGACTCCAGTTGCATCCTGTAACTGGGGAAGAGAGAACAAGTGAGCTGTACATACATTTTTCTGTAACAGCTTGACATGACAATAAGTAACTCTAATCTGTCTTCGTTTTCCCAGCCACGGCTAGTCCAGTAAGCTTTCTGTGCAAGTCAAGAAATGACACCAGCTCTGAAACCGCTAACGCTTAATTTAAGGAAGCTTCCAACACTGGACTAGCTAAGTGGTAGCTAGTGACCTCCATTTGTTTTAGTTTCTTCACAATCACCAATGACAATTAATTACTTTGACCAGTGGTAAGATCCTTGACCAAAACCTGCAATTTTCTGCAGACGCTCCAACGCGTCCAAGAACCCCATGACAAGGAAGGAAGAACAATTACAGGCTTACAGGTCACCATTGTCTCCCGTCCAGGGTTTCAGCACACCTAATCCACCACACCAAAGTCGTCTAACCGAACCAATTACTAAGTAGCGTGATCGGCATACACTTACTCCAAAGTTAAAAGAGATCGAGACAGAGACGAAGCAAGGATGCTGCTGTTCAGGAAGGAGCTCGTTTCTGCAGTCTTACTGGTATCGCTGCTGTTGATGTTGCAGTTGGAGAGTGCAGCAGGGAGCTCTGCTTCTTCTCCGTCCTGTTGTCAGCAGGAGCGTGGAGGAGTTGCAGTGAGGGCCCTGAGCAGAAGACTGCTGATGCCTCATCATGAGCAGGTTGCAAAGGGATTGATGGAGCGCGCGAATGAAGGTCAAGGTGTTTTTGGTGAGGAGGAGGAGAAGAGGGAGGTCATCACAGGACCTAATCCACTTCACAACAGATAGGAGGGCGAGCGACACATTGTACTGATTTTTTTCTTTGTAATTTTCAGAATTTGTTCATTTCTTCTTCTCGATCTTCTTGTGTTTTATTTTGGTTTCTGCCAATTCTTTGTTTTTGGATTGGTATTTAGCATGCTAAATCATGAATAGATTGTTCAAATTCTTCCATTTTATTGTCTTGGGTAATTGTCTGTTATTTTCCATGACAAATGTTCAAGTGTCAATCGCACACTCCCTCCCTACTTAAATTGTTGTGGTTAGGACAACAAATTTAGTTTATTTTTGAACTATAACCTTGTTGTCCTAACGACTTCAGTTTTTTAAAATGGAGGAAGTATTTAATTAGCACCAACGTTTGAGCTATGTACCGTTCTGTATCAGGAAGTTGCTGTTCTAAAATCCAAATAATCAAGCACCCTTCACTCAATGCTTTGATTGTAGTATCACCAAATTCCTACCTTTTTTTGTTTATCATATTCTTACATGGTCTTTCCAGATTCTATGGGGCTGATAAGCTTTTTCTCCAGAGAATCTGATAAGGGGGAAAACGGGGAAAATTGAAAACGCAAAAAGAGTATGCACAGAATGGGCCATCACTCCAACTCTTATGTAAGGCCGTTTAGCCCAACATAAACAGGCCTAAGTTTCCACAATGATACCCAGCCCAATAGTCAATCTCGGACCGCTCCGCTCGAACCTTCTAGACTCCGGAGACTCCCCCCATTTACCCATCCTACCCTCGCCACACCGCCAGAGCCACGCGGTTTCCGGGGGCAAATCCGTCTAAACCGCACCCCGGGCCGTCGCCGTTCTTCCAATTAAACCCTAAACCCCTGAGGCAACAGTAAAGACACAGGAAGCAGAAGCGCGCCCCCAAGCACCAGCTTGCTCCCCAAGAAGAAGAAAAGAGCGGAGGGCCTCCTCGCGGCGCGGCAATGGCGAAGCATCTGATCCCGTCGTTCAACCGGGTGCTGGTGGAGAAGCTGATTCAGCCCAAGAAGAGCGCCGCCGGCATCCTGCTCCCGGAGACCACCAAGCAGGTAACCCAATAGATCTCGCCATTTTCCCCTTTCCAGCGCTTGTTCCGTCATAGTCCCTGTGCGCGAGCAGCCCTGGAATTTGGTGTTGTAGATCCCGGTCAGGGAGTCTAGATTGCGGGTGTGAGGGGAAGATAATTGATGCGTCAGTTCCTTTTTGGAAAATAAAAAGGTTCGTAGTTATGTGTAGGTGATGCGTTGTGATCACTAGAAAATAATTAATCAGATTGTTTTGGAGGGGACTACACGATAGAGTTTTGAGGATTCTGCTAGCTAGTCGCTGCAACGCGGCTCCTGCGTTTGCACCTGCGAGGTTGTTTGGTTGTGATTTTTCCCCTTGGAACTAATCTTTGTTGCCCTTCTATGATGCCAAATTTGTGCCTTTCTTATGAAGAAGGAAATTTGCTCTAGTACTGTCCCTGAATGATCCTGATAATCTGTTGTCGTTTGAACTAGTTCAAGTCATGATCAAATCCGTTGTCAGTAAATGATTTATATTAATTGCTATGAGTGTATGCCAACCTTTTATGTAAGCATCGGGAAAACCTCTATTAGTGGAGTTACCGGCTTTGTTACTTTGATGGATGCATATGTGTATTTGATAATTGATATGCTATATAGTCACTTCCTTGTGGGTTCTGGGATCTACCATGCTATATTGCCGATCTCTATGATTGTGTCAACCTGCTTTGGCTGTTCTGCTTGACCATTGTGGTGGCTTAGTTTTAGCATCTTATGCATCTATTTTATAATCTAGAATGCAAAAGGCAAGCGAAGATTTGTGAACTGAGTGGAATAGACTGCCACCTTATATTTGTTATCAGTTAATGCACGTGCTACTACTGAGGTTACTTTACCCTGCTAGTGCCTGTTTCAGTCATCAATTTAGTCATTAGATTCTTTTGCATGGGCAGAATGCTCCAGTGCTATAACAGTAATGCATTTTGATCCAATTCTTTCATCAATCAATGCCCTTAAAGATTAATCTTGTCAGTATGAACTGTATGTCCTTGTAAGTTTATTTCACATTATGCATACACTTTACGAGTGAGTTTTCATTAGCTGTGGACCCTCATTATTATGTTAGGGTGAGTAAGTTCAAGTTATTAAATCAAGCTGGCTTGTTATTATGGTTTTGAAACTGCTTTTTTTTTCCCTGCCAATTTGTGGGAGCATAATATATCTCTTTATTGGAATGCAGCTGAATGCTGCTAAAGTCATAGCTGTTGGCCCCGGAGAGCGTGATAAGGATGGCAAGCTGATCCCTGTATCTCTGAAGGAAGGTGAAACTGTTCTACTTCCTGAGTATGGAGGAACGGAAGTGAAGCTCGCTGAGAAAGAGTATGTATTTCTGTGACATCTTGCTACAAATTTCATTCTAAACCAGAAACTCAAAGCAATTAAAAACTTGGCATGTAGACTTGCATTGTGGAAGGTAATTTAGTAGTTTGAACAAGCACCTTTGTTGGTCAAGTGAAATGCTATCCAGGCTGCTTCTGTTAAGACATTCTGTGATTTACTAACAGTTTGCTTAAGTTGGTTAGTAGTCTGTTTGGAAAGGCTTCTTCATTCCGTACAGCTCATATATGTGACTTAGATTCCGTACACTTCATTCTGTGCATGCATAGGTAACCAAAAAGAGGATTTTCGGTTTGCTTGTCTATTCAAATTTTCTGTAGACAACTTCAGGCTTATAAGCATCTAAAGAAATTGTTGATTTAAACATACAAAGGAAAATTATGTTGTTATATTGAGTAACATGATGCGATTGATAATGTAAACTTGTTTGTGGTCTAACCTGGCTTCTTGTAAAACTTCAGGTACCTTCTCTACAGAGAGCACGACATACTGGGGAAGCTTGAGGAGTAACTGTGGCCTGTCAGTATCTCGAGGCTGGAGGCCTGTTAGAGTAGAGATGCTGGAGTGTAGCACGAGTTCTCATTTGTGGAGCGGGGTGACAAGAAAACCCATATGAGAATTTGATTACATTGCCTCATCTTGAACGTTATTTGAATTCAAGAAATTGCTTATTTGACGCTTTGTTTGGTGGCCGTAGTTCTTATTGAGAAATCGTAGGATAATCGGTCTGGGTTTGAAGCATGTGTATCGTTGTTTGTCTGCAATTCTTGCAATGTCCCCTGCATGCGGACAGGATGGACGGGCCAGAACTGCGGTGCCTCCGGTGAGATGATTGCCGTCCCATGAGATGATACGGGAGCTTCTTGCTACTGCAATTTGAGTCGACAGAGTCAGGTGCAAGCCTAACAAAGGCTCGGTCCTCATGACTGAGAAGCATGCCATTATCCATATATATATATATCCTTGTTATTCTGAAGCAGGAGAGATAATAGCGATTGGAACGTGTCTCACTCTTCTTATATGTAGCACCCTTTAACAAGAAGTGTCCTGCAGAAGAACTACAGCGATTGCACCATTGTTGCTTGTTGGAGTCATAACGATTGTCCCTGTTGTCAAAATTCAAGGGGGAGAAGATGTAGCAAACGACAAAATAGGTTGTTTCGTGCAGGGGAGTAGTGTCCCCTAATCTATATAGGTCCAAAATTATTCATTTATTTTATACTAACTAGCTGTTGGCCAAAGTAGAAGAAGCATTGATCGATCCTTTGTGCGCTCTGCTTTTATTTTGTGGCCACATCTAGGAGTACACGCTACACACACATACACAGATACAGATGGTGTTTAGCATCTGCATTTGGACAGGATGGACGGTTCAGCGTACGGTCCCTCCAGTACTCCGCGAGCCACGAACCGATACGCTGCTTCAGTAAGATGTATCCCGTCCCATGAGACGTGCTTGGATGGGTCAGGGCAGAGATTAGTCGACCTGGCGTTGCAGGAGCCGAAGTTGTATGGGCCGCCATCTCCACAGCACGCGTTCAAAGCGCCGTCTTTCGTAAACCCTGCAACATACTCGACAGTTAAAAACCAGAATCGATCGAACACTCGACAGTGACCTGAAACTAGCTAGCTAGGCTCAGAGTTGTATTAATCGTACCGTGTTTGAGAGGGTTACGAACGATCTCCAGCATGGCGCCGTAGTAGTCGCCGTAGATGAGCGTGACCGTCGGATCATCGTGAGGGGTGATCCGGTGGAGCATGCGCTTGAGCTCGCGGTTGTGGTACTCGGAGAATTCGTTGAGCCACTTGAGGCACCCGGCGGCGTCGTAGTCGCCGGCGCTGCTGTTGCTCTGGAATATGGCGAGGTACGTAGGGAGGCAGCCCATGGCGAAGGTCCCTGGGACGACGATCCTCTTCGCGCCCAGGCCGATCAACACCTGATCGAGTTGAAGTTTATGCACGAGCACAACAATTACTGCATCAGTCCTAGCTAACTCTGGCTGCTGTGTGATAGATGTAATCATTAAGCTAATAGACATAAGTTGGAGGATGATCGATCAGATCAATTACCTTGATGGCGTTTTCAATCTGTTGGATGACTTTGGGGACCACCAACGGCTTGATCTCGGTTTCGACGGGCAGGTTCTGGGTTATGAGGTAGTCGTAGTCAACGAGCCCGACCACCCCGAGCAGGAACAGGGAGCTCGACATGACATGCTCGCGTTCTGCGCAGAAACGCAAGGGTTCGTTGAGAGCCTGCACTTAAATGTACACGAACGGACTGAACGCATGACGATTCACCTTGTTCCGTATCAGGCGCGAGCAAATGGAGCACGCGCTTGAACCACTCGACCTGCACGTCCAGCGAGTAGGGCGAAATGCTGCTCGGGTCGAGGCCCAGGTCCCTGAAGAAGCTCAGGTTCAGCGCCGACGAGGCGGCCACCGCGAAGTTCGCACCATACCGGAAGTCGTCCGCCGTCTTCCCAACGAGGGACGGCGGCGACAAGGGCAGCCTCAGCGCATCCGCTGCACGGGCCGGGTCAACGATCGATCGACGCACATGTATATATGTATGTGTATACATATATATATATATCTATAGATGCATGGAGTGACGTTTACTCCTACCTATGAAGTCGACGATGAGCCTGCCGTCGGAGAAGCGGCCGCTGGGCCGGCCAAAGAAGGTCTCGCCGTAGGGGGGCGTCAGGACGGTCTCGTTCGGGGAGAGGATTACCAAGTTGCCGGCGTCGGTGTAGGAGTCTCCGAAGCTGAACAGGCGCGAGCAGGGCGCGCCACCGCTGCTGCCGGACACCGCGGCGTACGGGCAGAGGAGGAAGAGGAGGAGAGGAAGCACCACCGTGGAAGGAGCCATGGACATATGAGTAACTACTAGCTAGATCATGAAAAAAATAGGTGGCTTTGATTGGGGTTCGTTGAGCATCAAATTGAATAGTTTAGAAATGGCGTGCATTAGTTGACAAATGACGAGTTCTATATACCAAACGACTTCAGTATTATATTCAATTTTGTTAACTGAGCACGTACGTGTTAGTTTTTTGCATCTAACATCATAAGTATACTTGCGACAAAGCGCAGAAGCGTGATCAACATATGTTCTTAGAGATAATATTTACTAATTTAGAGGTGTTATATATTTCAATTCTGGAGCATGACAACGAGATATGCACTGGACAGTACTGATTCTTCATAAGGGCAAACCCGGAAAACTCGGTTACCCATCATACATCTGTCAATAAAATACATGAGACATTTTATTTCTTATATTTTTTAGAACAATTTAATTTCTTATATAAGATTGTCTATTTTGCGGTTGACGGTTTTTGGAAAGCATGTGCAGGCTCAATTGATGTATCAACACTGAGGCCTGTTGCTTGATCATTCATTAACGTCTACATTTGGACAGTACGGGCGGTGCAGCGTACGGTCCATCCAGCACGCCACGAGCCACGAACTTGTTGGCAGCCTCGGTGAAATGTATGCCGTCCCATGTGATGCGCTTGGAGGGGTCAGGGCAAAGAATCGCCGTGGCGTTGCAGGAGAACAGCGAGCCGGAGTTGTACGGCCCGCCGTCTCCGCAGCACGCGGTCAAAACACCATCCTTGTCAAACCCTATACAAATTATAAATGGAGGCTTAGTTAAAGAAATGAGATATTGTAATCTTTTTGAGAACGACGCGTAGTAGGTTTGAATGGAATTTGTGCGAGTCAGCTCGATCCTAATACCGTGTTGGAGAGGGTTACGGATGATCTCCTGGATGGCGCTATAGTAGTCGCCATAGATGATCGTGGCCGTCGGATCTTGAGTGGTGATCCGGTGCAGCATGCGCCTGAGCGCACGGTTGTGGTGCTCGGCGAAGTCGTTGAGCCACCGGAGGCACCCGTCGGCGTCGTAGTCGCTAGAGTTGTTGCTCCGGAAAGTGGCGAGGTACCTGGGTCTGCAGCCAGTGGGGACGTTCCCGGGGACGAGGATCGTCTTTGCTCCAAGGCCGATCAACACCTGTTCAATTGAATGCACACACGATCCATGTAGTTAACCATGGTCATCAAGACCCTTATTTATTTTTTGTTAGGGCGTGTTTGGCATGGCTCTGCTCCACAGCGGAGCAGCTCCACTCCAAAACTCCACTCCGGAGTTGCTCTGCTGTGGAGTTGGAGCTGCTCATGGAGGTGTTTGGCTAGGAGGTTGTCCCTAGCTCCAGAAAAAAGAGTGCTGAGGTTGAATTGACATCTTTGTCCTTAGTTTGCCTGACTGTATTATTACATATATTGAAATAAATGTAATTATTTTTCTCCATAAAATGGCAAATGAACTAGATTTTTTTGAGGAACAAAAATTGTAGTAAGGCATAAATAATCAATCTCCGGCATCTAACCAACTCACAAGAACTTCTCAGTATAAGGATATTGGTTAATTGGTACTCCCTCTGTCCCAAAATAGATGTCGCTGTTGACTTTTTTGACTGCTCGTCTTATTCAAATTTTTTACGTAAATTTTATTTATTTTTTTACAATTTGTTTTATCATTGAATATATTTTAATCATGACATATTTGTTTTTATATTTAAATAATTTTTTGAATAAGACGAAGAGTCAAACATGATGTCCAGTGACAACTATTTTGGGACGGAGGGAGTAACATACAAGATGATATCCGTTTTGTCTGCATCTGTCAACACGCACATCAGATAGACTACGGACCAATTATAACAATTCGAAGCTAGTAGAAAACAAAGGGGAAAGAAAGAAAAGGCCAGTGTCAGAGCAATGTCGGGCACTGAGGGGCAGGTCAGGGCGTCGTGCACCAGGAGCAGCTGATGTCGTCGGGCACCGGGAGCAGCTGATGGCGCGTCGAGAGCTGCCTCGTCACTCACGCGTCCGGGAGGCTGCTCCGAACTCGCACGTCCAGATACGGGTCACTGCAGGCCTCTGCGAAGCAGGGAGGCGGCCTGGAACCGGGGAGGAGTTGCGCGGCGCAGGGGCGGCGCCCTGGATGCGAGGCGGCGCGGGAAGGCGGCCAGGCGGGTCCGGCGTTGGGTGGTGGCTAGGGTTTGGAGGCTCGGCCTCCTCTGGCGCGAGCGAAAAATGAAGGCCGGGGCGCGGGGGAGACGACCGGGAACGGAGAAGAGAAGAAAAGAACGAACCGGTACGTTGTGTAACCAGTGGCATGGTAGGTAATTATTTTCAACTCCAGAAATCTGAGTGTCGTGAAGTTGCAAAAGAGGTGCTCCAATAAAATGAACTACAGCTCCACCAAATCTTTGGAGTTGGTCTGCTCCAGGAGTTTTGAGAGTTGGGTGTTTGGCTGAATTTGGTCAGCTCCGAACTGGAGTTGAGCTCCAGAGCCATGCCAAACACGCCCTTAGTGTTCAGGCAGGATGCTCCGCCGTTACCTTTATGGCGTTTTCGATCTTTCCTACAACTTTCGGTACCAAGGGCTTGATCTCGGTGCTGAAGGACCGGTTCTGGAAAAAGGGGTTGTTGTAGTCGTTGCCCCCTATCCCTAGCAGGAACAGGGAGCATGGCACGATATCCCTGCCTTCTGCATACATACAGATACATGTAACATACTTTGTTCAGAGCAACATTTTTTTTTGGAGCAAACTTCTAAGAAGAACATTACTACCTTGTTTGTTGTGCTCGAGCAATCGGAGCACGTCATTGAACCACCCAAGCTGCACGTCCAGCGAGTATGCTCCTCACATCCAGCCCCATTTCCTTGAAGAAACTCTGGTTTAGCGCCGTCGCTCCGGCCACCGCGAAGTTCGCACCGTGCCGGAAATCGCCGGCCGTCCTTCCAGTGAGGTACGGCGTCGGGAACGGCAGCCGCAACGCCTCCGCTGCTTCCACACATATCTCAAACGATTGCAGTGCACATATGTATGCTACTCATGCGTGCATTCACTCATCAATACGTACCTATGAAGTCGATGATGAGCCTGCCGTCGCTGAAGCGGCCGCTGGGCCGGCCGAAGAAGGTCTCGCCGTAGGGCGGTGATAGGATAGTGATGTTGGGAAAGAGGCTGACAAAGTTGCCTGTGTCGGTGATGGAGTCGCCGAAGCTGAACAGCCGTGTGTAGCAGGCGGAAGAGCCGCCTGGCGCCTGATCACGATCAGCCGATACGGCACCATACGGGAGCAGGAGGACGAGGAGGAGAAACGCCGGGAAAGAGGAGGAAGAAGAAGAAGACATCGATGATCAGCTTCTTCCCTGGCTTAGTCAGATCATGAACGCAAACATGCGTTCAGTTGGAGTTACAGGCCAAAGAATAAGCGTATTTTTCGATCCTAGCCTTGTCAACAATGCACTCGTCCACCGTTTAGTTTGTCTTCAGTGTTGAGCTTCATATAAGAGTTTGAAACTTAAGAGTGAAGCTAGCGTTGAACAGTGTTGTCATTTATGTTATACATGTTTTATTCACTCAAGGTTTGAGTTTGACTCGCATGCGAATTTTATATCCCCGGAAACATGATCAAAATTTTTTGACAACTGATCAGGTATCGTTGAACACGCAGCTAAAGGTATGTCATTTGAACATATGTCAACTAGAGAAGTAGCAACGTAGCGTGCAATACCTAGCCCTGTCCTTGAATGTGCTGGAGACGTTATTAATAGGGGATATAGTATCTGGAACCTAGATGATGTTCAACCCCAAATCAGTTATACTAATTAATATGCTTGTTCCCTGTGTATTGTACAACTAATTAAACACACATTACAGAAATGATAAAATTTCGTCTCTTAAGCTATAAGCCTATAACGTTCAGTTTAGTCAACTTAATGCTCGAAGTTAAGACGGTCACATGTTCAAATGTCGAAACATAATATGTATAGTGTTCAACTATCCATCATTTTGTTAGTTGGGTTTCAATTACGTTCCCACAACAAGATGGATGTATTGTTGGTATGGCAATCACGATTTCACAAGCAAGATCGACTTCAACCCCATTATTTCTCCCGAATGAATGAGCAAGCATATTCGCAGAAAGAAAAAAAAAAGAGGAAAGAATGAGCGAGCAGCTGTCTCCTGTTGTGACTGGTCAATATTTGACCAAGAGATTAAATTTCAGATATTCCACAAGACAATCATGACGCTAGTCATACATGAGACCAGCCTGTATATGCCAATGGGGCAAGGCACCGTTTCAACTCGGGGAAATCGGTAGGCACGATATATAATCGAGCCGGCCGGTTAGCGAAGGCTGCTCCGAGGCCCCTATCCAGCCAATATAACAAGGTAACTAATCATAGTGACATGATTATCGTGTATGGAAATAAACATAAAGATTTAGAGAAAATCATATATGAACATGAACACTGAGAAAAGATTGTTCCCTTCAAAAAAGAACGCTGAGATTGAATATTATGGTTCACACATTCTGTTTCTCATAAAGTTTTGCTTATAACCTAAGTGAAGGTTATGAAACATTGTGGTATATCTGAAAACAATATCAGAAATGACTTATGTGTTCATCAAAACGACTTTAATTCAGTTAAAAAAAAAGCACTAGGATTAACCTGAAAGAAGAGCTGAAATGGACAACCACATGCTAGAGAAGCCAGAACTGTACATAACAACCAAAAGGAGAACAAAACCATACACTCGTAAACTCAAAGCGCCTGCCACAGATGATAAAAAAGAAAATTGTGCAGTATAATCCACATTGAGCACTCATAATGAATAAGGGACTGATGCATATGTAAACGCAACAAAAACGCTAGTTCTATACTTTAGTGATCATCTGATAACCACTCCCCAAAATAGGGAACATAAAGCCTATATGGGGGCAGACATCCATCAAGAGAGCAAATGATGCGTCCTTTCCCTGTTCCCATATCATACGACACTGTCATACCCCATTTCTAGAGTATGATGTGCATTATGTATCAGTCCCTGGATCAGTAGCTGATACGCACAAGAACACAGATATGATAGCCAAAGCATACTTCGAATAAAGGAAGTATTACCTGCTATAGAGCCCTTAGTGGCGGTTCGACAAGGATTAAGACCATCCATGTCCATCCGACCAACTAACGGCGAAGCAAACAGCGGAAACCACGGCCCAAGCCACAAGCAGACTTGAGAAGCAGACCCGAAAACCAACACGTCGCCGCTTCCTACGAAGCCTTCTCTTCACTAAAAACAGCAGACGCAAACGCGTGAGTACATAAGGTACTCAGCAAACCCTAACACAAGGGGTAAGCATATGCAAGGGTATATCAATGGTAAAGGCTGGGGTTCATTGTATTGGCGGAAAAGCCAATTTTCATGCAAGGGTTGTTTTGCAAACAAAGCCAGTTCACAAACTACAGTCAAGATTATTATCATATAATGGGGTTGGTCGGCCCTGGGGGAGATAATGGTTCAATCCCGCCAGTTCCTCACTTTTAATGCTGGCCGGAAACCAGCGCACGGCTCCACGCCGGTGTATTCCGAAAACACGCCAAGGATAACTCACACAGAAAAGTCTAATCATAGTGTGGCCATTGCTTTCGCGTTGTCCAATACCGTGGAACACGGCTATCCGGATAGATTCTTAACCTCGGCCGAGGGTGCACAAATTTCCCCACAAGGTAGTCCAGTCCTCCCCGGGGTCCCAGTTCGGACTGTCCTACTAAAGGTCCCGTACCCACTTGGTACCACCACGGCATCCCCCACGGACATCACCAGGGGCTTCACAGTTCAGTAATATGGCCAGATTCACAATAAATGCCGGACTCGCCGCCACCCTCGTCGAGTCTTCTCCTGGGACTCCGTTGCAATCTCCTGCCTCCGGGGGGTACCGGGTGAGTACTAGTAGGGTGTGGTTCCAATCCCGTACCCATATACGGCTTGTGGCTGCGCGTAAGGTGCTAGGCAAAGGCGGCACAAGAACCGGTCCTTATACGACTGAACCAGGCATCTTCAATATCCAATCCCCACGGGGAAAGGCGTCCCAGAGATAGCCTCCCCACTGAGGACTACCTCGCCTGGTCCCGCCCAAAACATCTCCCACTATGGGTTGCACTTTATCACCAATCCCACCCATTTTCACATTTACACACACCACCAAGACTCACGCATTTTAACACAAAAGCATGCGAGCAAGATTAATTAAACACATGGTGAAAGTCCTAAGCAGCATACCAGCACATCATTAAAGAGTTAATGATGCGGGTTCCTAGGTTTAACAAGGAATCAGGATATTTCAAGATCAAGGCATGGCAATCAAGTATTACTAGGACCTTCTAGCATTTAAATCACATTTAAATACCATGCATATTTATTTATAAACAGCTCTAAATAGGATAATTTTGCAATCATAGGATCAATATGATCAATGGGAGTTAGGGCTTGCCTGGTAAATGTTATCCTAATCTTCAATTTCCTTCCTGATTCTTGTATCTTCTGACCTGTCCTTGAATTTGAATTCTTTAGCAAGTCTGTTGAATTCCTCTGGCTCTTCCTTGAAGCTCACGCAATCTAGCGTATAAAACAACGCGGATAAACAAACTACCGCAAAAGAAATAAAAGACCGAAAAGAGACAAATAAGATCCAATTATCTCCAAATAAGAACCGATAAAGTATCGATGAAGAATAAGAGGCTTGAATCATGCATGATGCAACAAGTTTTACATTAAGGGCGATTATATTATTTTATAGCTAATATGGGTGATGCGTCGAACACTAGGGCTTTTGGTTGTAGATGAGGGATGCTAAACACCATGAAGAAGGCATGAGTGTATGAGAAGGTGGGAGGATGGTGTGTGTACGTGTTTGTCGTACATTTGTGGCACTAAGTCTTTATATAGGTTGTAATCTATATAAAGGCTTATGCAACACATATACAACGTGCAAGTGTGTCATTTTAATTACTTATTATGGTACTACTTAATGATCATTAGCTTATTATCTAATAAGATTATTTGTCACGCGACGAGCGCATGACGGTGGTCCGTGTGCGTGCTCATGTGAGATATGAATGCGCGAAAGCAGAGAAAAATGCAAGGACTTGAATAAAAGACCAAATAAAAAGAGTGAGAGAGATCGATGAATCAAAGGGCTAGATGAAGGTCGGTGAATACAGCGCAAGGGGTTTTGAGTGACATGGTTAGTGATGGGAAGCATTGCGGTAAAAAGAGATTTCTATGTGTCAAGTTTGATTGATGTGCCGGGGAAATGATACGATGAACAAGAGAAGGATTTAGGGCATTGACGAGTTCAAGGTTTAGTGTGGGTCTCCAGAGATTGTGGTTCTGGTTGGGTTGGATAGACAGGAATTTTAGATGAATTTAGGTGAAAGAATCATCGGAATCGGAATTGAAACGGAGGAAGTATGAATTTAAGATATTTATAGAAAGGAAATTAATCAGGATTAAGCTAAGAAATTAAGTATAGCCATAATCCTAATTAATCTGGAGCAACAAGGGTCGGATAAAAGGTTTAGAATACAATATAGCATTTTTTTGGAGATTTTCTGGGATTTTTCTGAGATTGGAAAAGTGATCGAAAAGAAATGTGTGTGCACTTTCTGTGTGGATTCAGCATTTTCAGACTGTGTAGGTGGTGGACATATGGGTCTGTTGAATGCCGAGTGATGATTAGGCACTGGAGGACAATGAGATGGGCGATGTAGGATATTCCAAGACGGAATTTTTATTAAAAAGGAAAAGAAATATGACATAGACGGGGTCTATGTACGGAGTCCTGAATTAGTGCCAAAATGCACCATGTGGAGACGGAACAATGTGTTAAAATTCGGTTAGGTGCTGTACGGAGATTTGAACGAGTGTGCACGTGCTTATATAAAATATGAATGCACAAGTACAAATAAAATACGGGGAATTAAAAGACAATAAAAAGAGAGGGATTGATCAAAGATCATTAAAAAGGATTGATTCTGGTGGCATTGGATATAGCGTGATTTTATATGAATTTTGGCGCAAGGTTCGCCAAAATTGGAGTTAAGATGAAAAAGATATATATATTTTTGAAGTTTGAATGAATTGATTTAAAGGATTTTAGCTTGATTAATTTTGTATGAGAGATACATAATTAATCAGAGGCTAAGAAAGGTTGGAAAGTGATTAGGAATGAAACAGGTATTTTTGGGAATTTTCTGGGAATTTTCTGATATGAGAAATGTGCTAGAAAAGAAATACGTGTGTACGTCCTGTGTGGACTTAGCATTTCCAGCATGTGTGTGTGGCTGACACGCGGGTCCAGAGGGGTCTGGGGACTCATTTGCAAGGGAAGAAAGGTTCTGAGGGCTTCTCAGTAAATACAGAAAGTCGACAGGGACCTATCTGTAATTTTGGAAAGTTCAGGGGTCTCGGTGTAAAAGATAGGGGCTAAAAGATAATTATGGAAAAGTATAGGGGTGTTTCTGTAAAAGTTCTGGACCTAAACAGAAATATTTGAAAGTTCAGGGGCTAATCTGTAAAAAGACAGGACCCAAACATAATTACAGAAAAGCTCGAGGGCTTATCTGTAAAATGTACCGGGCCCGGGGATTTTCTGGTTATTCCGGAATTATTTTCCTATTGGAAAAGTCGTGGACCGAGCCCATGGATCCTGTGGACCGGGTCGGTGTTCGGTGCACGGTGGACCAGAGCAAGGCGCGCGGCGGCGGCTCGTCGGACTTCTCGCCGGCGGCGGCTACGGTGACCGGAGGGCGAGAGCGAGCAGTAGGGAAGCGTCTACGCGGCGTGGCGAAGCTAGCTGGCTAGAGCGTCGACGAGGGTAGGGGCTAGGACGGCGGTGCGGGCTCGCCGGAGGGCGGTGGCGTGCCGGCGTGTGAGGGGATAGGCGGAAGCGTGTGCGCGAGGGTTCGTGTAGGTGGTCGCGCGCGTGCGCGGGAGTGTGGGGAGTCTTCCTGGGCGCGCGGCATGGCCGGGGAAGGGACCACGGTGGCCGGCGGCGAGAGGGAGGGCGACGGCGGTGATGGTGCTTGGTGCGGAGTGAGTACGAGTGGGAAATGGAAAGGAAGGAGAGGCTCATGAGGGAGAGAGGGACTCGGGGAGTCTCACCGAGCGATCAGTGAGGACGGGGAACGGTGGTGTCGGCGTCGACGGAGATGGCGGCGGTGCTTAGAGTTCACCGTCGATCTCCTCGCGTGGGGCGCGACTGCGCGAGAAGAGGTGGTGCCAGGGTAGCGTACAGCTCGGGGAGGCTCGGTGAAGAAGAAGGGAGGAGGGGGAGAGCCTCTGCGGCGGTAGAAGAGGTCGCCGGAGAGCTCGACGGGGAGAGGAGAGAGGGAAGGGAAAAGGGAGAGAAGAGTGGCAGACGGGGAGGAAGGAGAGAAGCTCGAGTCCTTTAATAGGCGAGCGATGGCGGTGCGCGGCGAGGCGGTGCGGCACAGGAAGGCGGCGCGGCACAGTGAGGCGGCGGGGAGCCGGCAGGGCGGCATGGGCGGCGGCGCGTTTCGCGCTGGCCAGCCGGAGGATGACGAAGGGGCGGCCCCATGCGTCAGAGAGAGAGAGAGAGGGAAAGGAGAGGCGGGCCGCGCGAGCTGGGCCGGGAGAGGATGGCGCGGTTGCGGCCCAGGAGGGAGAGGGAAAGGAGAGGCTGGGCCTGCTGGGAGAAGAAAGAAGGTGGGCCGAGAGAGGAGAGAAAGAGATAAGGCGGCCCGACTAAGGGGAAAAGGTTTAAACATTTTGGGGATTTCGAATTTGAAGGGATTTCAAATTCGAACCAAAGCAAAGGTCGAACAAATAATTCAAATAAATCCAAATAAATTCAGAAATGCGTATGGTGAGGTTTTGACGCAAGTTTAAATCCAAATTCTTGAAATTTAACTTTGAAGTTAATCTACTTTGATTTTATTTCTTGGAAATTCGAAAGGTTCAATTTTTTAGTGAACTTTTTATATGAAAACAAACACTTGAGCATGGGTTTTATATTTCAAAAATTTCAATTTCAAACTAGGTTTGAATTATTTTAGTGGATTTTATTTTGGAAAAATTCATGACAAGGTAAGATTGGACAAAAATTTAAATTTGGAGTGATTTTTATTCCTTTTGATTTGCTTCCGAATTTTGGGGTGTCACAGATCTACCCCACTTAAAATGAATCTCGTCCTCGAGATTCGAAGGGACTTCAGGGTTGATGTAGAACTTCTCTTGCGTCTTCTTGCTTGACAGTGATAACATCCAAAATCTTGTCGGAGCTTTGTTGACGTAGCGAGCTTTGTCATGAGGTTCTCTTCATTGTCGGAGGTGCTTGAAGCTTGTGGAGAGACAAGACAGAACTTCTTGCTTCTGTGAACCTTCGATGTTAGCTGATTTAACAGGGAAGGGGTTGCCCTAAGGTTTTGGTTTTCCGGGATGTTAGACTTAACTGACAGAAAATCCTATTAGGGTAGGATCTTCACTTGAGCATTCTGATTGACGTTCTGCAGTTGTTTCGGATCCTGGTTGACTTGAGGCATTCTGAGCGGTAAGACTGTTAGATTACTTTGTAACTTATTCTTGCGGGTTGGATGATGATTCTGAAACTTTCTGGTTCCCAGGTATAGTAGGCTGATTGACTTTATCAGCTTCTCATGTGAACTGACCACGGTTACTCTTTTGGTTAGGCTGATGCTTTCTCTATTTACCATGACGGAATATATTCTTCATATTCCATTATAAGCGGTTCAAGGGCTTCCATAATCAGCATACTAAGTCTGTTGTTGGAAGGATTTTCCATTTCTTGTTGCTTTAGGGTGGGGTACCTACCCCACTTAAGGTCCTTGACCTCGGATGGATCTTGTTGTCATAACTGCACCATTTGCTTGTTCTGACTTAACATTACTGACACGACGCCTTTCCAGGGGTCGGTTTGGTCTGCTTATGTGAAACAGACTTCTGCGATCTTTTAGATCATGAACCAGACGTTTATACCTTAAAACCTGCTTTAGACTTATCTGGATCTGACTGTCCAAAACTGGCTCAGCACATGAAGTATTTGTCTGGCCTGGCTTGACTGGCTGATGCTTAACTGCTTGAATTTATGACAGTAGCTTAGTTTTCCATTCTCATGATCTACTGCATTTGCTGTTGTAACGGTCTCTCCAGGAAACTTAAAACTTTCTTTATTGTTTCACAAGTGGCCTTTTTCCAACAACTTTTTCTTAATCCGTCCATGTCAGGATTAAGAAATCTTTTATGTCATCACTATTTCTCATACTGTTATTCTCATAACATAGGGTCTTATCAACTCTTGTCATTGTAGACCGTGGTACCTTAGTTCCAATACCATGTGTCTCTGATTAAGGTTGTGGTTGCCATCTGTAAACTGGTACTTCTGACCCTTTTAGCTTACATTTGTACTGTGTATTTGTATTATTCATAACAGGTGGCGTCACTGTCTCCAGTATAACTCCATCTCATATCCTCAATTAATGGCAGTTCTCAATCTTTTATGTCAAACTTGGAGACAAGTTTGGCTCTCATTAACTGGTCATCAACACACCGATCCTGGGCTGTGGATGCCAGTCTTTGATGGTGACACTCCGAATTCTGCCATCCTTCTTGCTGACATACAGAGCAAGTGATCCCACAGAGGGGAACTTTCATCTCATGAAACATCTTTCATGTAATACTGCTAACAGTTCTTATATCTCTGCTAGTTCATTGGCTGTCATCTGATAGAATCTCTCAGCAATCAGGATTTTGTTCAGGTGAGGAGCTTAACAATGAGTTCTCTGTCTTGGTCAGATGACATTCCAGGTAACTTGTCTGGAAGTCATCTGGATGTTCACAGGTTATTGGTACCACTTCCAAGGTTGTGATTTCCGGATTGTTTTGCCATGAGGGTAGCCTTCGATTTCCGGGTTCACGTTCCATTTTAAATCCAAGTCATTGACTAACTTCCTTTATTTCTTTAGATGTTTGTTGGCTGGCAAACAACTGATGCCTTGACTTTCAGCATTGCCTCTTGAAAACTTTCCAGTTAGATTGTGATCTTTAACCGTCATTGTGCCATTCATTTGACTGACTTGATTCTGAGCAGAACGCTTCTTGGTAGCAGACTTCTTAGGTAAGGGTTCGGTTTTAGGTTGGGATGGTCATTAAGCTATTCTGAAGCTGCTGTTTAAATTATTATATTGTTTGGGTTGATTAAGAGCACTCAATCAGAAATACATCGATCAACATAAACCACCAAATCACACAAACAACGCGATTTATTTGTTGTAGGCCAAGATGTGAGCGTACTATAAACGAGGCTCAAGTTTGGGGGTAAACAAACTATCGATCCTTCTGCTGCTACAAAGGACCGAAGAACACACTCTGGAGGATCCTGGCATAACTAGCATAACTGTGTACTGGGGGTACTTCGTTGGCTTAGGGGTTGCAAACTTTGTCTTCAATATTATCATCCTGATTTTCTTGTTTGTAGGGACAACTGGCTATCATGTGCCCAGGTTCCCTACAGTAGAAACAAAGTCCTGGCTTCTTGGCCTTTTTAGTTGCAGCTTGACCAGATGCTTGATTTTTGTTCTTCTTTTTCTTGTTGTGTTTCTTGTTGGCCTTCTTGGGCTGCAGAGCTTTGGTAAGTTTGGTGAGTTCCCTACTGATCTTCCTTGTTGACCTTTCCAACTTGTTTAACCTTTCAAGTATCTTTGACATCGGGTAGGCGTCATGCAGGCTATTCCATGTTCCTTGTTTCTCATGCTCTTCCTGTACTGAAAATCCAATCTCTTCTGGAGTCGCTGGAAGTTCGAGTATGTCATCCTTCGCGTCGATTGCTGCAGCTTCTTCTTCATCGCTTGGTTGGTACAAAGGGCAATCTTGAAATTTGTGTCCAGGGTCGCCACAGTTGAAACATGTCATCCGTGATCTGACGCCCATAATTGCTTTGTCCTTGTTCTTTTGCTTAGGAACAAAGTCCGGCATGCGGTACACTTGGCACATTTGATTCTCCACTTCAACAGTTACATAGTCCTGGTTATCATCTGGGTCAAAGTCTTGTGGTGCTGCATACAGAAACTTTCAGGCGAGATTCTTCTTCGATGATGAGGGAGAAAGGACTTTTTAAGAGAAAAAAAAAAGGTTATACAGGAAGGATTTTGTATCTAGTTTTGAAAATAGTCTTTTTCGAGCGTAACAAATCTTAGGTTTTCGGTCTACGGTCAAGTATTGCTCTGATACCACTCTGTCATACCCCATTTCTAGAGTATGATGTGCATTATGTATCAGTCCCTGGATCAGTAGCTGATACGCACAAGAACACAGATATGATAGCCAAAGCATACTTCGAATAAAGGAAGTGTTACCTGCTATAGAGCCCTTAGTGGCGGTTCGACAAGGATTAAGACCATCCATGTCCATCCGACCAACTAACGGCGAAGCAAACAGCGGAAACCACGGCCCAAGCCACAAGCAGACTTGAGAAGCAGACCCGAAAACCAAGACGTCGCCGCTTCCTACGAAGCCTTCTCTTCACTAAAAACAGCAGGCGCAAACGCGTGAGTACATAAGGTACTCAGCAAACCCTAACACAAGGGGTAAGCATATGCAAGGGTATATCAATGGTAAAGGCTGGGGTTCATTGTATTGGCGGAAAAGCCAATTTTCATGCAAGGGTTGTTTTTGCAAACAAAGTCAGTTCACAAACTACAGTCAAGATTATTATCATATAATGGGGTTGGTCGGCCCTGGGGGAGATAATGGTTCAATCCCGCCAGTTCCTCACTTTTAATGCTGGCCGGAAACCAGCGCACGGCTCCACGCCGGTGTATTCCGAAAACACGCCAAGGATAACTCACACAGAAAAGTCTAATCATAGTGTGGCCATTGCTTTCGCGTTGTCCAATACCGTGGAACACGGCTATCCGGATAGATTCTTAACCTCGGCCGAGGGTGCACAAATTTCCCCACAAGGTAGTCCAGTCCTCCCCGGGGTCCCAGTTCGGACTGTCCTACTAAAGGTCCCGTACCCACTTGGTACCACCACGGCATCCCCCACGGACATCACCAGGGGCTTCACAGTTCAGTAATATGGCCAGATTCACAATAAATGCCGGACTCGCCGCCACCCTCGTCGAGTCTTCTCCTGGGACTCCGTTGCAATCTCCTGCCTCCGGGGGGTACCGGGTGAGTACTAGTAGGGTGTGGTTCCAATCCCGTACCCATATACGGCTTGTGGCTGCGCGTAAGGTGCTAGGCAAAGGCGGCACAAGAACCGGTCCTTATACGACCGAACCAGGCATCTTCAATAGCCAATCCCCACGGGGAAAGGCGTCCCAGAGATAGCCTCCCCACTGAGGACTACCTCGCCTGGTCCCGCCCAAAACATCTCCCACTATGGGTTGCACTTTATCACCAATCCCACCCATTTTCACATTTACACACACCACCAAGACTCACGCATTTTAACACAAAAGCATGCGAGCAAGATTAATTAAACACATGGTGAAAGTCCTAAGCAGCATACCAGCACATCATTAAAGAGTTAATGATGCGGGTTCCTAGGTTTAACAAGGAATCAGGATATTTCAAGATCAAGGCATGGCAATCAAGTATTACTAGGACCTTCTAGCATTTAAATCACATTTAAATACCATGCATATTTATTTATAAACAGCTCTAAATAGGATAATTTTGCAATCATAGGATCAATATGATCAATGGGAGTTAGGGCTTGCCTGGTAAATGTTATCCTAATCTTCAATTTCCTTCCTGATTCTTGTATCTTCTGACCTGTCCTTGAATTTGAATTCTTTAGCAAGTCTGTTGAATTCCTCTGGCTCTTCCTTGAAGCTCACGCAATCTAGCGTATAAAACAACGCGGATAAACAAACTACCGCAAAAGAAATAAAAGACCGAAAAGAGACAAATAAGATCCAATTATCTCCAAATAAGAACCGATAAAGTATCGATGAAGAATAAGAGGCTTGAATCATGCATGATGCAACAAGTTTTACATTAAGGGCGATTATATTATTTTATAGCTAATATGGGTGATGCGTCGAACACTAGGGCTTTTGGTTGTAGATGAGGGATGCTAAACACCATGAAGAAGGCATGAGTGTATGAGAAGGTGGGAGGATGGTGTGTGTACGTGTTTGTCGTACATTTGTGGCACTAAGTCTTTATATAGGTTGTAATCTATATAAAGGCTTATGCAACACATATACAACGTGCAAGTGTGTCATTTTAATTACTTATTATGGTACTACTTAATGATCATTAGCTTATTATCTAATAAGATTATTTGTCACGCGACGAGCGCATGACGGTGGTCCGTGTGCGTGCTCATGTGAGATATGAATGCGCGAAAGCAGAGAAAAATGCAAGGACTTGAATAAAAGACCAAATAAAAAGAGTGAGAGAGATCGATGAATCAAAGGGCTAGATGAAGGTCGGTGAATACAGCGCAAGGGGTTTTGAGTGACATGGTTAGTGATGGGAAGCATTGCGGTAAAAAGAGATTTCTATGTGTCAAGTTTGATTGATGTGCCGGGGAAATGATACGATGAACAAGAGAAGGATTTAGGGCATTGACGAGTTCAAGGTTTAGTGTGGGTCTCCAGAGATTGTGGTTCTGGTTGGGTTGGATAGACAGGAATTTTAGATGAATTTAGGTGAAAGAATCATCGGAATCGGAATTGAAACGGAGGAAGTATGAATTTAAGATATTTATAGAAAGGAAATTAATCAGGATTAAGCTAAGAAATTAAGTATAGCCATAATCCTAATTAATCTGGAGCAACAAGGGTCGGATAAAAGGTTTAGAATACAATATAGCATTTTTTTGGAGATTTTCTGGGATTTTTCTGAGATTGGAAAAGTGATCGAAAAGAAATGTGTGTGCACTTTCTGTGTGGATTCAGCATTTTCAGACTGTGTAGGTGGTGGACATATGGGTCTGTTGAATGCCGAGTGATGATTAGGCACTGGAGGACAATGAGATGGGCGATGTAGGATATTCCAAGACGGAATTTTTATTAAAAAGGAAAAGAAATATGACATAGACGGGGTCTATGTACGGAGTCCTGAATTAGTGCCAAAATGCACCATGTGGAGACGGAACAATGTGTTAAAATTCGGTTAGGTGCTGTACGGAGATTTGAACGAGTGTGCACGTGCTTATATAAAATATGAATGCACAAGTACAAATAAAATACGGGGAATTAAAAGACAATAAAAAGAGAGGGATTGATCAAAGATCATTAAAAAGGATTGATTCTGGTGGCATTGGATATAGCGTGATTTTATATGAATTTTGGCGCAAGGTTCGCCAAAATTGGAGTTAAGATGAAAAAGATATATATATTTTTGAAGTTTGAATGAATTGATTTAAAGGATTTTAGCTTGATTAATTTTGTATGAGAGATACATAATTAATCAGAGGCTAAGAAAGGTTGGAAAGTGATTAGGAATGAAACAGGTATTTTTGGGAATTTTCTGGGAATTTTCTGATATGAGAAATGTGCTAGAAAAGAAATACGTGTGTACGTCCCGTGTGGACTTAGCATTTCCAGCATGTGTGTGTGGCTGACACGCGGGTCCAGAGGGGTCTGGGGACTCATTTGCAAGGGAAGAAAGGTTCTGAGGGCTTCTCGGTAAATACAGAAAGTCGACAGGGACCTATCTGTAATTTTGGAAAGTTCAGGGGTCTCGGTGTAAAAGATAGGGGCTAAAAGATAATTATGGAAAAGTATAGGGGTGTTTCTGTAAAAGTTCTGGACCTAAACAGAAATATTTGAAAGTTCAGGGGCTAATCTGTAAAAAGATAGGACCCAAACATAATTACAGAAAAGCTCGAGGGCTTATCTGTAAAATGTACCGGGCCCGGGGATTTTCTGGTTATTCCGGAATTATTTTCCTATTGGAAAAGTCGTGGACCGTGCCCATGGATCCTGTGGACCGGGTCGGTGTTCGGTGCACGGTGGACCAGAGCAAGGCGCGCGGCGGCGGCTCGTCGGACTTCTCGCCGGGGGCGGCTACGGTGACCGGAGGGCGAGAGCGAGCAGTAGGGAAGCGTCTACGCGGCGTGGCGAAGCTAGCTGGCTAGAGCGTCGACGAGGGCAGGGGCTAGGACGGCGGTGCGGGCTCGCCGGAGGGCGGTGGCGTGCCGGCGTGCGAGGGGATAGGCGGAAGCGTGTGCGCGAGGGTTCGTGTAGGTGGTCGCGCGCGTGCGCGGGAGTGTGGGGAGTCTTCCTGGGCGCGCGGCATGGCCGGGGAAGGTACCACGGTGGCCGGCGGCGAGAGGGAGGGCGACGGCGGTGATGGTGCTCGGTGCGGAGTGAGTACGAGTGGGAAATGGAAAGGAAGGAGGGGCTCATGAGGGAGAGAGGGACTCGGGGAGTCTCACCGAGCGGTCAGTGAGGACGGGGAACGGTGGTGTCGGCGTCGACGGAGATGGCGGCGGTGCTTAGAGTTCACCGTCGATCTCCTCGCGTGGGGCGCGGCTGCACGAGAAGAGGTAGTGCCAGGGTAGCGTACAGCTCGGGGAGGCTCGGTGAAGAAGAAGGGAGGAGGGGGAGAGCCTCTGCGGCGGTAGAAGAGGTCGCCGGAGAGCTCGACGGGGAGAGGAGAGAGGGAAGGGAAAAGGGAGAGAAGAGTGGTAGACGGGGAGGAAGGAGAGAAGCTCGAGTCCTTTAATAGGCGAGCAATGGCGGTGCGCGGCGAGGCGGTGCGGCACAGGAAGGCGGCGCGGCACAGTGAGGCGGCGGGGAGCCGGCAGGGCGGCATGGGCGGCGGCGCGTTTCGCGCTGGCCAGCCGGAGGATGACGAAGGGGCGGCCCCATGCGTCAGAGAGAGAGAGAGGGAAAGGAGAGGCGGGCCGCGCGAGCTGGGCCGGGAGAGGATGGTGCGGTTGCGGCCCAGGAGGGAGAGGGAAAGGAGAGGCTGGGCCTGCTGGGAGAAGAAAGAAGGTGGGCCGAGAGAGGAGAGAAAGAGATAAGGCGGCCCGACTAAGGGGAAAAGGTTTAAACATTTTGGGGATTTCGAATTTGAAGGGATTTCAAATTCGAACCAAAGCAAAGGTCGAACAAATAATTCAAATAAATCCAAATAAATTCAGAAATGCGTATGGTGAGGTTTTGACGCAAGTTTAAATCCAAATTCTTGAAATTTAACTTTGAAGTTAATCTACTTTGATTTTATTTGTTGGAAATTCGAAAGGTTCATTTATTAGTGAACTTTTTATATGAAAACAAACACTTGAGCATGGGTTTTATATTTCAAAAATTTCAATTTCAAACTAGGTTTGAATTATTTTAGTGGATTTTATTTTGGAAAAATTCATGACAAGGTAAGATTGGACAAAAATTTAAATTTGGAGTGATTTTTATTCCTTTTGATTTGCTTCCGAATTTTGGGGTGTCACAGACACAAGATACCGTCCCGATACCACTTTTATCAGCCCCTTGAGACTAACTGAATTACATTCCTGATCAATCCCAACAACAGAATATGATGCACCTTGCCATCCACAAAGTCCCTCCATGCGAACTGTGTAAGAGTCCACTTTTTGCTATCATAATCCTCAAGAAACCAAAATGATAGCTCGGGATCATTATTACGATTATTCATCGCGCACAAACTTCCCTGAGAATGGTAGATGGACATACATCTGTACTGCCACTGGTCGTTTGGCAGAGGGATATTTCTCCAGGTTTTCCCCTCCTTGTCTATTGTTAGTACTGAATGAAGAACCGAATGTCTTCATATGTAGAACCCCATTGAAAAAGACGGTTCCAGAATCATAACGTGATACAGTGTATACGTCACCACCCCAGTCGCTTCCAATCTGCGTGTAAGTCCATCCTCCTGTTTGTGATGAGTAGATCTCCACTTCCGTAATAACGATGGACAGCGGCAATAACATAAACACCGTGAAGTTAGGGGATACAGCTGGCTCAAAACCCAATACACGGGTGCGATAAATATTGGGCACTTTTGCGACTGGCAACTCAATCCACTTCTCCGTTGCAGGATTGCACACCAGGTACCCTAACAAGTTCTTATTGCAATTTTTTATGTATTGGCAAAGGAGAAGGCTATTGCAGGAGTGCATGAGATATAGGCCCTCATAACTTGGCAGTGCAAATATGCACATGATCCCATCCCATGAGACGTGCTTGGACGGGTCAGGGCAGAGAATGGACGTGGCGTTACAGGAGATCAGGGAGCCGGAGTTGGAATTTTTTCAAAAATAATATTTTCTTTGCTGGGAATTACAGAAATAATACCAAACATTGAAAAATTACAAAAATAATACCCTGTCGTGCGTTCAACGCACTAAAATAGGGTAGTCGTGCGTTGAACGCACGAAAATAGAGTAGTCGTGCGTTGGACGCACGACTACTCTATTTTCGTGCGTCCAACACACGAAAATACCATGTATAGCCCGGGAAGAGACGCATATAGGGTTTTCGTGCGTTGAACGCACGACTACTTTATTTTCGTGTGTTCAACATGCTAAAACTAGTAAAATAATTTTTTTATGCCATGCAATTTTGGTTTCTCATATGTTTAGGATTAAGAGTCAAAATTGTGTGGTTTCCAAAGTTTTTTGACGTGAGAGTTTTTTTGACGTGAGTAAAGGACTAGAAAAGTGAATTGGAAGATAATCCGACTAGAAAAGTGTTTGGAAGCGAAAAAGAAGTCCACGAGTGTTGAGAGAAGAAAGGAAAGTATATTGCATTGGTGAGGAAATAGAATAATACATTAAAATATAAATACATAGGTAAACAAATTACACTGGCATGTTCGGTACACACAACCACTAACCTAATTGTGCACCGCACTAACCCTGACATGCCTTAGGAAATTGGAAATGCAACATTGAACGAGGATAATACAACATTGGCTAGATACAAGACGTCACTGATACAAATGCAATTATGTCCCACATAAAATTACTACGATAAGGGAAGGACAATTGTTTTAGGATACTTGAAATTGAAGCGACATGAATGTAAGTAATGCTGCTACTTAGGCCCCCTTTGTGCCCGTCGAGCTTCCTCGCGCCATGCAGCTACTTGTTGAGCATGGCGTTGATGAGCTGCTTCCTCACGCTGTTGCCTTCGTGCCATTGCACGCTGGCGTGTTTGTTCTTCACGGCGGCGACGTTCATCCATTGCTGCCTTGATCCTTTGCTCCATTAGTTCCTCCCTTGTAGGTTGGGCGTGCTGAATGTTTTGTTCCCTTTGCCCTCTAGTTGGACGTGACTGTTGGAGCCTTTCATGGTCAGCCATCCTCATGAGGTATTCACTTGTGGTTTCGGCTTCGATGGCTGCACGAGTAGCATTTGTGGGCCGAACCGAATCAATCCATTGCTTGAAGTCACAACCCTGAAGGTGTACAGTATTCATCGAAATGATTGTAGCGTTACAGACTAAAAAATGTTACAAGTGTTAGACAAATGCTTAGTTACCATGAAATCAGGGTCCAAGTCAGGACACCCAAAGAACCTCATGCCACATGTTGCACGCTTTGTCGACGTTCTAATCATGGCTCAATGACCACACTTGCATAGCGGCCGGTCGCTCCAGGGAGGCAATGGAAGGCTTCTGTTGCTTGACTCAGCCATGTGGACGGTTTGGTGCAGTAAGCACCTTGTTTTCTATGTGCAACCCATTATATTTATACTTAGGCATTGGATGCTTTGCATGTGACAGCAATAATGGACATGCATGCAGAGAGGTAGGGTCACTGTTCGACATTGGATGCATGCAGGGGCAGATGCATGCACTGAGGCAGGGCCACTGTTGGGGTAGGACATCCCACTGTGTGCCATCAATTCTTGCAACCCTAAATCCTTGGATGCTTTGCATGTCACAGCGATGATATCGACGTGAGCTTTGCTGTGCTTTTGATTTGGCCAGTGATGTGGATGTAACAGAGGTAGGGTAGGGTATGACAGCAATAATGAAGATGCATGCAGAGAGATAGGGTCACTGTTCGACATTGGATGCATGCAGGGGCAGATGCATGCGCTGAGGCAGGGCCACTGTTCGGGTAGGACATCCCACTGTGTGCCATCAATTATCGCAACTCTAAATCCTTGGATGCTTTGCATGTCACAGCGATGATATCGACGTGAGCTTTGCTGTGCTTTTGATTTGGCCAGTGATGTGGATGTAACAGAGGTAGGGTAGGGTATGACAGCAATAATGGAGATGCATGCAGAGAGATAGGGTCACTGTTCGACATTGGATGCATGCAGGGGCAGATGCATGCACTGAGGCAGGGCCACTGTTGGGGTAGGACATCCCACTGCGTGCCATCAATTCTCGCATTGTTTGGTCGTTGGATGCTCCTGGGTACTCTGAAAAGCATGGACCTACGTCCCCTACCTCCATGAATTGATGGCATTGTGATGCATGGCATCGGAATCTTTGCTTATTTTTGCTGCTTGAATGCTCTAAAAAGCATGGGCAGACGCAGACTTCCCCTACCTCCATTATTTGATGGCATTTTGACGCGCTCATGGACAGAGATATTTGTTGATGTCTGCATAGTCGGTTAGGAGCATTGGATGCTTTTCGTGATATGAAAAAGTTGGTCATCAGAAAATGCAATGACAGCAGCGGATTGATGAAAGCAAAAGAACCCGGCTCGGATTGATGAAAGCAAAAGAACCCGGCTTCAACATTCATACTTAGCATACAACATACATAGATTGGATAGGAACAATGGCATGTTCCATGCACATGATGAGTAACCTGTGCATGGATATAATCCTAACACGTCTTAGGGAATTTAAATTGGTTGACAGTGAACATAGTACAACGAAATATTCGGGTTATGCATGACACAATCCACTAATCATCGTCCAGGTAAAACGACTCGGAGCCGTCATCCTCTGCCTTGGAAGATGAGCCTGCTTTGCCCTTGGCCTTGTCGCGAAGCTCGTCCAACTCCCACTTCTTCTTCAAGTTCACCCAGTCCTGATCTTTAGGCGAGATGACGTGATCGATCCAGTTTACAAAGTCACATCCCTTCGGCAAGTCGTTGTATTTGCTTTTCCTTTGGTAAGGATGTTGTTTTGCCCTCTCCCTTGTCTGCGTAAACAATATTTAGTTAAGGTACATCAGACACACGGAACGTTCATCGACAACAATTAAATATCATACCGTGGAAGGAAATGTCTCCAGATCGTTCTCACCTTCCTGGGGGCACTTCCAGTAGCGCCTCCCCCAAGTGTCCATCTCGAAAGATAGACTAGATACGCACGATTTTCCGCAGTGGCACTGAGGCGTCTCCTCGAATCTTGTTGGTGGTGCTCGGGGATTCAGAAAGGTGTCTCTATTAGGGTCGTTTGCAGGAGGTCCATTGCGCCACTTTGCAAGCACCGCATCGAGCTCTCTTCTCACCTTGATACGTGGTGGTGAGTCGTCCTCATCCATTGTGAGGCTTGTGACATGCACTTTGCACATAGGGTCGTTTATATAGCAGTCGAATGCCTAACAAGATGAGCCCCTTCGGCCCAGATCCAGTGTGAGGAAGGAGTCATGGCCGCGCTGTGGCCGGGGTACCCGCGCCAGCCCTATTGGCGCTGAGCTGCGCGAAATTCATGTCGCAGTGCAGAAGGTAATAATAAATGCGTATCGTCACGTCACTAAAGGTTGTCTAGTCATGTCGCAGTGCAGAAGTTAATAATAAAAGATAGGTAATGCTTAAGTTCTTAATATTACAATAACGAAAGAAATCTACTAGTCAAGTAGTCAACCCTGACCCCTGCCCTGACCGTGACCCCTGGCTCTCCTAAGCTTTGGCCTGCGTGAGGAAGGTGGGACCTGTTCTTCATTGCCCTGAGCACCATAAGGACAATCGTATGCCGACGGAGTGTAATAATCCAGTGGGACCCGCTTGCGTCTGGGAAGCTGGCGAACCTCCATGTGACCCACGTCTGCCTGTGTCTCCTAAGTGAACGGAGGAGCCCCGTAGGCCTGTCATCACGTCAGGTTGAGTGTCTGTGTCCTGAAACATGGACCCACTAGACACTGGTGATGCATGCGACGTCTGTCCGCCACTACCCTCAAAACGGATCATCCCTGCATTACAGCATGTACACTTGATTAGTTAGTTTCGTAATAAATAAATTCATTGCTTATAATAAAAAACGGATCATCCCTGCATTACAGCATGTACATGTAAGGATAGGACCATGCCAACCGGACCCTCCTGCTTCATCTGGGCGTGGAGGTGGTGGTGTTCTGTAGAACTGGCCACAGTAAAACTGCTCTGCGGTACAAGACGGGGCTCGCGAGGGTCTTTGAGACATGGAAGAGCCACGACCAGCAGCATCTACCTGGCGGCAAGAAGCAAGCTCTACAATACGCTGGCCCTTCGCGGCCAAACGTGAGAACGCAGCTGTAATCTCCTCAAGGGCTATCGCACACCCTGGCTGCTGGTTCTCTCGGAGGTGGGATGCCATACTGTCTGCCTCTGAATAGATCTCCCTGCCCAAATCAGTCTGCCATGGAAGACACTATTAAGCACACGTGGTTATGGTAAATAACAATTGAAAGTCATAGAAGAATATTACGTACCGCCATGTGCAAGGCCATTCCAGCATGGCCTAGGTTAAGTGCATCCGAAGCAGCAGCTAGCTGTGGCGGCGGGTCCTGTACGCGGATAAGACGCGTGCGAGTCCATGCACAGTACCATTGCAGCTACTGCTGGTAGTAGCTATGGTCGTAAGGCCGGCTTATCGATAACATCAGTGGTTGCCTGCGCCCACTCCTCCACCCAACGTGACATCCTACTGGTCAAGTCTGCCTGGCTCATCGCTGGCCCCTTTGTCGTGTACCTGTAAATGCATACAAACGTATTTAGATTAATGCATTAAAAAATAAGATACTTTAATTAATACATACAACTAGCTTATTCCGTGTGAACTAGTGTTACTTTAATTAATATACACAACTAGCATTACTTTAATTAATTTAGACAACTACCATTACTTTAATTAATATACACAACTAGCATTACTTTAATTAATTTATACAACTACCATTATTTTAATTAATTTATACAACTACTATTACTTTAATTAATTTATACAACTCATGTGTGAATCCTGGCCGGTAAAATGTCTCCTAGAGGCACCGGAATCTGCTGCCGACGACCAAACTGCCTCATCACTCGATGTACAGCGTAGTCCTCCACAAACGCATCAAACACTAGCTTCTTCCAGGTCATCCAAAACGCAGCGTCTCGGTAGCACAACGCTGAGAGACCACGGAAAGAGTCCCGTGCGTGCACCAAGTCCGACCTATAAGGCTCCCAAACAACCAACTCTAGGCGAAGTGGTCGAACTGCTCTGTGAAACTCTCATAAGCAGATCGAACCTGCAAGGCTGCCCATTGGGGCTGCCAGGTACAACATCTCATTAATACAAAATAGTAAGTACGCTTGGAAAAAATAAAGGAAATGATAGGTGCGCACCCGACGACGTGTCCAAAGAGATCCCATGGTCGGCCTACCTATATCGTCCCCTCCATACATGTCCTCCGTGTAGTGCATTGGGATAACAAAAGGACGACCAATCTGGAATCGCTCGAAGGACCACAACTGCAGCAGTAGAGGCATACCTGGCAACTTCGAATTCCTTTGCTTCTTCACACAAGCGTCACAAAGGGCCCGGTACGTGGCACAAAGAACAGCCGATCCCCAAGACACTTGAGGAACATCTCCATCTTCAGCGTCAGCAATAGCCCATGCATAGGACATGAAACGGGCATCTACAGTGTCTCCGTGGGTCGATGTGAACATGACCTAACCAAACAGCCAGAGCAGGTACGTAGGGATGGCAATGGGTACATTACCCACTGGGGGGTGGTGGAATGTCCCCATCCCCATCTAAAGTTTTATATCCCGTCCCCATCCCCATACCCACCTGGGGACTCAAATTTCCTCCATCCCCATACCCATATAGGTGTGGGTACCCATCAGGTTACATATACTCATTAATTGGCATCACAAAAATTAACATCCAACTAGATAATTACATATTAGAATGATTAAATTGTTCAAAGGTAAATGAATTTAGCTACTCAAACGCTAATAGTTCACACAATCAAACGCTAATAGTTCAATACACTTGACTACTTATTAAGAATGCAAAAACTGCTGGTGGAGCACGTTGATGCACCGTTGATTTATTGATGGACTCTTGATTTTGTGGGGCTCCGGGTAAACGGGTATGGGTTGCAGGAGAATGGCCCCATACCCATGGTACCCAATGGGTGAAAATGCTCATTAACAGATCCATGGGGCGAGAAATAGGTCCAAACCCACACCCTAATAGAGGAAAAACCCAACGGGTATCGGGTGATGGGTACCCATTGCCATCCCTATAGGTACGCCTCTAGGTGTCGGGAAACCTGGTAGTCCGTAGGCTCGGGAACCATGTTCTCAACCTGCATTACACAAAGTATGTGTTATTACAACATCATGACTAGTAACATATTAAATTAAAACAGAAACGCAGTGACCGTGTACTGTAATAGCCACTGCCGCTTCGGGCCGTGACGGTGACTCTCTGGAATAGCCGACACTGCATCGGGCACGACTCCCTGAAACCTCAGGCTAAGATCCTGCTGCCACCCAACAGGAGGGACTGAGGGCCCGACGACCTCACCAGAAAGGGGTAACCCCGTCAGCATTGACACGTCCTGCAACGTGACTGCCATCTCCCCGAACGGAAAGTGAAACGTGTGGGTCTCGGGCCTCCATCGGTCGACCAGAGCTGACAGAAGCGAGCGGTCAAACGGGAAGCGTCGAGACAGCTCAACGTGTCTGTCCCCCACAGCTGCCTCGTCGTGGTTGTCATCTGTAGCCTGAATCATCCGAGCGAGAGGGAGCAACCCAGCGCGAGCCAACCTGCAAAACCAGCTTGCTCATTAGTCCCAAACGTACACAAAACATTGTTAAAAAAAAATAAATGCATGTGCCTAACCTGGAAAACCACCGAGGGTCAAGTCTCCAAGCCCTAGCTGGTGTGTGGGCTATCAGAACAGGAAGTGACTGTACGCCACGCGTGGTCAGCTGGTAGGCACGGTGTCGCTGGTCCCAAGAAGGGTCCAAAAGCTCGTCAGGCGGCTCCATCCCTACAAGACATTAAGACATTTTAGAATCTAGTAACATAATAAATTAAAACACACGACAATTAAAAAGTACCAACACAGAATTACTAATGCAATACATATATATTAGAAATTGCTTCTCAACAATTTCATACACAAATAAGTTTTACACTGGACTCCACACAAATTTATGAAAGGTACACATGACTCGCATACAACTTAGTTCAAACATGAATGACATAAGCATACAACCATACTAATTTTGACAATTATACAACATAGCCACGATGCGTAGGTGCTTGGTGTGCTCTGCGACGACGAGTAGTTGAAGGTCCGGCTTCACCACCTTTAGTCTGCGGGCAATCTTTTGCCTTGTGACCATAGTCATCACATTCTATGCACCTCCTAATAGGCCCTCCAACCTCAGATTCATTCATGTCATTGCGTATACGCCTAGTCTGCGGACGACCACCTTTGCCATCAGGATGCCTAAGTAAATTCATATCAGGCAGACACATCACGGTATCTCTATCGTAATCCGTGAAATCAAATTGTGAGGTAAATCCATAGAACTCCCCAGTCCAGGTCTCCACCACATTTTCCTTTAAGTAATAGGGTGACACATATAACGAGCTGTGCACACCAACCTGTGATATGGCTGCGAGAATATGAGAACATGGAATGTGTTGCAGCTTCGGCTTGTTGCAAGTGCATTCACACCATCCGTTTAATTCCTGTCCTAAATTCACCTCTTGAGTGACAACTCTTGTCTCGCTTCCCACACCCTCTTTCAATCTCAGGGTTATCTCGAAACGATGGTCACGTACGCCCATGCTACGCACCATGTGTTGTAGTGACTTCTCGTTCTTTTCTGCCAAGTGCTTCATCATAAATGAACAATATGGCGTATTCACGTTCAAGCTCTGAATAACAGCAGCTGCGTGCCTCTTGTGGTAGTATCCAACGAGACCATGCAATATGCCCTCAACGATTCCCACCAGAGGTAAGCCACACAAGCCTCTAATCACCCAGTTGTGTACCTCAGTATTGTTTGTAGTCATGATGTCATACCTACAGAAAGAGGCAGGGCCAATAAGTTATAACATATAAATACTACATCGTAACAACAAATGTAGGCACATAACCAATAGACAGTAACGCGAACCTTGCACCGCCAGTGTCATACAGCTTTGCCCATTTCTCCTTTGGTTCAGCTTCGATCCACTGTGAAAAACACTTAATGCGCCTAGCTGACCTTCTTCTAACATTAGGAGGGTCCAGTTCTTCTCCAAGAGGTGGTAATGGCTCTGGTAAAGGCTCATCAGGTGCTCCTGGTTTCTTATTTCGCTCTTTGACGTGAGACCTTGTGCTCGTATCAAGTTCCTCCCAAAGAGCGTCAAACTTCCGCTTTTGGTTCTGGCTGCACAACCTCTTGAACATGTCCATCAATGCCTTGCTCTTAAATTGCTTATAGAATTTAGCACCCATATGACGCATGCACCACCTGCTCTGCAAGCTAGGCCATGGATACGGCTGATCCGTCCCCTCTTGCAATGTCTTGATGGCAGATAAAATCCCAGCATGACGGTCATGTATGATGCAAAATTCGGTCGATCATGAACAACTCCTGCTTTTAGGTGCCTGAAAAACCAAAGCCAGCTTGTCTTGCTCTCTCCCTCAACAAACGCAAATGCCACAGGAAGTATCTGGTTGTTCCCATCAACTCCTATTGCAGTCAATATTTGACCTTTGTACTTGTCAGTCAGGAATGTGCCATCCACGCAAAGTACAGGACGACAATGCTGAAACGACTGAATACACTGCCTCAAAGAAAAAAAGGCACGCCGAAATATCCTTGGTTGATCATCAGCGAACGCAGTCTCCTTGAATGCGATGTATGTCCCAGGGTTTCTTGCCTTCAGAATCTCAAGCACACGAGATAGATTGCAGTATGAAGCCTCATAAGTGCCCTAACGTTTCTCTAAGGCCTTCTGCTTTGCCCTCCAAGCCTTTTGGTAACTAATCTCATACTTGAATTGACGAGCGATGGAACGCTGTATGTACGAACATTCTGTGTCCCTCTTCTCGATGATCTCGTAGAATAATTCATTGCTACCAAATTAGCAGTGAGATTGCGGTGCTTTCGACCAACATTTTTCAATGTGCAACTGTGTTCGACAACTCTAGGGGCCACCCAGTGTGTCTCGTGCTTCGGCTTGAATGCATGAACATAAAAATTGCATCCATCATTTCTGCACTTTACACTGTACTTCACGGGGCTAGAGTTCACAACATACACCTCTCTAAGCGATGTCACTGTCCAACGCACCACAGCGTCTTTCAGTTCAGAATGATTAGGGAAGACCTCATCCAGTTGAATCATGCTTGACCCATACTCCCAACGGGAACCACGGTTGTCCATAACTTCCATCCTCGCTTTATCCTCCCTGTTCCATTCATATGGGATGGGATTATTGGACCAATTTTCATCGTCATCATCGTCTTCTTGATCATCATCGTCATTGAGAGAATTAGCTAGCATATGCTCCTCATGCATTGCATTACGATCCATGTTCTCAATATCTTCAAGTATTGCTTCATTATTCTCACCCGCGTCGGCCTGGCCCTCGGCAACCTCAGCCTCACCCATGTGCCCATGCTCAACCACCTCATGCCTAACTTCCTCCGTGGCCCTTGCAATTTCATGATGACGATTATCTTGTCCAATCTCTAATGTGCCACTGGTCTGTGAAACTGCACAAGCGTCATCATACAATTCTCTCGGACACCCTTGCACTAGTATAATTAAAGAAGCCTGTCGTTTCCGACACCAATTCAACCAGCTCAACCACTTCTCCGTCCGATGAACTTCCTTCAGCTCCCAAAAAATTGGATTTGTACTACACTCCACAAGCATTGCACCTTAACAGAATAAATCATTGGGTCTAGTTGCATAAATCGGGTCAACCACATTCTCATCTCTATCATCCTTGTGCCATCAGGATTAGGGTGCTCAATATCCACAAAAGGAAAATTGCTCAAGTCAACATCATATGGACCATGTCGGATTTCCCTACTGCCATAGTAAATTCTAAGACTTGGCATATTCGACGTGACCGCACCTAAAAAATCATAAAGCAAATTTCTATAGTCTCATTATTTTTCTTTGTACGCCATAAACATATGATTAATTTGCATGTCCCGACGCAATTCCAAAATTATAAATTGACATCAATACTAACTAATTTTCATTTACTCCCCCCCGTCCGTTTTTGTTGGGCGCATTAGCTAGTGGCACGGAGACCAATTCCTCCGGCCGTTGGCGCAAGCACAGCTGATTTTACTTAATTACTCTGGCCGTAATCAAGTTTTGACGCCTCGTTCCACATGCGAACTGAAGCGACATGCATATTCAAGCGAGATGCAAACACAAGCCAGCCAATCCAAGCGCGCGTGCAAACTTAATGACGATTTCCAGCCAACAATCCCGTCCACACTCCACAGCCCGAGGCTATTGACTCAAATGCGCTGGTAAAAAACTAAAAAATCTCTTGAGCAAATGCGTCCAACAAAAACGGACGGAGGGAGTACAACACAAATTTCTGTTATATTTATAAGACCAAACTATCTTATTCTAATATACACCATTCTATTTAGTTAATCTAACCAAAAACAAACTTAATTACATTTAATCTACTCAATTAAAGTAATTTGTACCTATTTTACTAAATTAACATATGTATGACTAATAAATTTCTTCTACTCAATTCCATTTAATAGAATATGTTCTACTCAATCCATTTTCAGGCAAGTGCATTTTTTTTTCAACTCAATCCATTCTTCACAATGCAAGATTAATCAAAAAAAAAAAAAGAACACCTTCTTCTACCTTCAGCCGGCCGGCTGGCCGGAATCCCTCCTCGCGCGGCCTCGCCTGCTAGCCGCGCGCCCGCCCGGACCCGCCCCGCCGACTGCCGTCGCCCTGCTGCCGCCGCACTGGCCCCGTCGCCCGCCGCCGCAGTGGCCCCGCCACCCGCCACCGCCCTGGCCCCGCCGCCCTGCAGCCGCCTCCCCCCGCCGAGCACGGGCCGCCCTGCCCGCCCGGCCGCCCAGCACGCCGAGCCCCGCCACCCGGTCGCCTCCGCCCGCTGCAAGGTCGTCGCGAGAGAGAGAGAGAGAGAGAGAGAGAGAGAGAGAGAGAGGGAGGCGAATGGTTGAGATGGGGAGTAGTCGTGCGTCGGTCTCACGACTACTAATTTTCGTGCAACCAACGCACGACTACTCTGTCTCAACAGTGCCGACACTATTTTTCGTGCGTTGGTTGCACGACAACCTGTATTTCGTGCGTTGAACGCACGACTACCCTATTTTCGTGCGTTGGACGCACGACAGGGTATTATTTTTGTAATTTTTCAATTTTTGATATTTTTTCTGTAATTCCCAAAAAAAATATTATTTTTAAAAAAAATTCGCCGGAGTTGTATGGGCCGCCATCTCCGCAGCACGCGTTCAAAGCTCCATCTTTCGTGAACCCTGCAACATACTCGACAGTTAAAAACCAGAATCGCACACTCGACACCGACCTGAAACTAGGCTCCAAGTTACACTAATCATACCGTGTTTGAGAGGGTTACGGATGATCTCCAGCATGGCGCCGTAGTAGTCGGCGTAGATGACCGTGACCGTCGGATCATCGTAAGGGATGATCCGGTGCAGCATGCGCTTGAGCTCGCGGTTGTGGTGCTCGGCGAAGTCGTTGAGCCACCGGAGGCACCCGGCGGCGTCGTAGTCGCCGGCGCTGCTGTTGCTCCGGAACATGGCGAGGAACCTCGGGACGCAGCCCAAGGGGACGGTCCCTGGGACGACGATCCTCTTCGCGCCCAGGCCCATCAACACCTGATCCAATTGAGTGTATGCATGCGAGCACAAGGGACGTACGTCAATCACGGCGGCATCAGTCCGAGCAAGCTAACTGCTGTGTTGTGAACTAATATGAGGATTCGGTGGTCAATAATTACCTTGATGGTGAGTTCAATCTGTTGGATGACTTTGGGGACCAGCGGCTTGATCTCGGTTTGGAAGGGCCGGTTCTGGAAGAAGAGGTGGTTGTAGTCGTTGGCCCCGACCTCCCCGAGCAGGAACAGGGAGCTCGACATCACATCCTCGCGTTCTGCAGAAACGCATATGCATGCGTCCAATCAGAGCATGCTTGTATATTGTGTTGCAGGGTTCACGAACGAGCACTAATCCGGCCAGCAATCCGTAACACGTGGTACCATGTTCGGTGGCGCCGAGCAACTGGAGCACGTGCTCGAACCACTCAATCTGCACGTGCAGCGAGTAGGGCGGAATGATGCTGAGGTCCAGCCCCAGGTCCCGGAAGAAGCTCTGGTTCAGCGCCGTTGCGCCGGCCACCGCGAAGTTCGCCCCGCGCCGGAAGTCGTCCGCCGTCTTCCCGACGAGGTACGGCGGCGAGAAGGGCAGCCTCAGCGCCTCCGCTGCACACACGCAGTGCACGAGTCACCGTCGTCTGCAGCTTAGCGTGCGTATATGTACATATTTATATATATCTATAGATGCGTGGCGTGACGTTTACCTATGAAGTCGACGACGAGCCTGCCGTCACAGAAGCGGCCGCTGGGCCGGCCGAAGAAGGTCTCGCCGTAGGGAGGCGTCAGGACGGAGACGTTCGGGGAGAGGCTCACGAAGTTGCCGGCGTCGGTGATGGAGTCACCGAAGCTGAACAGCCGCGTGCAGGGCGCCGCGCCGTAGCTGTCTGGCGCCGGGCCCGGGTGACGGACGCCCGACACCGCGGCGTACGGGCAGATGAGAAAGAAGAGGGGAGGAAGCACCGCCGTGGAAGAAACAATGGAGATATGTGTAGATTGCTTACTACTCGATCGTGAAGGAAATAGGAGGTACTTAGATGTCAAAGTTAACTGTGCGCGGACCCAGCTTGGTTGGCGCTTGCTGTGTTTGTTGAGCCTCAAATTTAAAGAGTAGGGAGAGTGAAGCTCGCGACGAATTTTCCTTTGCAATAATGATATTCAGGTCAACTACGTACATCGGATGGTATTGTATCACTAATCATGTGCATCCATTGTTTTCACAACGTCGATGGATGAATTGTTTTAACAATGGCGTGCCTTTACTTTTAGGTTTCGTCAACTGATCGAGCACGTGCCATCTAAGTATACTTGCTAGATAAAGTACAGTAGCGTGTGTATACGTACTACCTGATCTAGAGATAAGATTTACTCATTTATTAGAGATTTGGGTATACCCAGACAACTAGACATACACTTGTCACTAAAGATTCTTCACATTGGCAAACCTTGAAACTCTTGAACACATCGCACACCTGCCAATAGAATGCAACCATGAATTTTACATAAGACTAGTTGAATGCCCGCGCGATGCTGCGGGAGCCAAGATTGCGTAGCGGCACATGGTATCGCAAAAAGTGCAAGACGTAGTTGCACCATGTAGCACCCTGTTTAGGCCGTGAAGAGCATCAAAATCTCGTCTTCACTGTATATGTTTTTCCCGATCATGCTGTAATAATTCGTTGATGGACCGCTTAATTTAGACAAATGGAGATAATGTTAAGATTACTCTACTTTATTAGACAACTATTGAGGTGATAGCTTGCCGCCAAGGGGCACTTGAATCAGCAAAAATAGTTAAACATAGATACTATTGAGGTTACTCCAATTTATCTGATAGCACGGTGGCTTCCCAATGAAGGGAACCCTTGTATATCCCAATGCTTCTTCGTACACCCTGCAAGAGTCTTATTCTTAATGCCTTTTGATATCCTCGTTGAGGAGTCAATCGTGTCCATTGAAACTGATTTCAACAAATCCGTTGCTTCTCTGTGAGATCAACTCTTCTCATTTGCATCCAAGTCGTAACCGTCGCTAATATCACAAAACAAGTCCGTCTAGAAATGGCCTGTGGGTAGGCGTATTTACATCTTTCCGTCTTCCTCGCACGGACGCGCCTTCTCATTCCTCTTGCGATGACGCCAGTCTATAGGCTGTCGTCCGCCACCCTCTTTCTCACTCACAGCGAGCCTACAGGAGAGCAACAGGAGCATCGTCGTGCATGCCGCCCCACCGTGAGGCGACGCAAGCCGCTCGTGCACCCAGGCAAGCAACGTCTTGGACGATTGATGTACCATCCGACGACGTGCCCTCCGGATCCTGCGAGAAAATTGTTTCCCGAGCTATACATCAAGCCGGCCGTCGGCCGCGCCGCGCGCGTGGTCCCGTGCGGCCGTTCCTGACACCTCGCTCCCATTCCCGCCTGAGAAACAGAAGCTCTCGCCTCTACCGCCAGCGTGCTTCGCCCGAGCAAAAGCATCCTACACCGCACGAGATTTCTCAAGAAGCAGAGAGCATTCACCGCAAGCCACAAGCTCCGCCGCACCTGGAGTAGGAGATCGACGAGTCGACCTTGGTTCTTTGCGATCGAAGGCCACCTGGAAGTGCAACTTCGTGTGGATAGAGAGAGGGAGAGAGTGACGGATTAGATTCGGTCGCAAAACTGGTTTATTTGTTGGCGGAGACTTAGCGGCGCCGTAATAATGACCAAATTTGATCTCCATTTAAAAAACATCCCAAAAGTCAATAACAAAAGTGAATAAACATCCTCACAACTCATCATGGATGACGCGACATGAAACATGTTTAAAACGACCACAAAATAGTAATAACTCATACAAGACTCAATGAACCACCTGTGTATCTATTATTTGATACATGCTACTTATGAGAACGAGCATCCTTGTTCTTCATAAGACATGTTTGTATCTCTTGGAGTGTTTCACAGTGGTTCATAATGTTATGAACCAGGATGTTCGTGGCATCACCTACCTCCGGTAGCTCATCATTCTTCTGCAGAGAGCTATTAATAATATCGCAGGATGCAGTTAGTGCAATACTCCTCAACTCACGTCCCTTATTTGCTAGGAGTCCAAGCTCATCGTCGACAGCTTTGACGCTATTGGAGCACCTGTTCAATTGACAGTAGCTGGGATCGAGAACATATACATGATATTGTTTCACGAGAAAGTCTATAGCATTGTAAATTGCACTGATTGAGCTTTCTTTCACCGTATTCGACACGTCTCCACGAAAACAATGTTTATCAGCCATTTAAGCGCCTTGTATCTGAGTGTTACTATTCTCCTTCCTCTTAAAAATATTTATGTTGTCCCTGTATTTGCCACCTTCCAGAGGGCAAGCCCAGTGAGCACCGACTACGAAGCCAACTTTGGAAGCAACCTGTTCTAACTTCTAAGACACTTCTAATTAAGACCGCTCGTCAACATCATATCATGGACCTCTTAAAAATTGTTCACACATCGTAATTAGTAAAGCATAAACAAAAACGAAATCTTAAACATAACAAACAGAGTTGTAACCATACGTACCCGATTTTTCTTTTTCAACATAATCCTCTCCAACAATAATTGTCGAATTATTTCTGTAGGAACTCACATCATTGTTGACAGATTGCATCCAATGATAGGACTCTAAGTATACATCAATCATGTGAGCCCACGTCCAGCCATACGCTCATTCCGCCTCAACTGATCACCGGCAGTTTGTATATTCCCTATCACCGCCCCAGATTGCAAGCTTGCAAAGAGGAACATGCTTCTACTCTGTAGGATCATTTTAACCAAAGGAACAGAATCTTCCCTAATTCTCTCTACTGCGAACCAATTGTAATCAGGCACTACAACACGGTGAAGTTTTTCAAGACGAGCTAGAGCATTTAGTGCCGCACCCCGCTTCGCATGCCATTCCTGATCAACAGTGGAATACTGTCCTCTAACCCACAAGAGATCGGGTCCAAAGTTGGTACCAACCCTAATGATTTTCACGGTTTCCTTGATGTCGCCTGGCAGAGTAAAGGAAAAATCTCACCTCGAACGTCTGATTGCCATCTGCATGTATTGATGTCACATCCTTCCAAACAGGTTCAGATCCACCAAGTTCAGCGACAGCTTTACAGAGTACTGTCGTAGTATCGACATGCAGAACTATAGAGGAGGCCTGCACAATATTAACATCACACTAATTTAAATAACACAACAAAAGAAATACATCCATAAGGATGATAAAGAACAAACAGAAAAACATAAGGTCGCAGCCAACCATTTTCTATCCTTTTTGTCACAGCGAGGCGCAGGGTTGTGTGGCAAGCTGGACGTAAACAATGGCTAGGGTTCACGACCGGAGGTACGGGGTGCGCCTCTTTATACTCGGCTTTGGAGGTTAATTCAACAAGACGAAAGGGCCCACATTACAATCCGCGTATCACAACCACGAGATAATGATATTCAGGTCAACTACGTACATCGAATGGTATTGTATCACTAATCATATGCATCGATCCATTGTTTTCACAACGTCAATGGATGAATTGTTTAACAATGGCGTGCCTTTACTTTTAGGTTTCGTCAACTGATCGAGCACGTGCCATCTAAGTATACTTGCTAGATAAAGTACAGTAGCGTGTGCATACGTACTACATGATCTAGAGATAAGATTTACTCATTTATTAGAGATTTGGGTATACCCAGACAACTAGACATACACTTGTCACTAAAGATTCTTCACGTTGGCAAACCTTGAAACTCTTGAACACATCGCACACCTGCCAATAGAATGCAACCATGAATTTTACATAAGAGTATTCATAAGCTCAAGCTGTCACGTGTTCAAATCTCGAAGATGGACCATGTGTCATACCCTACTCAAGAGGGTATGTTGTGCATCATGTATCAGTCCCTGGATCAGTAGCTGATACGCACAAGAACACAGATATGATAGCCAAAGCATACTTCGAATAAAGGAAGTATTACCTGCTATAGAGCCCTTAGTGGCGGTTCGACAAGGATTAAGACCATCCATGTCCATCCGACCAACTAACGGCGAAGCAAACAGCGGAAACCACGGCCCATGCCACAAGCAGACTTGAGACGCAGACCCGAAAACCAACACGTCGCCGCTTCCTACGAAGCCTTCTCTTCACTAAAAACAGCAGGCGCAAACGCGTGAGTACATAAGGTACTCAGCAAACCCTAACACAAGGGGTAAGCATATGCAAGGGTATATCAATGGTAAAGGCTGGGGTTCATTGTATTGGCGGAAAAGCCAATTTTTATGCAAGGGTTGTTTTGCAAACAAAGCCAGTTCACAAACTACAGTCAAGATTATTATCATATAATGGGGTTGGTCGGCCCTGGGGGAGATAATGGTTCAATCCCGCCAGTTCCTCACTTTTAATGCTGGCCGGAAACCAGCGCACGGCTCCACGCCGGTGTATTCCGAAAACACGCCAAGGATAACTCACACGGGAAACTCTAATCATAGTGTGGCCGATGCCTTCGCGTTGTCCAATACCGTGGAACACGGCTTTCCGGAAAGTTTCTTAACCTTGGCCAAGGGTGCACAAATTTCCCCACAAGGTAGTCCAGTCCTCCCCGGGGTCCCAGTTCGGACTGTCCTACTAAAGGTTCCATACCTACTTGGTACCACCACGGCATCCCCCACGGACATCACCAGGGGCTTCACAATTCAGTAACATGGCCAGAGTCAATAAATGCCGGACTCGCCGCCACCCTCGTCGAGTCTTCTCCTGGGACTCCGTTGCAATCTCCTGCCTCCGGGGGGTACCGGGTGAGTACTAGTAGGGTGTGGTTCCAATCCCGTACCCATATACGGCTTGTGGCTGCGCGTAAGGTGCTAGGCAAAGGCGGCACAAGAACCGGTCCTTATACGACCGAACCAGGCATCTTCAATAGCCAATCCCCACGGGGAAGGGCGTCCCAGAGATAGCCTCCCCACTGAGGACTACCTCGCCTGGTCCCGCCAAAACATTCCCTCACTAGGGGTTGCACTTATTACCAATTCCACCCATCTTCACATTTACACACACCACCAAGACTCACGCATTTTAACACAAAAGCATGTGAGCAAAATTAATTAAACACATGGTGATAGTCCTAAGCAGCATACCAGCACATCATTAATGAATTAATGATGCGGGTTCCTAGGTTCAACAAGGAATCAGGATATTTCAAGATCAAGGTATGGCAGTCAAATATTACTAGGACCTTCTAGCATTTAAATCACATTTAAATACCATGCACATTTATTTATAAACAGCTCTAAATAGGATAATTTCGCAATCATAGGATCAATATGATCAATGGGAGTTAGGGCTTGCCTGATAATCGCAATCCTAATCTTTAAGTTCTGGGTCTTAAGACTCTTTTGTCGAAGTTGATGTCTTCAAGTCTTTTCTTGAAGCTTTGACCTTCTCTATTCTTTCTCGAATTCTTCTGGCTTCTTCTCGAAGCTCACGCAATCTAGCGTATAAAACAACGCGGATAAACAAACTACCGCAAAAGAAATAAAGATCGAAAAGAGCCAATTAAGATCCAATTAATTCCAACTGGAAAGGCGAAGGAATACCAAAGAACGACAAAAGACACAGATTATTTATGATGCAGCAAGTTTTACATTAAGAGCGATTATATTGTTTTATAGCTAATATGGGTGATGCATCGAACGCTAGGGCTTTTGATTGTAGATGAGGGATGCTAAACACCATGAAGAAGGCATGAGTGCATGAGAAGGTGGGAGACGGTGGGTGCACGTGTTTGTTGTACATTTATGGCACTAAAGCTTTATATAGGTCGTAACCTATATAAAGGTTCATGCAACACATGTATATAGTGCAAGGTGTGTCACTTCAATTATTTTTATATATATTATGGTACTACTTAATTATCATTGATTTATTATCTAAAAAGTTTATTTGTCACGCGACGGGCGCATGACGGTGGTACGTGCACGTGCTTAGGTAAAATATGAATGCACGAATACAAAAAGAACACGGGGAATTAAAAAGGCAATTAAAAGAGAGGGATTGATCAAAGATCATTAATAGGGATTGATTCTGGTGGCATTGTATAGAGCGTGATTTTATATGAATTTTGGCGAAAGAATCGCCAAAATCGGAGCTCGAATGAAAAAGATATGAATTTTGGAGGTTTACGAAAAAGGAAGTTAATTTAGGATCATGCTTAATTAAGCATTGATATAATCCTAATTATTTTGGGATGAATAATGGTTGGAAGATGTTGAGAGCGGCTCAAAATATTTTCAGGAATTTTCTGGGATTTTTCTGGTTTTGGGAATTGGTCGTAAAAGATTCTGTGTACACTCGCCGGGTGAGCTTAGCAATTCTGGCGCGGATGTGAGGCTGATATGAATTTAGGAAATTTATAGAAAGGAAATTAATCAGGATTAAGCTATGAAATTAAGTATAGCCATAATCCTAATTAATCTGGAGTGATAAAGGGTTGAAAAGTGTTTAGAAGGGTGTAAAGTATTTTTTAGGAATTTCCTAAGATCTTTCTGATATTAGAAATTGCTCGGAATAGAAATGTGTGTGCACGTTCTTGTGTGGACTTAGCATTTGCAGCACGTGTAAGAGATTGACATGCGGGTCAGTGTGCGGAATTCCAAGAATAGTGCCAAAATGCACTATGTCGAGGCGGTACGGTGTGCTGGAATTACTTAGGTGCAGCACAGGGGTTTGAATAAACGTGCACAACGGGCGGAGTCACGATCATAAGATTTATCGTGACGGGGCTTTATTGAAAAAGGGATAGGAATTTAGAGGGTTGATAACTCAAGGAAATATTCCAGAGCTTCACAACTAGTACCAAAAGGTACTACGCGTTTATACGAACGCGAGAGCGCAAGAATCGCTCGAAACGGAATTAGAACGGAAAAGATATGGAGATTCAAAGATTAAAGGGCTTATTTGCAGGGATAGAAATATTCTGAGGGCTTATTGGTAAATACAGAAAGTTGTTAGGGACCTATCTGTAATTTAGGGAAAGTTTTGGGGCTCGGTGTAAAAAGATAGGGATCAAAAGATAATTATGGAAAAGTATAGGGGTGTTTCTGTAAAAGTTCAGGACTTAAACAGAAATATTTGAAAGTTCAGGGGCTTATCTGTAAAAAGACAGGACCCAAACATAATTACAGGAAAGCTCGAGGGCTTATCTGTAAAATGTACCGGGCTGTGAATTTCTGGGAATTTTGGATTTATTTTTCTTTTGAAAAGTCTGTGGACTGGGTCCATGGACTCGTGGACCGGGGTCGGCAGCGGTCCACCGGTCCACGGTGGACCGGGACAATCTAGGGCGTCAATCTGGGCGTGGACGGCTAAGGGTGTCCGGGCGAGGAGTGCGGTGGCGGGTGGCGCTGACGCGGCGGCGGTTCGCCGGAATCCTCGCCGGTGGCGGCTAGGAGGGCGGAGACGCGACGGGGTCTAGTCAACGGGGACAAGCACGCGATGGCGGAGCGGGGCGTGCTTGACGTCGTTGACGCGGTGGCATGAAGGGGCTGCGCGCGCTCGCCGGAGACGGGCGGCGCGGCGGCGCGAGATGGGGAAAGGGTGAAGGAGTGCTCGAGCTCGACTTCGTGCTGGAGCGTGAGGTGCGCAAGCACGAGGCAAGTGTGGCGTGCTATGTGTCGGGGCCGGGCGTGGCTAGGAGAGTGGTCGGCGGCGAGAGTGAAGGGCGGCGGACGGCGGCGCTCGGTGCGCGGGTGACGCAAGAGCGTGAGAGGGAGAAAGAGAGGACGCAGGAGAGGGATAGGGACACGGAGATGCTCACGGTGGGCTCGGAGAGACGAGTGGTGGTCGGAGACGAGCTGTCGCCGACGAGGAGTCGCCGGGACCCTAGCCCGTCGTCGATCTGCGCGCTTCGCACACGACAGGGACGTCGAGGTGCGGCGTGGCACAAGGAAACTTGGAGGATGAAGAAGGGGAGCGGGGCAAGCTTCCGCGGTGGATAAGAGCTCGCCGAGTAGCTCGCCGGAGCGGATTAGAAAGAAGAGAGAAAGGGGGAGCTCGAGAGTGGAGGAGAGGAAGTGAGAGCTGGTGCAGTGGCGGAGGAGGGAGCGCGCCATTTATAGGCGGCGAGGGTCGGTGCCGAAAGGCGGCGCGGCACAGGCGGCGTGTACAGGAAGGCGGTGGCGCGCCGGACTTGACGGGCGCGTCAAGTAAACGGGAATGGGTGCCCACAGAGCGATAAGACGAGACGGAGAGGGAGAGAGGCGGTGGACGCGCAGGCACGTGCTCCACGCGACGCCCTGGAGCTTGACGGGACGGAGGCGGCGGGTTCCAGCAAGGAGGTATGGGCGGCGGCGGAAATACCGCCGGTTGGAGGTAGAAGACGACGGTGGGGCCCACCTGTCAGTGGCTCAAGAGAGAGGGAGATGGGCTGGCCGGTTGGGCTGGGAGAAGTTGGGCCGCGTCGGGCCGGTGCAGGAGAAGGAAAGAAGAAGAGAGTGGGCCGGCTGGGAAAGAAAAGGAGGGAAGCGGCCCAGAAGAGAGAAAAAGATTTGATATTTTCTGGATTTTCGAAATTTGAAGGAATTTCAAATTCGAACAAAAGCAAAGGTCGAACAAACAATTCCAATAAATTCAAATAAATTCAGAAATGCATATGGTGAGGTTTTGACGCAAGTTTAAATCCAAATTCTTGAAATTTAAATTTGGAGAATTACCTATTTTGATTTTAGTTTGTTGTAAATTCAAAAAGGTTCAAAATTTTAGTAGAATTTAAATGAGGACAAACACTTGAGAACTAATTTTATATTTCTAAATTTCAAATTCGACTACGCTTTATTTATTTTAGTGAGTTTTATTTTCGTAAAATCATGGCAAGGTAAGATCACACAAAAAGATTTAAATTTTTAGCGATTTTTATCTCTTTGATTTCTGGCTTTGGATTTTAGGGTGTGACAGATCTACCCCACTTAAAAGGAATCTCGTCCTCGAGATTCAAAGGGACTTCTGGGTTGGTGTAGAACTTCTCTTGTGTTTTCTTTCTTGACAGTGATAACATCCAAAATCTTGTCAGAGCTTTGTTGACGAAGCGAGCTTTGTCATGAGATTCTCTTCATTGTCGGAGGTGCTTGAAGCTTGTGGAGAGACAAGGCGAAACTTCTGGCTTCTGAAGACCTTCGATGTTAGCTGATTTAACAAAGGAGGGCTGGCCTAAGGTTTTGGTTTCCGGGATGTTACACTAATTGACAGAAAAACCTATTAGGGTAGGATCTTCACTCGGGCATTCTGATTGATGTTCTGTAGTTGTTTCGGATCCTGGTTGACTTGAGGCATTCTGAGCGGTTAGACTGTTAGATTGCTTTGCATCTTTTCCTTGCGGTTTGGATGATGATTCTGAAATCTGCTGGATCCATGATATGGCATGCTGTTTAACTCCATAAACTTAACAGGTGGCCTGAACCACTGTTTCTCCTCCTGTTATGCTGACATTTTTCTCCGTTTTCCTTGACGGAGTATATTCTTTATATCCCATTACAGGAGATCCAAGGGCTTCCATGATCAGCAACCTTTCCATGGCATATACCAGTCTTTTGCAGGAAGGGTTTTCCATCTTCTGTTGCCTTAGGGTGGGGTACCTACCCCACTTAAGGTCCTTGACCTCGGGTGGCTCTTGTTGTCATAATTGCATCATCTGCTTATTCTGACTTGACATCACTGACACGACGCCTTTCCAGGGGTCGGTTTGGTCTGCTTATGTGAAACAGACTTCTGCGGTCTTTTAAATCATGAACCAGACGTTTATGCCTTAACACCTTCTTTAGACTTTATCTGGATCTGACTGTCCAAAACTGGCTCAGCACATGAAGTATTTGTCTGGCCTAGCTTCACTGACTGATGCTTAACTGCTTGAATTTATGACAGTAGCTTAGTTTTCCATTCTCATGATCTACTGCATTTATTGCTGTAATGGCCTCTCCAGGAAACTTTAAAACTTTCTTTATTGTTTCACAAGTGGTCTTTTTCCAACAACTTTTTCTTAATCTGTCCATGTCAGGATTAAGAAATCTTTTATGTCATCACTATTTCTCCTACTGTTATTCTCATAACATAGGGTCTTATCAACTCTTGTCATTGTAGACCGTGGTACCTTAGTTCCAATACCATGTGTCTCTGATTAAGGTTGTGGTTGCCATCTGTAAACTGGTACTTCTGACCTTTTTAGCTTACATTTGTACTGTGTATTTGTATTATTCATAACAGGTGGCGTCACTGTCTCCAGTATAACTCCATCTCATATCCTCAATTAATGGCAGTTCTCAATCTTTTATGTCAAACTTGGAGACAAGTTTGGCTCTCATTAACTGGTCATCAACACACCGATCCTGGGCTGTGGATGCCAACCTTTGATGGTGACACTCCGAATTCTACCATCCTTCTTGTTGACATACAGAACAAGTGATCCCACGGAGGGGAACTTTCATCTCATGAAACATCTTTCATTTAATACTGCTAACAGTTCTTATATCTCTGCTAGTTCATTGGCTGTCATCTGATAGTATCTCTCAGCCATCAGGATTTTGTGCAGGAGAGGAGCTTAACAATGAGCTCTCTGTCTTGGTCAGATGATATTCCAGAACTTGTCTGGAAGACATCTGGATGTTCACAGGTTACTGTTACCACTTCCAAGGTTGTGATTTCTGGATTGTTTTGCCATGAGGGTAGCCTTCGCTTTCCGGGTTCACATTCCATTTTAAATCCAAGTCATTGACAAACTTCCTTTATTTCTTTAGATGTTTGTTGGCTGTCAAACAACTGATGCCTTGACCTTCAGCATTGCCTCTTGAAAACTTTCCAGTTGGGTTGTGATCTTTGACCATCGTTGTGCTATTCATTTGACTGACTTGATTCTGAGCAGAGCGCTTCTTGGTAGCAGACTTCTTAGGTAAGGGTTCGGGTTTAGGTTGGGATGGGCATTAAGCTATTCTGAAGCTGCTGTTTAAATTATTATATTGTTTGGGTTGATTAAGAGCACTCAAACAGAAATACAGCGATCAACGAAAACCATCAAATCACACAAACAACGCGATTTATTTGTTGTAGTCCAAGATGTGAGCGTACTACAAACGAGGCTCAAGTTTTGAGGGTAAACAAACTATCGATCATTCTGCTGTTACAAGGAACTGAAGAGCACATTCTGGGGAATTCTGGCATATATAGCATAACTGCGCGCTGGAGGTGCTTCGTCGGCTTAGGGGTTGTAAACTTTGTCTTCAATATTATCATCCTGATTTTCTTGCTTGTAGGGACAACTGGCTATTATGTGCCCACGTTCCCTACAGTAGAATGAAAGTCCTGGCTTCTTGGCCTTCTTAGATGTAGCCTGACCAGATGCTTGACTTTTGTTCTTCTTTTTCTTGTTGTGTTTCTTGTTGTCCTTCTTGGGCTGTAGAGCTTTGGTAAGCTTGGTGAGTTCCCTACTGATCTTCCTTGTTGACCTTTCCAACTTGTTTAACCTTTCAAGTATCGTTGACATCGGATAGGTGTGATGCAGGTTATTCCATGTTCCTTGTTTCTCATGCTCTTCCTGTACTGAAAATCCAATCTCTTCTGGGGTTGCAGAAAGTTCGAGTATGTCGTCCTTCGCGTCGATTGCTGCAGCTTCTTCTTCATCGCTTGGTTGGTACGAAGGGCAATCTTGAAATTTGTGTCTGGGGTCACCACAATTGAAACAGGTCATCCGTGATCTGACACCCATAATTGCTTTGTCCTTGTTCTTCTGCCTAGGAACAAAGTCTGGCATGCGGTACACTTGGAACAATTGATTCTCCACTTCAACAGTTACATAGTCCTGGTTATCATCTGGGTCAAAGTCTTGTGGTGCTGCTACAGAAGCTTTCGGGTGAGACTCTTTCTTGATGATGAAGGAGAAAGGATTTTTAAATAGAAAGAAAGGGTATACAGAAGGGCTTTTGTAACTAGTTTTGAAAATAATCATTTTCGAGCGTATCAAATCCTAGGTTTTCGGTCTACGGTCAAGTATTGCTCTGATACCACTCTGTCATACCCTACTCAAGAGGGTATGTTGTGCATCATGTATCAGTCCCTGGATCAGTAGCTGATACGCACAAGAACACAGATATGATAGCCAAAGCATACTTCGAATAAAGGAAGTATTACCTGCTATAGAGCCCTTAGTGGCGGTTCGACAAGGATTAAGACCATCCATGTCCATCCGACCAACTAACGGCGAAGCAAACAGCGGAAACCACGGCCCATGCCACAAGCAGACTTGAGACGCAGACCCGAAAACCAACACGTCGCCGCTTCCTACGAAGCCTTCTCTTCACTAAAAACAGCAGGCGCAAACGCGTGAGTACATAAGGTACTCAGCAAACCCTAACACAAGGGGTAAGCATATGCAAGGGTATATCAATGGTAAAGGCTGGGGTTCATTGTATTGGCGGAAAAGCCAATTTTTATGCAAGGGTTGTTTTGCAAACAAAGCCAGTTCACAAACTACAGTCAAGATTATTATCATATAATGGGGTTGGTCGGCCCTGAGGGAGATAATGGTTCAATCCCGCCAGTTCCTCACTTTTAATGCTGGCCGGAAACCAGCGCACGGCTCCACGCCGGTGTATTCCGAAAACACGCCAAGGATAACTCACACGGGAAACTCTAATCATAGTGTGGCCGATGCCTTCGCGTTGTCCAATACCGTGGAACACGGCTTTCCGGAAAGTTTCTTAACCTTGGCCAAGGGTGCACAAATTTCCCCACAAGGTAGTCCAGTCCTCCCCGGGGTCCCAGTTCGGACTGTCCTACTAAAGGTTCCATACCTACTTGGTACCACCACGGCATCCCCCACGGACATCACCAGGGGCTTCACAATTCAGTAACATGGCCAGAGTCAATAAATGCCGGACTCGCCGCCACCCTCGTCGAGTCTTCTCCTGGGACTCCGTTGCAATCTCCTGCCTCCGGGGGGTACCGGGTGAGTACTAGTAGGGTGTGGTTCCAATCCCGTACCCATATACGGCTTGTGGCTGCGCGTAAGGTGCTAGGCAAAGGCGGCACAAGAACCGGTCCTTATACGACCGAATCAGGCATCTTCAATAGCCAATCCCCACGGGGAAGGGCGTCCCAGAGATAGCCTCCCCACTGAGGACTACCTCGCCTGGTCCCGCCAAAACATTCCCTCACTAGGGGTTGCACTTATTACCAATTCCACCCATTTTCACATTTACACACACCACCAAGACTCACGCATTTTAACACAAAAGCATGTGAGCAAAATTAATTAAACACATGGTGATAGTCCTAAGCAGCATACCAGCACATCATTAATGAATTAATGATGCGGGTTCCTAGGTTCAACAAGGAATCAGGATATTTCAAGATCAAGGTATGGCAGTCAAATATTACTAGGACCTTCTAGCATTTAAATCACATTTAAATACCATGCACATTTATTTATAAACAGCTCTAAATAGGATAATTTCGCAATCATAGGACCAATATGATCAATGGGAGTTAGGGCTTGCCTGATAATCGCAATCCTAATCTTTAAGTTCTGGGTCTTAAGACTCTTTTGTCGAAGTTGATGTCTTCAAGTCTTTTCTTGAAGCTTTGACCTTCTCTATTCTTTCTCGAATTCTTCTGGCTTCTTCTCGAAGCTCACGCAATCTAGCGTATAAAACAACGCGGATAAACAAACTACCGCAAAAGAAATAAAGATCGAAAAGAGCCAATTAAGATCCAATTAATTCCAACTGGAAAGGCGAAGGAATACCAAAGAACGACAAAAGACACAGATTATTTATGATGCAGCAAGTTTTACATTAAGAGCGATTATATTGTTTTATAGCTAATATGGGTGATGCATCGAACGCTAGGGCTTTTGATTGTAGATGAGGGATGCTAAACACCATGAAGAAGGCATGAGTGCATGAGAAGGTGGGAGACGGTGGGTGCACGTGTTTGTTGTACATTTATGGCACTAAAGCTTTATATAGGTCGTAACCTATATAAAGGTTCATGCAACACATGTATATAGTGCAAGGTGTGTCACTTCAATTATTTTTATATATATTATGGTACTACTTAATTATCATTGATTTATTATCTAAAAAGTTTATTTGTCACGCGACGGGCGCATGACGGTGGTACGTGCACGTGCTTAGGTAAAATATGAATGCACGAATACAAAAAGAACACGGGGAATTAAAAAGGCAATTAAAAGAGAGGGATTGATCAAAGATCATTAATAGGGATTGATTCTGGTGGCATTGTATAGAGCGTGATTTTATATGAATTTTGGCGAAAGAATCGCCAAAATCGGAGCTCGAATGAAAAAGATATGAATTTTGGAGGTTTACGAAAAAGGAAGTTAATTTAGGATCATGCTTAATTAAGCATTGATATAATCCTAATTATTTTGGGATGAATAATGGTTGGAAGATGTTGAGAGCGGCTCAAAATATTTTCAGGAATTTTCTGGGATTTTTCTGGTTTTGGGAATTGGTCGTAAAAGATTCTGTGTACACTCGCCGGGTGAGCTTAGCAATTCTGGCGCGGATGTGAGGCTGATATGAATTTAGGAAATTTATAGAAAGGAAATTAATCAGGATTAAGCTATGAAATTAAGTATAGCCATAATCCTAATTAATCTGGAGTGATAAAGGGTTGAAAAGTGTTTAGAAGGGTGTAAAGTATTTTTTAGGAATTTCCTAAGATCTTTCTGATATTAGAAATTGCTCGGAATAGAAATGTGTGTGCACGTTCTTGTGTGGACTTAGCATTTGCAGCACGTGTAAGAGATTGACATGCGGGTCAGTGTGCGGAATTCCAAGGATAGTGCCAAAATGCACTATGTCGAGGCGGTACGGTGTGCTGGAATTACTTAGGTGCAGCACAGGGGTTTGAATAAACGTGCACAACGGGCGGAGTCACGATCATAAGATTTATCGTGACGGGGCTTTATTGAAAAAGGGATAGGAATTTAGAGGGTTGATAACTCAAGGAAATATTCCAGAGCTTCACAACTAGTACCAAAAGGTACTACGCGTTTATACGAACGCGAGAGCGCAAGAATCGCTCGAAACGGAATTAGAACGGAAAAGATATGGAGATTCAAAGATTAAAGGGCTTATTTGCAGGGATAGAAATATTCTGAGGGCTTATTGGTAAATACAGAAAGTTGTCAGGGACCTATCTGTAATTTAGGGAAAGTTTTGGGGCTCGGTGTAAAAAGATAGGGATCAAAAGATAATTATGGAAAAGTATAGGGGTGTTTCTGTAAAAGTTTAGGACCTAAACAGAAATGTTTGAAAGTTCAGGGGCTTATCTGTAAAAAGACAGGACCCAAACATAATTACAGGAAAGCTCGAGGGCTTATCTGTAAAATGTACCGGGCTGTGAATTTCTGGGAATTTTGGATTTATTTTTCTTTTGAAAAGTCTGTGGACTGGGTCCATGGACTCGTGGACCGGGGTCGGCAGCGGTCCACCGGTCCACGGTGGACCGGGACAATCTAGGGCGTCAATCTGGGCGTGGACGGCTAAGGGTGTCCGGGCGAGGAGTGCGGTGGCGGGTGGCGCTGACGCGGCGGCGGTTCGCCGGAATCCTCGCCGGTGGCGGCTAGGAGGGCGGAGACGCGACGGGGTCTAGTCAACGGGGACAAGCACGCGATGGCGGAGCGGGGCGTGCTTGACGTCGTTGACGCGGTGGCATGAAGGGGCTGCGCGCGCTCGCCGGAGACGGGCGGCGCGGCGGCGCGAGATGGGGAAAGGGTGAAGGAGTGCTCGAGCTCGACTTCGTGCTGGAGCGTGAGGTGCGCAAGCACGAGGCAAGTGTGGCGTGCTATGTGTCGGGGCCGGGCGTGGCTAGGAGAGTGGTCGGCGGCGAGAGTGAAGGGCGGCGGACGGCGGCGCTCGGTGCGCGGGTGACGCAAGAGCGTGAGAGGGAGAAAGAGAGGACGCAGGAGAGGGATAGGGACACGGAGATGCTCACGGTGGGCTCGGAGAGACGAGTGGTGGTCGGAGACGAGCTGTCGCCGACGAGGAGTCGCCGGGACCCTAGCCCGTCGTCGATCTGCGCGCTTCGCACACGACAGGGACGTCGAGGTGCGGCGTGGCACAAGGAAACTTGGAGGATGAAGAAGGGGAGCGGGGCAAGCTTCCGCGGTGGATAAGAGCTCGCCGAGTAGCTCGCCGGAGCGGATTAGAAAGAAGAGAGAAAGGGGGAGCTCGAGAGTGGAGGAGAGGAAGTGAGAGCTGGTGCAGTGGCGGAGGAGGGAGCGCGCCATTTATAGGCGGCGAGGGTCGGTGCCGAAAGGCGGCGCGGCATAGGCGGCGTGTACAGGAAGGCGGTGGCGCGCCGGACTTGACGGGCGCGTCAAGTAAACGGGAATGGGTGCCCACAGAGCGATAAGACGAGACGGAGAGGGAGAGAGGCGGTGGACGCGCAGGCACGTGCTCCACGCGACGCCCTGGAGCTTGACGGGACGGAGGCGGCGGGTTCCAGCAAGGAGGTATGGGCGGCGGCGGAAATACCGCCGGTTGGAGGTAGAAGACGACGGTGGGGCCCACCTGTCAGTGGCTCAAGAGAGAGGGAGATGGGCTGGCCGGTTGGGCTGGGAGAAGTTGGGCCGCGTCGGGCTGGTGCAGGAGAAGGAAAGAAGAAGAGAGTGGGCCGGCTGGGAAAGAAAAGGAGGGAAGCGGCCCAGAAGAGAGAAAAAGATTTGATATTTTTTGGATTTTCGAAATTTGAAGGAATTTCAAATTCGAACAAAAGCAAAGGTCGAACAAACAATTCCAATAAATTCAAATAAATTCAGAAATGCATATGGTGAGGTTTTGACGCAAGTTTAAATCCAAATTCTTGAAATTTAAATTTGGAGAATTACCTATTTTGATTTTAGTTTGTTGTAAATTCAAAAAGGTTCAAAATTTTAGTAGAATTTAAATGAAACAAACACTTGAGAACTAATTTTATATTTCTAAATTTCAAATTCGACTACGCTTTATTTATTTTAGTGAGTTTTATTTTCGTAAAATCATGGCAAGGTAAGATCACACAAAAAGATTTAAATTTTTAGCGATTTTTATCTCTTTGATTTCTGGCTCTGGATTTTAGGGTGTGACACCATGAAAAAAAAAATTCTTGAAAGATGAGTCAAGTAGCCATTTGGTCAAATATAGGTGTATGTAGTTCGGATATTTAGTTTCGTAAGCAAGATATGCATATCAATAGCGATCCATTTTAATTCTACAGAAAGGTGAAACGGGTTAATTATATTTCTATATTGTCATCGGATCATCCTGGTTAGTTGACCAGGATTCATTAAATAAATGACAACATCTGTCTGAATGGCACGCCATAGCTTTACAAATAAATGGATAATATCAAAAGCGTTGACATGCTTTGTGTTCTATAATCTGTAAGAACTAAGTAGCAATATTGCGAATACTAAATATACTAGGATGACAAACAAAATAAAATCCACTAAAAATTTGAACCTTTTTAAATGGAAGCAAACACTTGAGCATGAGTTTTATATTTGAAAAACGTCAAATTCAAACCAGGTGTGAATTATTTTAGTGAATTTTATTTTGAAAAATTTGATGGCAAGGTAAGGTTTAGACAAAAATTTAAATTTGGAGTGATTTTTGTTACTTTTGTTTTTGCTTGGAAAGTTAGGGTGTTACACCCACGTAGCTAATTGCTATGAATCCTTGTTACCTACTCCAAATTGTGGTTGTTTTGGTGCGTCGGTTCACGTGCAATTGTGGACAGTACGTACCAGTGTTCATAAAGTCGTTGATACATTGAAATACCTTGTATAATCGCATGAAAATTGGGAAGGGTGATACATTTCGGGGAACCAAACATCCAATATCTGTTTTTTTTTTTTGAGATTACACAGTACAACTCAGACACTCACAACGCACGCACACTCACCCCTATGAACACACGTACGCAAACCATACCCCTATGAGCATCTTCGAAGACTGAGCCGGCAAATCCAGAGATACGAAGTCACCACTGGCGCCTCGCTGTCGACGGGAGCGTCGCCTACCACTGAAAGCACAAATGCCGTTAAATCCTTGAAAATTCGCTCCCACGGGGAGTCGAACCCAGGACCTGAGAGGTGTTACTCGGATGCCTTAACCACTAGGCCAAGACCCCTTTCACGTCTGTTTTATTTTTCTTGATTGACGATATATGTGGCATAATGAGAAGGCCTGTTTTGTATGTCAGTACAATATATTGGATAGAAGGATAATTTGCATCTTGCAGAAGTACTAGAACAATTATTGTGCAATTATATATTTTCTGCCTTTGCCATCTAGGAGTACACACAAGTTGTGCATTTGGACAGTACGGGCGGTGCAGCATACGGTCCATCCAGCACGCCACGGGCCACGAACTTGTTGGCAGCTTCGGTGAAATGCATGCCGTCGTCCCATGTGACGCGCTTGGACGGGTCAGGGCAGAGAATCGCCGTGGCGTTGCAGGAGAACAGGAGCCGGAGTTGTAGGGGCCGCCATCTCCGCAGCAGTCAAAGTGCCGTCCTTGTCAAACCCTACAATCATTATCAGCGGCAGCTTAATTAAAGAAATGAGAGATCATAATCTTGATGAGAAACAACTCAACGCGTACTAGGTTAGTTAATTCAGGTGTTAAATTGAATTTGTGCTAGAGTCAGCTCGCAGCTCCTATATACCGTGTTGGAGAGGGTTACGGATGATCTCCTGGATGGCGCCGTAGATGATCGTGACCGTCGGATCGTCGCGAGGGGTGATCCAGCGCAGCATGCGCTTGAGCTCGCGGTTGTGGTGCTCGGCGAAGTCGTTGAACCACCGGAGGCAACCGGCGAAGTCGTTGAGCCTGAGCCACCCGAGTTGTTGCTCCGGAAGGTGGCGAGGTACCTGGGTCTGCAGCCCGTGGGGACGTTCCATCTCAAGGTTTCGAGTCTGACTTTTTCGTATATTATTGAACCGTGAGGTACCTGGGTCTTTTTCGTATACTATTGAACATACTTGCATTTCTGAAGACATTAACATTAGGCAAATATATAGTTATTAGAAGGATAAATAACTCCCCCCCCCCCCCCCCCCCCCCCCCCCCCCCACCCACCAAAAAAAAAGCTATGCCACACACATAAAGCATTACAAGATTCAAGACTATTGCATTGCCAAGAGTTTTCTGTGTTAGTTTGAGGAACTAATTTTTTCAGGAATGAGTTTTCTTTGTTTGGGCGCCAAGGATTTATGTTCTTAATTATTTGCTCCTACATTGGCTGGAGGAGTTCAGCATAACAGATGATGCGGACTATAGAGCCTGATTCAAGGACGGCTCTATAGTCCGCATCAACAGAGCTTTCCTTTCAAGAGTAAGATGTGTCACCATCAAAAGCTTCAGCGACCAACAATCAGAGACTAGAGAGGGTAAAAGGAACTTGGCCACTATCGGCATTGTGTTAAAAAAACCATCAGCATTAGTTGCAGACCACTCGCACATGAGAGATGAGAAATTTCTTTGGCGGAACTTTCACAATTCACACCCATGGAGATAGAGTGCGTCGATCTGAGATTGTTTATTCTTTTTTATTGAAAATAGTTGGGACAATGGATAAGCACATATCATATTCAGAAACTTGCTCAAAAGACATTATAGAAGTTACATGGACAATTATTAAGAACAGTAACACGTTTTGCTTATAGAATGTCATGCTAGTTTCACTGATGTAACCTAGTAGGCATCTAACCGTTTTCAGCAATAAGTGTGTGTAGAAGCAACACTACGTACGTACATAAAAACCTCCCACATGCAAGAATTAACATTCAGTACAGAGAATTAAGGGATCAATACTTTCCGATTGCAACAATGTGGCCTACCATATGGTACACCCCTCACATGAAGAGGAAACACAAAAGGTAAATGCCATCAACACATGAATGCAAGAGAAGTTCGTGTGAAACAAATTCTTTTTATCTTGAGTATTCAATGTGAATTATTGTGTATTTTATTGATTATTCAATGTGGCTTCGTAATTTTTTACCATTCTTATATCTATCAACAAAAACGACTACAAGTTCCGCATATGGGAGAAAATCTTTTCAGTCTAAGTACTGAAGAAACACGAATAAGTTACACTACAAGCTGGTTGAGAATCATTAACTGTCCCTCATAAAAAAATAAGTACCGATGAAGAATTGTTAATTATTGTCGGCTGGTTGAGAAACACGAATAAGTTACACTTACAAACAAGGTGGTAACAAAGGACGTGCTAGTTACATACACTACAAGCTGGCCAAACTAGTTACATACACTACAAGCTGGCCAAACAATTGTCTATGCACGTTTCTAAAGACGAAGAAAGTTTTTTTTTTCTTGAAACAGAATACAGATGTAAACTCTTAAGATGGATAGTATCATAGAGTGCGTGCCTTATGGCTTCATTGATCTTCATATATTGTCAGGAAGAAATTAGAAAACAAAGGCCGCTATGAGCAACCAAGCAACTGTTGTTTTTGGCAGAGTGAGTATGCTCCCTGTTTCTCCTCACGGAGTTTACTATGCACGTTACCGCCGATAGAGAGGAAACAAACATTATTAGTAATCACCAGACTCCATGAGCATGGAGTTACAAGAAATTTCATACAAAAGTAGTACTGGTTCTTTAATAATACATTCATATAACTTCTATAATGTCTTTTGGGTGAGTTTCTGAATATTAGATTTCCTTTAGGAAAACGTGATTTCTTAAAATGTACCACACATCATGAAGATAGAGTGTGTCGATCTGAGATCGGTTATTTTTTATTGAAAATAGTTGGGACAATAGATAAGCACAGATCATATTCAGAAACTTGCTCAAAAGGCATTATAGAAGTTACATGGACAATTATTAAGAACAGTAACACGTTTTGCTTATATGTTAACTTTTTGTTGTCTAAGCTGGCTGCTTGTAAAACTTCAGGTACCTTCTCTACAGAGAGCACGACATACTTGGGAAGCTTGAGGATTAACTGTGGCCTGTCAGAATCTTGAGACCGGAGGCCTGTCAGAGTCTGAGATGCTGGAGTGTGGCACGTCTTTTCTCATTTGTGGAGTGGGGGTGACAAGAAAACCCATACGAGAATTCGATGACATTGCCTCATTATTCTGAACATTATTTGAATTCATAGAAATTGCTTATTCGTTTCGTTTCTATGAATGTGCTCGCGGCAGGTATTAAGTAATGTCGTTGGATGATTGGTCTGGGTTGAGAGCATGTGTATCCTTTTTTTTTGGTGATGCGGCTCAGCGTACAGTTCACCTAGCACGGTCCAGAACTGGTAGTTGTAGACTGGTAGGCAGCCTCGGAAAGATGGTTGCCAACCCATGAGATGCGCTTACTCTGATAACTGATTATAGCGTTTTGAACCCTGCAAGTCGCAGCAGATTCTCAGGGTTCAGCATGTGCTTATTCGACTTGGTACGGTTTAGGTGTTAATGCCCTTAAACATAGTAAGTACTTTCAAATCAAACCACCATTGGGACTTGGAGAATGTTGTACCCACGAGTTAATGATCTTTTGAGTGATGTGACAGTCTTTAAAAACATCGCACCACAAGACTATGGATTGAGAATAGTGATGGATGAGTCCCATGTTGACTGTTGTCATGTGTTAGATCAAATTGATGATCATCTTAACAGGATCACTAGTCGAATGTAGATCACACCTAGAAAACCTTAGATTAATACTGAATGAACTTACCAGGGTTCAGATTCGCCATGGATCTGATCTTTAGTCGATGCAGATCAAGTAGATGATGACGAACTTGATGTAGATGTAGAAGAACACCAGATGTCGATGTAGATTGAGGGACACCGGGCTTCCACACCTTCCAGCACCTTAGGGATCGGTAGATTAGGGTTAGGGTTAACCCTTAGGCTTAATTTTCGTGGTTAATCACGGATTAGAGTTGACCAGGGGTCTCCCCATATATTTATAGTGCTGTAGGCGCGGGGCCGGGCCCTTAGATGGGCTTAGTTTTGCCTCCCGATCAAGGCAACTAAACAGGGGCGAAATGAGATATGGACTGGGCCTTTTGGTCCAATTAAAATGTCCTGACCGAGGTCAACTAATTCCAACATTCTCCCCCTTGACGGAAGGTCAATTGCTAATTCTTTATAATATAGAAAATTTATTGATTACGTGCAGGTGGATACACATAGATCAATAATCTCCCACTTAATCGAACAAGCTTAATCTTAATCCTAAATTTATGTTCGCATTATGTTCACACTCAATACCATAGCAAAACTCAGCGAATGGGTCGTCAGCAGCGTAACAGCATACTGAGACAACATTAACCAAAGTCAACTACAATATCTTGATAGAACACTTATTAACTTATTTGGGAGTTTATTTATTCGGCCTCAACCAGAATCATATTTCAGGTTAATCACCAAATCCATACTAATTTCGCGAAAAATAGGATAGGAGATAAAACCCTTTAATTCAGTCATGTTGCTAGCTATTTATTTAAAGCATTATAAATGACTTGATCCTGGGACCCTTCTTTCATAACACAATAATAGTTGTCAATGGGCTTGACACCCTCAACTATGTGTCATTACTTGAAAGGAATACTGTAATGAAATACAGCGACATTGATTATAATCAATGTAGACTTAATAATACCGGAATATATCTTATATACCTGTCTGAATTAAAACATGCCATACAAAATCAGCCTTAATAATGCTAACCTTGTTTTAGAGCTTTCTGCAGAATCGCTCATTTCTGTAAGAATGAAGGACATAAAACTTAATTGTGCACATTTACATCCATACACCCTCACTGAACCTTATCTGAATAGGACTTAATTAAATAAGCATGTTATATATGGTGCCTTTAACTTCAAGCACCTTTTCCAGTGGACCTCCTCTGGACTAAGACTAATAAAATTTTGTCAAGCATTCCGGCTTGTCATGCTAAGTCAATGTCTTATAGATCTCAGCATATAACTTCTATCAGAAGCTTTAGGAACGTCTTCCTATTTATCTTTATTCTTAATCTTATACTTATGATAATATTTACTATATCACGCAAAAACGATACAGGCATAATTATATTTGCATTCACATAGTGTCACTTCAGAGCCTTTCTCAACTTTTGTGCTCGAATGACAATCCCAATACTCACTTTGGTCCCATCAAAGTGTCATACTCCCCCAGAACCTAGGAAAGCGTCACTGGATGTATCTTATGATATGATGAAATTATTTCTCCTTTCTTGGAATGCATGCTTATTTCTTTTAACTTACGGAGAAAATAATCACCTTAGAGTATCATGATCTTAATTAATCCACCTTAATCTTTCAAAATAAATCACGGTTTCCCATGATACATACAAAACTCATAGTGAGTTATAAACTTAAAATCTTAGTTTCTTTTGGAATCACTTCTTCAAATCTGCAGACTCATTACAGTCTACTGTTTTGACTCCATCGGAAAATTGCTATGAGATGAACTATACTTATGTTCAAACTCATAGACTCTTTTATGACCTCTTTTACATAATCTTAGAAATAACTGAGGCTTTTACTTTTGTGCCCAAAACACTTAACTTATTATTAAACATTTAAAACTTTATATATCTCTGTTTTGGTGAGACAACTTATGTAACCCTTCAACAGAGTTTGGAAAGGAATGGAGAAGATACTTATGGCACGGTATATATGAGAAAATCATATATGTATGTATGTATATATATCTTATCTTAAATCATCAATACAGGGAAACTTATCCTATATCTCATTAAGATTTTTATTCTCCCCCACTTCCTTCCTTATGAGCTTCCATTGAACTCTGAATTAATCAGAATATTTAAATGTGTCGGCCCATAAACTTATCTGGCAGCTCTTTAACTTATCATTGGCACGACGTTTATTATACCACTGATCAGCTTTCCTTGTCAGCCTAGCCCAGAAAACAGCGTTGGCCAGTATCATGAACTAGGAGAGCAAGGTTATGATTAAATGCTCACAAAACAGCGTTGGCCAGTATCATGAACACAATCATACTTCAATCATCTCTGATTTCATTGCACCAACCCACAACAGCGGAGGCCAGAAAATGGGTGACACAACACAATCTGCGACAAATATCCCGTACCCAGCGGAGGCCAGAATAAAGAATAGAAGTCACACTTATTGAGACAATTGGTCTTTATGGAGTATATACTCCCTTCACAATGGTAATCATAACTCGCATTATAAGGCTGCCCTTGAACTTATTCTTAATGGAGCAGTAATAATAATATATATAGCGAGTAAATTTGTCCTTAAAACTTATGGACAAAATATCATGGAGAGAATTATTACTTAATTTTCTGACAAGAGCAGATCTTAACTAATTATTATCTGGAGGATCTCCTCTTAACTGATGAGACATTCCATTCTCCCCCCGAATTTGTGGTTTAAACGTGAGTGTGCCACATATTCGACAAGGTCTCATCACTGAGCTTATAATATCTTATTCTCACATATCTATACTTATTATAATAATAAATACTTAAAGGACTTGAAGACATAAAAGATATTTCACAATAACTTAGAGATAACACACTTATACTTATATATAGAGAGAAACAAAAGTCTCACTAAATTACATTGAAATCATCAAGCTAAAAAAGTTGAGTTCACTAACTTAATCTAAAAGAACAATATGATAACTCAACTCATTTCCATCAACTAATTCTAAGAGCCACTCCCCTGGTCTCATGAATCTCATAAGGAGGCATTAACCAAATGGTCCACACATGAGTCTGAAATTTGCAATCCAAAAGCCTTAAGCTCATGGGCGATGTCCCACATGCGACTGATATGCAATAGTAGTCCACCTTGCCCACCTTGCCCGTCATAACGTGTGGTAGTGAGCCTTTTAATGAGGTAACTTATGCATACTTGCTTATGACTTATCTCAATGAAATATAAGAATTCATCAACAGTCTTGTCCTCATTTGCAGCAAATGCGCCCCTTATGCCTTGTGAGATGGAGCGCATTATGATCCTTTTGGCAAGCTTATTATCCCTCTCCCATATTTCTAACTTGAAGTGATACTCAATCATCTTCTCGTCATAATCCTCAATGCCAGGAGTAGGAGGAAATGGCTTGACATTGTGTAGCACATAAGCAAGCTCCAGAAACTTGAGAATGTCTTGCACCTTCAGTTTCCATAGAGGAAAGTCAATGCCATTGAAAGGCTTAATGGTCTTCATGTAGCTTTCAAGACCATTGTCTGAAAAAAATGACAAAAGCGAAAATGCTTAGTCAACTTAATCAATGCAACTTACGCATTTCTTATTAATCTTAAGTCTTAAAGGATGGTGATGGAAATATAAATAAATAAATAATAAACTTAATAAACTTTAGTCTGGAACATTAATAGTACAATAAGATGCGCTTAATAGCACGAAAATAACCCTACGTTGGTCTGATTACAATCATGCAATAAGAAACAACTTGCATCACCGGTGGGGAAAACAAGCGAATCTTATTTAAAACTCATAATTAAAACAACGTTGGTCAGAATTAATTACAAGTGTACTCTAGATGAACTTCTCGTTGGTTCCATTCAAATAGAGGCATCGAAAATGCACTTGGTGAATAAATGAATATTCAACTTAACTTATATGATAAGATAAAACTTAATTATGGACAAAACTTAGCTTAAATTTAAACTTAAATGGCTTAGAAAACATTTAATGGCAAGGCAAATTGCACCATAAGATTAAAATGCTCATAAGTACTTAAAACTTAAAACTTTATTATGAGCGCGAGCTTATTTATTTGAGGGACGGAGTAAACATAAAACTCCATTTAAATAAAGTGGTGCAATGGTAAATAGAACTTAATTTGCACTAAATTAATGAGCTGCTTAAAACTTTATAACTGAAACTAATAGCTTAAGTAATCTTAAAACTTATTCCTTAAAATTATTATGCTCAATATGCTTAATAAAACTTAATATACTTAATATGACAGCGGAAAACAAACTTAATGTATATACTTAATAAAACTTAATATTGGATGAGCACATATTCTCAAGATGACAGCGGAGCTTAAAGTTAGCGAATGAAATATTGCTACTAAATATTCTTGAGAATTTAGCTTAATTAATTTCCCAAACAACTTAGAGAATTATGAGAAAATGTACTGCACTAAATCTTAAAATTCACTTATAGAAGTAGCACAAAAAATTAGGCTCATAAATAATACTTAATTAATTCTTAATCACTTAACTTAAAAACATAAGTAAATAGCAACAATATCTGAACTGAAATATGCTGGAAAAATAACTCATCTTAAACTGAAAATAATTATAAAATTGTGACTGAAATTTGGGCGCGGCCCAGCTTAATATCTCTCGCGCAGCCCAGCAGCGCGCGCGCGCGGCCCAGCGCGATGCGGCCCGGCCCAGCAGCGCTATCTTTGGCGCAGCCCGTCGCGGAAAAGCGCAACGTCGCGCAGGCCGCCTGAAGGCCTTCGGGCCGGAGGCCCAAAAACCAGCGAGCAGGCCGCCAAAGCGGCCTGACGCGCACGCCCGCGCGGGGCGCATCGGGCCCAGCCCAGCTGAAAAGCGTGGCACGCGCCGTCGGATCGAGGGGAAGGGAGATCGGACGGCCAGGGGAAGACGGACGCGGCACAAAAATGCCGGCCGAAACCCTAGCCCTCCCGTCTCACTCTCTCCACTCTCACGCCTCACTCCCGCTCCCCCACAGCCGGCGACGCAGCGCGCGATGGCGCCGGAGGACGGCGACGCCGGAGCGCCACCACGGCCGCGGGCGAGGGCGACGACGCAGGCCGCCGCGGCGCTGTGGGGAGATGCTCGCCGGCGCACGCGTGCGAGGGATCGCGCGCGGCACCGTCGAGTACCTCCACCATGGTGCCCTAAGGCGCGCCCGTCGTGCGGATCTGAGGCAACGACGGCGACACGGCGGCGGCCCAGCGCGACAACGACGGCGAGACGCCGTGGCGTGCGGGCTCCCACGCGGCGAAGCTTATGCCGCGCGGGGTGGTCCTGATGCCGGCGGGGTCGCGCCCAAGGCGACGAGCTCGACGGCGACCGGGAAGCGGCGCGTACCGGGGCTCCGTGCGGCAGATCTGATGCCGCATGGCCGGGGCTGATGTCGGCGAGGGTGGGGAGGGGTGCGCGCGGATCTGAATCGCGCGACGACGGTGACCAGCACAAGTGCGGCGCGGCGACGACCTCCAGCGACGGTGCCGTGTCTCGCGCAAGCTCCCGTGGGCGAGCTGATGCCGCACGGTCGGTTCAGTCTGAGGAGTCGGAGACGACGACGACGACCCGGAGGCCGACGAGCGCGTGCCGAAGTCCCGCGCGGCTAGATCTAATGCCGCGCGGCCGGATCTGAGTGCCGGCGAGGTGCGCGCACGCGGCGGCGACCTCGTCGGCGTCCGGAGGGAGAAGGCGACGACGTCAGCGCGCACGGGAGCACGCGTCGACGACGACGACTGAGGTGAGTTCCTCATCTTAATCATAATCTTAATTAGGGTTAGGGTTAGTTAGCATGAGTGAGATTCGGTAAAGCGAAAACAGAAAAGGATGTGTAACCGAAACCCTAAAACTTAACTGTGAACTGACATGTTCTTAATCTGAGGTAGCTAGCTGACTTAAGGAGGAACATAAAGAAAAAACTTGATTAACTGAGAACCCTAATTGCTTAATTAACCATTAATTCGGCCGTAATTGCTTAACTAATCATGAAGCTGAGATCTGTCTTAGCTAATCTTACTTAGGTCGAAAAGAAACAAAACTTAGATTAAAACAGATCGAATTGCATGAAAACTGACTTAGAACATGAAGATCGCCTCTGTTAATATGAACTAGATCTAAAAGTAACTGAAACGTGAATTAATCTAGTACTAACATAGGCCTTAAAAAACTTAATTAGGGGATCTAATCGACTAGATTAGGCCAACTGATACCAAAATGTTAGATCAAATTGATGATCATCTTAACAGGATCACTAGTCGAATGTAGATCACACCTAGAAAACCTTAGATTAATACTGAATGAACTTACCAGGGTTCAGATTCGCCATGGATCTGATCTTTAGTCGATGCAGATCAAGTAGATGATGACGAACTTGATGTAGATGTAGAAGAACACCAGATGTCGATGTAGATTGAGGGACACCGGGCTTCCACACCTTCCAGCACCTTAGGGATCGGTAGATTAGGGTTAGGGTTAACCCTTAGGCTTAATTTTCGTGGTTAATCACGGATTAGAGTTGACCAGGGGTCTCCCCATATATTTATAGTGCTGTAGGCGCGGGGCCGGGCCCTTAGATGGGCTTAGTTTTGCCTCCCGATCAAGGCAACTAAACAGGGGCGAAATGAGATATGGACTGGGCCTTTTGGTCCAATTAAAATGTCCTGACCGAGGTCAACTAATTCCAACATCATGTACAAACTTTCCGTGCGTTTTAATTAAATTGAAACAATTCTCCAGTTTCACATGTAAAACACTTGAATTTGCAAGCAAGCTAGATGATGATTGGTTTGAGATTAAGAAAGATATCATGCATAATATTTGTTTGACTGTGTAAGTGGAAGCCACCGGGTTCTTTACGTCGTTTAAAGGAAATGTGGCCAAAATTCAAGGGGAGAAGGGTGCGTGGCAAAATGGTAAGAGGGAAGTGTAGCGTTCACTGAGAGAGTCCAAGACTATTTATTTTAACTAAATAACTGGATATTGGCCGAAAAGTAGAACAAGTATTGCTCGATCGTTTTTTTCTGCTTTTATTTTGTGGGCCATCTACGAGTACAGACATGTACAGATACAGAAAGATGGTGTTTAGCATCCGCATCTGGACAGAACGGACGGTGGTTCAGCGTACGGTCCCTCCAGCACTCCGCGAGCCACGAACCGATACGCTGCTTCGGTAAGATGTATGCCGTCCCATGAGACGTGCTTGGACGGGTCAGGGCAGAGAATGGACGTGGCGTTGCAGGAGATGAGCGAGCCGGAGTTGTATGGCCCGCCGTCTCCGCAGCACGCGTTCAAAGCGCCATCTTTCGTGAACCCTGCAACGTAATTAGCAGCAGTTAAAAACCCAGAATCGCACACTCGACAGCTAGCTGTGACCTGAAACTAGCTAGGCTGGAAGCTGCACTAATCCTAGCTGTACCGTGTTTGAGAGGGTTGCGGATGATCTCTTGAACGGCGCCGTAGTAGTCGCCGTAGATGATCGTGACCGTCGGATCGTCGTGAGGGATGATCCGACGCAGCATGCGCCTGAGCTCGCGGTTGTGGTGCTAGGCGAAGTCGTTGAGCCACCGGAGGCACCCGGCGGCGTCGTAGTCGCCGGCGCTGCTGTTGCTCCGGAACATGGCGAGGAACCTCGGGATGCAGCCCAAGGGGACGGTCCCTGGGACGACGATCCTCTTCGCGCCCAGGCCCATCAACACCTGATCGAATTTGTGCCGTGTGATGAATTAATATGAACTTACTAATGCATATATATGCTCGGTGATCAGTTACCTTGATGGCGTTTTCGATCTGTTGGATGACTTTGGGGACCAGCGGCTTGATCTCGGTTTGGAAGGGCCGGTTCTGGAAGAAGAGGTGGTTGTAGTCGTTGGCCCCGACCTCCCCGAGCAGGAACAGGGAGCTCGACATCACATCCTCGCGTTCTGCAGAAACGCATATGCGTTCGATCAGAACATGCTTGTATGTACACGAACGAACACTAATCCAGTAATGGCCGTACCATGTTCGGTGGTGCCGAGCAACTGGAGCACGTGGCTGAACCACTCGAGCTGCACGTCCAGCGAGTAGGGTGGAATGATGCTGAGGTCCAGCCCGAGGTCCCTGAAGAAGCTCTGGTTCAGCGCCGACGCGCCGGCCACCGCGAAGTTCGCCCCGCGCCGGAAGTCGTCCGCCGTCTTCCCGACGAGGTACGGCGGCGAGAAGGGCAGCCTCAAGGCCTCCGCTGCAAGCATGCGCGCGTCAACGACGTCTGCAGACAGCGTGCGTGCACGCACATGTATATCAGAAGATGCGTGGCGTGACGTTTACTCCTACCTATGAAGTCGACGATGAGCCTGCCGTCGCAGAAGCGGCCGCTGGGCCGGCCGAAGAAGGTCTCGCCGTAGGGAGGCGTCAGGACGGAGACGTTCGGCGAGAGGCTCACGAAGTTGCCGGCGTCGGTGATGGAGTCACCGAAGCTGAACAGCCGCGTGCAGGGCGCGCCGCCGCCGCCGGTCGCTGGGTAACGGACGGCCGACACCGCGGCGTAGGGGCAAATGAGAACGACGAGGAGAGCAAGCAACACCATGGAGGAAGCAATGAAGAGATTTGTGTTCCTTGCTTTAGCTAGCTAGGTACGTACTTTCAAAGTCAACTGTGGGCGGGCCTTGGTGGATGCATTGGCTAGCGCATATGCTGTGTTCGTTGGGCATCAAATTTAAGAGTGTGGAGAGTGATGATCGCGATGAATTTGCGTTTGCACTAATGATATTCAGGTCAACTACCTACATCGGATGGTACTACATTGTTTTCACAACGTCGATTGAATTGTTTGAAAATGGCGTGCCTTCACCGTCCGTTGGCGAGTTCTATACCCGACGACTTCAATTTTAGATTTCGTCAACTCAGCACGTGTCATCTAAGAATACTTGCTCGGTAAGTATAGTAGCGTGTATGCGTAATACATGATCTAGAGATAAGATTTACTCATTTTTAGAGATGTTTTTTTAATTCAATACGGGTCTACATATATAGACAACTAGACATATACCTGATACTAAAGATTCTAAACAATGTCAAACCTTGAAACTCTCTCTGTCTCTGGTACACATATTGTACACCTGCCAATAGAATACAACGAGGCATTTTACATAGGAGTATTTCATATGCTCAACCTATCACGTACGTGTTCAAATCTCGAAGATGATATAAAAAATATCTTGAAAGATGAGTCAAGTAGCCATCTAGTCAAATAGGTGTACGTAGTTCTAATACTTAGTTTCGTAAGCAAGATATGGATATCAATAGCAATCCATTTTAATTCTACAGAAAGGTGCAACTGGTTAGTTTCTCTTGTCGTCAAGCATCGTTTTTTTTTTTGTGTGTGTGTGAAGCTAGTGATCGTCGTGGTTAATTGACCAGGATCCATAAAATAAAAGGCACAGCATCACTTTACAAAAAAAAAAATTGCCGAAGGCTCCTAGGGAACATTTTACTTTTAATAAGTATAACTGGCACATCATCACTTTACAAATGAATGGGAAAAATCATGCATGGTTCTACCTAGATATTTCATTGATATAAATAATAAAATTGAAAGGGTTGACGTGCTTGTGTTCTAATAAGTTGTAAATGGCGATTACGAATCCTAGTTGAATTGTATTTAAATATACTAGGATGACAAATAAAATCAATCTAAAAAACACATATGAAATCGAGAAAACACATATTATTTATATGAAAACTTGTAAGAATCAATGATGAAAGGAGATCTGTTAATATTTCTTAATTAGTAGACCCGTAGAATCGATTCAAGTGTAACAACACCAAAAGTCTCGATATCAAGATCTCACCAAGATCTCGATATCAATAGAAAGCCATATTTCTACGGAGGGGTGCAATTAGATAATTATTCGTCGTCCCCATGACTAATCAACCAATATTTATAAGAACTTGCCAAGTTGTCTTAGGGCAGGTACAACGCTACACGTAGGCGGTCTTGGAGCCCGTCTCATGCAGTGCCACGTAGATTTTTTGATGAGGTGGAAGAGAGAGAGGGAGGAGAGAGATAAAGGTCGTTGTTTCCTGTGGCAACGAGCTGATCCGCGAACTTTTCGCTCGATGAGACGGCACAGGCACCGTTGTACGCCTCACGCCGATTTCTTTCCTTCTCCACAGATCCGGTGCGCCAAATCTTTTTTCCCAGCGATTCCCCGCGCGAAATCATCTTCCCTCTCATTTTTGCGCGCGAATTCTTTCTCCTGGCGCGAAGCGAAACCATTTGTGCCCCAACATATAAGCTTTTCTCATCCATCTGCCGCCTCCACCTCCCAAATCAATCTGCTTCTCCGGCGTCCCCATCCTGCGACTCGCCTCCCTGGCCGCAACCACCGCGATCCTCTCCAACGCAGAACCCATGGCGCCCCTGCCGGCGGCTGAAACTGGCGCCCGCTCCCGACGTTCCTTTCCTCGGGTGCCATCCCCATCGCGCCAACCCGCGAGTTCCACACCAGCACCACCAGCACAGGTGCCAGCGTCGCAAGCTACTCCTGGGCGGACATGGTTGCAGACACCCTCTGCTTTTGTGCCTAATTTTTCTCCTTCCATGGCCCATAGTACTGATCTGAATGCCATGTGCACTCCAATCGAAGAGGACTGGTATGATTACTGTATCGAAATTAGCAAGTAAATTATATTCACTGTTGTTAGGACGTATATTGTGTGGACACTCGAATTTACATGGATATGTTGTCTGTAAATGGCTTTGTTATATCGATCATTTGCAAGCACTCTTAGAGAGATTAATGTAGATTGGGTTAACTAGGTCTTGAGATTGTTTGTTTGCTTCTATGTGGCCCTAATTAACTTACGCTGTGGGTTTCAGTAATATTACAGAATACTGTGATTTGCCGTCTGGCCTTTTTCTCATGTGTAGCAAAGTTGAACTTTACTTTTTTTATATATGTTAGTTGGCTGGATTGAAACTTTCTTTTATCATTTCTTACGATGTGACTAATTGCACTCCTAGTTAGTTCAATTCCACAAGCTTTTCTGCTTTAATAACATAATATTTTCTGTAGTGGAATGGATTCTCGCCCAGCTGGTGGTTTCGTCAATTACTTGCAGCAATCATCACACTACCCTTTTTCTCAAGACATTCGTCATATGCCTCCTATGTTCAAGAAATTTCCTTACTTTAGTGGCTCTGCTTCTTATGCTCCCTTCGAGGAACCAAAGGCCGCTGAAACTGAAGCAAATCGAAGAAGAAGAAAGAGCTCAATCAAGGCGGCGTCAAAGTGGTAGCAGGGCATACGTTCCGAGGAATCGTGACCAGGCACATGAAAAGCTAGTGTCCCAATACTTTTGTGAGGCCCCTGTGTACACAGACAAGATGTTTCGCACAAGATTTCGGATGGGAAGGTCACTATTCCTACGGATCGTGACAGCTCTAGGTGAGTGGTCTCCATATTTCACTCAAAGGATAGATGCAACTAATAGAAAAGGCCTCTCACCATTGATCAAGTGTACGGCAGCAATTCGTATGTTAGCATATGGAACCGCTGCAGATGCGCTCGACGAGAACCTATCGATTGGCAAGAGCACAACACTGGAGTGCGTGGAAATTCCAAGATCCGTGCACGGCCAACTCATAACCAGCTGAAGAATGATTTAATCGAGCATATCTGGGAACGTCGTAACTAGTGCTTGTTACTTTCTTAGAGGAATATTTTGGTGTATTTTTTATCAATTATTCAATTAGTACTATGAAATAAACTAGGCATTTGATACGCTTCCTCTTCTATTCATTTTTCATATCCTTTTCTTTTATTTTATCCAATATATGTTGTTACACAGCCAAGTGCCACGTACAAGCTATAAAATTAAAAATTATAGAAGATCCCAACAGCTATTTAATCTCTCCACAAATTAAGGGCTTTGTAGATAAGTATGAGACAACTGAAAAGACTAGTCATTGTATCTGTTGTCTGATAAGCCGTCTGAAGATGACATGGCTCGCATGAGACGGTCTAATAGACAGCACCATTGTACCTGCCCTTAGGATCAAAGCAACAAACACATGATCTAGGACTTGCATTATCCTATTGGACACTGAGCTGTCTATACCCTGTGTTCGTTCTTCATCTACAACTCACGTAGCTAATTGCTATATATATATGCTTATTCCTATAGTTATCGTGGTTGTTTTTGGTGTTGAAAGAGTCGTTGATACATGGAAGTGTCTTGTATAATCGCATGAAAATCGGGAAGGATGATACATTTTCGGAAACCATGCATCCAATGTATGTTTTATTTTTCTTGATTGATGATGTGTCCTAATGAGAAGGTCTGTTTTATATGTCAATACAATATATTGGATAGAAGGATAATTTGCATCTTGCAGAAGTACTAGAACAATTATTGTGCAATTATATTTTCTGCCTTTGCCATCTAGGAGTACACACACAGTTTAACATCTGCATTTGGACAGCAGGGGCGGTGCAGCGTACGGTCCATCCAGCACGGCGCGAGCCACGACCTTGTTAGCAGCTTCGGTGAAATGTGTGCCGTCCTCTCAAGAGTAAGATGTGTCACCATCAAAAGCTTCAGCGACCAACAATCACAGACTAGAGAGGGTAAAAGGAACTTGGCCACTATCGGCATTTTGTTAAAAAACACCATCAGCATTAGTTGCAGACCACTCGCACATGAGAGATGAGAATTTTTTTTAATTTGGAGGAACTTTCACAATTCACACCCATGGAGATAGAGTGAGTCGATCTGAGATGGTTATTTTTTATTGAAAATAGCTGGGACAATGGATAAGCACATATCATATTCAGAAACTTGCTCAAAAGACATTATAGAAGTTACATGGACAATTATTAAGAACAGTAACACGTTTTGCTTATAGAATGTCATGCTAGTTTCACTGATGTAACCTAGTAGGCATCTAACCGTTTTCAGCAATAAGTGTACGTACATAAAAACCTCCCACATGCAAGAATTAACATTCATTACAGAGAATTAACATTCAGTACAGAGAATTAAGGGATGAATACTTTCCAATTGCAAGAATGTGGCCTACCATATAGTACACCCACATGAAGAGATCGAAACACAAAAGGTAAATGCCTCAGCACATGAATGCAAGACAGTGGCGGACCACCGACGGAATTTTAGCTGGGGCAGCTAGTTGTAATTGCAGTCACCTCTACCGCATGAGCAGGACTTGTGAAGGAGGAATTAGAGGCTGTCCATGTACAGAAGCAAGGGGGGTTCGTAATTCTTGCGGCCGGTAGCTGGGGCAGCTGCCCCAGTTTGCCGTATGGGGCGGTCCGCCCCTGATGCAAGAGAAGTAGCTTGTCAGGTGCATGCTGACATATTTCTCAGTGAGAGTAACTAACAGTATTCACATTCACATAGTACATGAAGGCCTTTTCCTCGAGGAAAACGTAATATGAAGCCATGCTTCTAACAGTGATTCAAATGACAGATAACAGCAAACTGAAACATGTATATTTACCCAAACCACAGCCCGGAATGCTTACATTGCTATGGAGAAGTAATCATATTTTTGAGTGACCATCAGAGATAGCCACCCTGCAAAGCACGGAATATAAGGTTCGAGCAGACAGTATTCTTCAAGAGAGCATACATCATAACTTTTTCCGGTGTCCAAATTGTATGACATAAGCTTCCTTTGCAAACCCATCCGCACTCTAAGAAAGATCAAATTACGATCTGGATAGAACGCGAGAACACCAAAGGGCCGCTCTGCGAATCTAGTCGTATGCTTGAGCGTCCACCGTTCACTCTCGCAGTCCTCGAGAACCCAAACCGTCAGTTGGCACTTAGTTTTACGACGATTGATATGTACATGCGCTGCACACACGCATCCCTGAGCAGAACCAATGGACCAATCTCCGGAGCCCGTCGTGTGCGGCATTTTAAGCTTCCTCCAAGTGTTGCCATGCCTGTCCACGGTGAGCATCCAAGAAGCAGGAGCGGTGGCCATATGCAGAGTACCATTCAGAAAGACGGCGTGTGCATCGAAATCATACTTAGCAGAGATACTGATTGGGCCCCAACTACACTGCTTGTATGTCCATTCTCCAGCTTCAGACGAATAGATCCCTACCTCTACGCCGCGGGGTTGCTGGCTAGCAGTACGTGAGAACCACGAGAACAGAAACATTGTGAAGTGGAGGACACGGCCGGTTCGAAGCCCAGATGAATTCGCAGAATTGCTTGCGTCTCGTTTCTCCGGGGGTTGGGCGGCAACACGAGCCACTTCTCGGTGGCGGGGTTGCACACCACGTACTCTACTTTGGGCGGCGAATCAACACCCGGTTTCCAGCATCTGCAGAGGACAAGGCCGTTGCAGGAGTCCACGATCATGATGCCCTCGAAAAAATCGAAAGCACGCAGGAAAGGGAGCGACGGGTCGGCCGGAGGCCGGCGCGTCGCGTCCCCGGACGCGGTGAGGAAACGGCGCCCGTCGGCGCGCCTGGAGGAGCAGAAGAAGCCGGCGAGGGTCTGCGGCGACCGCTTGCGGACGTCGGGGCTGGAGCAGAGGGCGAGCCAGGATTTGGACACGAGCTTGAAGCGGCAGACGGAGCTGTAGGGAACGAGGGAGAGGATCTCGATCAGGACGTCGTCGGGGAGGACGGCCGGCTCGCGGTGACTGGACATCGTTGCCATCGTCCTGTCGATCTGCAGTGCAGGCATTAGAGCTAGGATGGGATTCAGCAAGGGCGGCGTCATCTCTCGTAGCGACATTGGTGCAAAGAGTTTTTGTAATTAAAAGATCAGAAGAGAACATGATGAATAAGAGAACAGCAAAATGGAACTACGTACGCTTTCCAAAACTACAGAACCACACTGAACACAGTACCACAATATATATATATATACTAATATTATCTTGCTTACATTGCTTTTTTTTTATAGATAATGGATAACTTACAAAGCAAGTTTCCGGCTTTTTGCATACCTGATGCATACAGCCATTCTTTGACCTTATTACAAAGTTCATGAACTAAAAGAGGAGGGATCGCTAATTAAGCACATAGCCTATCATTATGCGGCCATCCATTGTTGGCGAAGAGCTGCATTGCCGTCACTTCCAAAGAGCGGCAAACCGCCATAATGTCCTCCCTGTAAGCCTCCTTTTGTAGCAATCTCCACGATCTGAACCAATATGTTCCCCGGAAGATAGCCTGCATAAAAGTAGTCCATGACTTTTTATTAAACACGATATCATTGCGGCACAACCAAATAGACCAAAGAATGGCTGCAACCCCAACAAGAAGAACTCCTTTGTTTTGAGTGCCAGTTGCTCCTATCCAACCATCCAAAATATGAGAAATACTAAGAGGTTGTGGAATACCCAAAGCAATATAAATAAGACGCCAAACATTCTTAGCGAAGTGACACTGCAAAAAAAGGTGTTGTATAGTTTCATTCTGGTTACAGAAGCTACACTTTTGGTTTCCTCCCCAATTCTTCCTAGCAAGGTTATCTTTGGTGAGAGTAACACCACGGCCAAGGTACCAAAGGAAGATCTTGATTTTTAAAGGAAGCTTTAACTTCCAGAGGGTTTTTGCCTGGATGCAAACATCAGATGCCATTAGCTGTTCGTACATGGAACGGACTGAGAATTGTCCATTTCTATGTAGGGACCATCTAAAAATGTCCTGATTATTATTTAGATTAATGGTGATGAGTTTGTTCGCCATTCTTTCCCAAGCAATCAGCTTATCTCCTATAATCGCCCTCCGAAAGGAAAGATTGATTGGGTGTGAACCCATTACTTCCGCCACAGTGGCTTCTTTGTGGCGGACAATGTTGTATAGGATTGGATATTGTTCACTTAGTGGTTTATCATCCAACCAAGTGTCCTTCCAGAACCTTATGTGTTCTCCATTGTTAACCTGGAATTTCCCCAAATTTAGGAACTCCTGTTTGACTTTCATAAGTCCTGCCCAAAAGTGAGAGTCCCCTGGTTTTCCTTGTACTTGGGACACAGCTTTACTCCCTACGTATTTATTTATCAACAAGCGCTGCCATAACCCATCCTCATTGCGAAGCTGGAATAACCATTTGCTGAGTAAGCATTGGTTTTTAACTTGGAGATTGGTTACTCCAAGGCCCCCATAGTGTTTGGGTTTGCTCAGAATAGACCATTTTGCTAGATGATATTTTTTCTTGTGACCATCTCCTTCCCAATAAAACTTAGATCGTATTATATCTAGTTTTTTGAGTACCCCTTTAGGTATTTCGAAGAAGGACATCATGAAGATTGGAAGATTACTCAAGACAGCATTAAGGAGTACTAATCTACCTCCTGCGGACATGAGTTTAGCTTTCCAAGCACTCAACTTTTTCTCAAACCTCTCTATTATTCCATTCCATTCGCTATTTCTTAGCTTCCTGTGGATCATAGGAATTCCAAGATATTTGAATGGCATGAAGCCTGATTCACACCCGAACAACTGCGTATATTCATGCTCATGTTGCTGTGCGTCCCCGAAACAGAAGATTTCACTCTTATGAAAGTTAATCTTCAATCCGGACAATTGTTCAAAGACGCACAACAATAGCTTCATGTTCTTCGCTTGTTCCAGGTTATGGTCTAGAAAGATTATTGTGTCATCTGCATACTGGAGGATGGAGAGTCCCTCATCTACCAAATGGGGCACTACTCCATTAAACTGCCCATCCCCCTTCGCTCTGTGTATCATCACAGCTAACATGTCTGCTACTAGATTAAAAAGAATAGGAGATAGAGGATCCCCTTGTCTCAAGCCTTTATGGGTTTGGAAGTAAGACCCAAGATCATCGTTAACTTTTATTCCCACATGTCCTCCGGATACAAAATTATCAATCCATTGACACCATGTGGGAGAGAAGCCTTTCATGCGTAAGGTCTGTTGCAGAAAGTCCCACTTGACTTTGTCATATGCCTTTTCGAAGTCAATTTTTAGAATGACTCCATTTTGTTTACGTCTTTGTAACTCATGGATGGTTTCATGTAGGACAATTACCCCTTCCATTATGTTACGCCCAGACATGAAAGCTGTCTGAGTAGGCCTAATGACACGGTCAGCCACTAAACCAATCCTATTTGTGGCTACTTTAGTCAGTATTTTAAAGCTGACATTGAGCAAACAAATAGGGCGATACTCTTGTATCCTTATAGCCGATTCTTTCTTTGGTAAAAGGGTAATTACACCGAAATTAAGGCTATAAGTGGTTAGTTGACCTTCATGAAAATCCTCAAATAAAGCAATAAGATCTACCTTGATAACTTCCCAGAAAACTTGGTAGAATTCAGCTGGGAAGCCATCCGGTCCTGGAGCTTTATTATGCAAAACTTGGTAGAATTCTTGCTTACATTGCTATGGAGAACTAACTATATATTCTTTTGAGGGCCTATCAGATAACCATTCCACAAAACACGGGGTATAAGGTTGGAGCAGATAGTATGGTTCTAGAGAGCATACAACGTGACCTTTTCCAGTGTCCATATCGTACGATAAAAGATCCCTTTGCTTCCCCATCCGTGATGTAAGATAGACCAAACTACGATCCGGACAGAATGCAAGGACATAATAGGCCCGGTCCTGCCTTCCAAACACTTCCGCCAAGCTAGTTGTATGCTTCACGACCCACCGTTCACTTTTGGAATCCTCGAGAACCAAAACCGTCAGTTGGGAACTAACTTCAAGTCGATTTATATGCGCTGCATAAAAGCATCCCTGAGAATAACCAATGGACCAATCTCCATAGCCCTCCATTCGTGGCATCTGACTTTTTCTCCAGGTATTGCCATCCTTGTCCACTGTAAGCATCATCGAAAAAGCGTTGGTCATACGCAGAGTGCCGTTCAGAAACACGGCTTGTGCGTCCAAATAGGGCTGAGTACAGATACCGGGAGTGCCCCACTCACACCGCTTGTATGTCCATTCTCCAGCTTCAGATGAGTAGATCCCTACCTCTACGCGGCAGCTGGGTTGATGGCTAGTACTTGCAAACCACGCGAACTCAAATACTGTGAAGTGGGAGGACACTGCCGGTTCAAAGCCCAAATGCACTCGCAGAATTGCACATGGCTCGTCAATTCTCCGGGAGCAGCGCGGCAGCACGAGACACTTGTGGGTGGCAGGGTTGCACACCATGTAGTACTCCTGTGAATTGAGTGTCCAACATGTGCAGAGGAGAAGGCCGTTGCACGAGTCTGTGAGCGTGAAGCCTTCTTTGAAATCAGGCAGGAAAGGGAATGAGGGGTCGGCCGCAGGCCGGCATGAAATGTTCCCGGACGTGCTGAGGAAGCGGTGCCCTCTGGGTTGGCAGAAGAAGCCGGCGAGGGTCTGCGGCGACCGCTTGCGGACGTCGGGGCTGGAGCACAGGGCGAGCCAGGATTTGGAAACGAGCTTGAATCGGCAGACGGAGATGTAGGGAACTCGGGATAGGATCTCGATCAGGACGTCGTCGGGGAGGACGGCCGGCTCGCGGTGACTGGACATCGTTGCCATCGTCCTGTCGATCTGCAGGCAGTCGAGGATGGGATTCAGCAAGGGCGGCGTCATCTCTCGTAGCGACATTCATTGGTGCAAAGAGTTTTTGTAATTAAAAGATCAGAAGAGTATAGAGGGAGGAATTGAGCGCTGCAATCAACCTTGATCACGAAGACGCCGTCTAGAGACGCAGGGCGGCGGGCGGCGGCGGATATGGATGGTGAGACAACCTAGCGCTTGTTCTCTCGTTCCACGACGTAGGGATTTCGCACCGATTTTGTTTCCTAAAAGGACGGACTTCTCTTCTCTAAACACCATAAAGCGTGTGTCCCAGTCCAAATTATATGTGACTGCACAACTTTTTATTCCTTTTTTTGAGTTTTTTTTAGACGTATTCCTTTTTTCTTTTTGAGGGAATCCTTTTTTTTTTTTAGTGCACAACTGCCCCTAAACCGGTGGAGAGCCACAAACAGGTGGGCCAGATATATATGGGCCATCTCAGCCTTACTCAATCGGCTTAACCTTTTTTTTGTGACACGGAATAGAAACTCCATTAAACTGTGGTGCTAGACAAACCGTCAGCAACCAGAATCTGAACAGAGTCCATCAGAAGTTCAGAGCCCGGGATGATAGATCTACCATGCGCCGCAAGGGTGTGAACTACCCTATCACAGTCACGTTGACAATAAACAAACTTGCACCAAAAAAAAAATTTTTATACTCCGTACTTCACTAGCTACTCTCTTCATCTTTTTAATCAAACTCCAGATCAATGAGAGGTCGTACGAATTTCCCTCCACTGAACTGCATGCTTCACCATCAGAGAATCAGCCTCATGTGCATGGCAGCTTCTAGTCCATGCTTGCAATCGTCTCTGCATGGCACCTGACAAACTTACTTTCCCATGTTCGTCGCAAGCACAGAGCCCCATCAACCGGAGTGGCGCTCCTCGTCGAAAGCAGCGTCAGTATTTATTTTGATGAGACTGTTCTCTGGCCTCCTCCAAACTGATTTACTCCGGCTCCCTTTCTCCTTTTCATTTATATATGCTTGGGCGTAATCATTGATGCAGCCTCTAGTACGTTTTGCGGTGTCCTGCTTCGTTTTCCACTTTTCCTTTCCAAGCCGCGCGGCAAAACTCGGAGGCTCGTTGAGGGCTGCATGGCGCGCTGCACGGCCTTAAGCAAGCGTTGGTGCCCTGCGCACGGCGCATTGCTGAGTCATCCACTCACCCTCGTGCGGCGCTAGTTGCAGCGAGTACCGCAAGGCGCAAGTGAGTCACTCGGCATGTCCACCTCTGACGAGCATGCGTGCACCGCCGATGAATCTCCACTTATACTGCGGGTAGAGACGCACAAGCGTGTGGCGGACTTCTCTCATCCTTCTCCAACGCAGGCTCGCGACGCGATGTAGTTCTCGCCACGCTCATCTGACCGGCACGTAGAGCTCTACACCTGCTCTGCCCCTGATGAGGTTCGAGTCAACGGAAAAACTTGGAAAACTTAGGAAACAAAAGCTTTTATTTCTTTGTCAGAAGCTTTTATTTCTTTGTCCCCACGCGGCATCCCTAGCAGCGGCCATTTGGAAGCGCCGCAATGCCAAAGTCTTCCAAGACGATCCGCAAGCGCTGTCAGGGCTTCTCTGCCGCTCTGCTGATGATCTTAAGTTATGGGCTTACAGGGCGAATAAACAGAGCTTGAAGGATATTCTGAACTCTTGGGCGGCTCATGTACTTGATCTAGCTTCTTCCTTGTAATTTGGCCTGCTGGGCCTTTTTCCTTTGTGTTGTAAAGTTGTAAAGTTATTTTCCTTCTTGTTTTCTTGTAAAGTTCTCTTGTAATTTTCCTTCTTCTTGTTTTTCCTCAAGGTTTGCCGTAGTTCCCCTCAAAAAATATTAGAGAGGTTTATTTCCCTTATGCATGTTTACTTTTTTTCTTGTGCAGATAAAAACTATCCATTTGAAATGGATAGAGTTTTGACAAAGTAACCAATCCAAAACCAGGTGACCTTTTTTTTCTAAAAACTAAAATGAACCAACTTGCCTGCAAAGTCGACCTTAGTGATCCTTAAGCCCTTAGTGTGGTCTATAACCAATTCGATTCAATTTTTTATAGCCTACTCTAATTAGCTTGGGACAAAAGGCTATGTTGTCGTTGGTGGTGATTGAAACTGATAGGGTAATGCAACTTTTATTTCTATGTTTGCTGGCAAGAATCATTTTGTGCTCAAACCACCAGAGGAAAGCATCATATTTCAATTTGGATGGCAAGTGCTCTAAGTACGGTTCCTAACCATGGTTTAATTTGTACTCATCGTCTGGACTGCCCAGAAACTGCTTCAGGACATATGAAGATCACAAATAACATTTTTCATTAAATACATGGTAAAGATCATAGTACAAAACATTTTGATACAAATTGTTTTTACAAAATAAGAATTTGTATTTATACAATTCAATAAATCACAACTACTGCAACTTGGGGAGGTTGAGAAATCTAAATAAAACACTATTGAAGATCTTGGTGAGGATCTCTTAGCTCGTTTCAACCCAAAATTCATAGTTAAAGAAACTCTCCCTTAACACTTGTTTGTTAATTATTTGAATGAACTGGAGCATTAAAGAAACATATAAAGGGTTAGAGAGAGTAAGCGAGAAATATGGAAAGCATGCCTCTCTTCTCCACACTTGTGCTCTTATAGAGTGAAAAGGCGGGTTACTCTTTTTATTTTGGGATATTTCTCCAACTGTAGTTGTGCAAAGAGGTATATACCAAAGATTACTCACTTGGTGTTAGAAGAAGATTATAAGAGAGCATAAATGCCATCTGTACATGAGGATAGGAATCCGAGTCCTAAATGTGAGAAGCCACTTGATTAGAGTTGTAAGGATTAGGCGAAACCTCATGAAATAACTTAGTTGTCAGGACAACCAATTCGCAGTTAAAATCAATAATGATTTTGAATATTTCTTTAACTATTTTTCGAAGATATGCAAAGAGGCCATACATTTACTCGAGTCGCCTGAATGATCGATGTGCGCGCGTGTGCCCAAAAGTGTCGCATTCGCTCTGGCCTGTACTGCCGGGGCCCCGTCCCGTCCCCCGGCCGCGCGAGGGCTCGGCCTGCCGCGGCGGCGTTAAGCCTAAGCGCGTAACGAAATGCCCCGCACCGCACGCGAACTCAAGACGCCGTCATCCTAGCACGTGCACCAAATGTGTCCAAGCTCCGATCCGGACACCACGGTCGCCGTTCGCGCCGCACAAGAGATGTCGCGGCCGCCCCCCGCGCGTGCGAGATCACTTGCCGGCGATCGATGGCGCTGTGCTGAAATACATGCCACCTATCCCCGTCGTGTTGCGCTCGTGTCCGCCGCCGATCTCTTCAGCCATCTTGCTGTGGTCGTCCACTCGATCGGTCACACGCGGCAGTGCCACAACATCTTTTCTCCGGCCCGGCCGCGCGCATCAGCTCGGCGTCGAAGGCCTACGATGCCCACTCCACACTAACCACCGTGCATGTGAAGCTAGAAGGCCGACAGGGCAGCCATGTCGGTGTCTGGCCCAAGCAGGAGGTTGGGAGAAGCAGCTGGTGACCTCAATCTCGACACGGCTAAGCCGAAGCCGCTGACCGTCAATCCATCTCCGCGAGTGCCATAGAACGCGCGCGGTCGAGGAAGCGGTTGGTGGACGTACATTCTCATCGTTCAACAGCAAGAGCGGCCAAGCGGTGCGACTACGTTCTCGCCAAGCACTCCGCGCCTCCTCAGAGCGCTCTACGCCGACACGCGTGATGCCCCGCGCACGAGCTCAAGACGGCGAGCACAGCAGCGCGAGTCTCCCAGCACGCGCACCAAATTAAGCACCAGACACGTACGGCTGCGGGCATCTCGTTCGCCGTTGGCGCCGGACAAGAGAAGCCACGGCCGGCCCCCGCTCGTGTGAGATCACTTGCCGGCGATGGTGCTGAGGCTTGGCCTATCGCGCGAGGAGTATGGAGAGGACGTCCAATATAAATCATCATGCAACAGCGGCTGCACTCATCATGGAAGGACCAGCAATCATTAATCAGGCAGGTAGAGAACTTATCTGGTTTTCAAACTTCATATGGTGTCAACTAAATTCGCTCAACGTTTACATTACATGAATTTTTCTCATATTTTTTTCGCGACACGTACGCTGTCAAATTGCTATTTTTGTCTGTACTAGCCGTCTAGCCCTCGAGGGTCACGGCTTGCGGCGAGCACCACAACGATCACGGCACGTCCGCCTCTCATGAGCGTGGCTGTGTGTGCCGCCTACCGCGTGTGAGGAAGAAGGTTGGCGCAGGCGCCTTGTCTGAACTGTGTAATCGGCTGCTGATCTCCAGGTTTGAAATATCGCTCCGCCGCTCGCCTTCTCTCTGATCTTTGTTTCATTCTCTCCACCAGATACAACATCATGACATCAAGGTTGTAACCATTATCATTTTCACTAGCTTCAGGTTGATGATATGCTCGATAACTGCTATACCCGAGTTTCGCATCTCTAATCAACTCCTATCATCGTCCGTCAACATCCATTGCCAGAGTTTCTTCACATATATACTTGCATTTCGAGAAAAGATGATCGCCATCCTCATCCAGCCGTCTGCACACAAAGCATTTTGTATCAATCAACCTCCATTACTCTTCTCTCCAGATTCTCGCATAGAGCGAATTATGCGCTAAACGCCACAGGAAATGCTTTGTTTCCAGGACATTGGAGTTTACATAATTTAGCCCAGTGACCTTCAACTGGTGTGTTCTGTCCTGTTGACCCTTGACGTACCTCTCCCTCCTCTCCTATTTCTGTCAAGAGCACACTGTATATTATAAGCAGATTTCATCATGAATAGCCCCCGTTTATCAAAGTGCCATGCTGGCCAGTCCTCCAATTTCATCCCCACTGGATTTCTCAGAATTTCCTCAGCATCTTGTCCTAGAAAGTGTCTCTAACTACCATCAGTACATGAACGCAAGAGAAGTAGCTTGTCAGGTGCTTACTTATTTCTCCGTGAGTGTAACTAACAGTATTCACATTCACATAATATAATGGCCTTTTCCTCGTAAAAACAGAATATGAAAGCCAGTGATTCAATGATAGAAAAGATAACAGGAAGGTAATAAAGTAGGTACATCTATCCAAACCACAACCCCTAATGCTTACATTGCTATATATATGAAGTAATCATATTTGTGAGTGACTATCAGATAGCCATTCCGCAAAACATGGCCTATAAGCTTCGAGCAGAAAGTATTCTTCCAGCGAGCATACAACATGACCTTTTCTCCAGTGTCCACATCGTATGACATAAGATCACTTTGCCTCCTCATCCTCGCTTGGAGAAAGATCATATTACGATCTGGACAGAACGCAAGAACATAATAGGTCCACCCCTGCCTTCCAAACACTTCTGCCAAGCTAGTCGTATGCTTCATGACCCAGCGATCATTCTGACAATCTTCGAGAACCAAAACCGTCAGTTGGGAACTAACTTTATTTATATGCGTTGCATACAAGCATCCCCGAGAGTGGTTAATGGACCAATCTCCATAGCCCTTCATTCGTGGCATCTGACTTTTTCTCAGAGTATTGCCATCCTTGTCCACAGTAAGCATGGTCGAAGAGGCATTAGTCATATACAGAGCGCCGTTCAGAAACACGGCTTGTGCGTGAAAAGAGGTCTGATTACTGACATCGATAGAGCGCCAGTACTCGCTCTGCTTGTATGTCCATTCTCCAGTTTCAGATGGGTAGATCCACACCTCCAAGCCTCCTGGTGGGAACGACGAGAACACAAATACTGTGAAGTGGGGCGACACGGCCGGCTCAAAGCCCAGCTGCGTTCGTACAATCCGATGTGACGCGCTACTTCTCCGAGGGTTGTGCGGCAGCACGAGCCACTCCTCCGTGGCAGGGTTGCACACCACGTATTCTGATGCATCATGTGTCCAGCAGCCGCAGAGGAGGAGGCCGTTGCAGGAGTCAGCGATCGCGAAGCCTTTGAAAGCACGCAGGAAAGGGAACGAGGGGTCGGCCGGAGGCCGGCCTGTGGTGTTCCCGGAAGTGCTGAGGAAGCGCCGCCCGCGGCCGCCGCGGGCGTGGCAGAAGAAGCCGGCGAGGGTCTGCGGCGACCGCTTGCGGACGTCGGGGCTGGAGCAGAGGGCGAGCCAGGATTTGGACACCAGCTTGAATCGGCAGACGGAGGTGTAGGGAACCCGGGAGAGGATCTCGATCAGGACGTCGTCGGGGAGGACGGCCGGCTCGCGGTGATTACGGTGGCTGGACCTCGTTGCCATCCGGTAGAATTTTGTAAAAGAAAGAGTACAGATGAAAGAGTTGAGAGCGGAAGTGAACCTCAACCGCGACGACAGCGGCTAGTTTGCCGGCGGTGGGGCACGGGGACGCCGGGGCGATGGCGGCGGCGGCGGCGGCGGCGAGACAACAGACAACCTCGCGCTAAAGGAAAAGCTTACCCAAATAACATGATGCAGTGTGTCCCGATCCCAAACGGGCCTACTTAGGCTACTTGTATGACTACACTTTCAGCCTGGCCTAGTTGGCTGTCGGCCCGATATATATTGGGCTATCTCAGACTTTCCTCAACATTCAGCCTTATACTTGTCTCGAACACGAAGAAACACATCACACATTTTTCTGCCGAATGCATCAGGTTGTCACGTAAAAAAAAAAAACCAAAGAATCCATCAGATCCTTCCTTAGTTTGAATGTGCCCTAAAAACCTGTTTAAAAGGCACACAATTTGCACATACAAAACAGTTCCATATTTTGAAAGGAATTTGTCGAACTACTATATTATTATATTCATGGAGCCCTGTGCCGGATGGAAAGTCTCGTGTCGGCTAATCAAAGGCCACAACCGAGCCATATCATCATGTTTGTCTCTCCTCGGTGTCGCTTGCTTCCTAGGCGGCATCGCGACGTGCACACCCAGTTCCGTGTAGGACAGCGAGGGAACATCCATTCCTCCAAACTGCCAAAAACAATTCCGTGGTCGATGGCTCATCACCTCGACGACCCCTATTACTACCACTGGTACGTTTCTTCATAACAACTGCAAACCAGGGCACACGTAAACATTGCACTTGTACATGCACCATCCTCGGCCGACGGTTCGATCAGCTTATTATTCTGTGCCTTCGTGTAGCCATGCACACCTGGACAAGTGTTTCGCCTGACGCTCGCCGGAGTGAGTAGTGCGCCCACTGCTGTCACTTCGTCGTACATTGTCGTTGCTCGGCCAGTCATTGCTTGTCTGTAGCGACCGAGATGCTTCAATACTGGTGTAATGCTGAAAGGCTCTTTTTGCTACTAGCGTACCAACAAGCGCACTTTTGCTCGATCATTGTTGTTGTGTTAGCCTGGACCTGGTAGAAGGAAAGCATGCGTGTGCACTTTCTGGGAGGTGCAAAAGCTCATACAAAAGGTGCCTTCGGGTCACCTCGCTCGGCACTCGATTCTTAGCTCCTAAGCTATGGAAGGCATGGACGACAAGAATAGTGAGTTCTTCTTGTCCCGGATTGATATTCCTTCTGGTGTGGCTCTCGATATGTGCTGGTGTTTGGGCCTTATCTCTTCGGCTTTTCCCCTCGCTACAGTAAGCAAGGGCGAACCGAAGGCGATTCTGTTTCCGGCGTCGATTCCGCCGGCTCCTGTTCGCCTGCGGCGTCCTGGTTGGCGCGGGAGGTGGATGGGAGCTGTGGAATCGACGTCCGGCGTACATATCCCAGCTATCTAGCTTAGGTTTAGGTAGTTTAGGGTTAGTTGTATCCATGGTGGTGCTCCGTCATGGATTCTTCCTCCTCTGCTGCCGCGTCTTCGAGCGACGGCATGGAGGCGCTGATGTGGCTCGGACGAGCTTTTCGGTCCTCCTCGCTGGCTTCCCCGTCTCGACGACCATCGGCGGTATGAGGTTCTTTCCTGGGACGCCGGGGATGCGGCGGCGCTGGCGTTCCTTTTGGAATAAACTCTCTCGAGCCTCCTCCGTGTCGACGGCGTGCTCCTCTCCGGCGCAGTCGGCGGGCTTGTGGAGGTTAGTTTACTTTCTCCTTTTGGCGAAAGGGGGAGAGTCTTGTGTTTCCCCATCGGTGGGATTTTGTTCCTCGTCGTTGTCGGTGTCGACGACGGCGGTGGATGGTTTATCTGGGTGGCTGGCGTCGATTTCCGGTGGCAGCTACTTTGGATTTCTTCCTTCCATCTGGTCTTCGTGGTGGACGCCGATGTTCGTTCAGCTACTTGCGAGATGCGTCTTGGTTGTGTGTCGAGACGCTGGCTTTTGCGGCAGTTTCCAATGCGTGGAGTCCCTCGTCGGCCGGACGGATGGATTTCGCTCCGGCTTCTTCGTTCGGTCACGACGACGAAGCTTGGAGATGATGGAGACGATGTACAGGACCTGGGTGGCCTTATCTGTAATTTTTGGTTTTTCCAGGGACCTGTATGTAAATCGGGGATGTAACACTGTGCTTCTTTTTTAATATATTGCTTTCCCCTTCGCAAAAAAAAAAAAAAAAAAGATATGTGCTGGTGTTTCCTAGTATGACCTGAATTTGAATTAGCCAAATCACCATCATCCATTCCATTGATAATATATCTCTCGGCCTCTCCTAGTAAAAGTGCAGGGTTGCTTGCATGCTGATGTTGCTCGATCTCTCAGTCTGGCTGTAGTGACTAGTGACCACTGAGCCACCAACAACTTGCAACTGGTCCAAGCCATCAAGTTGCAGTAGATCAAATCAGATCGATCACTTCACACAAGCTTGGTGGTCGTGTCGTATGGCTTATTGGCTTGTACATGAACCAAAGCAACCACCACCAACTGAATTACAGGTTCATTTGCTCCTCCGAGAGGCGCCACATGATGATCACATGCATGGAGAATCATTATGTTCAGGTTGGTGCTGATCGAAAGGCACCACACCAGCCCGGGTATGGCATGAAGTCAAAGTGGGTCACTCCCCACAGCACGGTCAAGGATAAGATGGGTGCGAAGGCCCTATCCGTGCATGCATCTCCCACTTAGCTAGCGACCCAGACAATGCAAAGCCTACTCGGAGCAGTGCTCCCTCTAGCTACATGGCAAGACTAAGCTGCTGGAGGTGCTCTTTCTCGTGGATATGGTGCTCGCATGAGTCACAACTTTTATGATTTTTGTGACCTGCATGTGTCTCGTCTCATGGATGCCACACCCCCGAGCCATTTATTCTACCATATCCCGCCTTTTCAAGATCACATCACCATCCAGCACAAACACAAAGTTGCTTGATCGATTGAGCTCAGGAAAAAAGGACGGTTCGTGGTTAGGGAGATATCCAGTCAGGTAGCCCTCAGTAGCTGGTAGTATATATGAATCACTCGGGCTATATATAACTCGGCTTGTTATCTATTGCCGTCGTATTATTATTATTCAGACGGAATCACTCATTTATGACAATCATGTCAAAGATCTTTTTTATCACTATGCTTGATAGACACATGTACCAACATTCTCATCCATTGCACTCATCGCTTTGCAGTATTTGATTTTTCAATTTTTTTTTCTATCGCCCTTCCAACGTCGTGATCTTGATCCATGAGCTATGAACAATGTATGGAATACTTTATACTCTAGCACCTAGTGTAACGTAGCAAGAACTTAACAATTCGTGAAATGTTTTTGTTGCATCTCATATTTTACGTTTCTGTAAATGACAACTGCATTGTCCGTATGTGTTTTATTTTTGCATTTTTCACAATTTTTAGGCACATCTTATGCACCATAGCATAAGATGCATGAAATAAGAATGACAAGTAATGTGAAACAATAAATTGACTCTAAAATGATACTACCTCCATTTTTCACCATTGACTTTTTAAGTTACATTTGACCGTTCGTCTTATACAAAATTTTAGTTCAAATTCGCAAATTTATAAGTTATGCTTCAACTTTCTTTAGTGATAAAACAAACCATAACAAAATATATGATAATATTTGAAATTTTTTGAATAAGATGAATGGTCAAACATAACTCAAAAAATCAATGGTGACATCAATTTAAGAATTGAGGGAGTAAGTAATATGAAACGAAGAGAGTTAGATATACAAAACGAACTAGTAGTCTCTTTTGTGACATCCATGATTAAAGTTAATATAATGTCCTTCGTCGCTACACCCATCCTCTTTTTCTACAATGGGCAACGGCTTCGGCCAATGCAATGGAATCATTCGTTTTCATCCATGTCGTCCCACAGACTGAGGGTTTTAGCATATGATTGATTATCCTCTTATCAAGTCTTATGTATTCAAATTTTTACAGATCCAAGCGTAGGGAATATTTCTCTCTATTGTTTTTATAGACATAATGTTACAAGAATCATATGAACTGCAGGTTGCAACTATGATCTCTTAGCTAGTGTGTTTTATAATGATAGTTACAATATTTTGAGTTAATTTTTTAATAATAATATTGGTGGGTATGTTTTTCCGTTTTGTTTCTAATTAACGTGGTAAATCAATGTACCTAGAAAGCTAGAATTACCATTATGACCCCCCCCCCCCCCCCCCCCCCCCCCCCCGCCCCCCTCTCTTCTCACACTTGCTCTGTCGGCCATTTTTTCTCCATTGAACTAAAAGTGGATGTAAGAGTGGTCTCCTCGTAGGTGCTACTTGCTATCGGTGGGTAGCTATGGTACCTTGTGTCGATGAACCAAGGGCGTCAGCCCACCATTAGTCACTAGACACTTTGGAGCTGACTGGCAAAAGAATCAACCTATAGTACCCATTGATCGACGACTTTCTGGTTGGTTGATTCTAGGAACTATGACATATAGGGCGTGTTTGGTTGCACGTCGCAACGAGCAATGCCAAAAGTTTGGTGTCAAGACGAATGCTTAGTTCCCGCGTACGACTCGGTAGCCACAACTCAATTCTTGTGTCCTTCAGCTCATTTTTCTAAGTTCTTTACCTCATGGCGAGTGTGGTAGCCTATGGCGGGTGTGGCGCCACCATTGTGGGGCGGCGCAGAAAATGAGGGCCAAGAACCACTTTCTATACGAAATTCGACGATTTCGTGTTACACGCTCATAACTTGTTGTGACGATGGTTTCTTCACCGTTGTTTGCGGCCACACAAATATCTATATATTTGTACATTTCTTGCAACGATGTCGTTATCTAACTGGCTGTTGTGCCATGTTTCTTTCACATTGAATCCGAATAAACTTCACGCATACGGTTAATTAAAAGAAGAAGATAATGGCTTTCGAAAAACAATGAAGAAGACAATATAACACCATTACTAGAACGGTTAATAATAAGACAATTGATTGGACAACCTGGTCGATCTGGTGGGCTGCACTAGATGGTGGTGAACTGAAACAGCGGCGGTAAACTTGATATTTGACGGCGACCGCAGGGAAATCTAAGCAAAGGTTAACGGGGCTAATTGTCTGCGAGCCTATGGAAAGGAAAATAAAAGACATCAGAGGGACGGTGGTGTGTGCGGCACATATAAATCGTGCCATCAGCATCTCCAAAAGCCGGTCGGGACGGCGAGAAGTCAATGTTACCAAACTCGAAAGGATCATGCTGGATTCTTGCTTCGGTGCTATCCGTCTCATTGCTCCTAGCTACATGTGGCGCAGAGATTTTTTTTTTTCAGCTGGAGAATGGAGAATTGGAGATCTTGTCCCCTTAATTATCATATCTATATGTTCCTATGCTACAACTATTTCCGCATGATTTCGAATGCTGCTTTGCCGGAACTAAAAAAATTGCGGTACTGAATGTTGCCACAATTTTGAGTTGAAGCATCAACCTAAACATTCTCGCTTCCAACACTTGGAACAAAATAGAAAAGCAGCTAGCATGAAAGCAGTTGCGTCGATGCACATATGTTTCTCGATTGATTTTTATATAGATTTCTGAGCTGGCGTAATAAAAGCCATCGGCTAAGACCCTGTTCGGCAGCGCTAAAAATTAGTGAAGAGAGAAAAAGTCGGCACCGTTTAGGAGTACTAAACAAAGTCTAATTACAAAACCTATGTCACGACCCCTAGGCTAATTCGCGAGACGAATCTAATAAGCCTAATTAATCTATGTTTTGGAACAGTGATGCTACAGTAACTATCTTCTAATCGCCGCATAATTACCCTCGTTGGATTCGTCTCGCGAATTAGCCCAGAGGTTCTGCAGTTAGTTTTGTAATTAGACTTTGTTTAGTACTTCTAAATGATAAGAATTTTTTCTCTCTCATCTAAAAAAATCGCCTCCGAACAGGCCCTAAACACGAATCTGGTCAAACAATTCCAGGACTGACTTTCAGCAGTTGTCGAGAAACCCAATTCAGCCTGATGCTCTGCCCAAACGGGGTGCCAATGCTCTGGCCAAACGGGGCGCCAGGACACACAAAGAAGCACAGGGCTGAAGAGCACAGGGCATCACCCGCCACTGATGACCCAGGGCTTCGCCGTCGGGGACGGACACAAGCAAACTTCCCCGTGAATCACGATAGCCCGACGTGTCTCACGGTCGCAGCTGCGTGGACGGCCGTCAAGGCAGGTGGCACGGAGCCCGGCGAAAAAAAAAACGCAGCCAGGAGATGCCTGGGCCCACGTAACAGTCACAGCACCGAGCCATGTGAGCCACGTAGCACGAGTCTCAGATATACATGCTGACGACCGATCCCTTCACACTGGTTTCTTCCGTGTCGAGACTCGAGAGGGACCAATGCCTGGTCCATCGCGTTCACATCACACACAGGTTGGACAACCTTGATCACCAGAGTTCTTATGGTTTGGACTGGAACCTTCCTTAGTTTGAAATGGAGCTTGCTCAAGGGAAGAAAACCCTGCACCCAAAAATTCGACTGCTTTGCCTTGATCTTCCGTTTTGGTCCAAGTCTTACCGTGCGTGGAAAGACACACTTGACAAGTTAGAGGCAATCCCGGCCGCGAAAACAGGCCACTGTCTCGTCAGTTCAAACGGACCAAACAGAGGCCATACTTACAAGCAACGTACTGCAACCACAAGTATCAACATTTGCATCCAGACCAAAGGAAGAACGGTGCGGCATCAGAGACCAGAACTGGTATATTCTACATAACTTTAGATCTATGTATGTTATCTCTACAAGTTTGGCAAGCCCTGGAACAAGCCACTCATGGCCTAAGGTTATAATGCGTCTTTGGTGACTGCCTTTTGACGGGAAAAACAAAAACAGTTTCAAAGGAAGCATTACTGCTGTTATGTACGGTACTGGATTATAAGTTTCGACCTATTAAGTCTGTAACCATCCAGGGCATGATCAGCAACCAGCGGTCAAAAAGGGTAAGGAACTTTGTTTCGGTAAAAGACGATGGGTAGCGCTAGAAACGATTAGTGGAGAGCTTGATGAAATCAGCGACGGATGCCGAACCGATTTCGGATGTTGCTGGTGTTGTTGTTCCTTGGCTTGCCATTGAGCTGCAAATTCCGGTTCCCCTGCTTCGGCAGGTCTTGTGGATCCACCATTTGTATTGTCCGCTGCTTCTTTGCTGCATTTGTGCCAAAAATTGGAATCAGAATTCATTTTTGCATAGGCAGGGATCATAACTTATCACAACCAGTCAACAAATGCCTTCACCTGAGCGAAACTACACTGGAAAGACTGGAAAGACGACATACCATTGTTGAATTCTTGGTAACCTTCTTGAAGCTTACGCTTTGTTGCCTCGAGCTTGGCATCCTTCGCAAGCTCTAGCTTCGCCCGGACTGAATTATCGTCATGCCGAGTGGATGGCTGCTATAACAACAGTGAAAAGTTTTATACCAGTAGCACTGTACGCATCCAACAAGAATGTGGTTGTTCACAACGGATTTTGCTTACATTAGGCATTGTCGGTTTGGGTCTTTGCGCCATTGAGATTTCTTGCTGCTGCTTAGACCTCATCTCGGAACCTCTCCGCTCCAAATGCGTCATCTGAGGTCTCCCAGGACCAAAAGCTGCACTTGACGGCTTCCCTTGTGTTCCAATGTTAGATTGCTGCCTTGTTTGCCAATTGACAGGCTCATTCCCTCCTGACTGCTTCAGAGTAGACTGGTCTAGCCTCCAATTCTGTTTTGGATCATACGATTGGCCCAAAGCAGATTGATTCTTGACGGGCTCTTGGTTTCCTGGATAACACTGCACACGCTCCTTGACATCGCTTCTAATGTCTGCACAAAAAAACAAAATTGAAGGACAGCGGTAAGGTTAATGAAATGTTTATCCAATAGTTGCCACAGGCCATAGGATGGGATTGAGGAAGTGCAGTTACTCACTTCCGTCATCATCCATGTCATCGAAGAACTTCAAAACAAGAGCAGGGTTCCAGCACCAAGATTGACCGAAGTTTGTCAGAACAACAGTAGACAATGCTAACATGGTTAAAAAAAAAAACTGAAAATTCTATGTTTGGTACCTCAGATAGCCGGATGGAAGTACATGGTGTCTCAAAGAGGGCAGCCTCATCCATGGGAGGGGAAGGCAGACCTGGTTCTTCCTCGTCCAGGCAAGACTCATCAACCGATTGCGGCGTATGATCTGTGATTTGTTTCAGCAAGACCATCTTAGCCAGGCAAAACACGAAAAAGAGGAAACCATAAAAAGTACTATAGTTTTGCATTCCTTACCTACAATGGAACCTCCATTGCTCATCCACTGATTAACCATATCCTTCCAACCTCTACAATTTGGACCAAGCATAATAACATCAAACAAGTCAATACTAGAAAGCTGTTTTTTTAGGGCAGTCAACACTAGAAAGCTACTAAGCAGTAATAAGAAACAAGTACAAAGCATAACATCAAACACATCTACTGAGATCGTCTTAGCCAGGAAACAAATTGCTTGCAACCATTGCGAAGCAGTAGGAAGAAACAAAAACATTTTTATGCAAGGAATAACATAAACTTACTCAATGAGTGATCGGACGAGCTGACGAATCTGTTTGGAGCTATGCTTTCGCAGAGGTTTCACGGCCACTCCAATCTCAGTAGCCTAAAACCAATCGACACATATGAACAAAGACTGAAACCAGAGTTCATCAAGCACATGCGGCAGCAGTTCATCATCACGGCTCACCATGATGGCGTCCACCGTGAATTCCAACTGCCGCAGCCTCCCGAGCAGCTCGAGCAACTCGGCCTCCGACTGCAAGAGAAGATCACACAGCAAAGGTAATCAGAAGTGTCGAATGCCACGACCAAAAACAAAGGCAACGGTACTTGAGCAAAGTGAGGACCTTTTCTTGGGAGCTCGATAGGGCGGCCTTGACACGGAATGCCTCGGCGACGACCCGGTCGTCGCTGTCGTTGCGGCGGACAGCAGCACCGCCGCCGTCGTCGGTGACGACCTCGGCGCAGTCGGAGCTGCAGAGGCTGGGGACGCTGCCGGCGCCCTCGGTCAGGAGCTGGTGCTGCGGCGGCGGCCCAGTGGCGGGCAGCCCCGTCGGGAGGGAGAGGAGCGCGGTGTAGAGGCGCTCGGCGATGGCGTCGCGGCGCGCGCGGAGGCCGTCCGGGTGGTCGGCGGCGGCGACCCGGATGGCAGCTTCGATGGTGTCGAAGATGCTGGCGCGCGCGCCGCTGAAGAACCCCCGCCAGTAGTCCAGCGACGGTGGCGGCGGCGCCATCCGTGCACCAAGATCGGCGGCGGCCACCACGGCCAATGAAGCCAAATCAAAGGCCTCCTCTCCTTTATTACTCAAGATTTCCAGTCAATAAGGTAGGTTCTCTTTTATCTTTCCAATTTATTCCTAAACGGTTTCTTGATCTCGGTTCTGATTCGAAGCCAATGGCACGAGAAAATAGCGGTACAGCCAATCCGATCTGTAAGGAAAGGAGAGAGTTGAGGGAGGAAAATAAGCTCGTGTCTCGCGCGATCTCTCGGTAATGGCGTTGCTGTATCTATGAGCCTGCCTGTCTGCGGCAAGCTTGGAGGTGCAGGTGGAGGTGGAAGAGGGAGGCGATGGAGGATGACAGGGACGGGGAGTGGTGTGGCCTGTGGGCACAGCAAGGCACGGCGCGTGTTGCTGCTGGTGGTGCGGGGAGGCGGAGGATCGCGACGGCGATGGCGATGGCGAACGGGGAATGGAATGGATGCCGCCTGCAATCCAATCCAATCCGGATTCCCGTGGATTTCACGATGCGCGATTCGACTCGGTGCGATGCGAGCTAGGAAAAGGAAATAAATGCGTCACTGATTCGTTACGCTCGTTTTTGCGATTTGCGATTTGCGATTTGCTGGGCCGATTTGGGTCACGGGCATGAAGGCTGGCCAGATGCTTCTAGATGGGCTCTATAGATTCGGCCTTTGGCCCATAACCATATCATTCAAGCCCGCTACACTTTCGTTGATCTGCTAAGCTTGCCACACTCACTCAAACTCTGCTACACTCTCTGCTCAACTGCAAAGTTTGGGCCTAGCGAGATTTGAGTTGAGCCTGCCCCTTCTAAATTGCTATTAAGAGCATCATCTCATCTTGCGTCATTGTGAAGGCGATTTGTCGCCATGAACTCTCTCAGACCATGCAGCCGTGGCCATGGAAGAGGAACATGTTTACTAGATAGGAAGAGCGAACCAAGTAAACCCATTGATTGATGTAAGTAGCTAAACTACTCGTGTCTGTGCAGCAGCTGAACAGCTGGAATCGTTTGCTCTGCTTGGAAAGGATTGGCACGCACGGCGTGCGTCAGGCGGCGCACTGTACTGATTGTGTTCTGAACTCTGAAAACCTGCTGAAACGTGATCGCTTCAGGAAAGGATCTTGGACCAGGGACACAATTATGGGGCCATACCAACAAACATATGCTTGTCTATCCATATAGCAAAATATAAGTTCCAGCAAATGCTCAGCTGTACCTGATAAATGCCAGGATGGTCGACCGGACGATGTAGCTCCTTAGATTGAACACAAAGGCCAGCAAACAGTGGTATGGTGATCAATTTGAATGAATGTATTGATTAGCAGGATGAAGAACTCGTTTATTGGGTTGGGCAGTGGCTGAAACAAATTGAGATATGGTCCTCCCTGACCTGGTCTGAATTATATGTGGGATACACATTGTCCGGAATGAATGCGTGTTACCAGCTGATAATATTAGTTCAGACAAGCACACATTTTTTTTTATTTGAGCAATTTCATTCATAGTGGGTATTCATCTGAGAAGCCGCATGAATTTAAGACCTTATTATCCCACAACACTTGAGATGTCATGGAAAATAATGCTGCTCCGAGATGCAGGTTCCTCAGAATTACTCTTGTGCGCTCAATTAGAGGCTTCTCTGTACCGATTTTTGTTAGCCCAAACTATGGCAGGCAAGTCATTAAAAAAAAAATCTATGGCAGGCAAATTGCCTACCTACCTGAACGGTTATATGCAGGTTTGGCATACAAGATTCCAGATGAAAGGCAAGAAGAAAGTTCAGGCAGAGATGGATGGTTCACTGTAGACTGTATTTGGTCAACTACGCGTGATTTTAGAGATTATTAGCTGGAGCGTTGACAACCGATACGTAAGTGTGTGTGAACTTGGAAGTTGGAACAGATTAGCTGGGGCCGAAATAAGGATCGAACAGTGAGTGCAGTTGAGCTTGGAAGCGTGTAGTATTTAGCTACATTTCAGTGGACAGTGGTTCACTATCTATCACCTGTAGTATCCATACTGATTCCCTCGCAAAAAAAAAGTATCCATACTGATTATCAATCAAACGTTCGCAACAAATGCTTTGCATGTTCTCCATAGAAAGTGGCACCGTGCCGTCACCGTTTTGGATATGGTGGGATCCCTACTGGATCCGTGCCGTGCTTGCAGTGCAGTGCCATACTGCCATTCCAGAAAACGACTTCTTAGGAAGTTGCATCTGTGTTGTCTCGCCCCCAGCAAGAACGAAGACACATTATATTCCTGTCAGTTGCAATTCAGTGTTGCACAGTTTTTTTTTTTTTCGTTGAAACAAATGCACAGATTATTTGAATGGACATCAACTAGCTTTACCGAATCTCCAACACGATTGCCTTCCAAACACTAATAGAAAGCTGAGACGGTGGAGGGGCAACTGCCACGGTGCCTGTGGTCGGTCAACTACGCGTCGTGATCGGTGTTAGAGCAGACCGTGTACGCAACATCAGTAGCTCGATGAAGAGTTGACGACAGCTCATGTGTAAGTTCTTGTTGCTTGTTGGCTGCTGAATCAGCGTAGGATGGAACTGAGGAGGATGTGGCTGAGCAATGGGAATGGTCCGTCTACCTAAAACTTAGTGTAATCGCGCGCAAATTCTCAATGCATTTTTCGTTATCGGCTACAGCTAGCAATAAAACGAGAGCAATTATGTTGCAAAGTATTGGATATATACACATCCACAACGTCGCCGTTGTGGACAGTTGCATGCATGTTCGCTGCCGTATTCGGACTGCCAATCCGGAAAACGACTCTCGTCTCATCACTCATGCACAGCTTTCTTCGCAGCTGAAATGATTCAGTCTCCTCTGCTCCAATATCGTTCGTTTCCACGATGGGTGTGGGTTAGTTCCTTTCCAAGCTATGATGATGTCGACTTCGTCCTCTCCTGGTGCCGGCCGGCTGCAACATCATCGCCTCCACTAGTCTGCTCTGAGAAGTGAGAAGACTAAAGATGGCACTTAACTAATCACCGCTGGTACGATGGGTGCGCGCAGCGGTTAAGCACCCTGCTTAATTGGGATTTTAGGTGATTAAGACAACGCATCATTGTGCCTTTCATCTCACGATATCAACGGCACTACTGTGCTCGCACCACACCAACAACGATAGCCAAAATGTTGCATTGGTCGTCTTGTTTCGACTCGACCGATCTCGAAGGTCGTGCGTCTACCTTTACGTTAAGCCGACGTAATCGCCTAACCGGAATCTTGTTCGGAATAGTGAGCTAGCTAGTGCTAAGCCAGTTAGAGTTGGGTTACTGATTTAAAAGCTAGCTTGTTCCTGAAAAGAAAAGAAAAAAAAAGTTAATCCTTTATTTATGCCGTCCTTTCTCGCTAGTACCAAATTTTAACTGTTTTCATCCTACCTACCTGATTAGGTGACTGATCAGAGATCAGGCTCGTCCTCAAATTGTAGCATCTTCCAAACAAAAGAAGCTCGATGCATGTTACCTGTTAGGGGAGCAGAGCAGAGCACTACTACTGCATGCAGCGGAGAATCGATACTTGCGTTGCGTAACCACCGTTGATTAGGAGCAAATCAACACCGGTGAGGTGAGGTGAGGTAAGCCTTGTTGGATGGATGCGCATGTGCCGGTAATTTCGGCGTAATGACGCGGCTTAAACGCCTCCCAACAACAGTCGACAGACAACGTGGGGAGTGTTGTGTGCTTGCAGGCAGAAGCAGCCGCGGCAGGGCAACGACAGGTCCTCCTCGTCCATGCCGCGCTCGTCGACTCGACAGCGACGCGGCCGGCCTCACCGTCGACGTCAATGCGCGAGCGGTCCTCTTCCATTTCGGTTGGTGAGCCGCCGCCGGCTCTGCTTCGGATCGGTTCTTTTCTACTGGGTGGTCTTCTCTGAAATAATTGAGAACTACAAGGGGATCCATGTAAAACTTGTAACGGTCTGAGACAAGGGACAGCCGCGCGGCAACCGCTTCCCGCCACCAGCCAGCGATGCATCGTTTTTTCGATTTTTACTGAATTGGTCGGAGCGTAGACGAGCGAGAGCCCAGGAAAGACCATCCGGTCCGGTCGCCGGCGGGACCAGACCGACGGCCGGGATCGGTCGTCGAGACCCCGGCTGCCCCGGGATTAGCGGCACCGGCCGGCCTGCCTGCTTTGCATGCTGTCTCGTGGGACCTCTGTGTAGGATCTTCTGCGGCCACGGTAGAGTGACAAGGCCGTCGTGATTTAATAGTGACAGAACAGCGATGGAGTGTAGAGGGAGGCAACCGATTAACCGAAGATCCGCAGAGTGGAGCGCCGCAGCGGATGCGCCTGGAACCGCAGTCGCAGTGTCCGGGCCTTTCGCTTTTACTGTTGGACAGGGCGAGGTGAACTTCGCGTCCCAAAGGATTTTACCCCAGGACATGTTCATATTTCTTTTTTATTTCCCGTCCAGTCGCTAGGACATGACCAATGTATGTTCGAATTTGTAACTGTAACAAGAACATTAAATAAGAATGGCCTCTTCTATTTCTTCGTATCACATTTTAGATACATTGCGCAATTGAAAATGCTGGTTGCCCAATCAACTTTTTCCCCGAAACAAAGTTCATGTTAATTTTGTGATACATAGCAGCATCGTACACAATTGATGCACCCAAATTTTTTGTACAAAATTTTAGTCCCGCCTGCTTGGACAGGGTTGTTTCCCACTGTTAACATTCGTAATATGGTTTATCTCACCTAGTAGTCCAATAGATAATGTATGTAAAATAATACAAAGTTTGATAGTATATGGCACACACAAATTGTGAAATGAAGGAAACATGTATTCCTATTTGAATTATTGGGTACAAGCAATCATAGTATTGTCTAGCGTGTGGGAGACTTACAACCATAGATTGTACATCTATAGTTTTGTACATACAATCTTTAATAAGTTGTAGTGAGATAAGCACAATGTTTGGATCTTTACGTCCCAAAAAATATATAACTTGTCGTAGCATTAGCGTGCAATTAAAATAGACACTTGTGGTACCATTATCAAGTATAAAGCAAAAATACGAGGTTTTTCTATTTGGCCATGGTCCTGCCTTGTCAACCAGGAAACTACACGGAAAGATGCACGTTGTGAGGTGTGGCCCTAGCAAAAGACGAGATGCTGGCTGCCCCAGCCTAGTAGAGGGAGAGAGAAAAAGACATTTAAAGCCCCTGCACCCCGCTCTCCTCTGCCAACCCCATCCATCATACAAGAGAGGAGAGAGAAGCAGCGCGAGGCGCGAGCAGAACCCCGCGCAGAAAAGCAACCTCCTGTCCGGCTCCCCCGCAGCGCACTCCGCCCCTCGCGAGATCCGCAATTCCGCCGCAGATTTCTCGCCGGAGCGGCCACCCATTGCGGCGGCGCCCTGCAGTGATTCCACTGCCGGTTTGGCTCGTCGCTGCTGTGCTGTGGTGTGGGCGACTCTGTTCGAACACGGCGGCGGGGAGGTGAGGCCGTTCGGCGGCGGCCAAGGCGCGCGCATTGCGAGGGTTAGTTAATCCTTGGCATCAGTGTCTTCTCCCTCTGATTCTCGCGTTCCGTATATATGTTGAGCTTAGCTCGTGTTTGCTTGATTAAAATTCTTCTCGTCCTGTATTTTCTTCGTGTGTTATCGAAGCATTTCAGCCAAACCTAGTCACGTCCACTGTTCTGTACGTATAATTCGATTCCACTAACCGGCGAGAAAATTGCAGTGCGGACTCGCATTTCCATGGAGCGGTTGGGTTGGGTGGATAGTGCAGAAACTCCAAGAATAAAACGGGATGCCGTGCGGAGGCTACATTAGTGGAGGGATACAGCTGTACTTGCATTGTTTATCACTTAACCGGGCCCGTGTAGGGCTTAGAATACCTGCATCTGGGGGATAGTAGGAGTAAGTTTAACTCATGGCATAGTATGATTTTAGTTTTGTTTGGTCCAAGATTCGAGCTTATCTTTAGGCGTACGTTAATAATTGTGCTGTGGCTTCATTTCGGTTACATAAGTTTTTGTTAAACAAAAAGCTCCAAGTGGATGCCAAATCAACGGGCTAAGCAACTACTAAGCATTAATTACTTGTTAATCACTTAAACTTTACTGTAGTGTACTGCTATTTCTTTCAAGACAAACGTACTTTCAAATGAAGTTGACAGTGGGTGATTTGGTCTACACTGTACTTGTAGTCCACCCCGGTAATTGAGGCGTTGGTCCTTAATTTCCCCTACGTATTTCGTTTGACTTTCTAATGAAGAGTAAATGAGGTAGGAATTGCAAGCTGTCATGTTAGAGTATTCTCATCTTTTGTGCCCATAGATGCCGTGCTCTTTCTTTCAGTCACATCTCTAGCTCTGTACCAAAAGTACCATTTGCCTAACCAACAATGTTGGGGCCCACTCCAACTGTAAAGCACAAATGCTTTTCTTATTCACTGATAAAGTTGCATTCTTGCCGTCCTGTAACTGTCCTATTTGTGAATTTCAAGAAAGTGATGCGAAAAGTGTGTGGCACTACTTTGGTCTTAATTTCTTTGATCGTACTCAAATTTGCTCTTAAAGGTTATATAAATGACGCAAGAGATACAGTATGTGGATTGATGCTGAATTATTATTTCAACTACCCTCAGGCTTGAATGATCCGTTATCCTAATGTTTGCTGCAACATAATACAACTATTATTATTTCCTTCCTTGCAAAAAAAAAATTTCCTGTTAGTGGATAGCCTTAATTTGTATATCCTTTTTTTTGTACCAATCTTAAAGAAGATATTTGTACATTGATGATTTTTATCATGAGCATTTCCTCTGTTGTTTGTATCGCAAAGATAAGATCATTTGACGATTATCATTTGCTGCACGCAAGCTGTATGTACTGATAACAACTGGTCATATCTTATTGCATCCAGCCTGTGTCTTACATTCTTGATTCTTGGATTCCATTATGCAATTCTTGCTTTATGGTCATTATTCTTTTCCTTTGGGCATGTTTTTTATTAACAAAATAAACTATGAATTGACATCTGTTTATCTAAATGGCGTTTAATGCAGTATTGTCAATTTCGCTGTAACAGTACTCTGTTTTTGGGACCAGAATTGCAGGCCTTTTTTATAGATGACCAAGGCGGCAACTCTTGATTATGGGGCACGGCCAGGGCCATTGCGTCCGGCAAACATTATCAGAAATAAATTTCCTACCTACAAGAATGGTTCAAACGGTATAGTGATCAAGCTGGCCGATGGCCATGAAATGCCTCCTCTCAAGGACGGTGTGGCAAAGGAGGCTGCAGATCTGCTAAATCGTCGTCAGCGTCTCTCTGTCCGTGAACTTGCCATGAAGTTTGAGAAGGGCCTCAATACTGCCACTCTGTTATCAAACGAGGTTTAGAGTTTTACTTTTCAGTGCATCACATGCCCATTATTTGAATTATTTTTATAAAAGAATATCAATTTTAAGCTTTTACAGTTGTAAGTATATAATATATGTACGCTTTATAGTTTGTTGACTGATGTGCTCCATGATGTATGTAGTTTACCGAAACTATAAAAACAACCAGAGACAGAACACTAAATATTTTGCTGGTCTTGAACAAACTCAGGTCAAATGGAGACAAGTAGCTTTGCTGGAGCGTGATATCCTTCTGAAGAATCTAAAGAGTATATTAGAGTCTTTGCGGGGTCGTGTGACAGGCAAAACGAAGGATGAAATAGAAGAATCTATATCAATGGTTGGTTTCTTCACATATTTTTCACAGTGCATTTTTAGATCTTTATTTCCTCTTAATCTGTATTTATTTTTGATAGCATAGCTTCATAAAATGCTATGCTCCACACGACCTAGTTTAATTTGTAAGGTTCCGGTTCTACTCTCGTGCATTCATTTTGTCAATCCAGCTTATCTATTGAGGCATTTGTCATTTTCAGTGTTGACATTTAATTGGAGTCATGCTGTTGTGTAGGTGGAGATTCTCGCTGTTCAGCTCTCCAAAAGAGAATCTGAGTTGCTTCAGCAAAAAGAGGAGGTCACAAAATTAGCAAAGTCATTAAAACAGGTTTGTTCCCTTGTTGTGTAACTTATCAAATTGTAATGGATGATTTTTCCAGGTGCCATGGTTTATTTATTTTAAAAATCCAATGCTCTTAGTGTCATGAACCATGCTTGCCTGCAATTTGTATGTTTTTAGAATCTATCTGCAGATTTGAGGAGTTATGTTATTGGATATAAACCTTTCTTAAGATGTGACATGTTTGTGAATTTTATCTTTGAGAACATAGTTCACAGTTATATTGTCATACAAATAGGAAATTCATAATATATAGGTCAGATTGGATTGCAAAGAAACATAATAGACATTATATTGTCAACTGAAGAATGCAGTGGTTGATCATAGGAGCTTAAGACTTGCTATAACCAATCTTGAATGGGAATAATATATCATTGTCTTGTTTTGTTAGAGTAAGATTAGCGAGGTTGATTTTCTTGAGGGACTCGAATCTTGTGGAGTGAGGAACTATGGAACATTGTACAATGGATATTTATTGTTGCTGACGATCTCTCTCAAAAATTGAATCTTGGTGCCATGGCATCCCTTTGTTTCACCTGATTTTTTTTTTAAATTGAAAATGGCAAGTAGCAATCATACAGTTAGTTATTTAAGTATAGCATATCACTAATATGAAGTAGAATTGATGTTCATGATTCATTTTGAAACATTGACATTTTATACTCATATCTCTCTATAAGAAAGCATGCCAAGGGTGCTATGGCTTTTACCTATCTACAACTTGAGTTTCTTGTTGCATTTGCTTACATTCTTTAGGGTTCATTGTTTTAATCTTGCTTGTAGGCTTCTGAAGATGCAAAGAGAATTGTTGAAGAAGAAAGAGCTAATTCTCATGTAGAGGTAGAGAGTGCTAGGAATGCTGTGCAAAGAGTTCAACAAGCAGTTCGGGAGCATGAAAAGTTGTCCCAAAGTACCGGGAAGCAAGTATGTGGACAAAATTGGAAATATCTCATGTTCACTACATTTCAATTGCTAGAATAACTCAATTTCCTGCCCTAGTTTACGTGAAGTTTGGTTATACTTGCTCATACATGTTGTTCATTTTACCAACCTATTGTTTATATGTAACTGGATTGTCTACATAATTTAGTACGATCACTTCGGAAGACCTATATCTTTAGACCCGTTATGTACACTTTATAAAGTCATAAAACTTTATTTCAGGTACAATTGTGCAGTTTAGAATAACCTGGAAGATACTTCCCAGAATTACTCGTTAGCTGTGTATGACTGTATTATTAGATGTATTTAACCTATTAGATTCCCCTTTTTGTAGTTTCTGTTCTTATTATATTAGTTTAACTGTCTGGTGCCATGCGTGGGGGCTGGGCGGTGAGTGGATTTTGGACACAGGGAGTTATAGCTAGCCCAAACATCAATAACAAACTTAGGGCCTTTGAAGATGAACATCACCTGTGGTGCCTTGCAGGTGAGGCCTACGGGCACTAGATGAAGGTCGTGTGGTAGATCTGGTTGGATAGGCTAAGTCTTGGTCTGGTCTGATCCTTATTTTTTTGTTTGATAAGTTTCGTGCTTCTTTGTACTCAGCACCTCATAGCTCGGTCCGGAGTGAGGTGGTGTTTTTGTATGGGACAATTTTTTCCTCTCTATAATACAAAGTTACGCAGCTCTCCTGCGTATTCGAGGGGAAAAAAAACTCATTTCAAACTTATAGTCTTGTTTTACTTGTGTCCTCTTTATCAATATATATCTGATATCTGTGTTCTGTTTGGAAGGATATGGAGGAACTAAAGAAAGAAGTTAGGGAGGCCCGGAGAATCAAAATGCTGCATTACCCTAGCAAGGTAGGATTGATTGTACTTATTGTACCAGTATTATCAATTGCAGCGTGTATACTGCCATATTATATGACCGGATGGTACATTTGATGTTTGTGTAGGCAATGGATCTAGAAAATGAAATACAAATTTTACGGAAGACATTTGCTGAGAAGTCCACAGATTGCGTCAATCTTTTGAAAGAGGTATCTTTAACTGTTACACATGATGGCTACAATTATTTGTGCATACATTTTCAACATGGTTTGAAATATCTGCAATTTTGATGTTGAACATTAAATTATTTAACATATTTGTCATTTGTATTGTGAAATATACTGAAATATATACATACAAATTGCACAAACATTTGTGTTAGGCACCATATTAGTCAGAGCCATGTTGCACGGGGTTGGAGCTTCATTGCCAGCATTTCCCATTCATGAAAACGGAAGTCAGTTTGTCTAAACAGTAAAAAGTACAGTCTTGACAACAAACAAGTTTTTTTTTTGTTATTTCTGTCAGCTCTATTACTAGATGCATTTGAAATCCTTCCAGTAGCTTGAGATCTTTTGCAGAGTAGAATAAAAAATAATCTTTCATACAATAAACCTGATTTCAAGGTATGTTTTGGCAGTTGGAACTGCATAAAAGGCTTAAAGACAATGGTCCCCCTTTATTCGATTTGGAAGGTCTTCAATGCTTAGGATCAATGTTACGTATAGTCGCTCTCAGTGGTGGTTCTCCCATGGATTTGTCAAATATTTCAATCCAGTGGTTCCGCGTACACCCGAAGGGAAGCAATAAAGAGATCATTTCAGGTGGGGTCATTTTTTTTTCTTTTTGGCGCTTTGGTTTATGCATGCAAATAAGTGATCTTCACATTAAATTCAGACTGTCAGTGCTTTTGACATGCTAAACTTCTTTAGGTGCCACAAGACCAGTATATGCTCTGGAGCCACATGATGTTGGGCGCTATGTGCAAGCTGAAATAAATTTGGACGGTGAAATTGCAGTAGCAAAGACAGCTGTCCCAGTAGATCCTGGTTTGTTTCACTGGACACATTTTGAGAAACGTTAACAACATAGATTGCATATTGTGTGACTAACATGAGCTTGGTGGTCTTACCAGATGCTGGACTTGTGGATTACGTGGAGACACTCGTAAGGAAACCTGAGACTGAGTTCAACGTATGATTGCTATCCTTTCCACTTTATGAAACTTCTTTCGCAAAACATATGTAAGAATTGTGATTTAAAGTCCTTCCCCCCCCCCCCCCCCCCCCCTTATATAGCAAATAGATGGCTTGAATAGGCCTGGCCAGTATACGAGCTTAATATTTCCACTTTAACCATGCGCATGTCATTCACTGTTTTTAATTTGAATGCTTATTTTGGAGTTCCTGTCAGTGCATAAAGTGTAGATTCATGAAATAGTGTTCTGAAGTGTAGCCAATATTATTGTTTCTCATTACAGGTTGTCATGCTTCAGTTGAATGGAATCGACCAGCCAAAAGAGTCGGTTCATGTTCTCAATGTTGGAAGATTGCGGATGAGACTTACGAAAGGAAAGTCAGTAGTTGCCAAGGAATTCTATTCCACATCGATGCAGGTATGGCACAATGAATGAACATCATATCTTCTCTTTTGGTGTGTAGTGATCGTGAAGCGATTGTCTTGCTTATCAAATATCAATGCGTCTATTCTGGCGCAAGACAACATGCCTGCCTTCAGGGTTTGTTGCAAAAGTGCTCGGGATATTTACCCTAGCTCAATTGGCTGAAACATACGTCGTGGTCATGGTTCACGACACCTTTTGTTTCCCTGTCCAGTCCTTGTCGAAGCAGGCTGCTAGTCTTGGGAATGCAAGTAGCACAACCTAACCGCTGCCCTTTTTTCTGTTTCAGTTATGTGGTGTGAGAGGTGGCGGCGAAGCAGCCTCTCAGGCGATGTTCTGGCGACCTACGAACGACCTCAGCTTGGTGCTGGCCTTCGAGACAGCCAGAGAGCGCAACACCGCCATCATGCTTGCTCGGCGATTCGCCATTGATTGCAACGTATGTGCTTTCTTCTCAACGCAAAGCGGTAACCTTTGCCTAAGTTTCTATGCCACGCTCCAGGCCTCACATCACCGATATATTTTGGTGAAACTGTTGCTCTTGCAGATCATCCTTGCTGGGCCAGGCGACAAAACTCCCTGGTGATCAGTGAAGAACAATGGCGGGCGGCTGCGGCGCTCCACCGATCCAGCGGCTTCCGTTCCGTCGGTCCGCGACCCCGTGCCAGTGATGTACATTGACCGTGGTTCCCTAATTCGTTGTTGTTCAGTCTGTGCTGTCCTGTTCTTCGTCGTGGCGTTGTTAGGTTCTGAAAGGCGACGCCGCGGGCACCGTTTTAGCCGCCCCGGCGCCCCGTCTTTCTGTGTCCCCCACGCGCGCGGTGGTGATAGTCCAGCCGCGGCCGTTGCCATCTGTTGCGAGGAGCAACGATACTGATGTGATGTAAGCTTGATGCAGTACTCATCTACTAACTTTGTTATGTTCTAGTGCTGTGTTTCAGTGTTTGCAACATTGACTAGTAGTGATGTTAGGAACAAAGAAGTGGCCTTTCTCCTTGTCTCCCTTGTTGAATGCCAGCTGTTCTGTCCAGGTTTGTTTTCTGCTACTAGTGAATGACTAGTAGTACGTGATGCGAGTGAGGAACACAGAAATGGCAGTTCCGTTCTCTTTTTTCCCCCTTTGGTGAAGGAAACACAACGCTGTTTCCGGTTCACTGACGCAAACCCTCACTTGAGCAAATAAAAATGCCAAAAACGAGGTAAAATCGATGTTCTAGAATTCAGCCAGTCGAACAGTTTTAGTGGTTCGATCCGCAATATACCTTGCCGGTCCAGGGAATGTGTTGGCCGCCTCCTACTTTTCTCGTGGAAAGCGAGGGATGGTGTGACGTGAACAAGTACCTGTACGTTTAGCGTGCAGCGATCGTCAGCTTCTGCGTAAAGGCGACAGATCCCCTTTGTACTGCTGCGGGAACAAAAAAAAGATACTATCTGCTTCTGCATGTCTCGCTGCCATCCGGACCCACCTGTCCGACGACCGGCGGCGTTGACTGACCTGCGCGGCTGACCGCTTCGTGCCTCCCCCGCGGGCGTATCGCGTCGGCTTGTCCTGCGCCGCGGCCACAAGAATTCACCCGCGCCGTCGCGCTCGCGGTTCGTCCGCTCCCAGCTCGGTCGCCGCACGCGCTCGTCACGGTCACGGCTTCGCGCTACGCGAGGCGCACTGGTGCTGGCGAGGCGGGGGCGGGACTTGGCCGGCAACAAGTCCGCCGCCTTGACTTGGCTCGTCCCCGGCGGGGGCCCATCCCGTCCATGATCCACACGTTACTTCGTCCTGGTGAAAAGCAATATCTCGGTCCCAGTTCATGATTTTGGCCGGATTTATGAGAAAACTATAGTCCCCCCAAATTTTTGAGGGATAACGAGAGAATGGGCCAGATGATCTTTGGATTCATATAGTCATTACAGATGCCTCGTCAAATATGTCCTAAAACATTCACGCGCACCTTACTTTCTATGAGCACCGACAAGAGATGAGCCGGCCAACACTTAGATTCACTAAATCATCATAGATATCTCGCTACCAAAGGAGATGTTGTCTATCACGCTGAAAGAGTAATAGGAAGTTTGTCTGTGGGAGACTACAAAATGATGGTTGTCTCCTTGACACCAATCTCTTCTTTTGGTCGCTAAGAGAATGCGCCTTTTGTTTGCAAGACACTATATCAGAAGAAGTGACTATTTCAGAAAAATTTATCTCGATGCACAAAATACATTGCAACATATAATTTGGCAGAAGGTACAATGTTGCATTTTTTGTCCATATGATTTTTTCCTTGATTTTTGGTCAATTGTTTGCATAGTTTAATTGTAAAAATAAATATTTTTTGGTTGAAAAATTATGCAAAGAATGAACAATAAATATGAAAAAACTACATGTATAGGGAATACAATAATGCATGCTTGTGCCAAATTTCAAGTTGCAATGTATTTGTACATTGAGGTAATTTTTTTAAAATAATCATTTGTCTTGCAGACAAAATTAGTGTCCACGAGACAAAAACATCATTTAGCAATGTCCAACAAACAAATTTCTTGAATAATAATTAACCGCAAACACAACACCCGTGACAATGACTTTTCTAAAAATAAATGTTTTATGTACCATTCATTTTTCTGGCAGGTCGTACTGAAGTCTAAAAAGTAATTTGTATCGTTAGCAGCTCTCTTTCGGAAAATTCATGCGTGCGAGAGAAGGTCGTCAGACGTTCGCATAAAGATCCGATCGTCTCCCAACTGATGTGACGGTGCCGAAGATTCGACGACGGAGGCGTACACGAGGGTCCTGATCATCAGCCAGCCTTTTGCGGAGAACGGTAAAGATTACGCGGGCCGAGTCTTGAGAGGATACAGGGAAGAGAGACGTGACGATGTAACACGCCGGGGAAGCACACGTCTTGTAGCGGCAGCGTCGCTGTCGGGAATGACACCGGAGTGTGTCGTGCGGCTGCAATGCAACGCCATCGCAATTGGTGGAATATTGGAGGGAAGACGTACGCAGGCGCAACCGAACAAATAAACGTTGTTCTATCCTATCCTTTGGTGGTGTGCTAGCTAGTCGAGTGCACGCACAAGCACTGACTCGTGGAACATTCGTTCTTCACACAACAGAAAGGGATCGATGTGGGTGCTTCAGTTCAGGGCTACTCGAACTAGGCAGCGTACTACCTAGGATGATAGAAGACTGAAACCACTTTGTATCAAAATGATCTCTAGCTTCGTGGATCTTTGATTGACGCGAAAACATTGGATCGTACAGTTGGTGCATGTACTAAGATGCCAAACACGCAAATCTTACTATGTACATACACGCGCGCTCGTACAAAATACAATACGATTCATCGTACAGCCATCCGGCACAAGACGACACGACACGACACGACGTGGCAGCAGCTGATGGCCAACGCACTGATCGGTCGATCGAGAACTCGAACGATCACGGCAGCTTGGAGGAGGCGGTCCTCCGGCGCGACCCGAGCCCTGCGCCGGCGCCGGCGCCGCCCTTGACGTCGGCGCGGATCTTTGCGGAGATGGCGTTCCGTCCCGCGACGGGCGCGTTGGCGGGCCACAGCCCGACGGTGACGGCCATGTCCTTGAGCCCCTGCAGCCGCTCGAGCGCCTCGACGACGGCGGCCATCCGGGGGCGGTCCCGCGGCTGGGCCGCCGTGCACTGCGCCGCCAGCTGCGCGACGGCGCGGGCGCCCTTGACGGAGTAGTGTCCCGCCAGCCTGGGGTCCACGACGCAGCGCAGGCGGCGGCTGCCGCCGCTGAGGTATGGCCTGGTCCAGTCGACGAGCTTGACCTGCTGGTCCGCGTGGGCGCTGCGGCCGCGGACGTGCTCCATGGCGCGGCGGCCCGTGAGGAGCTCCAGCAGCACGACGCCGAAGCTGTACACGTCGCTCTTCACGTTGAGGTGGCCCGTCTGCACGTACTCGGGCGCCGCGTACCCGTGCGTGCCCATCACCCGCGTGGTGACGTGCGTGTCCTCCCCCTCGGGACCCATCTTGGCCAGCCCGAAGTCGGAGAGCTTCGCCGTGAAGTCGGAGTCGAGGAGGATGTTGGACGCCTTGAAGTCGCGGTAGATGACCGGGGTGGCGGCGCCGTGGAGGAAGGCCAGGCCCTTGGCGGCGCCGATGGCCACCTTGATGCGCGTGCCCCAAGGCAGCGTCGCAGAGATCCCTGTACGTATTTCATTGTTGTTAGCTGAATATTGAGGATCAACATGTGTATAATTAAATTGGCACGAATCAACTCCTGAACTCAAACAATCGAAAACGTACTCCTGAAGAGGTGGTTCTCGAGGCTGCCCCGCGGCATGAACTCGTAGACCAGCAGGCGCTCCTCGTCCTCGCAGCAGTATCCCAGCAGCTTGACCAGGTGCGGGTGCCGGAACTGGCCCAGGAAGATGACCTCGGCCAGCCACTCGCGGTGGCCCTGGAACCCGCCGGCGTTGAGCTGCTTCACGGCCACGGGCTGGGGCTCCAGCCCGGGCCGCATGCCGGCGTCCACGAAGCCCTTGTGCACGGGCCCGAACCCGCCCTCGCCCAGCAGGTAGGCGCCCGAGAAGTCGTGCGTCACGCCGCGGAGCTCGCTCAGGCTGAACGAGTGCAGCTGCAGCGGGCCCGCGCCCATCTCATCCTCCTTGCCGTCCTTGCCGCTGCCGTCGGCCATGGACGCCGGGCTGTTGGCCAGCGAGGAGAGGCGCCGGAACGAGGCCAGCCGCCGCGACAGCTCCGACCCCTGCGGCCGGCACCGGGCCAGGCCCCTCTCCGTGCCGGCGGCCACCACGGCGTCCTCGGTGGTGCAGCACTTGGTCGCCGACGCCAGCACCGGTCTCCACGGCCTCGGCATCGTAGTCGTCCTATAGTGCAGATAGCTTTGAGCTTGCTGTGATCAAGAAAACGAGAGAGGATGAGGAAGAATAGTATGCGACTATGCGAGATAGATAGAAGTGGATGGCGGTGCAGTGGTTAGAGAGGAGCGCGGGCGGCAGGAGAGGCGTGTGCGGAGATGTTATATGAAAACCAGAGGGGGCACGGAAAGGGAATGCGATGCCAACCGTTCCAACACAGCGCCCAACTGCTCCGAACCACTCCCCCTTTCGACGCAACTGTGCGTGCGCTTATGGCAGCACCACACCACCTCGCCTTTCGCATGTACTAGGACACAACTTGGCATCGACATGCTTCACTCATCTTGACATTCAAATGAAATTGTTAATCAAAGTCCAAGCTCACTGGTTTCAAATTTTAATAACGAGACTCATCCTTGCACTGCCGATCGAGCAGCATATGCTGAGAACATGCATGGCTAATATTATATAGGACGCATCCAAGTAACGATGAAAGGGCCTTAGGGTATGCAGTCGTGTTACACGTGATAAGGCAACTCACCACACTTTTTGCTTTATGCTAGCCTGGCATTGCGCATCTGCGCACATGTACCGTACAGAATAGTGTAGCGAACGTTTGTGTTCATCGGGGATCAGGGTCCCCATGGCTATTTTGACTGGTCACGCGGTCCATGCATGAGATGAGTCAGCTATACAAGGGTTACCACACAATGATTGGTCAACTAGTCAACAAGGCGAATATATGATATACTCATACTGCACTGGGCTATTTTCTGTGCCTGTATAGATATTGGATTGGTGATGCTTTAAAAACTTCAGTGGTGTATTCGTCTATTGAGTAAGTACTCTTTGTGTACTTACAAGTCATGACCAAGAAGAACCTGATGGTCATGTAGCGAGAATGCCCATCCGATTAATTTTTTATTGATGCACCGTGACAACTTTTCTCATTTTTAAGGTAAGAAAGTTGTTTTAACTAATGCATCTTAATAACTTATCGATGAATAGTACCTTTTCTTTTCCATGTTTCTTCTGGGTGAAAATCGGGTTCATTTTTCAGCTTTTGCAGCTACAAGAGGAACGCTATCTTAATGTAATCAATTTAGAAACGGAAGGGAACAGCTATAATAACTGATGAATGCTTCCTTTTTCTTCTTTCTCATGGAAGGGATAATAAAAAAAAGGGTGGCCTCTTTTACCTTAAACAATACTACTATGTGAAACATCAACTAGTTTCTGCAGGGTAAGTGCTGGATTGCATCATCCCAACCATTCCGTGATCAGAGAAAATGCTAAGCTTGTGTTAACCACTGCACAAGGAGCAGCGCCATCTATGTCGTCGGCTCTCCACGTCATGTTTTTTTTTTTTTTGTTAATTTCAGCACCCGCAAAGTTTTCAACTCTGAGTGGGTCCATCGTCCAATCGGGCCATGATGTACGTGCGTCCCTCCAGAAACAGATCAGTACGGGCGTCCCTCCAGAAACAGATCACGTAGGCCAAGCGCTGGGTGGTCACCCGCACACCAACCACTACGTTCTGTATATGCGGCAGCGGCAGGCTAGCCGCAACACGGATTCAGTTTTTAGGCTCCGTTAATTCCACACAGTTCTTTGCAGTTTCTTGAGTGCCCTACGAAACGTGGATGGCCCTGCTGCTAATTGCACTCGTGTTTTGGGATGATGATTAGAAAAATCTTCCGCTATTTTTGGAGGAGCGGTCTTCTTCTGCGGGCTCCCTGTCCCAGTCAGCATTGCGTTCGCGCAGAATATGCCTGGAGGAGCAGTTGCGGTGGTCGCGGGGATGACATGGACGCGACTTTATTTCCACAACGACAGTCCCGCGCGTCCTCGTCGTCTTCCCAGTGGCCGTGGCCGGCCGCTACGCGCTGTGCTGGAGTGGACCTGCTCCCATTCTTGGTGCGGGCGCCCGTGTCGCACGCATGCTCTCGCACACATCAGCAACTCAACTCACACCGCGACCTAAACCTTCACTCCTGAACTGCTATGCAATTCATACGGAGTCTCAATAGGCACTCGCTCTTTGAGCACTAGGAGTTTCTGAAATCATCATAGTGCAAACAGAATCATGACATTTTGTTCAGGCCATTAAGGATGAGTACTATTCAGAATAACTTTCTCGCAAAGTACATATTTATTTTTTGTGCAGGCCAAGCATCAATGCAAATTAAACATATTTATTTTGTTTCATTTCATCTTGGATTTGCTTGCTTCCGTCCAGGACCTCATGATGTGCGCCTAGACGCGGTGGCCTTCTCCCTGGTGCTGGTGCTGGAAGAATATATGCTGAAAAGCAGAGTTCAATTTTATCATTTGAACTAAATAGACGAAATTGATCCAACATATATACTGTTCACAATAATAAAATTGCACTAAATAGACGAAATCGTTCGGACATACTTTCCACACATTATTTGAATTGCATAGCAAATACTTACACCCACACTACTCTGTTCCCACCGGCAACGGCTTGCCGCAGTCTCGTGCGAGCCGGACAAGCTTTTTCGTGCTTACTTTCTCCTCGTCGGCTGAAGTGAGTATTTGCTATGCAATTCAAATCTAGCCTGAGAATACTGCATGAGGAGAAACCAGACAAGCTTTTTCGTGCATTAATATCTAGTGAAAAATGAAAAATAAATGTTGAGGAATCATGGAACAGACTGAGAATACTGCTTCCCACACGAGGCATAACATACCTTTGTGTGCACCTGCCAGATGATTCTTAAAATTGGGAAGCTTAATTCTCTATGTAGCATGTAGCGAAGCTTCTCATGACTCTGAATAAATGTCCAAGAATCCTAAAATTGATAGGACTGCTCTTACTTGCATCCTAGTGGCAACGCAGGAATAAATGTTTATAGATCTGCTAACAAACTGAGGGTATTGCTTTAAACTCCGAGTCAAGAGACGGAAAATAATTGTCAGTGATCTTTGAACTGACATGCATACAATTTGAGGACGACTAATTAAACTGAATGTCTGCAGCGATAAATTGGGATTGTATTAACAGCTAGTGAAAAAGAAAAGGAAAAAATTGTTGAGAAATCATGTAGCAGACTGAGAATATTGCTTAAAACATGAGGAGAAACCAGTGGCGACACCGGTGAATTTTCACTAATCCTCTATAAATCACCATTCGATTGTTGTTCATGATTAAGCTAATGATCGATCCTGTTAAATATTGATGGTGATGACACCGGCTCTTCTCAAAGCATATTATGTTAAAACATGAGGCATACCCCACCTTTTATTTTTGCACCACTCAAATCTTACTATGTACAAAGAGTGAGTAGGTATTTAATCTTACTGTGGATATAAAGTTAGTAAATATTTTATTGCAAACTCCATCGTTATTTTGAATAGAGAAAGAGGGGAAAGCAATGGTACAAATCCACCGGTTGTGGTTTACTAAAATTCAAGGCTAGATTTGTTTGTTTAGTTTTTTAGTATTTTGTAGGATTAATGTGGATTCCAACGAGTAAATGTAATATGCAAATTGCTAGCAGTTCAGACGCCATCAATGCCCCATGATCCTCCACGATCGACGTAGACAATGTTGAGGACAAAGACAACGGCATGTTTTTTTTTTAGATAATGGAAACCAAAAAGAGTTTCAGGCCTCTGCACAGCACGCAACTCGGATTTTGTTTTTGTTTCATTATAACAATAAATTCAATCAACAGATTGACAAGAAGAGCTTAATAATAAAAAGCAAAAATTTAAGGAGGCTCAAGTCTATTATTAAATATCCATCCATAAGAAGCAAAGATATCCAACGCAGCAATCTCCAGATCTGCGCTCACCCTTCTTATGTGATCTCTAACCTCCTCAGGCTGCGGCAGCGCCCAATACCGCAACCAATAAGCGCCTCTGAACAATGCCTGCATAAACTATGTATATTTTACGTTATCAAAACAAAGATCGTTTCTACATCGCCATATAGCCCAGCACATGGCAGCCGGACCCACTAGAATAATATTACGCTTGTCTGGATTAAACTGAGCAAGTCTATCTCCCGAATATGGGCTATTGATCTAGGTGGGTTAAGACCTGTAGCTCTCTGAACTACCCTCCAAATGGTCTTAGCGTGATGACAGTCAAACAACAAGTGTTGGATCGTTTCATTACAATTACAGAAACAACATTTTTGGCTTCTTATGTCGGAAAGGAGGACCTTGATTCATAAGAAGCATATACATAGAACGAGTTGAAAACTGTCCGGTTTTATGTAACTTCCATGACACTGTGTCCCTTTCCCCTGATAATCTAGTAGCTGAAACTTTAGCTAGCAAATGATTATACTCTGTGAGTTTTACTCCTACCAGGGAGCGTCTAAAAGTTAAATTATAAGACTCACCCCTTATAACCTGAGCCACTGAATCGTGAGGGTTATAGGTCACATTGTAAAGATTGGCGCAAGGATTTCTGAAGACTGGCAATGAAAATGCTAGTGATGCTAACGAGCTCAATGCAGATAACGTGTTAAGTATATATATTGCCAGTGGTTAGGAACTTTACCTCTCTATTTCTCATGATCAATATTGCTATGTATTTTACACTGGGATCTCCTTTCACGTAAAGCTCCAACTTGGGATAGTTTGTAGGAGCCTTCAGGAGTAACCAGAATAGTTGGGGTAAGTATAGCTGTACACGATAGATAGAGCCTAGAGGTCTCATAGGGCTTCCAATGCAAATGCTACTCCTTCGGTTACTTTAGTTTGACGTAGTGACATATACTCCCTCCAGTCATACTGAGATCGATGTTCATACAGCACAAATGGGTCACTTGAGTTTGATGCTCATGTATACAACACAAATGGAGGGAGTATATGGCAGTACAAACCTACCAATAATTTTAACAATTATGCTTTTGTGTACCCACGTACCTTCAATGCACCATATTTGCCGAGAAATTCATTCATTTCCTAGAACAGTGAAATTGACTTACATCGTTCATACTAGCTGAGAATCGAGACGTATTCTGTCTCCATTCCACTGATGTTTTTAAAACGGTATTGTTTGCATTACAGCTTTGTATCCAGATTCTATCTAGACTGCTTGGACATCGGTTAGGATGAAGAAATAGTTCTGCTGAGCTCTTCTCCTTCACCTTGCTTTGCTTCCGAGTGATTTTTGTAGAATTGTTATCTTTTTCTTTTTGCGAATGAAAGGAGTTGGATTGTATTAAAATATGAACAAGTATGGACCCCTTACATCAAGACTTTGAAAGACGAATAAAATACAAAAAGAAACATGTAAATTTTTTTACACATCTTCAACATCACTTCTTCGATTATATGATACAGATGGAGGAACTCAGTCGTGTATTTGAGTTATTTCTCATCGTTGTATGACCCTACTGAAACTTTCACACTTCGCTTTACCTGATTTGGGACTAGAGTGAGATCACAATTAAGCGGCAAATTAAAGTCGTTTTCAGTGCTTTCGGTCGCCACAGCCCATCCCATAATACGGTGTGACGTGGCCCGCACACTTGGATAGCAACAGAGCAGGATTATAATTACGTATCCCCGTTAGTCAAAACGCGGAATCATATGCATGTGAAAAGGAAGCTTATATCTAAGTCCAAAAAGAAACAAAATGGAACCTTGTACTGCGATATTCCGGTAATGGTGCAAAGGCGGGAAATTTCCACTCTCGCCGTATATATATGCATCAAGCGCTTCTAAGAAGTTGCACCACACTACGGCCCAAGAACTAGAAGCAACCTTCGTAGCTAGTCCGCATCAGTGGCAGAGAATTAGGAAGTGCGCAGCCAGCAGAGAACAATGGCCGCCGTGCCCCGCCGCTCCACTGAGCTTCCCGTCGTCGTCGACCCAGACCGGGCCAGGTTGCAGAAGCTGGGTTACAAGCAGGAGCTCAAGCGCGGCCTCTCGTACGTGCTCTTTACATTCCATGATGATCGTTGAGCTTATTAGTATATAGCCTTTGCAAGTTTCCATGGCTTGATTTCTCTGAATGATACCGCAGCGTTCTTTCCAACTTCGCCATCACATTCTCCATCATCTCCGTGCTGACGGGCGTGACGGCGACGCACTAGTACAATTGAGGCCTGCGGTGGCGGGCATTTTGCCCTAGCAGTGGCGGTCGCAGCGTGCGCCACTACGCTTCCGCCACTGCTAGGATTCGGGAGCGGTGGCGGTCGCTTTCGCCCGCCACCGCTAAAGAGTATCGGTGGCGGACGGCAGCGTCATCCCGACCGCCACCGCTGGAGAAACAGCAGTGGCGCACAATATGACGCCACCTCGACCGCCACCGTTAATAAGAGCAGCAGTGGCGGATGACCAGACGCAAAGCCGACCGCCACTGCTGTCGAGCCAGCGGTGGCGGGTTGTCATGACGTCATGTGTTCCCGCCACTGCTGCTTGTATCATCGATGACGTCACTGTGCCCGCCACTACTGTCTTATTTCAGATTTAATAATCATGCTAAATTTCGAATTTACCCAGGATTTAAAACGCAAAACCACGTACATTTCAAATATCCATCACAAATCATCATCACAGTCATATATCCATCATAGAACAAATATTCAACAATACAATTCGATAATAATCACAAAATACCATGATCCAACAAGATACAAGTGTTCATCCATGTAGCAAAATAATATATACAAAACCGCACAAGTGTTCATATGTCCACAACCTAAGGATCTACATTAACATCCTCATACGGCCAACTATAGTCAACTTTGTTCCTATGAGAGTCAATGTCATCCTTCCAGTTCTTCTCAATCAAAGTTTGTTGGTGACTTACAGCTGCCTGTCCAGTCCAGCAACATAGTTCCGGTTTTTGTGCCAACTCACCCTTTGGATTGAAATATAAGCCTTCAGGATGGATAAGATGATGCATGATGAAGCGCAATATCTTGGATGTGAAGCCATAAAGTTGTTCGTCGCTAAATCCACTTGTCCCTTTTTTCTGAGTGTCCTGCATACACAACGAAAGACACATTAAAATTGCGTAAATGAAAACAATTATTGTAAATATATGCAACTAGTACTTACATGTTTTGTAGGATCTTCACGGGGCAAGCCAAGGAACTTGTTATGAACGCCCATGGACAGCCATTCCATGACGTGGTAGCCACAGTGCACGGTGCCCGGAGGCTGTTTTCGACACTGAGTAAGCAAATGCAAACGTTATTAGTGAATAGTTTACAAATGAGAGCATAAGCTATATGCACTGTACCGGGTAGTTCCACCTCCAACCCAATCTATGTGTCCGCGCGGGATCGTGGGGGCCATTATTACGAACATAATACCTGTATCCTCTGTTACAGAAGTAAACGATGTATGAATGTAATGAATGATTATTGAGAATAGAACATCGATGAGTTCTTACTTCTCGATGATTTTGCAGAACATCTTGTATTTTTTCACGTCAACATCGAGGGAGTCAAATACCCAAGCCCTTCCGATCTTAGGATATATCAAGATACAGATCCAGTGGTTCCTAAATGAAGAATGATCCATGTTAGTGTCCAAGGTTAGCTATCAATTGTTAGGAGGAAAAAAACGCGTGAGAGACTTACCCAAAGTTATAAGGGGCCATGATGCACTCTCTGTCTTGCCACTTGAGCATGCAATTTCCAATGTAGGTCGCGGTTGCCGTCCTCACATTATCGGTCATCAACTCAACTATATTCGCCCGCTCTTTACGAGACATGCCCGCATATTGAGGCGCCTTGTCGTCAATCTTGGGGGTTAGGTGTGTTTCGGATATCAGATGTGGGTGTAGGAACCCATATTGCTTTTGATCATAGTGGCAACAAATCCTAAACAAAAAAAAATGCATTAGTAATGCTTATTAATCATGTAGTTAGAGGATGCAAAGATTGAAATCACTTACATGCACCAAAGAATTATCATTGTCGCGTCGATCGCCTGGAGACGAAAGATGTGATGGATATCCTCAAAAGGCACGGTCATTTCGAAATCCATGGAGTTGAAAATCTTCTTCCCAGGGACCACACACGGGATGTTCTCAATGCCCTGCGCACACGCCTGAATGTACCACTCATGAAATCTCTGCATTACCCAGTCACACTGTGTAACGAGAAAGCTCCTTGGAACGAGTGGCATGCCATGCGAGTATTGAGGAAAATCATCTTGTTCGTAATCCCAAGACCCTTCTGGGACACCAGGCTTCATTGTTCGTACCACCTTAGGCTCCACCGTTGGTTTCTTCTTGCCAATGTTGCCCAGACTCGCATAGAAAGCTGCACAAGCAGCAGAATCAACTATTTGTTTAGGATCTGATCGTTCTCTTATCATCGTAGGGATAAGTGGGGAAAAAGGCTTGCCTTTGACGATCCCTTTAGCATCATAGGGCTCCTTCTCCTTAGTTCGCGATTTCAAGCCACCCTGAGCCTCCTTGTCCTTTGTCGGTGACGTAGGAGGCGTAGGAGCACGCGATGTCTTGGTACCCTCGGCCTCCTTGTCCTTTATCGGTGATGTAGGAGGCGTAGGAGCACGGGATGTCTTGGTACCCTCGGCCTCCTTGTCCTTTATCGGTGACGTAGGAGGCGTATGAGCACGGGATGTCTTGGTACCCTCGGCCTCCTTGTCCTTTATCGGTGACGTAGGAGGCGAACGAGCGCGAGTACCATCTTCATCATGGGCCGGAGGGGCGACTGAGGGGAAGCTTCAATGTGTACATGTGCCCCAACCTCATCAAAATGAGCCGCTGAGTCTGCAGCCGGAGCCGGTGAGTCTTGAACCGGAGCCGCCGCTGTGTCTGCAGCTGGAGCCAAAGACACTGTGTGTATCACGATGTCCCTCTTGTGCCATGCAACGAAATTGCTCACGGCATCTTGGAGTGTCTCAATCCCCTCTTTCTCATCTGGGTAGTCAAGCTCCTCTTTGAGAAACTTGTCGTCTATCGCCCGGCTAACAAACACCCTGGCACACTCTTTCGGCATTTCAACGGCGTTCAATTCGCGGCCAGGGTATGCTGTGCCGTCTGCAACCTTGAATTGGCGAGTCTTCCCTTTCCTCTCCATTGTCACCATCAGTGAGCACGGTGTAGCCTCCTTGATATCGTCCACAGGATACCTCTGAGTGTCGATCGGCGTGGAGCCAACGCTGCTAGGAGCTCTCGGTTGGGTCTGACTAACAGTCTGTTGCGGGCTTTCGGTACTCAGATTTATTTCTGGGACACGCATTGGTTGGGAGAACTGTGGGTTTTCCTTCATAAACCTGAAGAGGTTCCTTCGGAATTCCTCGAAAGACTGTTCTTCCACGGGGCGATTGTCATCGGGCTCAACAATACACCGCGCCGTCGAAGAGAAACCTCTTGTTCGGCCACGATGTTCCTTGGTCCCAAGGGCAACAGTAAGCTCTTGATCCTTCTCCTTTCCCTTCAGCTTCTTTGCCTTCTGCGCCGCAGCGAAGGCCTTGGCTCTATCCACCACGCCACTAACCAAGGAGTTTTTTGGGACCAACTGCCCGTTACCAAGTTTCTTCAGACGTGCAAAGAGCCAGTATCGAGTCCGTAAGGAGCACGAACTAAGCTGGCTTTCTCTCCCGGCTTGGCGGTCTTCTTCTTCTTGCTTCGTCCATATTGGGATCTTGGACTTGTAACCACCAGGGCCTAGATTATGGTGGTGCACGTTCTTTCTATTCAAAGCCGCATAAATTTTGCTTATTGATTTGAACTCATCTGAGCTCCTCTGCGCGACAAAGGTGTTCCAATCGTCTGGTATAATGAAACCAAATTGCTCGAACGGGGTTTCACCAGACTTTATGTACCACTTGTCCAGGTTGTACCTGAACGTACGAAGACACTTTGCCATGGTCTTCAGAGTAGCGGCCTTGCCAGCTTCGAGGCAGTCGGCTGGGAAAATGTATTTATCGCTGATGAACTTCCACAACCGCTCTTTCTCTTTGTCAGACACCTTCTTCCAGTTGTCCCAGGTGATCTTTCCTTTCTCCCTGACATAAACCCCACAATCATTGCGCCAATTCGCCAATATTCCCTTCGGCTCAATTGGCGACCCATCTTTGCTGATCTTCTCTACTCTATGGATGCCAGCGCTCAGCTTGTTCCGCTTCCTTTTTCCTTTTTTACGTTCCTTCATTTCAGAGGAAGACTCGGGAGCGGCAATCGGCACTATGGCAGTCGATTCATCAGCGAACAACCGTCGTCGCTTACTTCGCTTACTTCGCCGTGGTGGAAGAATCTACGAAAAGGCACATCTTAAGTATATTGAACCGGACAATTAACTTATTTCATACTACATGTCGACTACCCGATACCTCATCATTCGGATTGTAGTCGGGGTCGACGGGTCCCTCCGCGCGCTGCCTTTTAGCACACGGAGGATAAGGATCGGATGGTTCCTCATATTCGGGAGATGACGATCGAGCATCTTCCGAGTCATCACTAGGAATCTCATCACCCAGTAACTGGCTCCTGACGGGCTCCTCTCTGTTCCCTTCTTCCATTACTGTGTTTTAACCACAAAAAATATTAGGTTTTCCATGCTTGACTATGTTTTAACCCACCCTCTAGCATAGATGTTCATGACTTAGCAAAAAAAATGTCGGCATCAGAATGAGGATAGCATTATCATTATGCAATGGGTAGACTTCCCAGAGTCGCGCGTCTTGACACCAACACGACACGTCGACTCTGGGAAGTCTACCAATGGCTATCCTATTTCATCATTTGCCGAAAAGGAATGAAAAATTAGCTCTCAGTGCGGGTTGCCGAATTAACGGCCATCCAACGCTCTAAGTTCCTTGACTCGAGTGGCAACACGTATCCAATATCGTAGGATATGGTCCACGTTTCCACACTCGTCTCGCTTAGTCCGCACTCATCATCGAGCAATGGCCTCAGCATATAAACCTCAAAACAACTTCATCGCAGTAGTACAAAACTCTCGGCATAATAAGGTAAATAGACCATCACGGCAGTAGCACAAATATCGGTGACTGAGGAAAGAAAGGGGAAAAGAGGACAAGAATGCGAGCATGCAGTGGCGGGCAATGACAATGAGCCACATGTAAATCAGTCAAAGTGAAGTAATAGTACAAAAAGACAGGCTCTAGTGGCGGGTGTGTCACATCGATTTTGCTACTTCTCAGAAACAATAAGTAAAGAATATAAGCTTCATCGACCCTTGTACTACTGCTCAGAGCCAAGAAAACAAGCTTCATCGAAGCAATAAAAAAAGCATCATCGGCCATGTTTATGCAACAAAAATGTGACACCAAAATCTGCAGCCAGCTGAAGCAGCCAAGTAGAACTAACTGCAGGAGATAAATATGCAGTATTACTACTGCGGTATATACATATTAGCATATAGGACTTAGCAGTCATATACAAAAATGGATCAACATCATGGCAGCAAACAAAAATGGATCAGCATCATGGCAGCAAACAAAAATGGCATGAAGTGTATATGGATTCTTATATATTCAGAGCCAAAAAACTGACAGCATAGGACTTAGCAATATATTCAGAAATATGCTAGACAGAAATATAGGACTTAGCAAGACTTAGCAGAATATAGGACTTAGCAGTAGAGCAACATGGTAGACAGAAATATGCTAGACAGATACTATACAGAAATATGCTAAGTTTGACAGCAAGTGTATATATTCATAGCTAACAAACACCGGCAGCAAGTGTATATGGATCAACATCATGGCTGCAAACAAAAATGGCAGGATGACAGCATATAAGCACTAACACGTGACAGCGTTGTCTAACAGTCGATAGCAGTTCATAACGTGGTAGCCAAAAATATAGGACATGGTAGACAGAAATATGCTAGACAGAAATATAGGACATGGTAGACAGAAACTGACAGCCAAAAAACTGACAGCATAGATTCTTAGCAGTAGAGATGGCAGCCAACACATATTCAGTTCAGGGCAGCAGCAGTTCGGCGAGCAACATGATAGCACCTAACATCTAGCAGCAGTTCAGCAAAAAAAAAAATGACAGCATAGATTCTTAGCAGTAGAGCAACATGGCAGCCAAACACATATTCAGTTCAGGACAGCAGCAGTTCGGCGAGCAACATGATAGCACCTAACATCTAGCAGCAGTTCAGCAAAAAAAAATGACAGCATAGATTCTTAGCAGTAGAGCAACATGGCAGCCAAACACATATTCAGTTCAGGACAGCATCAGTTCGGCGAGGAACATGATAGCACCTAACATCTAGCAGCAGTTCAGCAAAAAAAAATGACAGCATAGATTCTTAGCAGTAGAGCAACATGGCAGCCAAACACATATTCAGTTCAGGACAGCAGTTTGGCGAGCGACATGATAGCAGTTCAGGACAGCAGCAGTTCAGGACAGCAGCCAAAAAAAAATGATATCAACTAACATCTCGCAGCAGTATCAATTGTAGCTGCTCAGCAACAATCCATATCGACCAACAATCCATTTCATCTAACACTTTGTCCTTAACAGGGAGTAGCAACAATCCATATCGACCATCACATTGCCATGAACAACAGCTGCTTCAGCTCAGCATGTTTGCATCAGAGGAACATCTCCAGCCACCCACTGAACATCTCCAGCCACGTGGACAGGAAGAGGGAGAGGGAGAGGGAGGGGCGCGCACCTGCTGGAGAAGATGCTCACGAGCTCGAGGTACAGCGGACGGAGAGGTTGTGGACAGCGCCACGAGGTCGAGGACGGTGGCGCAAGGTGAGGGGACAGGGGACGGCGAGGTCGGGGACGGCGAGGTCGACGACGGCGAGTTCGGGGACGGCGTGCTCGGGGACGGCGCTCGGGGAATAGATCCAGCGGCGACGTCGGGGACGGCGAGGTCGACGACGGCGAGGTCGGGGACGGCGAGGTCGACGACGGCGAGTTCGGGGACGGCGTGCTCGGGGACGGCGCTCGGGGACGAGATCCAGCGGCGGCGAGGAGGGGGCGTCGGCGAGGAGGAGGGAGGCGGGGAGGAGGGCAGGGGCGAGGAGGGCGGCGGGGAGAGGGCGGCGGCGACGAGGGCGGCGGCGAGGAGAGGGTGGCGGCGAGGAGGAGGGAGGGGGGGAGGAGGGCAGGGGCGAGGAAGGCGGCGGGAAGAGGGCGGGGCGACGAGGGCGGCGGCGAGGAGAGGGCGGCGGCGAGGTGGCGAGGGCGGCGGCGAGGAGAGGGCGGCGGCGAGGTGGCGAGGGCGGCGGCGAGGACAAATTTTGGCAGCCTCACGGCGTCGCGCGAAAATCCTCCGGGTTTAGGGTTTCGCGGCGGCGCCGGGCAGCTTATATCTGTGTGTGCGTACCAGTGGCGGGCGCAAGTGACGAGAAGGCGACCGCCACTAGAAACGAACTCAGTGGCGGTCGATGATGACGTCATCCAACTCGGTGGCGGACGGAGTGACACCAGGACCGCCCGCCACTGGAGTTTTCCTCAGTATTTAAAAGGTCAAACGCATTGTTATCACTGAAGAGTCTATGTTTCGGTTGGTAAGGCAGCCGAGTGGTGAGTTCAGGTGGCGGGTTCGATTCCTGCCCACATTTTTTTAAAGAAAAAGGTTTTATTATTTTTATTTTCACTTTCTTTATTATTTTAAATATATTTAATAATATTTGTAACATAAATGCTTATTTTTTCACTTCCTATATTATGACAAATATTTTGACTATATATTAAGCGATTTGCATTAAAAAAATATTTTCACTTATATATTAAGCGATTTGCATTTAAAAAAATATTTTCACTTCCTATATTATGACTATATATCCGGTAATTTGCATTGAAAAAAATATTTTGACTATATATTAAGCGATTTGCATTTTAAAAAAATATATTTCACTTCCTATATTATTATTACAAACATACTCAATAATTTTATAAAACAAAAAATGGTTATATTATGTTTATTTCACTTCCTGTGTTACTACAAATGTACTAAATGGTTTTATTATTTTTTGTTTTGTTAATATTTAGTAATAATTTCAAATTCACTAATTGATTGAATGAAGATGATAATAAATACATAAATTCACTAATTTCAAATTTCAAATTCAATTCACTTTGCAATGATTGAATGAAGATGATAATAAATACATAAATTGAAGGGCGTCTCTCATAAGTAGCATATATATTACAATATTAATTGAAAATAAATCACATATGAAATATTGACATCAATATTTAGCCTTGAACTACTTTTCCCTTGCAGTCGGTGCGGAGGTAGGGCACCACGGATGAATAGTCGAGATTTGTTTCGACTATATTTATCCGGGTTGTATCTGTAAAGAAGGGCACCTCATCAAACTGATTGTATTCTTCTTCATCCGTCGCATTCTCGACTCCGATGATTCTTTGTTTTCCTGAGACAACAATCGACTTCTTTGTGACAGGGTCAGAGGCATACCACACCTGTGCGACATTTTGAGGGAGTATCCAAGGTTCATCCTTGTGACCAAGAATGTTGAAGTCAACGATTGTCATACCGGTATCATCGACCTGTATCCCTTGTGGGTGCTTAACCCATATGCACTTGAATATAGGGATTTGTAAAGACATTCCGTAGCTGAGTTCCCAAATCTCTTCAATGTATCCGTAATACATATTTTTGTTTCCCTCACTGTCTTCTGCACAGACTCTTACACCACTATTCTGGCACTGGCTCTTATTGTCCTTTGCTTTGGTGTAGAATGTGAACCCATTGATGTCAAAAGCTTGCCATGATGTCACAAGACTTAGTGGACCATCCGCCAGCAGATGCATTGTCTTTTCTTGTGGTGTTTCACCAATGGGTACGTTTTGGTCCTTCAACCATGCAGTAAAAGTGCACTTGTGCTCTTTCATGATCAAATCCTCAGACATGTCATGATTTTGTTTACGAAGTTGTAGCAAGTGTTTTTCAACGTATGGTGTGGCAACCTCTAACTGATGCAGGATGCTGTAATGTGCTTCTCGAACTCTTTCAAAACTTTGATCATTGAAGGTTTTCCTTCCTTTAGTTCCTTTACCAGTGAGCCTTCCCTCGTGCCGTGGCCGCGGAACACCTATTGGTTTCCCATCTTTCATGAAATCATTGTAGCACTCCAAAACCTCTTCCGTTGTGTACCCCTCTATCATGGACCCTTCAGGGCATTTTGGATTGCGCACATAGTTCTTCATAATGTACATGTAACGCTCAAACGGGTACATATAGTGAAGGTAAGATGGCCCAAGAACAAGTATCTGATCTGCAATGTGGATCATGTAGTGCTCCATCGTATCAAAAAAGGTTAGGGGAAAGCACATCTCGAGTTGGCACATAGTCTCTCTCATCTGTTTACGTACTTTCTCCAATTCATCAATGTCGATGACCTTCTTGGAAACAGCGTTGAAAAAGTGGCACATCCGTGTGATTACCATCCTCACATATGGATGTTTGATAGCTCTTGCAGCGATGGCGAGGAACAAAGAAAGCATCATATGGCAATCATGCGTGTTGTAGCCGCTTATCTTTAACTCAGACATTGATACGAGATTCTTTACGTTCGTTGAGAATCCAGTGGGTACCTTGATGCTCCGTAGGCACTTACAGAATGCTTTTTTCTCCTCGGGAGTCAGGTTAAAGCTGGCAGGTGGAAGGTAAAACTTTCCATTTGGCCTTTCCTGAGGGTGAAGCTCTGTCTTTATGCCTTGCTTTTGCAAGTCCCTGCGTGCACTGAGCCCGTCCTTAGTCTTTCCTGGTGTGTCCATTAGGAGACCTGAGGTGCTATCGAAGACACCCTTTGCGACGTGCATAAGGTCGATTGCATGACCAATTTCTAATTGTTTCCAATAGTTTAAATACCTATAGAAAATTGATTGCTTCTTAAATATGGCATCCTTTGGAATAAACTGATCGGATTTGTTCCGCTTTCTCCCCTTAACTGGCTTGCCAAAAACAACCTTGTAACCTTTCACCAGATCATAAACAAACTTGCCGTCGCGATGTATTGGTGCTGGATCATGCTCCTCTTTACCATCAAATTCTTTCGTCATTCGACGATATCTGTGATTTTTTGGTAAGAACCTTCGGTGACGCATGTATACCAGCTTACAGAAATTTGGAAGGTGCACTGACGATGTTTGGTCCACACAAACAACGCATGCCGACTTCCCTTTGACTTGCCCGGTTAAGGTCAGGCGAGCGGGGTTGTCATTGATGGTAACGAAAATAATAGCTCTGAGGTTGAAGTGCTCCTGTCGATAGGCATCCCACATGCGAACCCCCTCTTCCCACAGCTTCTGCATGTCTTCCATCAAAGGTTCCAAGAACACGTCTATATCAATGCCAGGTTGTTTTGGCCCCGATATAAGGGTACTCAGCATGAGGTACTTTCTTTTGTGGCACAGCCATGAAGGAAGGTTGAACACGCATAGAATCACTGGCCACGTACTGTGTGGGTTCCTCATTTCACCAAAAGGATTCATTCCATCAGTACTCAAGCCAAATCTCACATTCCTCGGATCGTTTGAGAATGGAGGGTTGTCGACGTCAAACTTTTTCCACTGTCGGGCATCCGCGGGGTGACGAAGCTTCCCATCCTTCTTGCGACCATCGTCAGCGGCATGCCAAGTCATGAGTTTAGCATCTCTAGAGTTGGAGAACAGACGCTTCAGGCGATCGACTACCGGTAGGTACCACATCACCAGGGCCGGAATTTTTCTGTCATCATCCTCATCTTGTTCTCCATGACTTGTATTTTTCCCTCTGTTTCTCTTCCGTCCCTTATTCTTCCTGGTGGTGAAACTTTCATCATCGTCGTCATCATTCTTTTTGTACCGACTGGCGTTACAAGTTGGGCATTTCACCTTATCTGCGTGTTCTTTACGGTACAGGATACAATGGTTCGGGCAAGCGTGTATTCTTTGTATGCCCAATGTCAATGGAGACAACAGTTTCTTTGCACGGTACGTGCTTGTGGGCAGATGATTTGGTTTCGGCAACATATTGCCTAACAGTTGCAGCAAGTTGTTGAAGCTAACGTCTGACCACCCGTTGCTGGCCTTCAGTGTGAGGAGTCGAAGCACTGAATCCAATACCGTGCACTCCTTGTCACACCCATTCGACTCCTCATAAAGAAGCTCCCTCGACGCCTTATGCAACGTCTCCACGTTATCGAAGCCTTTATTTCTGTGATGGAGTAAATCCTCACGGTCCATGTTTCGCAACAACTCCTCTACATCTATGCCTCCACATTCGCGAGTTTCATGTACCATGTCATCATCCTCGTCGTTGCACTGATCGGCAGTATAGCGCTCATTGTTGGGTTGTGCCCTTTCTGGGTCATCGTTACCTTCAGCACTCTCCAGCTCGTTGTTGGCTTCTGCATTCTCTGATGTTTCACCATGTTTGGTCCAAATGTGGTAGTGCTCCACAAAACCATTGTCCAGCAAGTGCTCGCGAATGATTTCACGATCCTCAAACAGTACATTATTCTTGCATCTCTTACAAGGACAGCATATAGCCGTTGTATTCTGACTTGCAGCGTGAGTCTCGGCAGCTACAAGAAAATTGTTGATTTCCTCGAAATAGGTTAGCGGATCTCCTCCTCCTCCATCGTACATCCAAGATCGATCCGCCATCTACAATGATAAAAAATATTATAACAATGAAATATTACAAAAATTACAAAATAAAATATAAATTTCCCCTCTCTCATGCATATGAAATCCAAAACTTGATGTGCAAAATTGGAATACAAAACCCAAGGGGAAAACAACATAGGACATGGAGGCATAAGAAACTAGATGGGATCTACTAAATCCCCACCTAAAATCTAATGAAATCACCTTGAATTAAGTAAAAAAAAGTTGCAAACCCTAGGCAAACTTTATCCTCAAAATTGACCTTCAAAAAGACATCTAAACACAAAAAGGCTCCAATGGATGGCAAGGATTTACCTCCTAGATCAAATCTAAGAAAAAAAACGAGATCAAAACCTTCCCCCCTTAGTTTTCAATTTTTCCCGGCCGCCGTACGGACATTCACTCCGAGATGAACCCGATACTGTTCGGGGAAGAAGGCTGCGCGGTTATATAGTGTCGATTACCAGTGGCGGGCGAGATGACGTCGCTTCCGACCGCCACTGGTAGCATGTCCAGGTGGCGGACAGGGTGACGCAGCGGTCCGCCACTGTTGTTTGGTTCTTTAGTGGCGGTCGAGGTGACGTAAGCGACCGCCACTGTTATTGAGAACGTCGGTGGCGGACGCTTGTTGCGTCACCCTGTCCGCCGCTAGTATTTGGTTTACGGTGGCGGTCGCTGGTGACGTCGTTTCGACCGCCACTGCTAGATGGATCAGGTACTGTAGCCTCGCTGGCGTCATCTCGACCGCCACCGTTTGGCCCCCGCGAAGCTAGCAGTGGCGCTGGGCCTTGCGCCCGCCACCGCTATTTTGAGGCCTGCGTCACTGCAGGCCTCAATTGTACTAGTGACGTACAACACCGGGCTGCGCTACGGCGGGCCGGCGTCCATGACGGTGGGGTGGCTGGTGGTGGCCGTCTTCAACGGCTGCGTGGCCCTGTCCATGGCCGAGATCTGCTCCGCCTACCCGACCTCCGGCGGCCTCTACTACTGGAGCGCCAAGCTGGCCGGCAAGGACTGGGCTCCCTTCGCTTCCTGGATCACTGGATGGTACGCTCGCTCGGTTCAATTTTTCTTGTTTTTTTTTTCTGATGAATGCTAGTATATATCTTGTGTTTTGGTGTGTTCTTTGTTCGGGAATCTTCTCAAGTGACTATCTTAGATTCAAGTAGAATAGATGATGAACAACTTTTGTACTCATTTTCTGTGTCCGATTGTTTACAGGTTCAACATTGTGGGACAGGTGCGTCCATACACCACTAAGTACTCTTTTTTTTTTCATTTCCAAAACATCAAGCGTTTAGAAGTGAAATTTGATAGTGATTGTATATCGCTTCGCTAGAATTAAATAGAATTTTCCCGGTTTCACATTTTGGCTGAAGCCCAGTAATTGATTAAGGACAACTGAATTTTTTGACTTTACACCTGGGCATATAAATATTTTGGACGGGTAACCTGGGCATATAATATGAATAATATTCGCATATAATATGAAAAAGACAATGAAGGGAAAACATTCGGGCATGCTGGGTGAGAAGAAAATTACCGGATAAGGTACGCAAATCCGTTAAAATAAATAAATACTCCAGTGGGTCGGTAGCCTGCAGGAGGCACAACACTACTAAGTAGCACTACGGGTGTCAAAGTAAGAAAACAAAAGTAGCACTACTAATTAATCATGTCACAGAAGAATAACACACCACACATTCATGATGCTTAAACTGTTACACACAGTGGGCTGGCACGACGACCGTGGACTTCTCGTTGGCGCAGCTTATCCAGGTGATCATCCTGCTCGGCACCGGGGGATCTAATGGAGGTGGATACATGGCCTCCAAGTACGTTGTGCTGGCCATCTACGGTGCCATACTGATCATACACGGGTTGATCAATAGCCTCCCCATTAAGTGGATGTCATGGGTTGGCCAATTTGGAGCTTTCTGGAACGCTGCAGGTACTCATCTCTCCAAAATATTTGGCGGGTTCAAATTGATCTGACTCTTAAATATCATATCTTTTCCTGCGTCCAAGTTGTAGTTGATAAAATTTGAATACTTAGTCTGATATACAACTTCTCTATCCAATTTGCTACGTTCATCCATACATTTATTACTCTGGTGTTAACATGTGATTTGATTGATACATCATATATAGGGAGCATTGTCCTGTTGATATTGATTCCAGCCGTTGCCAAGGATAGGGCAAGCCTGAAGTTTATCTTCACCCACTTCAATACGGACGATGTCATGGGGATCCATGACAAAACATACATTCTAGCCGTGGGGTTGCTAATGAGCCAATACTCTGTCATCGGCTACGACGCGTCTGCTCACATGGTAAACTGCTTGCGGTTGCTGATGCCCTTGTTGCAGCATCATGTTCATCAGTTACTTGAAACACTCTGTCTCGCTCAGTTTGATCGATCCATGGCTCTACAAATGCAGACGGAGGAGACGAAGAACGCGGACTGGAGCAGCCCGATGGGGATCATCACTTCCGTCGCGCTGTCGACCATTTTCGGATGGATTTACCTGGTCGCCCTGACATCCATCATGACGGACGTGCCGTACCTCCTGAGCCCAAGCAACGATGCCGGCGGCTACGCCATTGCTCAGGCTCTGTACACCGCCTTCCACAGAAAGTACGGTACCGGCGTGGGAGGTCTCGTTTGCCTGGGAGTCATCGCCGTCGCCATGTTCCTCTGCGGCGCCGCCGCCGTAACTAGCAACTCAAGGTGCACACGCCCACCTCAATTTTTCCTTATGCAAATCCAAAAATGTTACTACGTTCTCCTCCAATACAATGAACCACCGTACGTAACAACATGCAGGATGGCGTATGCTTTCTCCCGAGACGGTGCGATGCCGTTCTCGCGCGTTTGGTGCGTGGTGAACAAGCAGGAGGTGCCCTTGAACGTCGTCTGGCTCACCGTGGCCCTCACGTTCGTCATAGCACTCACGGTTAGTGACGGCCTCACCATCACCTCTGAATTGACTGCCACTAATCGTCTAATCAGTTAGTCGCCCGTAGATCATCATCATCATCATATTTGGGTTCCTGCTGTAGTCGCTGTGGAGCCAGGTGGTGTTCCAGGCGACGGTGTCCATCGCGACTCTCGGGCTATACATCGCCTACGCGCTCCCCATCTTCTTCCGCGTGACGACGGCCAGGAGGTCCTTCGTCCCGGGGCCGTTCCACCTCGGGCGGTACGGCGTCGCCGTCGGTTGGGTCGCCGTCGGCTGGGTGGCCCTCGTCACCGTCCTCTTCTCGCTGCCAGTGGCGTACCCTGTGGTGAAGGAGAACTTCAACTACGCGCCGGTCGCCGTCGGGGGCGTGCTGCTGCTCAGCGTCGTGACGTGGATCCTCCACGCAAGGTTCTGGTTCCAAGGGCCCGTCACAAACGTTTGATATGCTATCTGCCACCCACCGGCAATGAGCCGATGATTTATACTTAGAGCAGATATGTATAAGAATGTATTGTTAGAATTTCCATCGAACATGAACACTTAGCGTTGCCTTCACATATTGGTTGCCTCAATCGTAGTGGTGAGTTACTAGGTGAATTCCCCGCGCGCTGCTGCGGGAATTTCAAATATATGATTTTATTCTCTTGTGGGTGAAGTAGGATTTGCTAAGAAATGATACAAAGAAAGCTGACGTAAAAAAAAAGAATTAAAATTCTCAGATTCTGTATAATGACTACTACTACTATACGAAAGTTTTTTTTTTTTGCAAATGTACTATACGAAAGTTTAACTCTACTACAAAACATGGAAAAGAACACATGTTATCAACCTTACCGTGATTCTATTCATGTTCGTTGAACTGAAATCAGGCAAGAGCATGCATCGATCTCAAAAAAAAAAAAAAAGGCAAGAGCATGCATCTACAACCTTGAAGAGGCAATTAGAAAAAGCTCTGCAATGAAATTGTCCATGAAACAATCATTGAAGGCCGAAAATAGTACAGAAAGGTCCAATCATAATTGTTGTGAGTTTAACGATAAAGAAGAATGGAGCGAGATCATAAGGCGCCGAGTTTACTCGTGATGCTAAAAATAGATTGCAACAGGGTTATATGGGTTCAGGATGCAGTGCATGTACACATGAATATATTTAAGATTTGATGCTGGCATGCAAGCAATTCCAAACCTGGTAATGACCTAATACGAAATAAAAAATTGTGGAAAAGTCAATATGATGAGCATGGCTAAGTACAACTAAATAAAGCGGCCTAATAGGCAACGAATAGGTCAGCTTAATCTTATACCAGGAGCCGAGTATAGATACGAATAGGTCAGCTTAATCTTATACCAGCAGCCGAATAGGCAATGAGTCGATGATTTATACTTAGAGCAGATATGTATAAGAATGTATTGTTAGAATTTCCGTCGAGCATGAAAACTTAGCGTTGCCTTCACATATTGGTTGCCTCAATCGTAGTGAGTTGATGTGGTCATCTCCTAATTTGAGACGATGTGGTCATCTCCTCGTGTTGACCTGACGCATGGCTCGCCGTCGTTGGCATGGTCACGTCCACGTGACCCAATGGCATGTTTCATTTTGTCGTTTTTAAAGATGCAACATAAGCAGGAAGCTATTTAATTATGTGATAGCTAGTTGAAATATGTCACATAGGCATTGTATCAAATTTTTTTTCTAAGGACATGCAAATAGTGTACACATGGTTTTATCTAGATGAAACTACATTCATATTTCTCCTTTTAATCTCCTGTCACATAATAAAAATGACGGCATGACACCCTATTTAATGAAAATTAAACTCTCACCGAAAATAGCCTTAAAGCGATGACAGTTACATAAAAATGAAGTCTCACACAGGAGCATGCTAGCCGCAGTGGTGGACGCAAACAAAAGTTTTGTGAGGGCTCAGCCACACACGTTCTTTACTGAGCAATGGATGATGTGTATCTGCTATTCGAGCCGTTATTTGCTCAATTGAGTCGCTAAGGGTGTTTTTGATTTGCTTAGATATAGGCATCCTGACCCGGCCGAGTATCAGATGTAAAAGATCCAAATTTAGTTTTCTACCATGCAGCCTCGGCTCCGCTAGCTCACATGCAAATATACATGGCCCACGTATCAGGTGCACTAGCACTCACAGTCAACAGCCCCGGATAGAGTACTTGAGCTGGCCCAGTTATTGAGCCATTTTTATCTTCAAGGGTCTCCAGCATCCCATCTCTCTCCCAAAGTGAATGCGGGTGAGAGGCTTCGGAGTCCATCGGAGATGTGCAGCTCTGTCGAGTGTCATGTGCTGGAGTTTCAGAAGCTAGCTAACAAGTTCAGGGAAGGGAAAACTGAACCAGGTGAGCAGGTGGCGACGCCCAAACCAAGACATTTACAAGCTGAATGTTAGATGGTGCCTTTCCTGAAACAACGATTAAAGGTGGCTGGGGATTTGTGGCTAAGGATAGTGAAGGAATCGTGCTTGAAATTGGGGCTGGCAACATACCAAGGGCGGCGAATGCTCTTTGTATTGAAGCACCGGCAACGTTTCTTGGTTTGCAGAGAGCCGCGGAGTTGGGAATGACCAGGGTCAGGGTGGTCCTTGAAACGGATGCAACTACTGGGCAAGGCGATTTCTTCATCAGACATGGATCAGAGCTCTATGGGCGGACTGTTTTGTCTGATCAAAGAGTTTATGAGGCAAAATTTTACTGAATGAATTATTTCAACTTGCTCTAGAATTTGTAACAAAGCAACAGACTGTATGGCTGGTCATGGTGTAACTGACATCCCAGTTGGGGAGAAGATTTTCTGGTGCCAGGAACCGTGTGCTTTATAAATGACTTGGTCTCCGACGGCTTCCTTGGAATCATGCGCTAATGAAATTTGCTGGTGGGCCGGGGGGGTTGGGGGGGGGGGGGGCGGGGTGCTTGAGCCCCCCTTGCTTCCCCGTTAGATCCGCCACTGGCTAGCCATATAGGCTAGGCAATCAGGGCTCCACCTCCTCCTGCAGCACGGCTGCAGCCGTTGACGAAATGGAAGAGAGCTTGAGCTCTCTGCCTTTGCCCCAAAGAAAAGCGTACATCCCCGCCACAACTAACACTGTTCCGAGCACGCTGCACATGCAAATATATATGCACAGCTTGGTTAATAATTATGATGTTATGTATGTTTAGGAATCAACCATCAGCTAGTTAACAGCACAACCCTCACCTCCCAAGGCGTATATCGGTGCCGAGCAGCACAGAGTCCAAGATGGTGGTCATAACCAATGACAGCGAGTTGAACATAGTAGGATAGATGGGTCCACTCTGACGGATCACCCATGAGATCAACACGAAAGCGAGGCCAGTGTTCAATACACCCTGATCATTGTATATGTACGCACACCACAAATATAATTTTGGGTCAGAAGCTAACAACATGTAGTGGCAAGAGCTCAATTATGTGGCAAACTACATACTTACCGAATAGACGACCGTGAGAAGCTGGAGGTTCCATCGGAGCCTCCACTCTACTCTGTGGTGGACGACGAAGACACCCACCACGAAAGATTGCACGCTGCCCACCAGGGATGTCAGTGTGGCCATCAAATATGTTGATGGGAACTCTTTAACAAGCCTCTCCTAAAATTCCCCCAGACATCAATTCACAGTGTCAAGCAAACCATGAAGACTACTGCTCGTTCATTGAGTTTGTAATAGAAAATCGAACAAATCCAAGCAAATATATACCGTACCTGCACGACGAAGTACAGCGCATAGCTCATGCAGCTACCGCACAGCCAAAGGGTGCCAGCCACCATGTCACGGTGAGTGCCTGTGGTGTTTGCGGGATCCTCCTGGGTGTGGCCGTATCTAAGCAGGTTTGTAGGCCACATGTGCAGCAGCGGCCCTTTCAACAAGCTCACCATCATCGTCCCGCCCACACACACCAGCGTGCCCAACAGCTTCATCTTACCCGACATCTTTCGCAGTGATAGGTTCTCGGTCCTGAAGGAAATCACCGATGGCGAAGTTAGAGTGGAGGAGACCATAGAACCCCATTTTTAAAAGCACACTAATTTTAAGTGATATTCAGCTAAGTAGTTGTTATTAACATAAGAAAATCGTTTTGCATCATGGGGCATGTGCCCCAGGGTATGAACATAGCTTTGCCAGTGCAATTCACACGGAAACAAAATATATGTTAACGGTGGCACATGCAGATCCCAATACTATGGTTTCATGACTAGATCTTATACCGTATCACTATGGCAATGATGAAGGTGGCCACTGGGATCAAATTCTGGAATATGGAAGCGTACGCAGCACTGGTAGTCCGCAGCCCGTAGAAATAAAACCCCATCGCCAAAACGTCCCTACAGTACAAGAAGCAACATTACTATCTATTAAAACAGATGCAATGTGTATATGTATGAAGCAAATTAGACAACAAGTTTTGGGCCGAGGGATGTTTTAGACTAAGATATATAATTGATGACAAAATCAAAATTTTTAAAATTAAAATTTCGGTTTAGATTACAATATGAAATCTCTGTCACATAACGTTTGGGTTCCTTTCCTTTTTTTAGTACAAATATGTCTAGTTATTCCTAGGCTCCCCTCTCACTTTTATCTCCAGATCCAACATTCACTCAATAAAAGAACATTATTGCTGCCAAAATATCAGGTGTGGAGTTGCAAGTGCTCACCCGAAAGCGGAATTTGCAAAAATCCAGCCCCACACAGCCCAATTCATCATTTTCCACATTTCCCTGCAACAGATAGACATGGAATGACATCATGAATAATAACTAAGATAGCAGCACACTTGGAAAAGAAACCAGCTTAATTATATGATGTAAATATTAGCAACATCTTTATGGAGAATGATGACTGTGTGGACAACAATTTCCAACTGTTATTGAACATGCTAGTTATATTGTCATGGAAAAAAAATACAAGGACAGCAGAAAAACATGTAACAAGAGAACACAGAAAATGAAACACATATCAGTGTATCATCTGGCCTCAGAGATACTATGAATAGGAATATCTTTATTGAACATTTTTCTCTTTTCCATTAGCTTCTGGTTGCACAACCGATTAGATCTCTATACTTTTATTGATGTCGATATCAATAAAAATACGGAGGTCGTACATCAAAAGCTTGAGTAATATGCAATATGTTCAGAGAGTAAATCATGATTCAATGACTCTTGTATGATGGACTTGGAAGTGACCCTGAATAATATGCAATATGTTCACAGATCTGTGAACATATTGTCATGTTCAGCTAAGCACTAGGACTTAAAATTCAGAAGCCACAGGTAAATATTGACATCCAAGGGGTAGAGTAGAGAAAACAGAGCAGTTCAACGAGCGCACATGTTGATACTACAAGTTGCAGTAGAGACTGCATATACTAGCTTTTTGGATGATGGATACTGTATACATATTTTACATCAGCTGCAACTTAGGGTTTCTATGAGCATTACATTACATCTTGTGGACCACTTGTCATTTATTGTTCAGATTATCGAGTCCCCATTTGTTATAAGACTGTAACATGGCTGAATTATCTGAAAGATTAGGATATCGAGTATCGAGTTTTTATCATTTGCTACCGAGTAACATGACTGACTCTGGTACTCTCAGTCTCAGCGCTAAAATCATGAGTCATGACACAGAGATTCAGAATCGATAAAAAAACCTGATAAATCGGTCACCGTAATCAAACTGTGTGTAGAAGTTAAGTCGCACAGTTGCAGTAGCATCATCCATTGTTTCAGGCACTTGCGCACGAGCCGATTATGCTATCCGAGTCGCGGTAGCCTCCATCACCGCCTCCACTTCCGCCGCCGGCGCGAGGATCCATGCCGCAGCGTACCCCTCTTCCATTGCCGGAGTTGCCTCCCTCTCAACCCCCCGCCTTCCCCCAAAAAAAGGAAATGAAAAAAAAAAGAAGCAATTCCGCAAGTCCCATCGAACGCTACGATGGAGAGGGAATAAAAGAAGGGGAAAAAAGGATCCAAGAAAGAACACGGTTGAATGCGCACCTCTCCCAGACGAAGCAGAGCGGCGCGACGACGGCAGCCCCGATGAGGTTGCGGTACACGATGATCACGAACGGGCTCATCCCCGCATCCAGTGACACATTGGAGAGGAGGATCATGCCCACACTGATGGCCTGCACGAGCAGCATGACGCTAGCTGCCACCGTCGCCGTCGACGACGCCTTGACCGTCATCGCGGAACGAAACTGCTGGCGGCGGCGATAATTGCAGTTCAACTCTTCAGTTTGTTCGCGAGAGGTTTTGCCAAACAACGTTCGCTTGCGCGTGACTACAGTCTACATCAGAGACAAGGACGAATGGCTCAGTAATTTTGATCATCCGGTGGTTGTTGTCTCGAAGCAGACTTGCAGGGTCGCGCTCCTCCGTGTTCTAACCTTGAACTGTGGTGTTGTAGGGGCTTGATTGGTTGGCTGGTTTTATCGCAGCCAGGCTCCCGGGATGTGACGTCTTTGTGATGGGCGTTTCTGGCGGGCCTGGCTCGCCGCATGCCTAGACGCGTGCAGTGCTTCACCAAAACAGAGACGAGCGTGCAAACCAGAAACCAATCACGGCAGGATCGCATGCGTTGAGCCTGGCTCCCGGCCTCCAGGGCGCGAGACAGGCTCCGCTCAGACGAGAACCAATCACATCCCTAATAATCTATAATTTGGATCATGTTTTGATCCAAGGATCGGTTCTGCTACGTCAAATTCGCCATCCGTGATCGGCTGCTGACCCTGGCTCTACCTGTGGTGGCTGGGCCTGCTTTTGGGCTTTATTCATCCACCCTACAAACTGAATATTACACTTCACACGCCTCACAAAAAGAAAAGAGAAAAGTCTAATTTGCCTCCCTCAAACTATTAGGGGTCGCGCAATTTTCACCCTCAACTGTAAAACCGGGTATCCACGGTCCCTCAATTGTATAGGTAGGTGCAAATCGACTCCTCGGGCGGTTTTGAGAGCGGTTTTGTCCTACGTGGCATCGTGGGTCCCACATGCCAGGTGACACGTCACTATTCCTTTTTCTTTTTCTTTTTTTTTCTCTTCTTCTCTATCTCCTCTGTTGCTCCCAGGACGGCGGTGCCGCCGCTCCCGCATCTGCCTCCCCGCCGCCGCACCCGCAGACGCCGTCGCCGCAGAAGGAGAAGCGCAGGGAGGAGCCGCCTTCGCCTCCCAACCGCCCCAGATGCTGCCGTCCAACTCCATGCCAGGCACTCAAGTTTTGCTTCGCGCTCAACTGCCCTGCGCCCCTGCCCACCCGCATCGCCGCAGCATACGGGCTTCTCAAGCGCGCATCTGCGGTCGCATTCGGCGTCCGGACTCCGCAGCAACGGCGACGCACCCACTACATCGCCGGGTGTTCAAGCTTTGCTCCACGGTCCCCAACACACTCGTCGGCACGCGCAGGACAACCATCACAGTGGCTACGTCAAGCTTCACCAGCAGTAGCCACAACAGCAGCTACTCGCCATCAAGGTGCAGCTGGACCAGCTTGTCATCTCCACCCTCGACGAACCAGAACTCCATCAAGATTGGATGCATTTGGACTTCGGTTAGTTGAATCAGATGGGATTGGACGCCACAAGCATTCCAATTGGTTTGGGTTGGACGGTTGATTTTCTCCGCCGGACTGAAATTGAACTCCATTGTTTGGAATTTGACTCCCAATTCAACCCCAGGATTACACACTGACGCGGACCAGACCGATGATGATGGCCGCCGTGTGGCTGCGCGCCATGTCGGCCATGCTGATCTCCAGCTTCTGGTACATCACCATGTCCCACGGCGGTAGCATCTCGATGTCCTTGTCATCCTCAAGGCGCCGCGCGCCGTCGAACACGGTGCGCCTGCGCCGGCTTAGGAGGACGAAGGCCGCGGTGGCGACGAGCACCACATGCACGGACACAGGATGGAGATCACACGCAGTGGCTGCCGCCCTTACAGCGTTCGACGAAATGCCGGACAGGGCAGGTGATGAGAGAGAGAAAAGAAGATGACGTGGCACCTGACAAATGGGACCCACCACGCCACGTAGGACAAAACCGCTCTTAAAACCGCCCGAGGAGTCGATTTGCACCCACCTATACAATTGAGAGACCGTGGATACCCGGTTTTATAGTTAAGGGTGAAAATTGCGCGACCCCCAATAGTTGAGGGAGGCAAATTAGACTTTTCTAAAAAAGAAAAAACTTCACCATGCCAGGCCCGGCCAGGCCCGGTAAAGCGAGAACGTTAGGCCAGGGAAGACGGAATCCCCCCCGCCGCGAACTTAGCGAAGGCGGCCGGAGTCCGCGGCCACGAAACAATTCCCCTGCCGCCCATCCTCCGGCGAGCCGGCAACCGCGTCCGTAGAAGAACCATCGCCGCTTGTCAAGAGAGGACCCGGTAAGCCTCCCTCAGCCTCTCTTTCCGTACAAGCATCGAGCATCCGTGCTCGGGTGGAAGATGCGGTAGAAGCAATCGGTCCTCGGTTCTTCGCCCTTTCTGCCTAGCCTAATATTTAGGACCGGGCCCCTGCCTGGGCGCTGAAGAAGCGAGCGCATGGTCTCTCCCATATCCTGGGTTTTCCGTTAGCGGAGCGTTTGATTCTTGTGAAAGTCAGGGGGGCTGACTCTGTTTAGAGGAATCGTATGGTCTCTCTTGCTGGGTATGTTTGCTTAAGAATTTCGTGGTAGGCTTGAGAATTGGGGTTGCCTGGGGCGGCAGCAGAGCTGTTGTATGGCCTATAGCCGATTGCTCTGAAGTTGCTTCATGGGAAGTGATGCTACGAACCAGCTCGGTATGATTTGGCCTGGTGTTCAGGTGGGCGATCAGGTAGCTTCAGGGCTTATCGCTTGCAATCCACTACTTTTTCTTGCATTAGATTTTGCCACCCCTTTATTTTTCTAGTTTCTTTTCTAGAAAAACAAATGTGAAGTAAAACTGCACTGTTCGATGCATCTTATGTCCTTGGAGGATAATGTGAATCTTTCCACGTAGGCTATGGATAACTGACATCTTTGTAGGAGCTTGGACTAGCAGTAATGACTGAACTGGACAAGAGGTTCGTGGCAAACAACATGTTTCATTGAGATACTGAAGAGGAATGTTAGTTTGGAGTGCGTAGTGAGTTCCATATTTGATTGTTCTAGATCAAAGGCATTCAAGGTGCTACAGATCACCAAACTTAATATGGAATGCATAATACCATAATGCATTTTGGATCTCAAATGGGAAAAGGGGATAATGATTTTGATTTTATAGCTAGCTACTTCTATATGACTTTATATTAGATAATTTGTACATCTCTTAGACATATCAATGTGTGTATTTGCCTTTCTTTATGTGACATTAAGATTGACGTCGTAACGCTGGGTCATAGTTCATGGATAGTTATTGCATGCCAGGGGCATACATCATAGTCGGGTTTAGTAATTATGAAAATTTGCAGAAGATGAGCTGCTAGAACACATAAATGTTCTCAAGTCTTATTTTATCACCCTTCTCGTGACTCACGAGTAAGAAATGTTGATGTTAATCCTATTCTACTATTTGTCATCCGTTTGCATCTTCTCAACTTATGCCTGAGTCCGATTTTCCTCCCTCCTTTATAAAACCAGGTAACTGAGCTCCTTGAACTCATGAAACCGGATTTTTCCCTCCCTCGGCAGTATTGGATGGCGGTTTTGCTGACATGGCAGTGGGTACCACATGTCATATGACACTTCATCATCAGCACAAGATGTGGGACCCCTAATAATTATTTTAACTCCACAATCCCCCTCCCATGCCCGGCCATGGCGAGCACGCTGTGAGGAAGACCGGAAGTGGCACAGTTACGATCGCGACGAGCCTGCCCGCAATGCAAAGTAGAGGAGAGGAAGCATGCGCGAGCAAGGCGAGGGAGGGTAAGGTTGATGATGGAAGGCCTTGGACCTTGCCATGCGCGCAAACTCGGCTGGTCGGGGAAGAGGAGGTCCAGCCGCTCGAGATAGGAAGCGAGGCGCGGCGGCGCGGGATTGAACCTCGGGAGCATGGAGAGCGCGGGGAGTGGTGGCGGGCTCACGGCGGGGAAGACGTGCCGGGGACCAAGTGCGACGCGCTTGACGCGGCACGTGAGCAGTAGGCGGACCAACTCCAGCGTGACAAACCAACACCAAATCTGGCCGCAGCGAGGTCTGAGCAGTCCTCGGCTGGCTCTTCGGTTACCGGAGCGAGATGGGGATGTCGACGCGCGAGCTTTGCAAATGGCACAGTGGCACCTCAAATCCACTATGAGGAGTCCCTTTCTAGGTGCAAAACGTCCAGCAGGGTGGCGGGAGAGGGAGGAATGCTTGGTGAAGGAGATCGTCAATGTCGCCGGCGGGGTGAGGCAGATTGTGGCAGAGGGGAAGGTGTGTGGTGGGATCATGACGAGGAAGGAGGAGAGAGAAAATGGGAGGAAGACGATGACGAATGACAACGGCAGGGTGAGGGGATTGTGGCATATGACATGTGGGAACCCCGCTGCTACTTCAACAAAACCACCCTCCAATACTGCTGAGGTAGGAAAAAAAATCCGGTTTCGTGAGTTCATAGAGCACGATTACCAGGTTTTGTAAAAGAGAGAGGATAATCGGACTTCGACATAAGTTGAGGGAGGCAGGATGGACTTTTTCCAACTTAATAACTGGTATAAAAGATGATGGACAAAAGTAAAGATATATCCATAAAAAAAATCCTGTCACGCTCGTGATCCTTGTCGTGCCACGTAGCACGGCCGTCCCCTCCTCCAATACTTCCAGTCTCCTCAGGTCGACCATTTTCCTCCACACTGACAAGTAGGCCCCGCCGTTCAGCGTCCAATGTCTGCTTCGCCGCCACCATTCCTCCTGCACCGCCACGCCGCGCCGCCAAGAGCCGTTCCCTGGCGGTTGCAGCGGTGGCGGAGTCCCGTGCCAGTGCGAGCGTCGTGGCAGGAGCTGGCGGGCGTTCTGGTGTTCTCTGCCATCCCCTTCACGGCCGTCAAGGCCCTGGCGAACAGCCCCCTCGGCGCCGTCCTCCGCCGACGCCTCGAGGACAGGAAGGCAGCAGCCGCCGCTGAGGCTGAAGCCCTCCGCGCCGCAGCATGTGATGCCCGCAACAAAAGGTACCTTCTCTACAGACCCCATTTTGTCATCAAAGAACCAACCTTTACTTGGTCTGAGTTAGCTGATGCCACAAAATTTCATGGCAGCTTTTGGTACGGGGGAGATCGACCGCGGTGGCTGGGCCCCGTGCCGTATGAGTACCCAGATCACCTCTCCGGCGAGTACCCAGGCGATTACGGGTTCGATATAGCAGGTCTGGGCAGGGACCGCGATGCTTTTGCAAACTACTTTAAGTATGTCACCCGTCGTGTCAATTAATAGTACTTTCTTCTCTCTCCTAAGACTAAAAACAGTAGAATAACGCTCATGCTGATGCACATTGCAACTTGCTTCTGTTCTAGTGTAGTGTGCCACCCTTTGGTAGATGCTTATGACAAATGTTTTTTGTTCCCTTCCATTCTATATGCTTTCTTTTGGTGCTCCAGAAAGTAGCTTGTTACATTTTTAGTATTATGCATTGTGATAGTGGGGTTTATGCATTGTGATGGTGGGCTATGTCCAGAGTCCAGACTGTTTTTCTGATTTCTGGTTCTCCAATTATGATGTAGGGCTGTTCCATGTTGTTTTGAGTGATGACAAGTATGATATAAAACAAAGTAAATTGTCCTCCCTATTGGAATAACTTATGTCATCTTTATCATACCTCCTGTTAAATTTACGAGCCAATATGTTGTCCTTATTCCTATTATAGTCTTCTGCTTTTGGCAGCTCCTTGAGACCAAGTATTGTTTCTGAAATCATGGTCTGAAGTGCTGTCGTTGTAGCATTGTTGGTGCCTCTTATTTTCTCTGCACAATTTACACCTCCATTGTTTTGACCAACTTTGCAGCTTTGAGATCTTGCATTGTCGATGGGCCATGCTTGCTGCTCTCGGTGTTGTTGTTCCTGAGGTGTTAGATCTATTTGGGTTAGTGCATTTTGTTGAGCCTGTATGGTGGAAAGTTGGTTATGCAAAACTTCAGGTGAAACATCAGCATTCATGTTTTCTTATTTGTATTGGCTTGGCACAATAATTGATGGTTCGTAGGATAGAATTTGACTCTTTTTTTTTTAGAAAAGTGAATAGAATGATATTCCAGCCTCTGTATCAAGCTATAATTATTACAAGATAAGAAAGATGCTTCACTAATTTTGGCATATTACAATCATGAGGTAACCTTTTTGCATGTTATTCTCTTGCATATAACAGATCCATTCCTTTTGCTGCTGATTGACTGTAAGCAAGTAGATGTTCAGCATCTAAAGCTACTTCACATCATCATAGCTAACTTTAATGCACCTACATTTCTGCAAAATTTCGTAGCTTGACAAGAACCTTTTCTTGGGCTCTACTCAATGCATAGTATCACGTTATTGAAAATTTAGAAACCCTGAACTGCTGACAGATTAGCGTTTTTTGTTCGATGGGAGATCTAATAGATGGAATGCAGCTCCTGGCGAATAGACTGCCTGCTTTAGTAACAAATATTTGATTTTTATTTTTGATTGACACATTATCGTATTACGGTGAATGCTAGTGATATTTTCTTGAAGATTAGAACCTTTCTAAAGGTAAACAAAAAGATAAAGTTGAAGATCAAAATTATCACATCTCAAGTATACAAAAGGAAACGAATATTCAGCAAACTATCAAAACACCCTTTCATATATTGTTTTTTTTATCTCGTGAATACTATTGAGTTGACCTTCGAAATTTTGAATAGATGTGGTCAACTGCATCTGGAAATGTTTTGCTATATTATTTCAGGAAAACAAGCCTAACAAAATATATAGTTGTAAAATAACCGCAAGATCTCCATTTTCATGTGATTCCTTTCACTATTGAATCAATTTTTGCAGGGTGGTACACTTGATTACCTTGGGATTCCTGGATTCCGAATTGCTGGTGGTCAAGGTGTCATTGTAATTGCTATCTGCCAAGCCCTTTTGATGGTACTACTACTATCTTTTCTTTTCTTTTCTTTTTTTGCTTGTCATTTTATTCATCGTGTGTACGAGATTTTCATCGATGTGTCCAGCAGTTTGTGTGTTACTGTCATTATTATGTTATTTGTTTGTTATTGTCTCTTAACCCTTTCAAAACATATAGATTAGGTCTTTTTTTTTTTGACCCTCCAGATATTAGCATTCATTTTTTTAAAACTTTTGTCTGCTGCACTTGTACAGGTGAATTGATAAAGCTGTTTCACTTGATTACCTTAGAATTGTAGAAAGCCACTTTATAAAAATTCCTTAACCTAGCTGGAACATACTACTGTCACATCATTCCCTTGCTGCTTCTTGTTTCAAATAACTAAGTACACTAAATATCGCCGTCGTCCCATGACTTGCCAGGTCGGACCGGAATATGCGAGGTACTGTGGGATTGAGGCACTAGAACCTTTAGGAATATATCTTCCTGGTGACATAAACTATCCAGGAGGAGCACTTTTCGACCCCTTGGGTTTGTCCAAAGATCCCGTGGCATTCGAAGAGCTCAAAGTGAAGGAGATCAAGAATGGTCGCCTGGCAATGGTTGCATGGCTTGGGTTCTACATCCAGGCAGCTGTGACTGGCAAAGGCCCGGTGCAGAACCTTGTTGAACACCTGTCAGATCCGCTGCACAACAACATTTTATCCGCTGTCCTCTATCCCAGAGCTGTATGAGTTTTTCTTTTTGTTTTCTCTGTACATCGCAGCAACTTGTGTATAGTATTTACATTATTAGATCAGTTGCCTTGATAGTTATACGTACTTCAGAAAGCCTTCTTAGCTGCAAGTAGCCTCTCATTTCCATCGATCAACTGAAATTGAATATATATGAACCTAGGAATCACTCCTAGGAAGAGTTTATTTTAACCAAATTTCTAGAATGGGCTGTGGGTTCCAAAATTAGTTTGAATATATTCACTTTTATTAAACTTCAAGGAGGCAGTTTTTTCCCCCTAGAATTAATGAGAATCTCTGTTTGGGCCACTAAATTTCAGGAAGAGCTGGGGGTTTTGAATTTAATATTAAGAGTAAAGTGCATGGCCTGTTATCAAACTTGTTTAGGAGTGCATCTAGGTCACCGAACTCTTAAATTGTACATTCATGTCCCTAAACTTGCTAGCTGGTTCACCCAAGGTTCAAATCTCTATAATTAGCGTTGATTGCCTTCCAAATGTCTTCGTAGCAGCTATATGAGTATCAACTCCTAATTCATGTTACTATCAAGGTCATAAAAACTAGGTGATTCCCCACGCGTTGCTGTGGGTATTCCAAGAATAATTGTTATTTTTTTATGATGGAAGAATATAAGTGGATATGTTTAGTCCTACATTACATTCCAATATATAATTTATCAATACTTTTAAATATTTTCAAGATGGTGTGGGCTTAAGAGTGATTTTTTTTAAGCTGAAAATTATTTTTTGTCCAAACATGAATGATGACTGACCAATATATACGAATCATGATATACAAATTATGCTTGGACGCAATCTGCCCATATGCAACTCGTAAACGAAACTGTGTCAAACTTCTGCCTGTCAATGGTTACTTTAGCTGGGAAAAATATAACTATACACATGCTGCTTCTGTGAGAAATTAACAACGATGATCTGAAAATGTGCCGGATGGAGCAGATGATAAGTCATACGTAAATATATTATTATCTGATTATTGAAAGGATCATATATTATCTGATTGAGATAATCTATCAAAATCAAAAAGGGGGAATGGAAAAAAAGAGAAAAATAGGCCAATAAAAAAATATAACATGTATAATGCAAGAAACATTGGATCTTATAATTTGTGGTAGGCAGATTCTTATCCAATGAAGGGGTTAAAATTTTGCTGCGTATATTATCCCTGCGAAAGAAGTACATAACACTAATTGTGATTTGACTAACTTTTGGGATCCAATCATCTGATAAACTGACCGTGGAGAGATCAGCAAATACATGACACAAAACATACTCCTTTAAACATGCTAGGATACAAAATGCCAAAACTGAAATAGTTGGAATTTTGTAGTTAAAATATGGATTTCATAAACCATTCTGTACAGAATAGGGGATGTTCTCTTTCACCCTATTCCCTTTTATTAGCCGAGTCTACAAAACTCTTTCATGATGCAGTAGAGTAATGATTATTGGCATTGTCTGCTTCGTTAGTAGTCTATTTTGTTATGGAAAATAAATATATTTGTTATTAATTTAAGATTTTATTTATTTACCTTGAGCTTTGCATTGAATCATTACTAGCAGCAAGTGATGTTGATTATTAGGTATGAATGGTTCTGTTTGCGATAAGGTTTTTTTCTTTCTGTTTGCGATAAGGTGGGGCCATGGGGGACCTCCTATATGTAGGGCGTCCTATGGTTAACATACGATAGATTGGCCCAATAGCCTACTAAATCTGAACAGCCCAGCCCAAGTCAGAGCGTCAACATTTTGAAACAGAAGAGTCAACATTTTTGTAGTTCTATTTCAACATTTTTAAAATAAAATCAACATTTTTATAAAAAATGTTGACCACAAACAAAAAAAATGTTGACATAGTATAAACAAAATGTTGACATAGTATATTTAAAATGTTGACGAAAATTTTAAATTTTAAAAAATTCAAAAAATATTCATATTAAATCTCATTTTGTAGAATTAATTGTAACAAACACGTAGGTTCAAACGAATTCGAAAACGGACTTACGGTTTAGGAGAAAAATGCATTTAAAGTTTGAACTTCGTTTCTTTTTCTCCCACCTCCTCCCGCCCCAATCAGAGAGCGACACATGGCAGCTTCTCAGCCATCCCTTTCTCCACCTGCGCGAATCTGAGCCGTTGCACGAATCTCAAACACTGTTCTATCAAAACTTAACCATAGCCCGCCCTACATATAGTATCCACCGGGCCATGGGGGGCTACAGTCCAATGCCCACGACGGCCCACCATACCAGGCCCAGCCCGGTAATGGCAGAACGCCAGGGAGAGAGGAGCGAAGGCGGCCGGAGTCCGCGGCCACATCCTCGGGCGAGCCGGCAACCGCGTCCGTAGAAGAACCATCGTTGCGCGCCAAGAGAGAGGACCCGGTAAGCCTCCCTCAGCCTCTCTTTCCGTACAAGCATCGCGCATCCGTGCTCGGGTGGAAGATGCGGTAGAAGGAATCGGTCCTCGGTTCTTCACCCTTTTCTGCCTAGCCTAATATTTAGGACCGGGCCCCGGCCTGGGCCATATCCTGGGTTTTCCGTTCGCCGAGCGTCTGATTCTTGTGAAAGTCAGGGGGCCTGACCCTGTTTAGAGGAATCGTAAGGTCTCGTGCTTGCTTGCTTGCTTGGTATGTGCTGTTGTTATGTGGGGGCGAGGTAGTTCGTGGTAGGCTTGAGAATTTGGGTTGCCTGGGAGCGGCAGCAGAGCTGGAGCAATTATAACTTTTGATTTTGCTTGGATGGGCAGTAATGCTAGGAAGTAGGGCCCGATATGATTTGGCCTGGTGTTCAGGGGGCGACCCGGTAGCTTCAGGGCTTATTGCTTGCAATCCAGTGCTTGTTCTTACATTTGATTATGCCATCATTTTATTTATTTCAGTTTCTTTTCTAGAAAACAAATATGGAACTAAAACTGCACTGTTTGATGCCTCTTATGCTCTTGGAGGATGATCTGAATCTTTCTGGGTAGGCTATGGATAACTTTAATCTTTGTAGGAGCTTGCAGCAAGTACTAGTTGTAATGCTAATGACTGGACAAAAAGTTCATGGGCTCATGGCAAAGAACAGGTTTCACTAAGATACTGAAGAGGAATGTTAGTTTGCAGTGCAGAGCGAGTTCCACATTGATTGTTTCTTATATGGATCAAAGGCATTCAAGGTGCTTGGATGTGGTAAATAAAAGAACAGAACCACAGAAATAACCATCCGATGACATTATAGAAATAAGATTGCTTGAATCCAATAATCCACTATAATTGCTCAATATGGAATGTTTTCAGTAAATGGATAAAAGTAATGTATCAGAGAAATGAATCCCTGACCAATGCCTGGTAAATGGAATACAGAATGCCATAATTCCATTTTGGATTTGAAATTAGAAAAAGGCCGAACGAGTTTGATTTTATAGCTACTTTGATATGGTTTTATTTTTGAGATAATTTGTACGCCTATCTCTTAGACTTAGACATGTTAACGGGTATATTTGCATGTCTTTGTGTGACATTAAGGTTGGTGTTGTAAAGCTGGGTCATAGTTCATGGATAGTTCTAGAACCAATTGTTGTATGCCAGGGGTATACTTCATGGTCGATGACTGTTCTAAGTCTTAATTTATCATGCTTCCCGTGTCTCATGAGTAACAAATGTGGATGTTGATCCTATGCAGAATTGAAGACAATGTATATTCGAGTGAAGCGGAACAAGACTACATACTTCATACAATGCGATCCAACAGAGACAACTTTAGACATTAAACAAAAACTGCATTCACTGATAGATCAGCCTCCGAGTAATCAACGGCTGATCCTATTTGCTACAAATGACGTCTTGGATGACTCAAAAACATTGGCAAATCAAAAGGTACCATCAATTAAGCCCATAAATCTTAGGTCTATCCATGTTCAAAGATTAGTCATGTCAAATTTTCTGCAGGGGCTTAATAGCCAAGATAGACACAAGCATACAGTAAATAATGTGTTTATTTAACGAACTTTTCTAAGAAAGCAATAAACTTGTGATCTATTACTTTCAGGTTATCATTTCTGGACATTAATTTTGTCTATTTGTGCTTCCAGGTTGAAAATGATGCCATCGTTGCATTGACACTGCGAAAAGGTATAGAGCTCTGCTCAAATTCCTTTTTAAACTGTCTGCGCTGCAGTTTTGTGTGTGTGTGCTTGCTATCCTAGCTTCCTATAGCAACTTTTTATGGTATATTTACATAAGCAACACATGTTTTTCCAACTATTTTGTATTATAATTGTTCTGATTTGTAATACGATCCATTTTTGTTCCTCGCCGAATAATTGTCATCTTGTGCAACACAAATTTGGAAGTTCACTGGTACCGTACTAAGCAGTGGTTAGGAAGCCCTGTTCTTAATCATGCATGTTATACATGTATATTCTTTTAGAAGACTGTCTATAAGGGCAACCTTTTTCACTGGGTTCCATCTATGTGCTGGCGGCTCCTGCTTGAGACAGTTTTATGATTTCTCCACATAAGAACCTCATTGTTTTTTTGTTCTTTCAACAGATGACAGCAAGTTTGAGGATGTTTGCGTTGCAAGGCCTGAAGATTTTATGTTGTCCTCGTGACAGGCTTGTTTACCTTTTCCGTGTGATTTGAGGACATGACAATTTTCAGTTTATTTGGTTCTGTACTTTTGTGGCTCGTAAGATTATGCCTGTTGGTTACGGCTCGGCTTTCCATTTGTTTTTACCATGCTTTAGCTGATCATGTTATATGGATGCTGGGCAACAGTTATGCCATGCATGGAGTCTTGATTTGACAATCTAACCGATGAGTGCTTTCTTCTTAACTTTTGGAGGAAAAAAAGAGTGCTCTCTTCTTAACCGCTTAAGCCTTGGTGGTGATCAACTTGCTGAGTGCACTTGCTTATACTATTTAATTTCTGTGCAAGGAGGTGGAATTGCGTCGTGAGACCAACTAGTGATCCGACCTACCATAATGACCACTTTGTTGTCACATGATTGATCCATAATTGATTGCTGAAACTTTGCTGTCACTCTGCCTTTGGAAGCTGCACGAGATTTCTGGTAGTCAGGTAGTCTGGTATGGTTCTCCTGGTCTCTAGCTGATGGATGTGTCAGTTTTGTGCTTTGCATATTATCGTGAAATGAATGGATGCTGCTTTGTCACTTTTGATTAAATTTTATCATCAATGATGGTGCTAGCTAGGGTTCCCGATGACTTCATTTGTATCGGTACGTAGATACTGCTGGGAGCCTGGGATGCAGAGTTGCTTTCGTCTTGGACCTGAAATTCTGACCCTCTCGTGATAAATGATGTTCCATGGACCAGATTGCTGTGAAATCCCAAGCACGTCAATCCGCGGCTCACGCAGTCCCCTTCCTGACTCACAGCTTGCTCATAGGACTTAATTTTTCTTAGCAATTTTTAAGTACATATGCCGGGCCATGCCGGGACAGACTGCAGACAGTGTATTTTTTTTAAGTACTACTAAACGTACTCACAAAAAAAGTACTACTAAACGAACGTTTTACTCATAAGTTTGACCAACAAAGTGTATTTCTTCCTCTAGTGGATTTCCTCAAAGCTTAAATCACATACGCTCACGCTCACCTCTATTTTTTCCTGTAGCAGTTCATTTTGCTTCAATTTTATCCAAATGCCACTACATAGTTACTTTGTTATAATAATACGACATACAAACCAAATACGTGGACAGAATCGTTTGTAGTATGATCTGAGAGATGACCTCAGGTTGTTTTGGTGGTGGGCACAAACGTTCCGTACACAACTATGATACAGGCATCAACGTTCCATATAACATATCATATCACAACACATTGTTTCCATGTCAGACCTCACCTGCTCCAAGATCCGTACATGAAAGTCGCATCATTACGCTAACCATATTTAGGTGGCGTTCGGTTCCCCCTCTAAAATCCCTCTAAACTTTATACCCCTCTAAAGTAAAAAGAATTTTACTATTTAGGGGTACTAAATAAAATTTAATTGCAAAACCTTTCTGCAGATGGGCGTTATTTTTCGAGACGAATCTAATGAGCCTAATTAATCAATGTTTTGACACAGTGATGCTACAGTAACCATCGTCTAATCGCCGTTTAATTACCCTCATTACGTTCGTCTCGCGAAATAGATGGGGGGTCCTAGACTTAGTTTTGTAATTTGACTTTGTTTAGTACACATAAATCGTGCCGGTATTTTGATGTGAGCCCTCTAAAGTTTTTAGAGGGTCACCGAACGGGGCCTTAAACTATTCTCCTCGCATTCGTAATCAATCTGTCTATTTACAGCGATCGATGCAGATTACAAAGCTGCAGCTTTTCGAATGGAACATTTTTCTAAGTAGGACTAGTTAAACTAGAAAAGATCCCTGTATGACGTTAGTCGTGCGGGGCATCTGGTGGCTTTAGGGCACCCACAGTGCTAATTAATATACCGTCTGTATAGTGCCACATCAGCATGATTATCCTACGTGGACACGATTAATTGAGGAGAGAGGAGGAGGCCGTCGTCTCACGAGACGCCGAGGAAGGCTCGTGCTCCGAGAGAAAAACGCTCGCTCGACGCGCTACAATCTGCTCCGAGCTGACGACGGCTCCTCGCGATTTGCTGCGGCAAGGGTCCTTTTCGGCGGGCAAAACCAGCGAAGAGGCATGTAAGCTCAGTCCGACGCACAGAGGCGAGGAGCTTGCATGCGGCGACCTGTGCGCGGAGGCCGGGAGCTTGCCCTCGACGAGGACGATGCGTCGCACAGGTTGCTGTGCTCGGGGAAGCAGAGTCCTGAGGGATTGCAAGGTTGGATCATCATGGTTTCTCTCACACTGCCTAAGAAATCTGGTTGGTTTTGGTTCGATTTGTGCTCTGCTCCTGCGGCCAAAGGACATATGGCCATGGCCATACGCAGACGAAGCTCCAGATGAGTTGAAGCAGATATTTGCTGCTTTTCGATTTGACCCTTGAGGTTTTTGCAATGCGGCCCTTTCGTGTATAGATTTAAGACAAAGTCCTTTTACCTCTTAAGAAAGGAATTAAATAAATTAAAAAATTATATTTAGTCTTATATAATTCTTTTTGAAAAGGTTGTATATTACTATAAATGACATAAATTGTGCTTCTGTCAAAAGCCACAACATAGTATACAAAGATCAACATTATGCTTGATCACTTTGATTTGTGGTCTCATTCATGCATTAAATAGTGTACAGATAGACAAATAGACAATACACTGTACATGTTGTCTGTTCTGCTGTCTATGTGTGGTAATCAAAGCACTTACAGACAGCAGCTGTCTGTACCATTGTGGGTGCCCTTAGACATGTCGTGAGCCTGTAACACGCGTTGCGTTAAATACAGAAGATTATACGAATTAGGTGATGAAGATAATCTAAAACAAACGGATATTGTGTTATATTCCATTTAAAAAAAACTGGCGATGTTGCGTTGCGAAAATTGGGGTGCGATTTTGCTTTTATTTAGAAAGAGATGCCAAGCTTCATCTCAGACGTGGTACCCACGCCATGCCATCTCGTTAGTTTCGCTATATCATAAGGTATGTCAATTATAGCTGTACTTATGTGCACTACAAGTTTTTTCTAGATTGCTAATATGCGGTAATGTTTCCATTTCTGGCCAAATATTTCACTTTCTTTTTGCTAAAACTATGTTGGAATGTTTCAGAAATTGTTGTGCTAGGTTTAATGTGGAAATATGTTTTTAAAAACTACAACTATTGGACAAGGAATAAAAAATTACTGACACTATGATTAGGGAAATGTCCAACTAGAGACTGAAAATTGTTGATATGTTGTTGAGAGAAGTGCGCAAAGAGCAGGGTGTGAAGTCACAATTTAGTTTCCAAAGCTCTTGATTAACCAGAAATTGGTCTGCACCGCCTCCAATCGAAGAGGTCCTCCAACCGATGAGAAAAAATAAAATAGGAACCTTTTTTTAATAAATGAAACAGGAGCCGAGTTTAACTTAATCGCCAAAAAAAAAGAGAGCCTCGTTTAACTGGAGAGTAGCACATGGAAGCAACTGATGCGTAACGGCAGCACCAGGCGCGCTCCATCGATTCGATCGACGGCAGTTTGTCCCGTTGCTGCTTCCACCTGAAGAACGCCTCATCTTAAAAATTCTGCTCGAATTAATTGGTCCTTGGTTTGCTTTGGCCCTACTCCTCGTCCATGTACCAATGCCGGACTGCCGGCCGGTCTAGAACAAAGAGACTGCCCGCGGAACACGCTGCTCAGCTGCTGTCGCATGAACGACCTGTGTTCTCTTCTCTCTCATTCGCCTTCTAGAACAGGCCCCCACGTTCATGGCAGTATCGATCGGCTTTTTCGAAAGTATAGTTAACACCAAACTTGACGATATTATTAATACTCCATTATCTTATTAATTTGAGCATGTCCCTGTTAGAAATCAACTAGTTCAAACTGTTGGCATTATGTCGGTAAATAACTACACTGGTTTCTTGACCGGACGTTTTCGGTAAACTGCTAGCGAAAACGGGCCTGAATTGAATGAAGGTTACAACGGAAATACATCATGCGTTGCTCGTGACTCGATTAACCATGGAGAGAGAGAGAAAGAGAGAGAGATTAAACAGCAGCACTCTTTTACGATCATCCAATCATCCATCTATTACAAATTTGGGGGAGCCACCTGCGATTTGGTGGGCTCCATTTGCAGGTAACACATCTTGTCGAGCTTCCTACACACTTCGTCTGTGATCCCTCGGTCTCGGTTGGTGCGTCACGCGATGGAAGAGGCGCACAGCGGTTACAAACATGGTAGCCAAGCTAATTTTGTTTATTCAGAACGACTTATAACCCAGATTAATTAAACGTAACTGTTTTCTATAGAATTCGCAACCTACTGTTTCACACAGTACTGTAGTAGTAGTGGTGCGCTAGTACGGGCCCGGCAACAAGCTCCAAGCTGGAATTGGTTGCCAGACACTAGCATTTCGTGGTCCATCAGCTCCTGTCGCAGCCGGGAACATACAATCCTCCCTCCCACCGGCGTCTCATGACATTTCTGCTGCTCCACCTCTCGCTTTCTCCCTGACACTACTCTCAAGCTCCCCGACGTCAGCCTCCAGGCTCCTCTGACCTCGAGGACTCGAGGTGCAGGGCAGGGCAGGCTGCAAGAGCAGAACAACCAGGCGCTTCACGGCAGTGTTGTTTCTCGCCGCGGCTGATTTCAGGTACGCATGGAAGGACACCCTTCTGTCGGCGAGGCTCTCAGTCCTGTCGGTTTTTTTTTTTTTTTGCCTCACCGAGTTTGAGATGTTCATGTCATCCTTTCTGCCGATTGCCGGAGCAGTGTGGTGATGTCGTTAGTCTTGACCATGTTTTCCTCGAATTTTTCTGAACTTGCGATAATTTTACTGCTTGTTGATTTCTTCTCGTCTGGTTTGTTGTTTCCTTCGTCTTGGCGAACGGGGATTCTTGGTACCGCAAGTGTTGGTAAGGCATTGTTTTCAAAAGCTCCCACTTGTTTTTCTTTGCTGCTGATAAGGGGCTGTGACTGAGCCCTTCATGCTTTCAGACATTCTCTGCTCCTTCCGTTCCTGACCTGAAACTGTTGTTAAGGGGATCAGAATGTTTACGCATTGCCTGAAAAATATTATGGGTACTATATTTCAGGTTTCGCAAAAGCCGTCCGTGGTCTGACTTGCGGTTGCTATCTCTTTCTCGATGATCCTCTTTAGCTCATGTAGCTGTCGGCATGCCATAACCTTTTCTCTTGCTTGCGTAGCTGGAAAATTTGCGAGTCTTTGCCCCCGCAAAAAAAAAAAAAATTGCGAGTCTTTTACTTTTTTTTACCAACGACGATGTATGTTGACAATCAGGGGTTATGCTATCCATTATGGATTTATGGTGAACCCTCTAACTCAACTGATAGATGCCGTAACGAGAAATGCATTGCCCTGTCCCCTTCATGAACAGTTTGCACATGGTTTTCACACTTAAAAGCTTGCTCCTTCTGTGACAAGTCGATTGTTCTGCTAAAAAAGACAGACAAAATTGTTCTTTTACTTCCTAACCATGTACCTTCATTGGCACGACAATGCCACTTGTTGATGTTATTTACATCTCGTATCCCTGAACCTTTTATTAGATAATTAAATGTTTGTTGCACTGATGCCGCTAATACTGGCAACAATTTCGTTCCCTGTCACACTTTTTGGGTGTAAGTGTCATTGTATTTCCTAAAAACAAGGATCAGTTACATTCCAAAATGTAGATGTTTCTGCTCGAGGGCTAACTTTGACACCCTATAAAATGTTATGCAGTGCAGCTAACTCATAAAAGGCGAGGTGTGTTATCGATGGCGACTGAGGTGCTGATTTCTGGCTCACATGCTGCTCAAGGAAATGTAGCAGTCAGTTGATGTACCAAATGCTACTGCACGAGAGAATGGTAATAATGGGGATATTGTTTCTTCATAGCATCATATGATTGTTATTTCACATCGCTGATTATTGTTCTTCACATTTACAGAGTGCGTATGCGTTGAAAAATTCAAAGGGACCAGCATTTCCCCTGCGATCCATTCTCATCTTCTTCATTGCATTGTTTGGATTTTATGTTTGCTACTTCTCCTTTAGTCAGATAACTTTTGAAAATGAAGAAAAATTGAGCACCGAAGACGAACAAATAGAAATTCCTTGCAGAACACCTGCAATTCCACATGACCAACTGCCATATATGCACTTTCCAAAGCCTGTGACTTATGACAGGTAACTAATTCTAAAGATAGCTAACATCTCTTTTATTCTGTATAGTTCACCGTTTCATTTTCTGCACCCATTCCTGGTTCATAGGGGGGAATGCGCATGCACTCCGGTTCGTTTCTTTGTCATTATATCTATGCAAAGATCAGGAAGTGGGTGGTTTGAAACTTTGCTGAATAGCCACCCTAATGTCAGCTCAAATGGTGAAATCTTCTCTGTGAAAGATAGACGAGAGAATATATCATCTATTTTGAGGACCCTTGATAAATTGTACAATATGGACTGGCTCACCAGTGCTGCGAAAAATGAATGCACAGCAGCGTTTGGACTGAAGTGGATGCTAAATCAGGTAAGATATCAATTCATCTCTCCCCCTGTACAAATTGTTTTGGTTGCTCCAGAAGTGGCAAACCGTAGGTCTTCTCATTTAGCCTTGACTCCGTGCCTGTGAACAGAATTATGTTGGTGTCTCACATTCTAATAAAATTTTATCCTATTTGACCTTGGAATACTTAATACTCGGCAAGAATAGTCCCACACCTTCCATAATTAACTAGGGACCTCCAAGCGAAACAGTGGGTTATTAATCATGAAGCAGATATGAAGCATAAAAGCAGTGGGTTGAATTAAGATGGTTTGCATCATGTCCTGTGCAGGGACTCATGGAATACCACCATGACATTATTAAATATTTAAACAAGAAAGGTGCTATGGTGATATTTCTCTTCAGGAGAAATACATTACGAAGGCTCATCTCTGTGGTGGCTAACAACTATGATAGGAAAACAAAGCAGTTGAATGGCATCCATAAATCACACGTTCACTCAAAACAGGAGGTATATATCTCCCTCTCATGCCTATGAAGTCTCAGTTACATTTCCTGAACCAAATCATCTCCCATATTATTATTTCTTTAAGTAATGAATCTGTTATGAACAGGACTGCTTCTCGGAAGCATAACTTATATAATATATTCATTTTTTTTTCTGTTTTCATGTTTCTCTTACTGAAAATTACTTTATCTTTTTTTTCTGAAAAGTACTTCTCTACTTGCAAGATCCAATACCTTTTGTTTGGGCAGGCTGAGATACTTGCAAGATTCAAGCCGAAGATAGACATCTCTACTTTAATTCCAAGCATCAGAAGTGCTGAACAATCCATGAGAACATGTTTGAGTCGCTTCAGCAACACGCGCCACATGATCCTCTATTACGAGGATGTGATCCGCGACCAAAATGTATAATTAATGTTCTTAGCCTCTGACAGATAAACTGTTACTAAGCACCATATTTTTATTCTTGATTTATGCAGGCATTGTCTCAGGTGCAAGAGTTTCTTGGAGTTCCAGTGAAGAAACTGTTCAGCAAGCATGTGAAGATCCATACGAGCCCCCTTCCACACCTCATCGGTAACTGGGAGGATGTGAGTGAGATGCTAAATGGGACAGAGTATGCTCGTTTTCTTGATGACGGAGACTATGTCAAGTGATGTCCTCTCATTACATCAGGATCAAATGAACCATATTTCAGTTTTCAACAAAGGGTTGAAAATGTCTTTATCTCTCTTTTTACACTCAAAATGCATAAGGGATTTGCTGTTGCTACGCGTTCTTTGTAGGCAGTAGATAACTGGGAGGATGAAGTAAGAAACAGATGACAAAAATGGATGTCTGTTTCCCCTTTTTTAGATTCTGTATAGGCTTGATGGTTTTAGGAGGCCATCAGTGGACGATGGTGGCACACAATTGAGCTCCATCTATAATTTTTCTAATGAGCGACTGCTACCTGATTATTCTTACACTTTGCTCATTGTTTTCTTTTAGTTTGAAATTGGCTGATTCGGAATATGCTCGTTACCTACCGACGATATGAAAAAAAAAAATTGTTCACGTATGTGCATACGTGCCTTTTATCATATGCCATCCACATTGAAATGAGATGGATGTTACACTCAGGTAGAAATTTAAGTTTCTTTAGGGGCTCACTTCACATCAGTGGTGCAAGAACCTCTGATGTTCTCCTAACAACTTTTATGTTGTACATGCTGTTGCATCAAATATTCTGCTTGTTACGAAAGTCTCTGTTGAGAATGTTTTATCTAATTTCTACTTGTAATCTTCAGTTGGTTTGTTTCAACCTTTTCAGTTACTTTTGGACTATATAACTAAGTATACGCTCAAGAATGCATCCAATTTTGATGAAAAGATTGTTTTTCCTCAATTGTTGCTCAGCATTCGCTACTGTTGTTTCAATTCCTTGTGTATGTTATTTTCAGATGGTACACATTTGCTCTCGCATATTCACAAAGCTATGCTAGGCAATCGCATTTTTTTTTTAAAAAATGGACAACATATAAGTATATATTTGTTGTCGGACACTCTTTAATTATGGAATTGGCTATGGGACACTTAAATGGAAATCGGTTGCTGTAGGACACTGAGAATGAACCAGACACAATGTCCTGCAGCAAATAAAATTCATTTTGGTGTTCCAGCCAATTCCACAATTGAATAGTGTCGCACAAAAAAATCTCCTAATCCACAACTAATTATGTTAATGGGGGAAGTATGGGGTTTGTAAATGTTGGAACTAACGAAGTTTCTGACTCCAGTACAGTATTATTTGTTTGGGGAAGCGGATACCTTGTGTAATGCCCTGCGTAGCATCTCAGTTATGGCGTACATGCACACTGCTACCTGCCTGTGGATTGCCGCCACCTTCTTGAGATTCCGAGATCTCATAGAAATATAAGGATCCAACCAAGCCCAAGCATGATACTCATGGTATCACCTAAGGGTGCGATTGGTTGGGTGCATATGACCCAACCAGGCTCGTCAGATGCAACGTGCGGGTGATTGGAAGCCTGCAGCACACCAGCCGGGCTCAGCGCATGCAGTTCTCGATTGATTGGTTGCTTCTCCGTTTGTGTAGCTCGCACACCCGGATGCAGCGAGCAGCCCTCGGCCTGGCTCGCCAGAAACGAAAACGAATCCCGTTTCTTCTCAGCCTGGCTTGCGTGGTGCTGGCTAGCGGCGGCCTAGCTCCCTGCGTACGAGCCTGTCTCTGGTCCGAAGTAAACCAATCACGCCCTAAGGGAACAAAGAAATACCAACCTGGGATAAGAAGCAAGGAAATGAACCTGTGAAAGCTCATAGCCGACAGTGAAGTTGCTGAATTCTCCACAAATTCAAGGGCAGTTTTTACCGGAGCAAGTCTGCACTACAGGACCCGAAGATCACGGAGGTCAGAGCTCTAAAGTTTCAGAAAGTACAAGAACTAACACAACTTCAAAATTGCTGATGTGTACTTGATTTTAACTCATCTGTCCTGATCAAGGTGATGCCGAGAACATCTCATCTATTGTATGGTAAAAAATGTTTCACATTTCTACACGGATATACAACAGTTTGGTGACACAACAGCTGAAAACAACAGTCTCATTCTGATTTCCTGCGGGAAAATGACTTCCGCTCCGATAAAGGGATAATTACCTCCCACAAGTTTCTAATCATGCCTTTGTCATATATATTATTCTTCACGACTGGTTCCTCAACCCGATTTCGGGATCTACCAAAGAATGCCCTCCATTTGCTTGGAGAGGATTTATGTGCTTCACTGTTCACTGAGCCTACACTTGCCTTGAGTGCAGCAGCATTTGCTTTCATTTCATTTTCCTTTTTCATCCACATGATATAGTCTTGCCATTTGAATGTCTGCAGGATTTTCCAAGGAAGCAGTTTAAGTGGAGAACCTATAAAGTATATTTGTACTGAAAACATGTTTGAAATTTCATATAGTTGAATTTGTTAGGCAACTTAGCATAGCAGTCCATCTCTTTTCGATAAATGAATTCTCGGTTATGAAATGCCCCTACACTAATTAGCATGCTTCATCTTGAAAGATTTTGAGTCCCTGAATCAAATTACCCTCTCTGTTCTTAAATTTGTCGCCGTTGACTTTTTGAGTTACGTTTCGTCTTATTCAAACAATTTTAAAAAATAATCATATATTTTTGTTATGATTTGTTTTATCATTAAAGAAAATTGAAACATAACTTATAACTTTGCATATTTGAGCTAATATTTTGAATAAGATGAACAGCCAAACGTAACTTAAAAAGTCAACGGCAACAACAATTTAAGAACGTAGGGTGTATGTCCTAATAGCAAAGGGAATTAAATATTTATGTTAATATCTGAGATGCATCATAACAAAGGTTCAGAAAAAGGATAAAAGATTCAGTGTTGGTCAAAAAATATGGTTCAAATACTTAAACGTGATGCACAGTCAGACTTACCTCGTTGGTTGTTGTATTTGCTAAACAAAGGTGAAAATGGTAAGCACAGAATCCACCAAGGAGCAATGCTATTATGGCCAAAAATACACTCAGGAGTATCTGAGTGTTATGCACAGCAAGTAACCACTGCAAAATTGGCCATGAATTGAAAAATAGAGATTTAGTATTTTAGTAGAACACGAGATGAAATTTAGATTCAAAGCATTCCTACATCATACCTGTGTCACATGTGGAAATAGGCCAGAGAATGAGTTATCAACACCATAATAAGCTGTCAAATTTAAAAGATGGTTCATTATAAATATGAAAAGTTCATGAAGCGAGGCATATGCTGCGGGAAAAGAGAAATGGAATACCATGATAAAGTAGTTACTTAATTTTCAGAGCATAGTTTATATGATCACTCTATATAAAGTATGCCAGGTAATTCATGATCAAATCAGAGACTATACAGCCTTATCAAGCTGGTGATCAGTTTCCTGAAGATTGGTCCAGTAAAATTTATATAAAAAAAAAACTAATTACCTTATGTAAAGAGATAGGCTTAAAGTGCAGATATGTTAGTTACTCATGATGAATAAGGTAACATGTTCTCACCTGTAAGTATGTAAATAACTTTCCTCTCTTTTAGTTCCCCAGCAAGAATGAAGCCGAGAACTATAGCTCCGTACACACATAAAAGAAAATGCCTGTTATGAAAGGGAGGAGAAAGCAAATCATGCTACATCACGTTAACAAAAAAGCTTAGGTACTATAGACACAATGAAACATTAATTAAACAAAAACGATCTAGAGTTTTGCTACGTTTACTCAAGTAGTTGCCAAGAAAAGGTTTATATAGAGTAAACAGCAGCCAAACCTGAAAGCTATAGCTATCCCATCTAGTCATAAAGTTTGCAATACCTATCGATCACAATTTACTAATTTAGTAAACAATAACCATTACACCTGTACAACTTTCTTTGGATAATATCTCTCCTGCTATACCAGGCTAAGGACCCAATAACTGGAAAAAAGGAACGGCGAAATCAATCAATGACATAATTACTACGAGAAAGCTATGGAGTCTACTGCAGTTCATTTCCTGCTGTCATCTTAAATTCAGATATACATAATTGACAGGTAAACACTTGTATTTTGAGAACCTAGTGGGTTTGTCGCAATCATTTGTTGTTAGGGGTTCATACTGGGATGTAATCGGAATGTGGTTGCATGATAGTTAATAGCACAAGGAGCTTTCTTTGGGGAATTTCTAGATAGGCTACATATGAGATGTGAAATAATCCTTGACATCTCCCATTTGGCCATTTAGGTCATCCAAAGAAATTTATAAGGTATGAGGGAAAGAAACCAAAACAGAACTCACCAAACTAAAAAGGCCACAAAATAACGAGTATTTTTCTCCCCAATGCAATTATTCTGTATCAACAAAAGACAAGTTCAGAACATCATGACAGAAACAAAGCAAAAGAAAAAAAGATCAAGTAGCAAGTGAAAGTACCATCCATCCACAGTGGTGATCAAACCGAGCAACACATCTATCACATATTCTACAGTGCTTTGCCCTGGCTGGTCTGTGCGTAAATACATAATGAGTTCGTCTGAAATGTTAAAAGGCGCGAATGTAATCATGAATATCGGGGTGTGTGGTGTGTTGTACTCTCTTCTTCTATTAATGCAATGATACGCAGCTCTCTTGCGTGTTCGAGAAAAAAGTTTGTCTGATATGAAAGGCGCATAAATGACTATTGAATTACACTGATATGTGATAAGAGGTAATCGATAATATGAATGCTTTTAAAGAAAGTAGATTTAACAAAATCCCAAGAACTTCAAAGTAATCATTTTTATATGTTACACTAATGCTAGACTGCTTAGTTCTAACGAATACGAAATTTTATAGGAAACAACTAATAGGTCATTTCCTGAATATAGTTTTACATGTTTTAAGCATGAAACATCTAGCTGCTAATAATTGTAAAATATACCTTGTAATCTTGCAAGTAGAACATTCTTTCTCCACGAAAATGATGTTGTCATATGGGTAGGAAGATACATATTGAGAAACATTCTCATTAGTAACAGTCCCAGGATCAGAAAAGCTGGTGAGCACAAAGAGTATAGAACCAATAATAACAGCCACAACACTCAAATATCTGCACAATAAAACCTCCTGCTGTTAGAAATGGCTAATGAAACAATCCCTATATTAGTTAATGTAAGTTCCAAGATACCTGTGAACTCCACTCACATAATACCCAGGAATGTACTTGAAAGATGTCTGTACTATTATAAAATATGTCACCCCTATTATGGCAACATAAAAAACCTGCAGTTAGATGAAAAGAAATTGCAAACAACTGATTAGGAGCTGTAGCTGAGCGTATTTTTCTACGCATTAAGCAAGCTAACATATCAGGTGCAGAAACTCTCAGCCCGTTGCTGTTAACAGTTCAGTAGGTAGTTTCATATGAGGGTAAGTTTCCGATTTGATCCATAATTTTCCATGCTAGGTATCTCATGCCAACTGATCGAAGATAGATGAATAGCCCACAATTTCCTTACTGATCATTTTTATTTAACAATAAAAGAAACAATAATACTATGTGAGTATATGTATATATCATAAATTAATCCCAGTAAATGCTGAGCTGCCCCATTCAATGAAGATTATTCAAAACTCAGATCAATTGCTCAAGCACGACAGTTCTATGTGTTAAATGATATCAGCAAGCCACTTGTTCTATATTCCAGCACCTTCTTTGGGTCCTTTTCCACCCTCCATCCCTCCCTCCCCGGTCAGCAGCTTTTAGCAACATGAACACTGTTTGGAAAATGTTAAGGATTTAGGCAATGCGGAATAACCGGCCCAGCATATTCTACACTTTGCGTTCCCAGATCCAAAATGTCCAATTTTGCTGCATTAACTCAACATCAGAGCTCCCCAGCAAACAATTTTCTATCAGCCAAACCCACTATCCCAGGTCACAACACCGCGAGTCTCTTCATCAATAAAGAAAAACACCTAAATTTTTACTTCATCCTGAATCGCCATTGAATTGGGTGCCTTATCCTGAAATCACTACAGTTCGTTGTGCAGCATGTACCTGCAGGATAGGATTGGGTCGGTCGCAGCAGTACCGCTCGACGCCGAGGACGAGATCCCTAGCCCCGTTGCCGCACACCTTCTGCACGAGCTGCCTGTGCGAACAATCCCCCTCTACTTGGTAAGCAGAAACAGGAGCGAAGAGCTGGAGGCAGGAGACGCGGTGCTTACAGGAGGTGGTGGTAGGCGCCGAAGGTGATGAAGTGGTTGATGCTCTGGATGAAGGTGCCCTCGAAGATGGGCCACTGCCCGCATAGGAACGACACCACCACCAGCGCCGTCACCAACCCGTGCACCACCAGCAGCCACGGCACCTCCATCTCGCCGCCACCGCCGCCGGCTCTTCCCCTTTGCCCTCGCCGGGGACGGAGGGATTCTGATCGATGAATCGATCCAGTCAAAGAAGTTCTGCCGGTCGGAGGAAACAAAGCAAAGCAACATGCTTTGATAGCATCCTGAGTCTTTATGAGGTTTTAGGCCTGATTGACCAGGGATTTGATCTAGAAAATATGCAGGATTCAGTTTTGGATTCACATACTGTAACACCTAATGTAATGTAGCAGACACTATTCTTATTCTACATCTAGTAACTTTTATTGAAGAAAATGATCATGAATTACTAAACTGAGCACCCAATAATATTAAAATATGTCTGTAATTGACGATTCAGTAATTGTTTTGTTTAATAATTATTAGTGAAGTGTACAATACTCTCTTTGGATTTACATATACCGAATTTAATAATAATATTCAAAGAAAGTATATACATATACCAAGTATAGGAGAGCGCTAGTTATTCAAGATATTCGAAAAGTATAAATTACCCTTTTGGATTTACTTGTACATGTTTTTTTGACCAAATATAGGAGGTGGAAAATAAATCCTTACAATAATACAGTGGAACTTCGTAGGTGTTTGGTTCGTGGTTTTGTAACGCAATCAGATTACAGAAGGAAACCGAAACCGATACATGTGTTTGATTGACGATATCCCGTAATGCGTTACCGTGTAATCGGATTACAGCCTACTCAAAATCGAAACCCCCCATCCCCCACCGTAATCACATCCCGCGTCCGTCTCCTCCAGCGCACGGGCGGCGGCGTCGTCTTCCTCCTGCGGCTGGGCAAGCAGCTCCGTCCCTCATCCGGTCCTCCCTCGACGCGCGAGAGGCTTGCTCCCTCCAGCTTCCATGCCCGCGGAGCTCCGCGCCTTACCGATGCACTGCCTCCTCGCCTGCGAGACTCCATCGACGCCCTATTCGAGGCCTCGTTTGTAAACAGGCTGACCCAGGATGCATTCGAGGCCTTATATGTCTTAGGTCGTTGGGACTATGAGGCCCAAGTACAGATTTGGGCTAGGCTTCATTGCCCATACACTGAAAAACCACCCCGCGCGGCATAATCGAAGGATTTCCTATACAGCACTGACGAAGCTAGCAATCTAGAGAACTGAGTGCCAATTTAGCATAGATATGACAATTTGGTGCACATGTTTGATATTAGACGGCGCACATATGGTGAAAATCTGATTCTCACCACTGAAATTTGCTTTGCACCCTGGTGCCATGGCATCAGGTAGCATCACCCCTGTTATAGTGCTAGGAGCACATGGAGCCATTCTGCAATTCCTTGCGCACGGTGAGGCTACTTTCCCTCGCGCACCCAACGGTACTGACGTCGTCGTCCCCCGTGCAGCAAGCTCGCCGGAAACCGCTTCTTCCCCGCCGCCGGCCGCCACCTCGCCGCTCCTCCGGTGAACTCCACCTTCTGGCAACCCTTCACGACGAGGTCTCCCACGGTGAGCTTCGCCTTGGCTCGTATATGCTCATGCTCTCGCAAATTGAGGTCGCCGGCCTCCCCGTTCGCCGGAACGCCGCCGCGCCATGTGCGCCGCCGCCATCTCTCGCCGCCGGCGTGCTACGATCACCGCGCACGTGCACTCGCTAGTGCTCCTAGGTCGCCTCGTCATCCTCATTGCGTAGATCCACACCGTTTGGCCGGAACGCGACCGCGCCGCCGTCATACGCGCCGCGCGCCACCGGCACTGCTACAGTGCCACGTTTCTTTTTCCTTTTCTTTTTCCAGGTTTTTAGCCCAACTTGTAAAATCGATAGAAAATAAGTTTTAGCTCAGAAAATTGTAAACTAAATTTTGTTGGAATCCTTGTAACAAGATCTATCCAATGGTGCAAGAACATCATCAAGACTCACCAGAAATAATTTTATAAAATTCAGAGAATGAAAATTTTAATGAATTTTTATAGCCTTTTCTGTTCATGCAAAATTCCTGATTTTTGGTTTGCATGCATCTCATAGCATTCCTGTACTGTTCACCAAAGGGCATCTTTAAATTGTGCATATTTTAGCAGTAATTGCAATTCCATGCCCTGCCTTGTAGCATTTTTTTATTTTATTCTTGCATGCTTTTAATCTAATTTTTGGTTATGTTTCATAGTAGTGCTATGCTAGGAAAAATGGAAAGGAAAAATTTTGACTTCCAGAACCATGTTAAATAAATTCGAATGGAAATTGTTGTTTTGACATTTTGGAAACCCTAAAGAGTTGTTGCCCTTTTGTAAAAATGCTCCAAATGAAAGCAACTGAAAATCTCTTTAAGTCATTACTGAGCATCACAGCAGCATCTCCATCATGTCATTGCATTACTTCTTTTAGCAAAGTTTCATGTATGCATTGCATTTTATTTATTATCTTTGCATTGCATCATTATAGGAACCGATGCCGGAATCGAGGACGTGGTGATCGAGGCCGAGGAGACCGGCGCTGACCTGAACACTCTTGTTTGCACTGACCACCAGGCCCAAGGCAAGCCCCGGTGCATGCCTATGTTTTACAAAGTTTTTCGATTCTCATATGTATTTCGGGTCGTGCTTGTGCATTATGTCTAGGACTTGATTGACACCGTAGCTGCATGTATGAGCTAGGTTCCTATGGGTTGGGTTCAGATATGTCCAGCCGCTCGTTAGAATTGCTAAGCTTAATTGGTTCCATCGGTAAACATCGGGTGGTATGGAGACCGCTCGATGTAGGGGTATCGGGTATAATCTATTACTCTCACATGTTATGTTAATGAAAATGAGACCGAACGGGGAAGTTCATGTGTAGGTTGAGGTGGCAAGGATGTCCTTGTTCGCCATAGCCCCGTTTGTGTCGGTTGAGGACCGTTCGTTGTGGCTCTCTCTTGTCCCAGATGCGTTCTTCTACAAAGCCGAGATTGGAACTGTGATGGAAAGATCTGACGACGACGATGCCAAATTGTTGTGCTGATTCCACTGCAATCGCCGAGAATTGGAGGATTAGGGACTGATTTTGGTCTCCTGCCTGCTACCTCTCGCAAAAAACCATTGTTGTGGAGTTCGTCCTATGGGGCAGCCAAGGTTTGCATTTTAGGAAAAACCGGGCAAACCGCTACCGAAAAAACCGGTCCGGAAAACCGGGCCGGTTTCCTCGAAAACACTGTGTTAATTTTTTCAAAAAACCGGACGGTTTTGCCTACCGGACCGGACCGGTTTTCCCGGTTTTCGCAAAAACCGGTCCGGTTTGACCGGTTTTGTGAACCTTGGCCTGCCGAGCGATGCCGATTGGGCGGATTGCCACCTTGAGCTGCTACACACGGTGAAGGACGCCGCAAAAATCCCACATCCATGCCGCTCGCGATGGCCGCAGCGCACTGTATCTCCTACCTTCTGATTCTGAAACAAGCCGCTCAAGCACTGCAGCTTTTCATGGCTGATACCGTTACATCACGGAACCAAACAAAAGCCGCAATCACCCATTCCGCCACTGATTACCCTGTATTATGATTCCCTTTGCGTTTGCGTTACCAGTGCTCATACCAAACACCACCTTCGTTGTAACGAGAGGTGGCCACAATCCTTTCCTTATTTTGAAAGGGGTGGCCATAACCCTTGCCAATTGCCACAACATAAAACTTGAAACAAAAATATGATTGCAAAATCGTCAGTAACCGGACCGGTTACCGGAAAAATAGAAAAAATCGGTCCGATTCGGTTTTCAAATTCAAAATTCAAAAAAATTGAAAATTTAAAACGAAAATATGATTGCAAAACCGTCGGTAACCAGACCGGTTATCGAAAAAACCGATCCGGTTTTTGAAATCAAATTCAAAAAAATGAAATTTGAAAAACAAAATTGAAACAAAAATATTTTTAAAAAACTAGATAAAATTTGCAGCGCAATGGTGGAACAAGAACACGAAAGTTCCATCATGTTGTTGAGTTCCATCGCCGGATTCGGTTCCTGCGCTGAATTCTAGCCCTCAATTCCATCTACATCCAAACAATCGCAATTGGCATTGAGCTTATTTCAATGCCTAGGCTGATTTGATATTGAACCCAATTCAATTTCAAGGCCTCCAATTTCTACATCCAAGATCCTAATAAAAGTACCATGCTTACCCATCGAAAAAAAAGAAAGTACCATGCTTACAGCATCTATCATGCTACAGGAGTAAGTGTTGCTTAATTTTTAACCAAATCTACGATGAGCCTGTGAGATGACTCTAGTGGCACTCTCACTTGCCTCATGCTCTATCCGTTCCAAAATACTTGACATTCTAGCTATCTCATATTTTCTTAAAATACTTGACATCCTTATTTCTCGAGACACATTTTTCTCTTTTCAATACACCTCTATCTCTATCTCTCTCCTCGTTTCATCTGCATTTATTTTTTCTCACCTCTTCTTAATCTCCGTACCAGGCCAAAATGTCAACTATATCGAGACAGAGGTAGTATGTATAGTAGCTCTTAATTATCTATAATGAGTTATCGTTTGTAACGTTTAGGACTAAATTTTGCAAAGCTGACCTCTCTAGTTGTAAAAGGGCATGTAGCCTACTGGGCAAAAAGGCTTATAATTTCTTGTGGTAACGAATTTTCTAGAATTTAACAGTGTTATGCAGCGGTAGGCGATATGGCTGTTGACAGCGAGACACTAGTGGTGGTTCGTCAATCTCGAGGATTTGCCAGCTCAATCTTCGAAAATGCTCATAAAGGAATGTTTGCATATGTGCGTTCATAGAGGTGAGTGTGCGTGCGTTGTGAGTGTCTGAGTTATACTGTAATAAAAAAAAAACTGACATCTCTAGTTTCTCTGATGTCCCCATCGTTTGTTAATATTTTTTTATGAATTAACTAAACATATTGTCCTGACATCATTATAGCGCAATATTATGTTTTGTTCGAGAGTCTATGATATAACACAATGGAGTGTCTACGTCTCAGGTAACTGAGATTTTGCTAATCTCTCAGTTGCTTTTTTAGTCATTGGATTTGGATTCAACCATCCCAAAAAAAATTCATTCACTTGTGCTTTGAAAAAACGAAATTTTTTCACTTGAGAATTAATTGTTCCAGCAGTACATTTTTATTGTTCCAGATGTGTAGTTGTGTTGTTCCAACAGTATGTTTTCATTGTTCTGAAAATGTGACTGAGGGATATACGAAATCTTAGTCACCTGAGAGCTAGCAAATCCTTAACACAATCACTTATTAACATTCTATGTTGTTTTAGTATCTTTTGTGATCTATTTACATCTTTCAAGCACTATGATTCAGTGTAGTCTGAGACCATCGTAATGTGCATCTTGATAAATAATACGCGGTTTAACTTGACACGGTCTTCTAAAGTTTACTTTTCGCCATAATATCTCTTCTAGTATATAACTAGGTACAAAACCATAATCATATGAATGTACACTGAAATATAAATCTAGTGATATCGTTTATGCATTACTAAAGTCATATATTATTAACCTATTTTTCTGGTAAAAAAATTCATTGTTTGAATTTTGAAATATGTGTGCGCCATATAAAAAAAGATGGAGGGTGGGGGTGGCAACGTTGAGAAACATCACCTTAAAGTCAAGTGTATGGTAGTACCAAGTGCTAACCAATTCGACTACAAACACAACATTATTTCTCATCATTTTTTTTTGTGTCGAATTTCATTTTGCCTCCAGAGTCCAGACGAAGGTATCTAGGCAACAAACAATACCTCAAATCGTACCATGAGTTTATTGTATCAGGTTGAAGTTTTGTGTATATGCTTGACTTCATTACTGAGTGTTTGCCGTGACAGCCGCTGCGCACGATTTCTTTCTTGAACAATCAGATAGCAAATTCTCGCACAGACATCCCTTAGGATTCAGAAAACATATCAACATGAATTGCAATGTTTTGCGGCTTAGTTTTGTACAACTAGACTTGGATATAAATGTAATATATATTTTGTGCATTCTTTGTTTTATCTCTGAGTTAGGCAAATGAAACTTATTTTTGATTTAGTTCCTTTTTCCATTTTTTTTTGGGCAACATTATGTTTGGTTAGTTCCACGACATTATCAGGACTCGTTTTCAAGCCTACCAGTTGCTTCATGAAACATTGCATTTTGGATATGTTATAAGACATTCAGACCGTGCACTTCGTGAAGTAAATTGGTGGAGAGCGTTCTAAATCACTGAATATAGAGGGAGACAAAATGCATTGCCAACGCAAGTCCCACTAAGACTGACTCCAACAAGGGAAGCTAGTTTCTCTATGCAAATCCACCTTTGCCTCCCACGCACAGTGTTTAGCTTTGTTTGCCCGCAGCGGCGTCTCCAACAGACAGAGATGCATTTCCTTTCGTATAGCACCGGTCCGCCCCGCCTCGGCCACGCACCGCGCCGCCCCACGCGCCGTCGCTCGCCCCACCCTGCGCACCTCCCACCGCGCCGCGCTCGCGTCCCGCCCCGCTGCCGCCGCTCGCCCCGCGCTCTTCTCCATGCCGATGTTGAAGTCCAGCACGTGGATGCAGCTCGCGCCGCCTAGCTGTCCACTTTCCGACCACCGTCAACCTCGCCGCCAAATTCGCACTGTACGGTGAGCCATTCCGCAATTCCTCGCGCAGGAGAACTCCCCACTCCACCCCGCACTCGCCTGACTTGCTTTTCACGCAGAAACGCCGACGAACCCGCCGGAAATCGCTTCTTCCCCGCCGCCAGCCGCCGGAACCGAGCCGCCTCTCCGACGAAGTCTACTTTCCGGCCATCTTCCACGTCCATGTGTTAGTGTTTCGAGGTCGCCTCGTCACCCTGAACACTTGGCTCTCCACCGTGTTCCCTAACTCGCCGCCGTTCAGCCGGAACGCGGCTTGCCAGCTGACGCGGCTGAGCAGGCCCGTCGCCATGGCGTAGCTGCGTGTGAGACGAGAGGAAGAAGGCGTGCGCTGCTCCTCGGCCGGGCGCCGCGAGCTGCTGCCACTACGCATGATGCTGCCTTCCCCGACCCCGCCATCCCCGTCCTGCGGCGGCGTCGGCCCGGTTGCAAGCCTCGCCGCGGACGTGGCAGCGGCGGCCTGGAGGCGAGGGTGGATGCGGCGCGGCTGGCGGAGCTCCTGCTCACCAAACCCGCTGACGAGGCGAGGGCGGCGGCGGCCGGGTCGTCGGAGCTCGTGGCCGAGCTGGTCCGGCTCATCAGCGCCGTCGACGAGAAGGGCACCCTGGACGCGCTGCAGCTCGCGCCCGCGCCCCCGCCGCGCGCTCCACCGCCCCGTCCGCGCTCGTGGCTCCCTCCGGCGACCCCGTCGCTCCGTCCGCGCTCGTCTGCAGGAGGGAAGCTTCCATGGCGGGCTCGTCGCCGTTGCTTTCGGCGTCGCAGCTCCCACCGGCGGGCCCACGCTCGCAATGCATCGGAGGAGAGAGGGAAGCTAAAAATAGCTTCCCTCTCTCCTCCTATGCAAAAATGCATGCCTCTATGCATGAGCTGTTGGAGAAGAAAACTTAGATGCACAGTGTGCTAGGACATGTATATATGCATTTGCATTCCTTTGTTGAAGTCAGCCTAAGCCAGGAGGGAAAGAGCACGCATTTTGCGCGCACACTCTACCTATGCTTCTTGCCGAGTTGACCTATGCAAGTGTAATGTCAGTTGTAAATTTGCTCCATACCAACGACAACATATTGTACATCCAACAATTTGTTGTACCAACGACAACCTTTGACTGCTAGATGCTTTCGATGAATCACTAATTGTTCTCACTGGCTACAAAAGCACTGTGCACTACTCCCTCTGTTTCTTTTGAGGTTGTTTGGACAGCTTAGCTTAAGTGCAAATTTGCAGAACTAGCTTGTCCTAACGACATCAATACAAAAACAGAGGAGTACTAGCAAATTTGGGATCCTAGCCCATTTCGATGTAATTTTTGTAAGCACAAGTGCAGATCTCAAAGCCAATACTCAACTCAAATTAACTTCAGCAATTAGATGCCTTCTTAATGCTGCAGCAACAGCTAACTTATGGGTCGGGCAATCAATGCATCAAGAATGGTGAGCATGCCTCGTCAAAAAAGAAGTGAAATTCAAGCAAACAAAACTCACAAAATGCCATAATGATAGACATGCTAATCATCATCTTTTCGAAAAGTATAGAGCAGTGTCACAAGAGAAACATCTATTTCTATTCTAGGGAACATTGCTAATAAGACGTGTTGCCTGTGGGTTTCAGTCTCCCGCCTCCACTTCCAGCATCCCAGACCTCGGGACTGAGAATGAAACATCATCATCTAAATAATTATCACACAAAAATGTATATATGTAAGACCAGATGGTAACCATCGGAGCGAGATCTAGATCTAGATGGGTTCCACCTGTTTACATGTCAGCCATGTCCGTTAGTGATTGGTGATGCCTCATGTTCGCGTCCGTCTGGGCTCGGAGAACGGCTATCTTTGTCCCGAGGATGTGGAGAGTATGAATCCTCAGGTGGATAATTGCCACGATGAGCCCTGCCCCTGAATACAGCCAAAGGCATCAAAATCCTGACTCTGCATGAATATAACACAAAATATGCACAGAGAAATATAATAAAAAAACACAAGTTAACCAGTAAGTAAAGGAATGAAATAAATAATCAGCAAAAGAAACATATAGAGCAGAATACCGCTTGACAGCATAGTGGTGCTAAATTTTACCCCAAGACAACTAAATTGAAATGCAAGACGTCAATTTTACCTGTCCCAAGCTACCCACTTTGATCCAAACACGCAATACGCAGTGATCTAAGGTGTTGCCCCTGCTGGTTCCACAGAATCAGCTCACTTGAAAAACACTTTCCCACAGGTTTCTTAGCCAAGATTATCTTTTAACTCGGGTGATATTACAGCTTTATCTTTAACAAATAATGCCCTTCACATTCTCCAACCCTGGTGGTCATGGAACTTTCACTTTGGTCTTTATTCTCCAAAGATCATGGTTGTCTTTTGATCTTTAGACTCAGATTCTTTGTTGACTGGACAATACACAAAACCAAAACAGCACAATTCAGAGCAAAACTCATAGCTATATTTCAAGCAAAAACAATAATAGAACATCCATCAACAATTATCAACCAATCTAACAGTAGCACATTAATAAAAGTTATCAACAATGGAACAAAACAAACATTGATAAATGAATAGCAGGCACATACAAGGTTGTACCAGAAAGCTCTTTTCATTTTCATCTTGTTAATCATTCACTATGTTTGTTAAAATGTTATAAGCCATCTACACAAGCAACAAAACTTTTCTTGATTCTTGAAAGCCATTTTGAGATTAATATTCAGCCTCCATTCGTACACATGACGTTTTGAACATCAACACAGTCTCCAGCAACTTTGCCGATAACCGGGTTGTGAAATTACAATATTATGATGATGTTATAGCAAACCCAATGATACTATTTCATATGATTCACCCAAGTAAAATATGTCAATTACAAGTGAAATTGGAAAAAGCCTTACTGCACGCTTTCTTAACATCATAGATATTTATAAATGGAGATATTATTATCTTCAATCCTTCTTGCATTACCTATTCATGATGATACAATAAGCACCACAATATTGAATGAGGCAGGAAAACTTTAACCAAGTCTATCAGCTGTGGTGATTGTATTAATATAAGAAAAAGGCAAGAGGAAAAAACTCTAGACAAGCTGACACCCAATATACTTCTGGGCATTGCCCCTCTGCCTTATCATAGATGATAGGCTGCAGGAAATTTTCAAAAATTTACATATCTAGATATACTAAAATGGTGCTAGCAAAAAAGAAAAAGAAATACTTAGCACATAATCCAAAACATTTGGCCCCAAGAGATTGGTTATGACAAAACAATATATTCATACCCATTCCTAGGAAGCCAACAGAGAATTTGCATTCAAAGGGTTTATTTGAAAGATAATTAACATAAGCAATCTTTTAAACATTGAGTACAAACCTTGATTCATGCCTTACTGGAGAAGGTGAGGGTGAATAAGCTGGCAGGAATGAGGTAGTATTTATTATTGAAAAAAAATGAAACAAAAGAATGTAAGAATGAATTGTAAAAAGAGCTCTGCACTTACAGTGGTAACGAGGCCTGGGAGATCTGGATAGTGATCGCCTTGTGTAGCTTCTATCTATATACCTACTACTACATCAGCAGAAAAAGTTTACTACCATATTGCTAATGCTCCATCAAAAGCATATAGAGCGGCTAAAAGGATGAAACATGCACCTTGTCCGTGTTCTTATGCGCATTTCTTGTGGTGTCTTTCTATTCTCCTCAGCATAAACAACAGAAATCTCTCGACCACAAATGACCTGGTGATTCATCTCTTGCTTCGCCACTGCAGCGTCCTCAGGGTCGCGGAATTTCACGAACCCAAAACCACGTAGTTCCCTGTAAAAGTCGACCAACAAAACTAACGGTTATGAAGAAGGAACTCGTCATGATTCAAACATAAATCAACGTGTCAAAGATAACTCATTATTCCAACAACTGGATGTTCATTCCGATGATTAGATTATTTAAAAGAAGAATTGCTAAAGCCACATAAGATATGTTTAAAGGAGTATGGAAAAGGTGCTTGGCCAACAGCCATGATGACCTATGTTCCCAAAAGAACCATGCCTTTTCAATTATATAATTTCAGTATCTTTATCTACATCATCACATACATCCAAATGGATTACAATAATATCAAGTCTTTGAGCAAAGTTTCAAATAATCACCCAAGCAGCATGATGCCTCAGTTTTCTTACATCACTTATTTAGCATGCCAGTTCATTCATTCATATTAAATTAACTTAATGAAAAGCTTAGCATGAGATCAAAATTGGACATAAGAGATGTGAAAAAAAATTCAAATAGCCATCTTACCTGGTGTGGAAATTCCTTGGCAGGTAGACGTCCTTTACAGGGCCAAATTGCTCGAATGGGACACGAATGTCTTCTGGCCTGCAGCAGATGAAAATTAATGATATGGGGAAAATCAGCAAACTATTATATTGTAAAGTAATCAAATTAGACAAAAGAGAGACTACATCATTTCGATGCACCACATTGTATGAAATAAATGTGAACTTATGCAAAGTTGCAAAAAGAACCATTTACAAGGTATAGGGGGGAAAATCCATTCATCAAGCCTTAAGATACAGGTCATACAAGGTGGCAGCCTCTAAAATAACACTCCCTCCAGTATCAAAAAAGCTGTCGTTTTAGACATTGACACGGTCTTCAAAACATAGCTTTGACTAATACTTTTTGATTTAAAATATAGATAAAATATACTTTTATGAAATTATATTTCAATACGAATCTACTAATGTCATTTTCATAATTCTAAACTTGACACAACAAAAATTATTTACAGTCAAAGTTTAAAATGTTTGACTTAGGACAACCTCAAAACGTCAGCTTTTTTTTGACACTGGAGGGAGTATTTGAAAACATCCAAAGTTCACAGATGACAAAATCTGATTCCAAGACATCAAATCTTAATCTAGTCGTTGTTGGAAACAATGGCTTAAACAGGCTTGTTCCATCCAATGTGTCGTTGATATGAAATGCAAAATACTATGCTGAGGACTTAGACTGACTCCAACAGAGGGAAGTACCCAAAATATCAAATAGGTATTGAGTCTTCCTTTCGGTGCCTACTCAAACACTTGCATCTCCAACCGTGGACCTAAACTCAAATCCTGCTGCCGCCGCCGAAGCCTTCCGCGTCGCCGCCTCCCGCCCCGCCGTGGCCGCATGTGGTGCTGGTGGCCCGCCCCGGCGCCGACCACCTCATCCAGATGGCCGAGGGGAGCGCCTCCTCCGGGTCGCAAACCCTAGCCGAGCTCCCTTCCTCCCTTCCGCCGCCACCACTCCCATGGCCGTCGCCTCGAGTTCGAGCTCGCCCGCCGTCGACGAGCCGCCCCGGTCGAGCTGCTCCACCCCGTGTCGCACGAAGACCTCCCCCAGCTCACAATGGTGGCCGTTTCCCCCCTCTTCCTCCTAGCGTCGTGAATCGGACGCTTCTTCTTCAAGTCCGGCCGCCGGCCCTCGCTCCACCTCGCTTGAAATCCTCCATTCCCGGTGAGCATCCCGTCTTTTTCCTCACACTGGAAGCTCCCTCGCCTTGTCGCACACTTCTTTGAACCACTTCCCGCGCAGGTCCGCCTCCAACGAACCGGAGTCGATATTTCTTCTGCTGCCGTTCGTCACCGTCAACCAAGCCGCGTCGAGATGTACTTCTCGGGCCCCCGCGCGCCGCCGCCCCGCAGCGGACCTCCGCCGCGACCTCGAGCCCCGCCGCAACCGCGCGCCGTCGCCCCGCCGCGCCCGAGCCCGAGCTGCCGCGGCCGGGCCCTCACGCGCCGCCGCCCCACCGCAGCCCCGAGCACCGCCCCGCCGCGGCCTCGGGCCCTGCCGCGCCCGCTCGTCGTCGCCCCGCCGGGACCCCACTCCGTCGCCAACGAGCTCTCCGGCGACATCTCCTCAAAACGACCGGAAGAAGAAGAAAACAGAAGACACGAACGGCTGGGTCGCGCGAGGAAACGCTTCATTTCTAGGTAGTCCTCTCCATTTTACACAAAATGGGTCTCTCCTTTGGGTCATCTGTTGGAAGGCTGTTTTTGCAGTTTTACACCCCATTTTGTGTATAAGTGACTCTTTGGGTCACCTGTTGGAATCAGTCTAAGATGCAAGTCATCATGTGCAACATACTAGTGAACGGCTCCCAAACTGCAAAGAATCCTCATGAGAAATGCACTTATTTATCTCCTAGAGCACCCTCCTCAAGTCCAGATACAATTATTTCATGAGTCAAAAACCGAAAGTTAATCAGCCTGTGTGTTTACTGGCACACTATATTCAGCATGTAAACCAAACAATCAGTCATAATGCATGAACAGTTAGACCACAGATACACTTGGAGATCAATTGTTCACAACAAGCAACTGTATATGTTCTGTTGGATACACAAGGACCCTTAAGTAACAAATTGGAGCTGATTAGCATAATCAATGACTAATTAACATGGATACTGAAAATGTTAATTAGTCATTGATTATGCTAATCAGCTCCAATTTGTTACTTAAGGGTCCAATTTGTTACTTAACATGGATACTGAAAATTTCCCTCAAAAAAAAACATGGATACTGAAAATAAAAAAATACGAGTAAGGTTTAGTAATTCCACAGGTCCAGTTGGACGCGTCAACTAAACCAAACAACGCATGTTCACGAATCCTAGGTCACACCAGCCAACACCCTAAGCCTTTGGGAGCAAAGAGAATTCACCTGGCTGTGAGGGAGATGTTGCGGACGAGGAGACCGGACGGCGCCGAGGTCCGTCCGTACCCTCGTCGGGCTCCAAATCCTCCGCCGCCGCCGCGGTAATGGTCGCGGGGATCATCGTAGCGCTTGCGCCGAGGAGGGCTCCGGCTGTACCGCCGGCGCTGCGGGCTGTAGCTCCGGCTCCGGCTCCTGCTGCGGTACCCGGCCATCGATCGTCACCCGACCTTTGCTATGCTAGGGTTTCTCGGCGGTTTATGGGTTTTGGATCCTCGCTGCAAGAATCTCAAGACGAGAAATTCGTGGGCCCAATGGCCACGGCCCAAGGCCCATCCACCACCCTCACCAGAGTCAGCAGCAGGAAATCTGGGCACCATCAAGCAAAACTTCCACTCCCCCGGCGCCGCCGCCGGCCAGGCACCACCGTCCACCATGCCGCCGCCGCGGCACCTTCTCGCCAGGCGCCTCTGCTCCACCTCCACCCCCGATCCCGCCCACGCCCCGACGCCGGACGCGATCTCCACCGTCGCTGACGCCGCGGCGGCCGCCATCCTCCGCACGCCGCAGTTCGAATCCCGCCTCCTGTCCCAGCTCCCACGCGCCATCCTCTTGCACCCGGACTGCGCCCGCCTCACGCTCTCCCGCCTCCTCCCCCACCAGGTTCCATCTCTGCGCTTTCTGCTCTTCCTTTCCGCCCACCTCCCCGCCCACGCCCCCGACGCCGCCCTGGTCCCAGCCCCGGAGCCCGCCGCCTCCGCTCCGCTGCCCGGGCTTGACGACTTCCTCCTCTGCCTCCCGCCGCCGCTGACCGCTGACGCCGTGGACATTCTCGCGTCCCGCCTGGGCCTCCACCCTTCCCTCCCCGCCCTCAACTGGGCATTCCGCGCCGCGTTGCGCGCTGGGCGGCCTGACCTCGTGTTCCGCCTCTTCTCGGCCTTCTCCTCGTCGCCCGCATTCCCGGGCGACGATGGCACCGTCACTGGCCTAGCCCGGGCCTGCGCCGCCGAAGGGCGCCCACTCGACGGCCTCCGCCTCCTCCGGGACGCGGCACGCAGCGGCTCCCCGCCGTCAGTTCACGCCGCCAGCGACATCATAGGGGCCTTCGCGGCTGACGGCAACTTCGCCAAGGTGTCCGAGACACTCCACTTTATGATCGCTACTGGTTGCAATCCTAACACGATTGTTTACCAGCGCATCATACACCATCTCTTTGCCCAAGGGATGGTTGGAGAGGCCCTGCGTGTCTTTGATGAGATCAAGCGGCGGGGTTATGACATAAGCACGGTCACATATACCACGGTGATAGACGGCTTAAGCAAATTGCATCGTTTCGGTGATGCACAGATGATTTGGAACGAAATGGTGGACAAAGGAATTGAGCCTAATCAGTATACCTATTGCTCAGTTGCCGACAGCTATTTTGAAGCTGGTGATTTCAAGAGGGCACACGAGGTGTATGCTGAAATGCTTGACAAGGGGTTCAAAGAGAATACTGTTAGCTGTAACATTCTCGTCAAAGGGTTTGCTGTTCATGGGAGGATGGATGACGCATTTAGGGTGTTTGATGAGATGGTGAGAAAGGGGGTTGAGCGCGATGTGATCACTTACAACACATTGATCCAGGGCCTATGCAAGGTTGGGAAGTTGGCCCAAGCTATAGAGATGTATGAGCAATTACTAGCATCTGGTTTGGAGCCAACCGTTTCCACCTTCACACCGCTCATTGACGCCATGTGTAATGAAGGTGAGGTGGATGCTGCAGTGGACCTATTCAAGCTGATGCAGGCTAAGGGCTTGGAGCCGCTGGTGCATAGCAATGAGAGTATCATAGACGGGTTCTGTAAGATCAATAGAGCCGATGATGGCATGGCATGGTTAGCGGGTATGTTGAAGAACAATATAAAACCTCGAGAACAGACACTGAACTTTCTGGTGGAATCATTGAGTACCTCTGGGCGGCTGGATGATGCATTGCTGGTCCTAAATATAATGTTCAAAGTTGGATTTGAACAAAGCAGCTTTGCTTGTACGATACTCGTCGAAAAGCTATGCACAGGCGATGTATCTTACTCCCACAAGTTGGATGATATTTTGGTGAACGAGTAATGGCAAAGCTTGCAGCAGTCAGTTATGCTGCAAATGATGGAAATCTTTCCATGGCTTTCTCAGGACTGATCCCTCCATAAGACGCCGTTTTTGTTGTTTTCGCAGAAGATTCTGATGATCAAAATTTTGTGTCATTGTCGGTTCGTAATTAACTCTTGACTCCATTTTTGTTCTTGTTGTGTTAGTCTGAAAAACCACATGAAGAGTTGAAATTGTTGTAAACATGTATCATTCAGAAATGAGAGCAATGCTCAAGGCTTAGAGTTGCTTTTAGCACAACATATTTAGTAATGCTACAGCATTCATTTCATGCCATTGCCCCTATCACTGGTTCCTGGTGACTTACAGTTTAATATGGAAACATTCTCGTTTCAGGTTGTGGCTATAAAATCAGTATAAACTGGAAATGCACATAATTTTTTTTTAACTTTGAATGCTATATTTGTTTATGTGAGTATGCGTCTTCTAGTTAAGTTGGGAACTGAATAGTTCTAATCTGATTACTGATTAGCCATCTTTGCATACAACTCATTATTGGTGCTAATTTGAAACCCTCAGCATGTTGTCACTATAACCGAAACACCTGAAACCGAAATGAGTCCTTTGTTGGGTTCCAAGTGGTATTTGGCTGGTGTGCCCGACAAACTTTTGCCTAATCATACACCCGCAACCGTGTTGGGGTAACATCCTATATGTACTGTTTTATGCTTCCTACTCATATATGAACATAGCTGAACTGCCTAATGTTCCTAGTCATGGGAGATGACTTAATTATGGAACTAGATTGTGCATCCTATTATTGCTGACCAGTGCAACATGTAAATCAAATCATGCTTGCATGGAAAGGATTTTTCATATGCCCCGTTTTGAAATTTTGATTCTTGTGCTTGAATCATGTGATCAGACTGTCTTCTGATTTTCAGAAATGTCAGGACATGTAGCATGTCTGGCTATGCTATTCTGTATATGAACCCTCTCTACAGGCTGTCGGTTCGAGTTGCTACTGTGGTGATGACCCATTGGAATTTCCTTGCAGAGGTATGAACCCTCATTCCGTATGGTATATCAGCCTCTTTTTTTATGCATCTATTAAAGTAGAACAGCAAATGGTATCATTCCTTTTAAAAATGATAAATTTGCATTTTTGGTGCCTATGTTGAATGAAAAATCCGTTTGCCTTATGTTTCAAATTGGCCCAAGCGATCATTGATTATGCTTAGACCGTTATTGTTCTAAAATGGTAATATTGCCTGTCTCAAGTTATTGACACTGAGAAAATAACTCATGTGATCATTTATGATTCATGCTTAAATTCCCACTACTGTCTTCTGGTGACAATATTTTTTGTCTTAAGGAGATGATCATTAAGAACTATGCTTAGGTTTCTGCTATTTCTTTCCAATGACAAACTGAGCTTCTGGAAGTTTCCTGTTTGAAAATCCGAAGTTTGGTTTTACTGGCACGATGGATTGGCTTGATATTGACCACTAGAACTCTGTTGTACAAGTAAATCACTTGGAGCCTCCAGTTTGGTTAAATGTTTGGAGCTACAAAACGATAACAACATGTTGCCAATTTAAGATATATATATGTACAGCAGTCATGCTGCAAAGTAACTTTATTTGGTTGACTGGCAGGAGTGATGACTCTAATTACACTGCATCTGTGCATTTCTTTTACAGGAAGAGTTTGAGCCACTCCGGTCGGTCAGTTAGATGGGGCATCGCAGCTCTGCTTCAAGTATCAGTGGACGCCACTGAATCTGTGTCCGATTCATCCAGCATGCTACCCATTGGTTCTGATAACTAGACACCCACTTGTTGTTGCCCATGAGAAACATGGACAACGCTAACTTGTAACCACCTACTTGACCGTCGGCAGGATGGTTAGCTAGAATTTATCTCTAATAACCTGGATTGGCGGCTCGTGTTAACCATTCATGAGATCTTCCCCAATGCTATCAATACTGAAGCCTCTAATGGGACACTAGGAAGTCGGCTGTGGTAGCTGGCCTGGACTACTTGTCACCAGTATGCTCTTTGCAGGACAAAAACAGTGACGTGGAAGCGGATGCACATTGAATTATTGGAGCGGATTGGAGGAAGGCGTAGAGCTGGAGATGCCTTTTCTGTGGCATCCATATGGTTGCGATAAATGGTTGGTCTTCCACACCTAATGATTGGAGGATCTGGCCGGGAGTTTCTACATCAGTCACACGTCGGTCTGCCGTGGCAGCTAACATGCAGGTTCCTCCTCCGCCATGATCACGGTTACTTAGCCAGGGTCCTTGTCTAGGGCTTGCTGGTAGTGTCATCACTTGTGCCATGTGAGAAATAATGTACAAGTAGAACTAACATTGTTGTGCTGGTAGCACTTGAAATTTTGTGTGCATGTTCTCTATCAGACTATCACCTCATGGGCATCTTGAGATTTTATTTGGATTTTTTATAAAACTTATAAGTATGGTTCTAAGGTTTTCACGAGTCCACTGAAAGGTGTTTTCCAATATTTTTGCCGCATACATGTGAGAATGAGAATGGCTCCAGCAAGATGTTTCTCTTCCAAACTTCTAGTGAGTTATTTTGTTCTGCACAGCCGATTCTTACACCTGTTTGGAGAAAGTTCACACAAAAGACAAAATACGGGTTAGCGCGCAAATATTCTACTACAAGCTGCTGCTTTATGCTCTTAGAAGGCGACATCGGTGTTCCTCTGAGAGGGATGCTTCTTGTGCCAGGGATGGATATAATTTTTTAATCATTGATTGATTGCTGCGTCAGGAATATCACGAGGAATGTCATGGTGATAACTGGTTAATGAACGGTCCAGGTGCGCGGCGCTGTCTCTATCACAGTGACTGGAACGAACTGGAGTCCTACCATCACAAACTACATCCATATGATGTGTGATGGCACTTCAAACAATGGCCTCTCACTCGCTTTTCCCTGTTCTCCATATTACCAAAAATCCAAAATTTCAACAGAGCAAGGGGACACAGCTAATGCCGACTATTTTACGTGTCCGAATGGCCCACGTAAATAGCTTGCTTTCGAGAGCGCTTTTTTTTTTCTTTTTGTAGGTAATGCCGACTATCATACTGAGTGTTTCATTTTTGGTTCGTGGCTGCACTTATAGCAATGTTAATTTGTTGTTCGACATGGACAAACTCATTCGCAACAACAGATTCATTCTTTTGTCAAATCTTTTGTTCTTCCTTTTCCTCAATTCCTTTATCTATGTTATGTATATACAAAATCAAGATAAAAAAATGCAATAAAACTCAGCCTCGAAAGTTGCAACGAGTCAAATTGTGCATTTAGTTTTTGGAATGGGGGAGCAATTATTTGTATGAACGGGGGCTTATTGTTCTCGGTTGCACTGAACTCGGTTTTGCGATGTCGGCCGTCCGGCCTCTTGTATGCATCCTGGCTACTGATGAACAATATCCTAGCTCACCACAGCTCTGAGTGTCTGTGCAGGCAAGATCGCAGTAGATGCATCCTTCCCTTGCAGAGTAATGAGACTTCGGTGATTTGCCTCTGTTTTTTTTTTCCCAAATATGAAGAATTCGCTTGGACAGCCAACCCATTCGAATTTGAAGCCAGGACCGTCCGGTGTTGTCCGCACGGGCTCCATATGACCACGGAAATATCTGTACTCCATCACATAACACTAATGATCTTACCAAAACGATTTATCAGCACCTGAACTGGAGCACAGATATTTTCTTCACTCGTGAGATATTTCCCGGCCGCGTAGAAACAAATTATTTCCAGCACGAGCAACAGTATAAAGTGTCAGCCTGTCACCAACAAAGCCGATCTTCCTAACACGGATCTCCCTCTAATTGTTAAGTTTATCACCCCATCAAACCAGACAAAACGGACGATTAATTTGCCCTCGATGATGATAGAACATTGAAACACCCCGCGCGCGTCGCGCCAGGCCGAAACGATTTACCGAAAAAGGGCCCGAGATATTTTCACTCCCTGGCCCACTGACGCCGGGCCCGCCGTCTCGTGTCCTGGGACCCAAGGCTCCCGTGCTCCTCGTATAAAATACCGTGCTGCTCGCTCCGCCGTGCTTCGCGTCGCCCGCTCCGCTCATCTCTTGGCCAGCAGCCACGCCCCGGCGTGTCCGTGTGTGTGTGTTCCTGATCCGGTTTGGGTAGTACAGGATCAATGGCGATAGTGCGGGTCGCGGAGGATGTCGAGAGTGGGGTGGTGGGTGCCGGCGGCGGTGGCGTGGGGGCCGCCGCCGAGGTGACGGAGCCGCTGCTCCGGCAGTGCCGCCGCAAGGAGGGCGATGAGGCGGCGGCGGAGTCCAAGATCCGTGACGAGGAGGCGGCGGACGAATGCGGGGACGCGGACGGCGGAGGCTCGCTGCGGATGGTCCTCCTCTCCACCGCCGTCGCCGTCTGCGGCTCCTTCGAGTTCGGCACCTGCGTAAGCCGCCGCCGCCTTAATTACCTTCATTTCTCCTAGGCCTTGATTGCTTGCTCTGTTTGTTCGGCGTGCATTGGTGTTTACGGAGGATCCTTTCAGATATTGCCGTGTATAAAAGGATCTTGCGTCGTTATGATGGACCGTGTCGACAATCCATCGATAGATAAAAAGGACGATGTGACTGCAGTGTTACTGTGATTACTGACAAGAGATAACTAACTAATTATAGCATACGCACTAGTTCTGATGTTCACTTTCAGTTTTAGCGTAATGCGACGGCCAAATGAAAAATATCTCAAAGGAACAAAAAAAGAAGCAGAAAGATAAGCTACATGTATGCATGGGTTTGCAAAATACAAAGCGCAGTGATATGAACAGTTCATCAGATTTGGATGTATCTCAGTCCCACTCCCTGTTAAGGGACCTTTTTATAGCTAGAGGACAAGATTTGTCCTTCGGACAGTATGATACCATGTGTGGTCCACCAGAATGTACTGATATAGCTCAATTTTATTCTCGTTGTCAAACTTGATTCACTTATTCAGCCATTTCGCAGGTTGGCTATTCTGCACCCACTCAGTCAGGAATAGTGGATGACGTCGGACTATCCATATCTGAGGTTTGTAATTGTAACGTGAACAAGGCTTTCTGTGTGCCACCTTGATTTTATTTTGAAAAAAAAACGAAAATGTACCTGGCACTGTTCGGCTCTGAGGTTCTCCCCTGTAACCGTGATGTATGCTGTCATATTTTAACTCGCAGTTTGCGGTTTTTGGATCTATATTGACAATTGGAGCAATGATTGGTGCTGTTACCAGCGGACGCTTAGCAGATTTTCTCGGTCGTAAAATGGTAAAATTACTATACTATCTATTGGGAAAATTTACATACTTTTACTATACATTCATGGTCTCACTGGATCCTCTGCCTGGATTTATAACAGACTATGCGGATATCAGCTATTATTTGCATCTTTGGATGGCTTTCTATACATTTGGCTAAGGTTTATTCTCTGATGAGAAGATTCCTGTTATTATTTCCTATCTGCTACTAATTGAGAACATTGCCAGTTTTCCGTATCCATAACTTACCTTGAATTTACAGAGTGCTATCATGCTCTACTTTGGGAGAATCTTGCTTGGCTTTAGTACTGGAGTTCTTTCTTATGTGGTATGGAACTCTACCACATATATACCACTGCTGAATCTGTTGTGTCTTCCAGTCGCTATCAGTGCCAACATTAATATTTCCCCCTTTACCAATTTCATGTTTTAGTGTGCTGACACTGTTTGATCTGGCAGGTACCTGTGTTCATAGCTGAAATAGCACCAAAGAATCTCAGAGGGGGGCTTGCAACTTCCAACCAGGTTTGAAAACAAGAGACCAAGAGCCTCAGACCTTATAGTAAATTTTCTTGGTGTTAATAGTCACCACTGACAATCTTTTGCAATGCAGCTGCTGATCTGTTCCGGAAGTTCAGCCACCTACATAATAGGGGCGCTGGTTGCATGGCGCAATTTGGTACTAGTAGGTAAGATGTGTTCACATCAATGTATGGATATGATACATATTTATACTTCGAACTGAATCTCGTTTTGAAAAAGCATCAGATTATGTTGAATATTAATTAGTAGAAGTATTGGTGCAGGTTTAGTGCCTTGTGTTCTTCTGCTAGCTGGGCTTTTCTTCATTCCAGAGTCGCCAAGATGGCTGGTAAGGCACTTCCGCCTCCTAAATATTGTGTGCACATGGTTTCTGAATCTATCTGAAAATAGAAACCAGTACCTCATAGTTTCTTGCTTAAACAATGTTAGTGCCAGCAGGACTTCCATTATTTCCTAGCCATAGAATAAATGTGCAATTTAATTTTAGAAAAAACATTTGGTAACCTAATCATTTTCGTCAACTGAAATGAAACTCTATATGCAGATAAATCCTTTGAATTATGTCTCACTTTACATTTAAAAACTGCAGGCCAACGTTGGAAGGGAGAAAGAATTTCACACCGCATTGCAAAAGTTGCGGGGAGAGAGTGCCGACATATCTGAGGAGGCAATTGAGATTAAGGTTGGTTTCTGTCCTAATAGATTGTATTGATTGGAGTTTATATTGTGAAGAATATTTATAAATTATCATTTTGTTTCAGGAATATATTGAATCACTCCGTAGTTTCCCAAAGGCTAGGTTGCAAGACTTGTTTCTGAGCAAAAATATTTATGCAGTCATTGTAAGGAATCACTTCTTCAATGACGTCATATGTTATCTTTTTTTCCCAACCGAACTTTGATATTGATCATATGAATTCTTGTATGCACAGGTGGGTGTTGGCTTGATGATTTTTCAGCAACTGGGAGGGATAAATGGTGTTGGATTCTATGCAAGCTATATCTTCACATCGGCAGGTATGCAAATATATCTAGTATTGTGCTATCATTTTCTAACAGTAGTTTATGAATATGTTGATTTTATCAAAACTTCAGGATTTTCTGGAAAACTTGGAACCATCTTGATTGGAATTATTCAGGTTTGCGATAAGCTGCTTTTTGACAGTAAAAGTTACTAATTATAACATTTTTGTTTATAACGCTGGTCATTTCAGATTCCAATTACATTATTCGGGGCCATTCTAATGGATCGGAGCGGAAGATGTTTTCTTCTGATGGTATAAATTTACAAAGCTGAGCTGATGTATGCAAAGAAAGAATATTAGGTCAAACGTTTTTGTGAGATGCTTTTATGATTTAGGTATCTGCTTCTGGAACATTTTTGGGATGCTTCCTGACTGGAATATCCTTCTACCTAAAGGTAACTATAATATTTCTTAAGTTTCTAACCTAGCACGTGAAAGGAAAAACTTTTGAAACCAACAGCATACTGATAATGGAAACCTCTCGGAAACCCACTGGTGAAAGAGTCAACTCATGCTAATAAGACTGTACCGAGGATGTTTTTCTTTTCTTTATGAAATATAATGGTGGATGCTTAATCCTTTATTAGGCACAAGGACTATTTCCAGAATGGGTTCCCACATTGGCCCTTTCCGGCATACTGGTAAGGGACGCTTAACCCCTGTACTTAATTTGCAGTATGAAATATTTAAAGATGATTGTAATATGGATGCATTATAAGTTAAGCCTTGAAACCTTGAAATGTACTACAGTCATGCATTTTCTCTGGTATAACATAGCACACTGTCTCCTGATGCTGCTTTCTGTAATAGGTGTACATAGGGGCATACTCAATTGGAATGGGTCCTGTCCCCTGGGTTGTCATGTCTGAGGTAAAGTGGCATCTCGATTGGGTTTACATGATCCTCTTACAAGTTGTCAAATGTTACAACAAATACGCTGGTGATTTACTTGTCTTGAATTGATTTCCTACAGATATTCTCAATTAACATGAAAGCAATTGGTGGAAGCTTGGTGACCCTTGTTAGCTGGTTAGGTTCCTTTGCAATTTCTTACTCGTTCAGCTTCCTCATGGACTGGAGCTCTGCAGGTAATGCACCTGGCACTATTGCAGTTCACCTGAAATTTTTTTTCACTTCTCTTTTACACTTTGGAAAGAAAAATGCAATATAGTCATTAAATTGACTGTATCAGAAGAAGAATTTCCTATTAACAAATAGAAAAGAAAAACAACGGAATTAACCCTTCATGCTCACATTTATTCTCCTCCTTGTTGAATACAGGAACCTTCTTTATGTTCTCTGCTGCGAGCTTAGTCACCATACTGTTCGTTGCAAGGCTGGTACCTGAGACCAAAGGAAGAACACTCGAGGAGATCCAGGACTCTCTAAATTCCAGAAGATAAAGGATGTATTGTGGATACTATAGTATTCCAAGATGGAGAGGAAAAGGATACGCTTTCCTCGCCCTGCCTCAACTGTGGCCTTGCCGCTTGGCTTCTGCCCATTGCAGAAGATAAATGAAGCAATTTTGGCCTTGTCCCCCTTCCGTGTCTTTCTCACCTCCTTGCCTCCCTGTAGCCTGTAGTGAGCCCTATGTAGTTTATGGGTAATGCAATCGAGATTATGTACCATGTTCCTCCATATTACAGAGTAATAAGTAAAAAGCCATTATTCTATCTTCACTACAGCAGATGACAACAAGTGCCTAGTGTTATGACGTGTTGCCATGATAAATTATTTTGTGTGGAAGCCTTCTGCAAAAATCTAAAAGAAAATTTTGTGAACTAATTTGTTCAAATAATTGCTACTAACCTTCAAATTCTAAATTCAGTCCAGCATTTTAAAATTAGTTAAAATTTAACTTCAAATTTCCCAAATCAATGTACTTTTTATGTTGTTGAGGCAGGAAATCGGCTTCAAATTTGAAGCTGGAACATTTTCCATTTGTTTTTAAAAAGAAACTGAATGCTCAATAACAACGGTCTATTTGGCTACAAAATTGTATTGGTAGAGTATATGTATTTAACGAACTATAAATGGTTTTTGCAAAACAACAACAACAAAGTATTAGGAACAGCAAGTAGCAATTTGGCGCCATCACTATTGTGGCTCTGCCACTGCGCCACGTAGGGCCATCACTATTGCAGCTAACGCAAAATGGTGAACTATTTGATTTCCCCACGCGTTGCTGTGGAAAGATGAGGACATATTTAGGAGACATGTTTTGTTCTTGAGCAGTTCTCACGCTAATCAGATTGATTCCAAATCAGTCTATTATAAAGATACTAATTAATAAGATGACTCAAACAATATTGTGTTAGGAGGTGATTACCACAATAATGGTCTTAGTTGTGGATGTGAAACGCATGAGTGACACCACAATTTGGATATATGATTTCATTGTCATGTAGCATTAGACTAATCTGGTTTTAAGAAGACCAACAGCTGAAACACTCCAATTAAAGATGTCACAGAATAGATCATGTCAAAAGCAATTGACTCGGATCCGATCTGAATCTATTGATCTATATTGGTAATTTTCCGCTAATGCTTGGCATCAGAGAATTAGCTAAGATGCTATTTCAGAATGAAAATAAAAGTGTATTATATTTTCAATGGGATGTACTGATAAACAGTACAATGGGATGTACAGTCTTGGCATCTGCAGTTAAAAAACAATATATGAACAATATTATCATGATAACTAATCAACCTCTAATATCTTCTTTTAAGTATAATTTCATCAGGTTGAATTATATCAGTAGGCTTATTCCTGTCAGACCAACATGAACTGCCAAAAACTTACTAAGCTGAGCATGGGGCAGAAGTATATATCAAGAGAACATGAACTAAAAGTGCAATATTGTTTATAAGAAGAGGGGGGAAACCTTAAAATAAGAAAAATCAAGGGAAAGGACACCTGCAATGTTTCTAATCAGGAGCCCAGGTCCGAAGGGACTGATCCTGGGAAAACTAATTCGATTCCGCATAGGAAATTGTAAACAATTCGTAACCAAAAGCACCACCGTATGTGTGTGTTTGAGAGAAAGAGAGAGATTGAGATGTGCGACATGGCCACATGATGCTTTCCATGGATGGCGAAGAAGGGAGAGACGGTATAAGTAAAACTAAATGCAACCATTATTTCTTTCCAGCGGAGTTGAGAAGGCTCCTTTTGGTGCATGTTTCAAGTTCCTTGTCAAGTGGACATGGTGGTGAGGGCAGTTTCGGTTCCTTGGTGCATGTTCAACATTTGTTGAAATTAATTCACTACGACACTCTCTAATGGGGCGATCCATAGATGATGCACGGTGGTGATGAACTGAACAAAAAAATTGATGGCCCATATTATTTAGGCGTTGTGACACAATGAGGATTGATCTTTAGACACTTTGTGTGTATGCCTTATATAGACATTTATAGATGGATACCTGGGATAACTTAATTAGTGGTTATTCAGATTCACCCTCATGATATCTGTTCCACTTATATGCACTACAGACCATGAGGTTGGCAGCAGTTGTCAGTATCTTTGGTTGGCTTATTACTGTATATTTAGGAAAGGTACGTTTCTCCCTCACTTATTTTATCTCTAAAGTTACTATTTCTTGTAACATTAAACCTGGCCCTAAATGGCATAATTAAATGATGATATGTTGCTCTATGCTGGAAGAGTTTTGCTGGGCTATTGTACCGGAGTTCTTTCCTATGTGGTGGCCATGTTTAACCTTTTGATTCCCCTGACTTTGCATTCTCCTTTTTAATATTTTTCATGCTTTTTACTCGGTATCTGTGTAGCAACATACTATTTGGTATTTGCCGTTAGATTAATGGCATATCCAAAAAAAATTTACTAACCTTTGCCCTGGGATAAAATACCACATGTTCCTGTGTTTATTTCTGAAATTGCACCAAAAGAAGTCCGAGGGGATCTTGCAACATCTAACCAGGTCAGGGACTCTTGCACTTCTTTTTTACCCTTTGGAAAGAAAAATTGCAGTATAATTATTGAATTTTCCTTGTCAGAAACAGAATTTCAGATTTATAAATAGAAAAGAGAAACCATGAAATGAACCCTTCGCTCACATTTATTCTCCTCCTCGTGGAATACTGCGAGCTTGATCACCAACTGCTCGTTGCTGAGGCTGGTACATGAGACCAAAGGAAGATCATTCGATGAGATCCATGACTCTTTAAAGTCCAGAAGATAGGTTGTATGCTAGAGAACTAAGATAAAATTCCAAGATGGAGAGGAAATTTTGATTTATGTGGTGAAATCATGTGTATATATGTGGTATGCACATAACATAGGGGGCCCTGGCCCCCTTCAGCCTCTCCCTGACGTCACCCCTGTTTAGTGAGTCTTATGTAGTTTACGGATGATGCAAATCGAGATTATTTACCATGTTCCTCCAAGAGATTTTCTAGAGAAAGTATAGGCTTTTCCTGTATCGAAATCCATTGCATTTAACTGTATCAGACGATGTATATTTTGTGTAGACCAAATGTGATCAAATAATTTCTAACACTTCAAATTAAAAAAATCCGGTCCATTTAAATCTTTTGAATTTTAACCACAGATTTCACAAAACCAGCACTTTCTTTATTATTGTATTGTTGAGGGGGGACAGTCGGTTTCTGTCTTCTGCTGCATCCTCAACAGGGTTAATCCCGCGGTAAACCAGAATGGTTTTTAGAAAAGCCTGTCTAGTCCAGTTTACCTCAGAGACCGGTTTTCTTTTTTTAAAATTCAAAAAAAATAAAATTAAAAAAATTGAAACAAAAATATGTAAAAAAAATAGACGTAATTTGCAGTGCAATGGTGGAACAACAAGCGAAAATTTAATCGTTTGATGGGTCAAAAAATCACGCAAGTTTTCTGGTTTGAAAAGGAAGGAAAAAAAAGGAAAAAGGAACTTTTTTCTCTCCATTTTCGAACAAGCAAACTTCCTCGATTTTTTCGACCGAGCAAACAATCGAATTTTCATGTTATTGTTGCACCATTGTGCTACAAATTGCATCTAGTTTTTTGTTTAATTTTTTTTCCAAAATTTCCCCTTTTTTTAAATTTTGCAATAAAAAACCGGCAAACCGGGTAAACCGGCTGACTGGTTTTCTGTTTTTTTTCCTCTGGTTTTCTCGAAATTCGGTCCGGTTTCCTTGTGAATCGGTCCAGTTTATCGATCGGTTTGCTAATTTCGAATTCAAATTTTGGATTTTGAAATTCTTTCGGTTTTCGAACAGGTTTTTTGGTTTTTGGAAAACCAGTCAAACTGGTGGCGTGCGGTTTTACCCATTCATTCGGAATTTCAAAACTTGATCCTGAACATGGTTTCGAATTTCGAAGCTGGTTGGAGTTTTTCCTTTTGCATAATATTTAAAAATAAACTGACCGGGCACTGTAATTCATCACCGTTGGCTTTAATACAAACAAAAATGCACCCTACTGTCAAGATAGCTCAACAACAACCGTCTCAAAAAAAAAAAAAAAGATTGCTCAACAGCAACGGTCGATGGATGCCTGCGAACTTATACTGGTAGCAAATCCGTCGTGGATATTCTGAATTATAAATGATTATTATTGCAAAAAAAATATCATCGTAATAGTGGAGCATTCGCAACGGAAAAAGTATAGCAACTGCGCATAACTTTCCGGCTCCGCCACCGTGCCACGTATGGCTGCAACGCGTCCTTCGTCCGCCGCCGCGTCGCCCCTGCTCCTCCGCCACACTTGCGCCGCCCTTTCCGTCACCTTTCGCCACCGCAAGCATTGGCAATTGGTGGCTGCACGGCGCGATGACCGAGGAGCGCAGCTGACGCTGCCGGGCGAGCGGTGGCTGCCGCCAGCAGCTGCTGACGGATGCAAGCGCGCCCGCGGAGCGGCGGCGGCAGCTGGGGAGACGCCCTACGGAGGCAGCAGGGGGCAGGGGTCGCTGGGGATGGTCCTCCTCTCCACCGCGGTGGCCGTGTGTGGCTCCTTCGAGTTTGGTACCTGTGTAAGTGCTCTGATCCTCCTTGTTACTGACTGACTGCATAGGATTTCCTAGCTCCAAGAAGCATAACCTGGACAGTTCTTGATTCGGTTCGTATCAACGAGTGTAATAAGGTGTACTGGTATGCAGGTCGGGTATTCTGCTCCCGCTCAAGCCGGAATTATGGGCGACATTGGGCTCTCCAACTCCCAGGTTGGTCGTTAGGCTGGCACTTGATTTTTTTTTTGTTTGTCTTCCTTGACTGTGGATAAAATTAAATTTTGTGTCAGGAATGGTAGTAGTAGGTCAACAAGTGTAATTTCAGCTGATCTTAGCAGAATATGAAAGAACTATGACCGCTCACAAATTTGGTTGATCAAGTAGATATTATAGGATTTAAAACGCTGCAAAGCTGCTCGTCCTTCTGGAAACGTTTTTTCAGCTCGAAATTTCATTTTTATTTACCAAACATCTTGTACGAACATGGCTTTTGTTGACTTTTTTCATGACAAATACATTGTGATTCATGTCAACCTTGTAGTATGGTGTCTTTGCATCTGTCTTGACCATTGGGGCAATGGTGGGTGCTGTAACTAGCGGCCGCCTCGCAGACACACTTGGACAAAATGGTGAACTATTTGAATTGTTAACTGGGATAACTTAGTGGTCATTCAGATTCTCTGTCATGATATCTGTTCCGATTATATGCACCACAGACCATGAGGCTGGCAGCAGTTATAGGTATTTTTGGTTGGCTTAGTGTATATTTAGCAAAGGTACGTTCCTCGCTCATGTGTTTCCTTTCTTCAGTTGCTGTTTCTTTAAACATTAAATCTGGCCCTAAATGACATATAGGATGCTATGATGCTCTATGCTGGAAGAGTTTTGCTGGGCTATTGTACTGGAGTTCTTTCCTATGTGGTGGGCATGTTTAACCTTTTGTTTTTCCTGACTTTGGATTCTCCTTTTTAATCTTTTTCATGCTTTTTTACTCAATATCTGTGTAGCGAGTTTGGTATTTTCCGTTAGCTTAAGGATCGTATTTCACTACACTAACCTTTTCCCTGGGCTAAAATACCACAGGTGCCTGTGTTTATTTCTGAAATAGCACCAAAAGAAGTCCGAGGGGGTCTTGCAACATCTAACCAGGTTAGAGATTATGGAGCTGAAGGTTCCTTCTTTCAAATTTTATTTAATGAATCTTAAAAATTATTCCATGCTCTCTGTGCGTGCAGTTGTTCATTTGTTCAGGATGTTCAGCTTCTTACATTATTGGTGCATTCCTTTCATGGCGTTCTTTGGTTTTAGTAGGTAACAATTATCATTACATGTATGTTCACATATCCAGCGTCAAGCAGAACTAATGTGGAACTTTTATGCAGGATTAGTACCTTGTCTTATCCTTCTTACAGGGCTTTTCGTCGTTCCAGAGTCTCCAAGGTGGCTGGTGAGACGGTAACTTACTTCTGCGTGAAATATTGTGTTTCTTTTAACTCTCTAGTTTGTTGCTGGAGAATGAATTCATTATAACTTCTCCATGGGTTTTTACCTTCCAAGTTCCAACCATAAAATCTTGTTTGCATTCATGGCTTGTTTGAGAATGCAGTACTTGGTGAACTAAGTTAAAATTAATAATCAAATGAAAATAATAAACCTTTGACTCAAGTTAGACTTCTCATTCATCTTTCGATCATATGACAGGCCAACACGGGGAGAGAGACAGAATTTCAAGTTTCATTGCAAAAGCTTAGAGGGGAAGATTCTGACATATCTGGAGAGGCTACTGAGATTAAAGTTGTTTCTTCCCAAAATAGCTTTCATTAATCAAAAAAGTGGACTGTAAGTTATTCAGGACATTTTTATGCAGGATTATATTGAATCGATTCGGAGCTTACCCAAGGCCACGATTCAAGATTTATTTCAGAGAAAAAATATATATGCAGTCACTGTAAGAAATTTCTTCAGTTCTTTTTTTGAAATAACTCAATCTTTGCTCCTAAAAGCAGAAATCCAGAAATGCATGGTGTAAACCACCATCTTCTGGATGTGACGAAAGAAGTTCAGAGCTAACTCTGTAACTTTGGTACACAGGTTGGTGTTGGCCTGATGATTTTTCAGCAACTGGGAGGAATAAATGCATTAGGCTTCTATACGAGCTATATTTTTTCTTCCGCAGGTGCTTGATCTAGATTATTTTTCCCTGATAGCAAATGAGGCACATGTAATTGTTCTTTCCTCACAATTCAGGGTTTTCTGGAAAACTTGGGACTGTCTTGATTGGCGTTATTCAGGTTCATGATAAGACATTCTCTGTCAATGGAAGTGATTGGTTATAGCATTTTCTATAACTACAACCATTTCAGATTCCTATCACGTTATTGGGGGCCCTTCTCATGGATAGGAGTGGAAGAAGAGCCCTTCTTTTGGTATAAACACTCCAAAACTTAGCTGATGTACCCCGAGAGAGAAAAAAACGACTGCTATTAATGGATTGTGATATTTTTATGATTTAGGTCTCTTCATCTGGAACATTTCTAGGATGCTTTCTGACTGGACTATCATTCTATTTTAAGGTAACACAGGCATTGTCAGTCTGTCAATCTACAGGGGAACAGTTCACTTCAATGTTTGGAACCATCAGTCAATTGTTATGGCTGGTAGTTGAATAACTTGGAAGAAAATTCTTTCAAATTGTATTTACTAAAAATTACCGTTAGCTGTTCAACTTTAGATCAAGTTCTAATATGCCTCTGTGCTTATCTATTGTTTTCTTCAATGCTAAATTAATTTAATTCTTTTGATAAATTTTATTATCTGGAGTGTTGTAGCCAAATGTAAGGCAGCGAAGTTATAAAAATGATATCACTAAAATGAAGCTGAATAAAGATTTGAATAAATAGGAACTAAATTTACATTTCTTTGAATGCCCATGGCCTATCCATTTATTTCTGTCCAGAAAATTATGGGGCAAACGTAGAATTATTTTTCTTCGTTTTTGATTTATTATGCTTTTCATGATCTTACAGGCACAAGGACAGTACTTACAGTTGGTTCCTAGTTTGGCTCTTTGTGGCATATTGGTATGGAAATCACAATCATTGCTGGGGTTTATATAACTTAAGTTTACAGTCATTCACATGTTCCATGACCATCAGCTAATTCTTAGAGGGTCTCTCTCAAATTGCTGATTCGAATAAACTCTTTTCATTCTGTAACCTTCATCTAATTATCTATTGGAAATTCTACATTGTAATATTGCTTCCTAAAACAGGTTTATTATGCGGCATACTCAGTAGGAGTGGGACCAGTTCCTTGGGTTATCATGTCTGAGGTATGAAAATTTAACATGTGAAAAATTCTACATGATGCTGGTATGCTTAGGGGCATTGATTATGTAAGGGGCTCTACTTCAACTGATGATTATATTGCCACAGATATTCCCAATTGACATGAAAGCAATAGCTGGAAGCTTGGTAACCCTAGTTAGTTGGATTGGTTCCTTTGGGATTTCATACTCGTTCAACTTCCTTATGGATTGGAACTCCGCAGGTAAGTTCTTCTGACACAGCAAATTAGGACTGTGAGAAATAACAGGGCTAATAAAAACAGACGTTTTAAATGGAAATGACTTCAAAAGCTGATTTTTTACTGTACAGAAGTTGTATTTTCTATTTGATTTAGATGATCACAGAGCAGTATTCGTTTTTTGTTTCTGTTCGCAGGCACATTCTTTTTGTTCTCTGCTGCAAGCTTGGTCACTGTGCTGTTTGTGGATAGGCTAGTACCAGAAACCAAAGGGAGAACACTGGAAGAAATTCAGGAGTTGCTCAAAGCCAGGACATGATACATTAAGATGAAGCAAGTATTAATTGTTACCCTCTCGGAATCTTGATGCTAATAATCTCTTTTAGATTCTCATGCCGTATGCACTGAGGCTCATTTCATTTAGGACACACACGGTTTTGTATCAGTTGTTTAGTGGTTTTAAAGTTCCATTGTTGTAAACCGAGTCTCATAATTGGTCCCCATATGAGATAAAGAAGATGTAAGGAGACTATTTTTCTCTCTCTAATACAAAGAAGCGCAGTATTAATTGTTACTCTCCTGCGTTTTCGAAAAAAAAAGGACACAAACACGGGTTCTTCGCACGATGACTTGGTTTTCAATAAATGTAGGTACAAATATAATTATAGTGACAACGAAATTCTTATGGTTGTGAATTTGTTGATATAAGCTTACGTTGCAATTTTAGATACATTTTACCATAGCATGATTACAGGCTCTGAGGAACTCCGTAGGTAAGTTGTCGTACCCCATCTCTGGAGCAATAGCGCTTACCGTATCAGTCCCTGGATCAAACGCTGATACAACGCTTTACACAGAATGACATCACAGTCTCATACCCTTTTTATAATATTACCAATCTCATACAAGCCCTTTTATTATACAAAAGGTCTTACAACAAAGGCCAGCGGCCTGACCACAAGAACAGACAACACACCGAATAGCTGCTACAGCAGCAGCACTAGACTACTACTCCAGCGGAAGACGGAGCGGCACCACTCCAACAGGCAGACTTGCGTGCAGGCTGAACCCTAATCTTCACCTCCATCAGCTTCTAACTCCGGCTCATCTTCTGAATGATTGAAGCAAGAGTGAGTACTTAAGGTACTCAGCAAGCCTAACACGAGGGGTAAGTTATGCAAGGGGTTTATCAAAGGATAGGCTGAGGTTTATCACAACAAGGCGTGAAAGCCAAGTTTATGCAAGGTTGTTTTGAAAACAAAGCAGTTCGCAATCTAATCAAGTATCTGTAGAGATTAGTGGGGTTGGGCGGCCCTGGGGGAGTTACTGTCCATCCCGTCAGTGCCTCAAGTTTTATCACTGGCCGACAACCAGCACACGGCTCCAAACCGGTGTATTCCGAAAACACGCCAAGGATATCTCACACAGAAATCTAATCATAGTGTGGCCATTGCTTTCGCGTTGTCCAGTACCGTGGAACACGGCTTTCCGGAAAGATTCATAACCTCGGCCGAGGGTGCATAAATTTCCCCACAAGGTAGATCAGTCCTCCACCGATTTCTCGGCTTGAACTTTGCTACTAAAGGTCCCGTACCTTCCAGTATCTCCGCGGCATCCACCCACGGGCCAAACCAGGGGTCCATGATTTACGCATGGCTCAAATGAGTCTCCGACCGGACCTCGGTACCAGGTACATGAATAGTCATGGCTCAAAGGAGTCTCCAACCGGCACCGAGTCTGCTCCTGGCTCCCGCTTACTCCGCAAACCGGGTGAGTACCGAGATCAACCGGAGGGTGTGGTTCCAATCCCCATCCCATACTGGGCTTGTGGCTGCGCGTATAGTGCTAGGCAAAGGCGGCACAAGAACCGGTCCTTATACGACCGAAGCAGGCACTTCAATAGCTATCCTCCCCGAGGCATAGCTCCCAGAGATATCCTCCCCACTGAGGACTACCTCGCCTGCTCCCGCCAAAACATCCCCCCACTATGGGTTGCACTTATCATTAGTCCCACCATTTCACATTTACACACACCACCAAGACTCACGCATTTTACACGAAAATCATGTGAGCAAGATTAATTAAACACATATGGTGAAAGTCCTAAGCGGCAAAGCAATCCAACATATCATTAAGGTATTTAATGATTGTTGGTTCCTAGGGTTGAGAAGGGATCAGGATATATTCAAGTCAAGGCATGGCAAACAATTATTGCATAGGACCTTCTAGCATTTAAATCCATTTAAATACCATGCACATTTATTTGTAAACAGCTCTAAATAGGATATTTTGCAAATATAGGATCAACATGATCAAAGGGAGTTAGACTTGCCTTCCCAAAAGTCTTCTTCTTCTAAGTCCTCGTATTCCAATCCTCAGGTTCTTCTTCGAAGACTTGATTATCTAGCGATAAAAGAAAATAAATCTACCGCTCAAGCAATCAAGCAATAAATCAAATAAAACCAAATAGAGATCAAGGTTAGATTGGATCTGGTGACAATGAATAGAGGATGATTTTAGATAAATTTTGGCGGAAGAATCGCCAAAATCGGAGTTCGAACAGAAAAGATATGAATTTTGGAAGTTTGTCGGGAGAAGGGATTAATTAGGATTACGCTTAATAAATTAAGCATTGATAGAATCCTAATTATTTTGGGATGAACAATGGTTGGAAGATGTTTAGAATGGCTCAAAGTATTTTTAGGAATTTTTCTGGGATTTTTGTGATATAGAAAATGTGTTCGAAAAGGAAGTTGGGTGCACTTTCTGTGTGGACTTATTATTTTCAGCACGTGTGTGAGAGTGACAAGTGGGTCAGGGGGTCTGGGGTTTCATTTGCAGGAGTTGAAGTGCTTAAAGGGCTTTATTTGCAAGTGTAGAAAGGTTCTGGGGACTTTTTGGTAAAAACAGAAAGTTGCCAGGGACCTACTTGCAATTTTGGAAAAGTCAGGGGTCTTGGTGTAAAAAGATAGGGGCCAAATTGTAATTACAGCAAAGTATAGGGACTTTTCTGTAAAAAGTTAGGACCAAAACAGAATTGTTTAGAAGGTTAGGGGCTTATCTGCAAAAGTTCAAGGGCAGGGAATTTCCAGGGATTTTGGAATTGTTTTTCTATTGGAAAACCAGTGGACCAAGTCTACGTGGGCTGTGGACCGGGGCTGGGCGGCGGTCCACTGGTCCATGGTGGACCGGGGCGTCTCGCGCGGCGGCGTGTCGCCGGAGAGCGCGCCGGCGGCGGCTAGGTGGGCGGAGGGTCGACGGGAGCGCGTCGCGGGGTTAGTGCGCGCGACGGTGAAGCTACGGCTGGGTGATGTCGTCGACGTCGACTATCGGAGCGGCGGCGCGGGCTCGCCGGAGTTGGCGGTCGCGGCGGCAGCGCGGCGGCGTGCGACGGGGAAGTGCGAGGGTGCGGGATTTCTCGAGTGCGTGATTCCATTCGGGTGCGCGTGAGGTCGGTGAACCGATTGGTGGGCTCGTCCGGGCCGGAGGAAGCCTCACGGCGGCCGGCGACGAGGAGGGGAGCGGCGGTGCGGTGGTGCTTGGTGAAGAACTAGCGCACGGGCGCGCGAGAGAGGAAGAGAGGGCGCACAAGAGAGAGAAGGGCGGCAGTGCTCACCGTGAGCTCGTACGGGTCGGAGGAGTGGCGGGAGGTGGCCGGCGACGAAGGGGGGAACGGCAAGGAGGTTGTCGTCGATCTCCTCGCACGGGACGCGGCTGCGCGAAAGGAGGAGGGGGAGAAAAGGTTCTGGGTGGAGCGGGGAACCCAGAGAGAGGGGAAGAAGGGGGCGGGGCTCCTCGGAGGCGGCGGAGGGCCTCACCGGACTTCTCGTCGGAGTAGGGAGAGAGAAAGGAGGAAGGAGGAGAAGGGTTGGCCTGGAGGAGGGGGCGCGGCTCCGTTTTAAAGACGGTGAGGCGGTGGAGAAGGCGGCGGGGCTCGGACTTGACGGGCGCGGCAAGTAGCCCGAAGGCGGCGGCGACAGGAAGGCGGTGGCGGTGGCGCACGACGGGACAGGACGAAGGGAGGAGGACGGCGACGCGGCGCGGGCCTGGCGGGCTGCGCTGGGTTGGCTGGGCCGGGAGAGCGACGCGGCCCAGGAGGGAAAAGAAAAGAGGAAGGGAGGGAAAGAGCTGGGCCGGCCGGGGGAGAAAAATGAAAAAGGGCGGCCCGGGAAGGAAATAGATTTGATCTTTTTCTGGGAATTGAAAGGATTTGAATTTGAAGAAGATTCAAATTCGAACGAGGTTTTAAATCAAACAAACACTCAAGATAAAACAAGAAAAACTCAGAGGTGCTCATGATGAGATTTGTGCAAGTTTTCAAAAAGAAAAAGTTTTAAAATTGGGGTGGTTTGGCTAACTTTAATCACACACTTCATTTTAATTTCTTCTAAATTCGAAAAATTCAAATTTTTAGTGAATTTCAAATGAAGGCAAAAACACGGGACGTGACATAAGTTCTTTCTCCACAGAAAATTAGGACAGTGAGGAATAGCAGGGCAAAAGGTGAACAGACGTTTTAAATGGAAATTGCTTCAGGAGCTGAATTTTGCAGCTTTAAAGTTATAAGTGCGTATACATTTTGGACAATAAGTTATGTGATATGTCCTAACGATTGTCGATCATGTAGCTCTCAGGACAAAGTTTGGATCCACACGTTATAGAATGATGATTTTGCACCAAATGTTGAATTCGGTTCGGTGTGTATAGTTGTGTCAGTTGGATCCATACCTGAAAAGGAAATTCTTATTTGGAGCACGGTCTCCCCAGTTGTTGAATCAAGTTTGTCTCATTATTGCATCAACTATTCTCAGTTGCTGTGTACTAGTATGCATGTGAAGCAAGAGTTTCAGAATTTCTTGTCCATAATAGTTCTAAGGAAAAAAAGGGAAAAAGCTTTTTTTTTTTAGGGGAAGGGAAAAAGCTTATATAAAAATGATAAAGGAAACCGTTGTACACGGACCGACTACTCTCTGTGCTTTGGGCCGTAAGTAGGCGGACTGGGGCGCACTCTGGGCCCTGCGCGCCCCGCCATTCCTCCATCACTACCGCCATTGCTCGCTATGTCTAACACTCCCTCTCCGTCTCTTCGTGTCTTCGCCGCCGCCCCCTCTGACCCCTCACGCGCCTAGGGTTTCGGATCGCGTCGCTCTGCTCCAACCCTTCCAGCGAAAGGCGCTGCGCTCTCCTGATCGCGTCCCAGCTCCCACCTGATCAAATCTCCGCTAGATCCGTGTCCCCACCGCCGCGGCCTCACTGTCGATCGAACAAGAAAGGAATCCAAGGAGATGGCGATCGCACGGGAGCTACCCGAGGAACTTCTGGCCGACGTCCTGCGCCGCCTGCCGCCGCGCGGCCTGGCCGCGTCGCGGCGCGTCTGCCGGGCGTGGCGCGACGCCGTCGACGCGCACCGGCTGCTGCGCCCCGACCTGCTCCCGCGCGCCGTGCGCGGCATCTTCATGAACTACTGCGCCATGAACGTCCCGGAGTTCTTCTCGCGCCCCACGACGGGTCCCGCGGTTTGGGGCGATCTCGAGTTCATCCAGGGGTTCTGGGAGGTCAAGGACCACTGCAACGGCCTCCTGCTCGGCGAAGCCACGGGCGGGCACCTCTACGTAGCCAACCCCGCGACGCGGCGGTGGGCGCGGCTGCCCCGCTGCCCGGCCTCACGCATGGGGGAGGCCTTTCCTGCACCGGCGTGCTTGGCGTATGACCCAATTGCGTCTCCCCAGTACGAGGTATTCTCCATCCCCATTCTCCCTTACAATGTGGAGAACAGGCTGGGCCCTGAGATGCTGCACTCTGAATGGCCGCCATCATCGTACGCGCTGCAAGTGTTTTCATCGCTAGCTGGCCGTTGGGAGGAGAGGCTGTTTGCTCGGGAAGGATGTGCGGCAGGGGTAATCAGCGACATGAAAATGTGTAGGGGCTGGGGGCACAGTGTTGCATATTGGCGAGGAGCGCTTTACTTTTATCAGGCTACTGCTTCTTTCATAAGGTGGGTATTCTATTTAAGAACTTGGTTTGATAAGCTTAATTTTTGCTAAAGTTACCCCTTTTTTTTCTGCAGCGTATTCATGTCAAATGCAAAGTACAAATTTGTTCCATTGCCAACAGATGTTGAATTCACGAATCATGGAGGCTGCTTTCAGATAGGAAGATCACAAAAGGGGGTGTATGGTGCATTCACTTATGACTGGTACGGACTTCAGATTTTTTTCCTTGACGAATCATATGGTCAGGCGGTGTGGGTGTTGCAGCATCGAGTTGATCTTAAGACCTTTGTACTTAAGCTACATGCATGCGAGGATTACGAAGAGGAGCTGCCTGAAGGTCCTTGGGTATTACAGAATATCAATGACTATAAATATCCTTGTGGCAATGATAATGAACCGATAGTGGAAGAGAAATATGAATGGAACTCCGACGATGACAATGTTCTCGACACTGAACATATGGTTGAAGGAAGCTACCCTGGATATATTGGCCTTCTTGGATTTCATCCTTACAAAGAAGTACTCTTCTTGGATGCAGCCCTTAGAAGAGGAGTAGCCTATCATTGGAATACCTCAAAGTTTCAAGACTTGGGTAAAACATTTCCGAAAGATTATGCTGAAGTTGCTGGCCATGTGGCAAGTATAGATACATCTTTCCCATATACGCCATGTTGGATGGAGAACTTCCCCGAGACCAAATGGGATGGTAGCACTGAATCTGATGAAGATTAGCACAAATGTCTCAGCACTGAATCATGTTTGTCCTAAGTAATGTATGTGCTGTGACTTTTGTTGGGAAATAGTCTTGAGTGACCATATTGTGTGTGTGTTTGATCACACCATCAGTCTAGATAATGCTATCAAACTTGTATTCTGAGCCTAATATATTTGACTTTAATAGTCATAATTATTCATATATTTTTGCTGTGTTCTTTGAACCCGTGTAACCATCATGAACGGCAGAGGCAAAGCTACTATAATTTTTGAACACCTGAGCTTGTCCTCACTTATCGCTTTGTCAACCTCATGTGGTATTTCGTTATACTTGTAGAACGTGGATATTCAGTGTCGCCATGTCGTGGCACATTTCTTTGATTTTTCCAACATCTGCGTTGACCTGTGGCTTTGACCCTAGTTTACGATGAAACAGAGCATGATGGCCAGAAAAAAGTATCTCTGAGTTCATCCATGCAAGAAGCTTATTGTAGAGCACGGTTCACAAGTTGTACTTTAAGCTTTGTTAGGCTGTATATGCAAAATAAATCAGAAGGGACTAGGAGTCTAGTAAGATGTGAAAACAGATTGGGTTCCGAACAAGAAGAACAATAGGCCATGAGAGGAGTTAAACTAATCAACGAAGTGATGGAGCAGATAGCGCAGATACAAGCAGGATGGCATGGAGGCAAAAGACTGATCACTCTTGAAGACGCGCCGCCTGGTCCGTGCTACCCACGTCGCGTATCCAGGGAACTCCACGCTCCAGCTCCACCTGTAGGTAAAGTCGATTCCACATGCAAATCTTGGGCTTTGAACTCTTGTGATGCGAGTGTCATGGTGCTCGACTGCTGGAGCCAAAGTTCAGACGAAAGAACTATTCTTTTTTACCACGAGAGCAACAGATAAAAAAAGATTTATGCTTTAACAAACCAAATAGAGAGCAATAATTGGTAGGAGATTTTCAATTGTGAGATCGATCAGAGCTGCTATGCTGGAGAATGAACAACCGATAAATTTTAAGTGCAGGGAGACGAGCTGCAGCTGTTGTTGAGCTGAAACTTCTCGCTGGAGTGCCAGAGAAACTGATGCAGAACGCTCATCTGAATGGGCGACCAGGCGAACGAAAAACTCGATCGTATAGTACCAGGGTCAGGTTCAAATTATTTGGAAACCGAAAATAGAGAACTGTTGGAGAGGGTCACTTTTTTTGCTCCTAATATATCTTTAGATACTCCCTAAACCTATCTTTTAGGAGTTTTTTTTTTTTGGGTTCCGAACCTGCAAAAAACGCCGATCCGTACTCCGCAGTGCGTACGTATGGGATACGATCTGGTGGCGGATCCGATCTCGCTAACAACTTGCAGCCTCATAGAAATCGTGTTTGTATCCTCAGCCACCGGCGGCCGCGTTGCCAGCCATGTCGACGTCGGGCAGAAACGACGGAACCGATGACATGACCCTGGTACGGGAGCTGCCCGCCGACGTCCTCGCCGACGTGCTCCGTCGCCTCCCGCCGCGCGGCGTGGCCGCGTCCCGGCGCGTCTGCCGGGCGTGGCGCGACGCCGTGGACGCGCACCGGCTCCTGCGCGCCGACCTGCTCCCGCTCGCCGTGCGCGGCTTCTTCCTCGACTACTGCGCCCACGGCAGGGAGTTCTTCTCGCGCCCCACGACGGGGCCCGCCGTCCGGGGCGACCTCGACTTCGTCCCCGGGTGCTGGAAGGTCGAGGGCCACTGCAACGGCCTCCTGCTCTGCTGGGGCAGATCAGGCGACCGTGACTACGTCGCCAACCCCGCGACGCGGCGGGCGGCGCGGCTGCCACCGCGCCCGCCCTCCTCGCGCGCCGGGGCGTCGAGGAGCTTTGCGGGCGAAGCCGCGTGCCTCGCGTTCGACCCTGTGGTGTCGCCGCACTACGAGGTGCTCGTCGTCCCGATCCAAGATCCCGAGATCCTGCAATCTGAATGGCCGCCTGCGTCTTACGCGTTGCAAGTGTTCTCGTCGCAAACTGGGAGCTGGGAGGAGAGGATTTTCGTTCGGGAAGAAGGATGTGCGGCAGGAGTGCGCAAGGAAAGGGGTTGGTGGCGCCGTGATGCTGTCTATTGGCGCGGAGCGCTATACGTGCATCACGGAAACGATTATTATCTTATCAGGTACATACTCTGCTACCACTGCATTATCGTTTGGTGTTTGCAACTTTGCATAATATTACGGCTGCACTCTAGCTATGACAAGCTGGATTAATCTTTGCCATTAATTGTTACTTCTCCCTTCTGCAGAATATCACTCTCAGATGCCAAGTACAAGGCGGTTGCAATGCCAACAGACGTGGAAGTCGGACCTGATGATTACGGAATCTTTCACTTAGGAAGATCACAGAAGGGGGTGTACTGCGCACTTGCTTACAGTTTTCATGGACTTCAGATTTTTCATCTCGATGAATCATGTGGTCAGACGGAGTGGGTGATGGAGCATCATGTTAATCTTTGTACCTTTTCACGTAAGCTTCATGCACGTGAGGACAAGGCTCAACGAATTGCAGGACCTTGGGTGTTGCAAAATATTTACGATTCTGAATATTATACTTCTGATTGTGAAGATGATGATAAAGAGATAGTGGAAGAGGAATTCGAAGGGGACTCCGATGATGACAATGGGAAATCAGAATGGGACTCCGATGACGACAATGTTCTCAACACTGAAGATATGGTTGAAGGAAACTACGAGGGATATATCCAGATTCTCGGGTTTCATCCTTTCAAAGAGGTCATCTTTTTGAATGCATCATTGAGAAGAGGGATCGCCTATCATTGGAACAGTTCCAAGTTCCAGGACCTGGGCGACATATGTCCAACAGATTATGTAGAGATCGCTGGCCCTGTGGCAGAAATAGACACGTCTTTCCTGTATACACCATGCTGGATGGACCTCCCAGAACCCAATTGGGCCGACGCTCATATTGAAGAAGATTAGCCGAGTGCGTTGCAACATGCAAGCAACGTTACCGATGGAGTACGATTTATACTCATGTTTCGCATCGCATGTCCTGAATTCTTATTAATGTATGGGCAGTCATTTTTCTCTGCAAACAATGCGATGCATCATCTTCAGGTTTTCCTCTCTTTTTTTTTTGTGTTTGATTAACATCGATCTTTCACTAATTGTTATAATCTTTATAGACCCAAAGAGAACCCTGCTTCATTTGAAAGCAAAAAGGTGTTTGTTATATGTCGGGGATACCATGGCCAGCTTTCACATAGTGCAAGATTCGCAAATAAAAATGCTTTTACATAGCAGAACAGAGTATGGATGATATGGCTAGACCATTGCACACAAGGTATTTTTGAAGGACCTTGGATTTTTACAGAACATTAATGACTACTACAAATATCCTTCTGGCAATGATAAAGAAGCGGCAGTGAAAGAGAAATACGAATGGAACTCGGAGGATGATAATGTTCTAGACACTCATGAGCGTGAGATTGATGCACGTGTTTCACTCAGAATCGTCCTCGCCGATCTGGACAACTACACAAAAGAAAAAGGGAAAAGCCTCTATGATTGCTTGAAATTGTATGACTATTTGTATGTGCAGTTTGTAAACTGTTAAACCGCTCCCATGTTTGCTTAAAATATTCCGATATTTTTTGTGCATTAAAGGAAGCTGTAGCATTGCCCTTCTCTGAAGAGTTCCAAGTGAACCGGAAAGCATATTCGTTGAAGATGACACGAGTATTCGTTATTCATGCCCATGTTCTTCACACTGAAGCAACCACAAGTTTGCAGAAATACTTCCTTTCAGTACCCACAAGACTCAACCAGCAGGCCGCTTGGACTAAAATTTGTGCATGATATAGATATACAGATACACGAGTACCCACCCTGTTTCTACCATGATGAAAATAAGATAAAATGGAACTACAGTACTCTGTTTCTCTCTCTCTTTTTCTCTCCTTTTTTTTTTAACGAAGCTGCATACGGGAACAGGATAGTACGTAATGGTCTGTATTTCCTGCATGACGAAATATAAAAAAATGTAGCAGTTGAAGTAGCTCCAATCACAAGGTAAACGGTCCTAGAAAAGCCAAGTAAACTACAGTATCCATTTATTATGCTTCAGTCAAGCCACTTAAAAAAAAATATTATGCTTCAGTCAAGGGAGCGAGCTTGAAGTCGGAGTTTACGCGTAGCCGCGGCTTAGCTTACTCCCTCCGTCCCAAAATGTAAGCATTTTTTGACTTTGAATGATCACGTTTGACTATTCGTCTTATTCAAAAAAGTTATAAAAATATTATTTATTTTGTTACAATTTGTTTTATCATTAGATATACTTTAAGCATAACTTTTTTGTTTTACATTTTTATAAAAAAATTTGAATAAGACGAACGGTCAAACGCGATGCTGAAAAGTCAAAAAATGCTTATATTTTGGGACGGAGGGAGTACCTCGTCGTGTGTCATGCTCGTGGATTCCGACAATGAAACATCAAGTCAACCTAGGAACCTTTCAATTCAAAGCAACCGGACTCCAGACAGCCACTCACAAAGCACTGTCACGGTGATTGTCAGGTTAGGTCATAGTCTCACAGAAATACTCTAGAACATGCAAACAGTTTTCCGACAATTGTCATTTTAAACTTCCAATGCAAGCAATGTTTAAACTTCCCACGCAACTCTTTTTTTTTTTAACTTTATATGGCTATAAATCGAGGGTGTATCTTTCACTGAACATTCCCTGACAGTTCGAACCTGGTTCGAACTGAACCCAGCCTAGTGCTAGTGCAGTACTGCAGTCTGTTAACTTTATTTTGCGACGTTTTTTTTTTTAATCAGAGTGCAGGTTATGGATTTTGTGTTTTTCATGTACTTTTCCGTGTGCTTGCCGGTCAAGTTTCTTTGGCCGTCCTGTACTAGAAAGCACTCTGCTCTGGTAAAATGAGACGTTGGGCTGGCTTGATCGTCCCTGCACAGACATTAACCATCGAAGACAAATAGAATGAGGGAACACAAAAGTATTCAGAGACTCGTTCGTCACCGAATCTTCTTACACTTCTCCTTTCTTTTCCTGGTAACTTTCCCATAATCTACAAGCGGTTTTTTCTTTTTGAACAAAGACTCTCCAACCAAGTGACCATATAACCTAATTTCGCAACCCTATAAATACGGGTCTAGGAACGCTTCTTTGTTTGCACCACGGATACCACACATCCTGTCCTGCTCACTGCTCTGCTCAAGCAGCTGCTGCATTTTCATCTCCAGTCAGATCAGTGATTTCAATTGTTTGCATACCTTTGAAGTTGCTCTTCCGAGCGCAAGGATGGCGGACCACAACAAGGTGAAGAAAAGCATGCTGGATCTGATAATCGGCTGCTTTTCATCAACCAAGAAAAAAGAATGAAATGGATCAACTCTCTGACGCCACGTCAGTTCTTCCACAGAATTTTAAATAGTAGTTCCAGCTTTAGATATGTCTGTGTGCTAGTGTGATGTGTTCTTCAGTGTGGAGTGTAAATGTAATAACAGCTGGCGTAGATGGCTGGTCGTTAGGATATGCAGTTTTCTGGTGTGCGTAAGTTGTAACAGTTGATATCTGTAATCTTGGATGCAGTTTAAATAAACATTCAGTCATCCTGTATACTGAAGAAGTTGAGTATTTGGTTCATTTCCATTGAAAAAAAAACAGTGTTTTGGGTTCGAATCTTACAAGACATGAAACGGAGGTCTCAGAGGCGTGCACATGAAAGTACTACCTCCGTCCAGAAATGTAAGCATTTGTTGACTTTCAGTCTTCACGTTAACTATTTGTCTTATTCAAAAATTTTGAAAAAAATATAAAAACAAATAATTCATACTTAAAATATATCTAATACTAAAACATATTATAATAAAATTAATAATATTTTCTTAAATATTTTGAATAAGAAGAATAGTCAAACGTGAAAACTGAAAGTCAACAAATACTTACATTTCTGGACGGAGGAAGTAGAACATGTTCCGTTGTGTGCATGCAGCGATCAGCTTGGAACCCGAGGTGTTTCATGCGTCACCGGAACTGCAGGTCGACGACTGCGGACTGCCTCTGCCGGAGTGCCGGTACTGCCTCTCGCGGCCCGACCACCATTTTGCTTTCTTTCTCCGAAACAGGCGACGAGATCCGTCCCGACCACCAGGTCACGCACGCGTTCACTGTGACGCAGCCATGCCCGCCCCGCGCGAGGGGCGAGGGCCATGCATGTGGTTCTTGGATCTCTACTCTCCACCGCGGCGCCCAACCCCACAATGCTCCAATGACTCTGGCATCGAGACAACGAAACAGAGCTCGTCCTTGGAGAGGCCTGCCGATAGAGGAAAATAACATTTTGTCTATTTGTCAGACGACTGAAAGTTGCCACTTCTTTCCGTCAACGCGCCATGGCGCGATGCGGGTACGCGTAGGCGCTAACGGGTATGAAAATTTTGATTTGATTTATAGTTTGAAAAAATTTATAGAGTTATGTATTTTGTATAAGATGCATTACAAAAAATTATCTTATGTATTTCTACAGAAAAAAATATATTTTATTGTTTGTTTGCACTTTTATCTTTTAACGGGCCTGAAAAATAGCAAAGCCGAAACACGAAACTTGGGAAAGTTGCTGAAAAATAGCATGGCCCGGAAAATAAACATGCTCGACGAGGTAGCCAGACACTCCCAAGTCCCAACTCCTATGCATCACGTTGCTCCGAAAGCACCCAATCCAATAACCACTGCACCGGTCGCCCTCGTTCGCAGCAAAATTCCACCGCTTTAGACCAGACATGCCAATGCAACCGGCACCGTTTTCCGCTTTAGACCAGACATGCCAATGCGTTGCCTCACTCGACGTGACGACGTCGTCAGTCGCCAGTGCCCACCCCCTCACGGCCTTGCCGGTGAGCCGTGCTCAGTCAATGTCGACCCCTCGATCGCCATCAGTCGTCGTTGCCGAAAAAGGACTGAAACATCACATAGTTCTTCGTCTTCCGTTCCGCGACGTCGTTCTTTTGTGAGAGCACTTTGCCAATTGCCATTCATGGTTGGGTCCACCCATCGGAAAACGCATGAGCGGAATATGTCAACAAAGACTTACACTTGTCGTCACAACACAAGCAACACTCTCTGTACGCAACGCTCTTCCGTTACGCGTCCAAATATGTTTATTTGATTAAGCTTCGTTGGACGTGCAATACTCGTCTTGTGTTGGGCGTGCGATGCAGTAGGACAAGGGTTTGGTCATAAGCTAATGGTTGGCAATTGTCGCTGAACTTTCAGTGCAGAGGACTGTATCTTCGATTTCAGGAGCTTGAAGCTGGACTTGCTCTCTTCACTGAATATTCGTGTCGGTTCTCGGGAAATTTTCCTAGTAAACTCACGTACAATTACTAGACAAGTATAACGCGATGCTCATCAGCGAATTTACTAAACATGCAGCATGCCTATAAAAGGGGGAAGCCCAGTATCACCAAAACCCTGTCTCGCTCTGTTTTGGAGTAAAGTCACCTTGCGGAGGTATTGCCGTACTTTTATTTCCCTGAGTAGGTAACATAATGCTTCGTTACTCTCTGCATGTTTCATTGCTTTAGTTTTAAGTAGTTTTCTTTTGAAAGAATTATATCTTCCTCGATTGTTTCACCTTGATGTGCAGTGCCGTGCGGTCATATTACGTTTTAAGATGTTTTTCTTTTCATTTAAGATAATTTGTCTCCACATATTCTGTTTTTCTTTTCAGAGCTGCTAGGTACTCAAGGTCATCATCTTGGAGCATTTGAACTCATCAGCTCATCGATCTTGGAGGAACAATGGCGCGTAACAAGGTGAAGAAGAGCATCTGGCAGCTCCTCTGTGGGTGCTCAAGTCCTCCGACTAAAGACCGATTTCAGAGAAAAATGGACGGGAAAGATGTCGAGGATCCAAGAAAGTCAAATTCTTCTTATGTTCAATATTCAGTTGTTTGATTCAATTAGTTTTTACTGTCATGCTTAGCTACATCTTCGTATTGGCCATCACGGTACATGTAAATTGTACTGCTTGTGGCCTTGTTGTTTGATTCAGTTTGTTTGTGGCCTTGTTGTGGTCGTGTTGGCCATCTCTAGAGGAAGGAAATGTAAGCATCATGTGACATATAGATCCCGAATAAAATTTCTTTGTCTGGTTATGTTCAATAAAATCTCTCAAGTGAAATGCTTCTCACAATTTAAAAATAGTCAAAACGCGTTCCCCCGTTTTCTGAAGAGATTGGCAGCAGGTTATCTAAAGATGAGACAAGTAGTCATCAGATGTGCCATTCCATATTCTATGAATATGGATAGCTATTAGATGGTCCTTAAAATTGGAGTAGTTTTCTGAGTAGTTCCCAAGAACCTAACAATTTCAACTATGTGAATAAAGTGATTGCCTAAGAAAGAGATATCGGCATGATGTAACGGCCAGAAGGGCAAAGCTTTCCAGAGCAGTCGGCAGTCCAATCTTTTATTCAGCATTACAGAGCATCATATGCCTATAATCCTGTTGTTCTTGTTCAAGATACCACATACCAGTGAATGAGAGCAGTAGCAATAGCAAAAACAACATACATGTCAATGATCTGCAGGGATAACACAACAATAACTCAAGGATCGGCAAGAATGACAGCATATGTTTATAAGGACCAGAGAGGGTGGTCAAATTCAGTTACCTTCAGATTTGTCGGTGTAGCAGCATACGCCTTGCTCAGGGACTGGATCAGAAGTCTCGCATCACTCGTGGCCATCGGCATCCTGAACACCTTGTGTCTTCTACTTCAAACTGATCAAAGCATGCAAGTCAAAATCAAATTGCAGGGAATGGTTGGGGGTAGTAATAGACCTTCTGAAATAGCCAGTAGTGTGTGTATTTTTTAAAACGAAACCAGCAGATGCGTTTGATTCTAGAACTTTATGCAGTACTTTCTGTTACTGGTCTAAAACTGAACATCTGAAATTTCGTACAGCACTAATGAAATTCCAGTGCTGTCCCTGCCATGGACAAAGGATTGCAAGGAATGCAGGAAACTGGATCAGATGAGCAGGAATGCGGGCTCCTAAAAGCTAATTTGTAGGCATGACAACAATAGTACATCATGAAAGACAGCACAGCCTCTGTGTTGCAAGAGTTTTGCAGTATTGGCGCTTGGCGACACACAGCCAGAACTAGGGCACAGGAATTCAAGATGTGTTCTACCTAAACTGGGAAAGACGAAACCTAATTTCACAGAGCAAGGTGTTAAATCTGACTAACTTTCAGAATCAGCGGCGGAGCGAGCAATAGGTGCCAGCGGGGAGACCCTCCGGCCCCAGGCCCCAGGTTTCCTGCCTGGCGGCGGCTTGGTGGCGTCGCTGCCTGCTGCTGGAGTTGTTTACCATTCCTAGAGGTGCAAATTCCACATCCCCATCCCCATCCCCGTCCCCGTTCCAGCCCCCGCACAAGGATCCCGGATCCACCCTAAATCTCAATTACAAAAAGGAAGGAGGAGGATAGGAGGAGGTATCAGCTCTCACCTGGAGGAGGAGCAGCAGGCTTGTGCCCAGTTCTGGCCGCCGTGGACGAGACGGAGCGCCGTGCTCCTTCGGTGATCGGTGTTGCCTGGATCTGAGTAGCAGCTGAGTCGCGTGTGTCAGCCTCGCATGAGTACAGTGAAAAGCTTAAGGAAACGGCCCACTTAGGCCCATGGAACTTGTTTGCCTTTTTTTTAGGGAATTCTTTGCAGTGAACTTGTTTGTCTTAACATTAGTAACAACCATCAAGCTGCGTTTGAGGTTAAGCTAGGATGGTCTAAATTTTGAAGACGAGTAGCTTGCAACGCAAGGCTTGCTCTGATATTCGATCGGATGGTCCAAAAAATCGACTGAATGCTACCCCTATTTTTCAGGCGCCTGAAAAATAGACGCTCCCTTCTTTTCATGGAAAACTTTCATTTTCTCCTTAGAAATGAGGAACTAACAAAGACTAATGTCTCTCGCAGCCCTATAAAAAGGGCTTAAGGGTGCTGCTTGTTTACACCAACTCACCAAGCCCACAACCCACCCATCCATCCTTTGTACCTCAGTGTTTAAGTAGTGTTTCGTTTCAGTTTTCTTCGATCAGTTGTGTGAAGTTCCTAGCTACCCCAAGCTCAAGCTAGGATGGCGGACCACAACAAGGTCAAGAAGGGCATGCTGGACCTGATATGTGGATGCTTTTCATCATCCAAGACGAAAGATTAATATGCCTCTCAAAGTTCTTCAGAAGGGAAATTACGTAATATGGTTCAGATGCATTAGTGCAATTGGTTTTTGTTGTGAAACCGTGTGATGAGTTTTTCCTTGCAAATTTAGTGTGTACTAGTAAAAACTTGCATAATGGTAAGCCGTCAGCCCGTCAGGGGCTTAGGGTTTTGGCAGTTAGCAGGGACGTCAGTGATCTTGCAGGTCTGCGCGAACAGGCCGACGGCCTGGTGGTAAGGCGCCCGCGCTGGCTGCCCCAGGTCGGGGGTTGGACCCCCGATCTCGCACGTTCAGCGCTGCTGTGCAGCGTTGGAGGAAAAAAAATCCCCTCGTCCTCCTTATGCCAAAGCATAGGTAAAGACTCACGCCACAGCTCACACGGCCAGCTGACTCCCTGTGTCTGGATAGGAAGGGGGTTCGGGGGTTTTCTCGGCCTGCGTGAGAAGGCTCTTCTTCTTAATATAATGCCGTCGGGGTGGCTTCTGTCCCCGGCAGGTCGAGTTTTTTTTTGCAGGTCTGCAGTTATGTTAATCTTTGGTTATCGTCGGCCTGTTGGACACTACTTCAGAGAAAGCCTCGTCGTTCTCTCTTTCCCCACCCTGCTACAGTAAAGCACGTGGGCGAACCTCAAATCCGGCGTCGATCTTGCCAGATCTCGCCCTCCGGCCGCCGCTCTGGCTCCGGTGTGGGTGGGATTTGGCAGATCGACGTCCGGCCTCTGTCTATAGCTGTATAATAGCTACTAGTTTGCAGTTTTCTCGTCGTTTTCGTGGTGTTAGGACGGCGGCGAATCCTTTTGCTTCTCGTCTTCTTGCCTGTGTTGGGGTCGTCGTGGGGCAGCATGGCAGGTGCCGGTGGAGCTCTAGTGTCCACCGTGATGGTGTCGCCCCTGCTCTGTCTCTCCCGCGTCGACCCGGCCTCATGAGGAAGGGGCGGCAAGGCGGCGGTACTCCTGACCGGCCCAGCACAGCACGGCTGGGCGTCGATGCTTGGCGTAGCCAGGCGTGGAGTGTCCGTCGCTCGCGAGAAGCTTTTGTGCCGATGGTGGTCTCGTGCCGGCGGTGATTTTTCCTCTCTTTAGTGTAGGGGAGGAATCTTTTGTGCCCCCGCCGGCGTCGGTGCTGGTGGTGGTGGATTTTGTCTTCGGGTGGACTCCGTCACACTGGTGGGGTTCACCTGTTGCTGTCGGTGGCTGTCGGCGTCCGTGGCGGCGCTGCCGGCCGGCGGCTCTTCTCGTCGTCGCTGGTGGTCGGTGCGGTGGCGGCGCTCTGCGTCGCGGTGGCGGCGCGCCAGTCGGCGTTGCGGCTGCTGTGGCGTGAGGCCTGGAGCGGAGGCTCGGCCCGGCGACGCGTTCATCCGTGGCGGGACTGATGGCGGCGACGACTTTTTGCTCCTCTTCCTTCCTTCCTGGCGGTTGCTGCTGCCCCTGCGGGCGGCGGTGGCGGCGTTGCCTGGGGATGAGGATGAGTGAGACCTGTGTCCTCCCTTCGGCGGAAGAGAGGAATCCTAGGTTTCCAGGCGGCGGCGTTCAGGCGGCGGCAATGTCGTCGTCAGGGGAATAAGTTCTTCCGAGCTCTGCCCCGTCTCGTTGGCGTCCTCTCCTCTGACATCGGCGATGAGCTCGTGAAGTCTTCTTCGGAGGGTTGGCCTCTTCTTTTCAGAGGGTTGGCCTCTTCTTTCGCTTACCTCTCACCGCGTGGTGACAGTCGTGCAAGATCTCTGGAAGGACGCGTTTCTTCGCTGTGTTTAGGTGTAGGTCTGGTCGTGTGTGTGTGGGCGTTGTTTGCTTGTATGCGCATGAACAGTTACTACACTTTAATACAGAGTTGAGAGGTTCAAAAAAAAAAAAATCTTTGGTTATCGTCGTCCTTGAGTACTATCCCACGTTTTGGTAGACGCTAAACGCTACACGGGCGGTGACCCACCGTTTAGCGTTTAGCCCGTCTATACGGCGTTTAGACGGCATCTAGACGGATTAAACGGTTTGTTTACTGTAGCAGATTAGCAGGGTAATAACCAGGAAAACAGAGGCAGTTAGGAGAAAAGAGAAAGGAAAAAGGGAAAAAAGAAAGGAGGAAAAGAAAAATGGAGAAGGAAGGGCGTCTGGCCCAGCCCATTAGCAGCCCAAAAGTCATTCCTAGGTCACGAGAGCAGACCTGCCTTCAACCTGACGACCAGCACCTGTTCTGATAGCGCCGCCGCCTCTGCTTTTTGATGGTGGGGGTGTGTGTGTGCAGCGCCTCCTCCTCCCTCTCTCTCCCCTCTCACCCCGCTAATCCTCTCGGCAGATACCTCTGTAAGCTTCATGACCATTGGAGTTTGGAAACCCCAAAGGTATGAATGTTTTGGTGATTGGGTGACCATATTGATGTGACTAACATTTCCGTGTAGGATATTCAAATGGTCATGTAAATGAAGTGTCGTCTCACATACTCTATCTATCGACCACTTGGTGATTGGTTGCCTCGACAATTCGGATCGAGAACTTGATGGAGTCAAGGTTGAAGATGGATCAAGGCTAAGGACATGATAGACCAAGCAAGTGTTGGCTTGGTAGATGTTAGCTTGAGTCCATAGGAAAAACCGGACTATCAAGAGGGATCGAATTGGTTCTCTTAGCGCACACTAGGTTAGAGATCATATGGATGCATAGTGAGTCTCTCGAGGGCTAGGGTGGCTGAAGAGAAGAAGAGGAACCAAGGATGAAGAAGTTGGAAGCAAGGATCAAGAGTGGATCAAGTTTTCAGCTTATCTGGTAGAGACCGGACTGTACGGTCCTAAGGACCGTATGGTACGGTCTTCATTGAAGATCCAGACAGAGAAGTGAAGTCTCGGGATGCTGAGAAAATGAAGGCCGGACAATGGACCGTATGGTACGGTCATGAGGACCGGACAGTACGGTCATCAGAAGATTTCCAGACAGAGAAGTTGAAGTTTCTGGAAGTGGAAGAAATGAAGACCGGACAATCGACCGGATGGTACGGTCCTAGGGACCAGACAGTACGGTCTTCATTGGAGATGAAGAAGAAGATGGAGATGCGCCTGGAAATAGAGACCGGACAGTACGGTCTGGAAGAGACCGGACAGTACGGTCCTATTGTACGGTCTCTAGTTTCGCAGGGCACTTTTGGGCAACGGCTAGTTTTGGGTTGGTAGCCTATATATAGTTGGTTGCCCGCCCCTTGAGGGGTCTCTTGGCCATTGTTGGAGTGCAGGAAACTTAGAGGAAGCCAAGAGCAAGGGAGAGAAGCACTTGTGAAGGATTTGGAGTGATCCTAGTGCTTGAGAGAGTAGCAATTGCATCCACTTGATCTCTAGGCTAGTGTGAGCTTGAGAGAGTCACTTCGGTTTGTTACTCTTGGTCTATGGCAAGGCCTAGACAGGTTAGGCGTCGGTGTTGAGCTGTCCAAGGAGATTGTGGAAGCTAACACAAGTTTGTACACGGTCTTGGAGCTTCCCGTGCGAAAGAAGCATCACTAGTGGAGCGCCCTTTGGCACGCATCACGTGCGGAGCCTTACCTCCGGAAGAGTACCCGGGATCGAGCCCGGCGGGACGTGCCCGCGACTTCACTCGGAGGGTGAAGTGTGCTCTAGGAGGGATCGCCTTCGAGCGGAGGGACGGGGTCGAGACTCCGGCGGGAGTGACCCAACGTGGAGTAGGGGAAGGCGCCATCCTTCCGAGACCACGGGAAAAATCATGAGCATTCCTATCCTTATCTCCTTTACTTACTAGCATTTACGTTTCCGCATTTACTTCTATGTGCTAGTAGAATTGCATGATAGGTTGTCTCTTTACTACTTGGTAGAATTGCTTGCTAGGGTGTTGCTTGTTGCATAGACTAGATTGTGTGTGCGCATCGCTTGCTTTTGTTATCACCATATCTAGTCTTGCTAGCTTCACGCCTAAAGTACGTTTGGGAGAAATTGTTGACACACCGATTCACCCCCCCTCTCGGTGCCCTTGATCCTTTCAAGTGGTATCAGAGCCTCGTTGCTCAAATAGGGCTTAACCGCCTTGAGTGAGGATACCGAGAGATCATGGGCCGCCCCCGTTCGATGGGACCGACTATGCCTATTGGAAAGCTCGCATGCAAGCTTACCTCGAGGCTCTCGACCCTATCGCATGGGAGGTGACAAGTTCCGGTGTCTCTCTAAGGACTCCCATTGGTACTCTTGATGTGAATCTCGCAAAGGCAAATGCTAAAGCTAAAAATGCCTTGTTTGAAGCTATCACTAAAGAGGTCTTTGCTCGAGTCAAGTCCGCGGGTACCGCTCATGAAGTATGGACACAAATTCAACAAATTCATGAGGGTTCCACGGACGTGAAAGAGGAAAGATACTATGTGCTAAAGAACAAATATGATGACTTTGCCATGTCTTCAAATGAGCTAATCAATGATGCTTACTCTCGCTTGAATGTGCTTGTAGAGGATATCAACTCGCTCGGTGTGAAGGAGAAGATTGATGAATGCGACCTTGTGTGGAAGATCTTGAGGATTCTCCCAAGGGAGAAATATGGAGCACTCATCACATGTCTCTTCAACACCGACATGCGAGACCTCACCACCCACAAGCTACTTGGGAAGATCACCGCCTTCGAGAGCTACAACCTCGACAAGAAGCTTGATGAGAAGCCCTCCAAGAATCTTGCTTTTGCATCCGAGGGGTCAAGCAAGAAGATGAAGAAGGTGGTGACTCAAGATTCAAGTGATGAAGAGCTTGAAGAAGACGTTGAAGACTTGTTGCAACTTCATCCCAATGATCTAGCACTCCTCATGAAGAGAAGCAACTTCTTCAAGAGAAGCTTCATCAACAAGAAAGATGCCGAGTGCTACAATTGTGGGGAGAAGGGTCACTTTGCCAAGGAATGTCCGAAGCCAATCAAGAAGAGCAAGAAGAAGACTCAAGAGTCAAGCGATGATGAAGAAGAAGACCCTAGAAGCAAATACAAGACAAGGAAGAGGTTTGTCAAGAAGGAAAGCTCTAGAGGCAAAGACAAGAGAAGATCATATCGCAAGGGTCTCTTTGTTGGAGAGTGAGTCACGGATGATGATAGTGAAGAAGAAGAAAGTGATGACTCATCCTCCAAGTGAAAGAAGATGGCCGGCATTGCTCTCACAAACATGTCCGAGACTCTACCTCCACCACCTACTTGCTTGATGGCCAAAGATGATGATAGTAGTGAAGATGAGAAGAGCGAGTCCGATGAAGAGTTTGGTGAGGAGGATAAGCCCACATATGAGGAACTCTTGGATAGCATTCTCCTAACCGGCAAGATGATCAAGAAGAGGGACAAGACCATTGCTCGGTTGGAGAAGGAACATGAAGTGGCCGCTTTCCGAGTTCGTCAACTTGAGGGTGAACTTAGGGACTTATCCATCTCTCACAAGGCTCTTGATGAAGACTATGACAAGCTTGAGGAAGACCACATGAAGCTCAAGGAGAAGTCCAAGTTACTAGAGGATGAGCTCAAGCACCTTTCCACCTCTCTCATAACCTTGGATGAGAGCTATGACAAGCTCAAGGTTGATCACAAGAGGCTCAACGACAAGTTCAAGGTTCTTGAGGAGGAACATCAATCCATCCTCGAAAAGAGTAACACTTCTTCTTCTAGTTCATCTATTTCCGATTCTTCATATATTACTTGTGATGGACTAACTCCCTCTCTTGAGAGCATCTCTCTTGATGAGAAAATCTTGAAGGAATATCATCAACTCAAGGAGGAGAGAGCTTCGGTGATGGACGGCTTCGAGAGGCTCACAAGGGGAAGGACCATCCATAAGGAGATACTTGGTCGGAACCTTGTGAACAACCCCGGGCATAAGGGACTCGGCTCCTGCCCCGCCGCCATCAACCTCATCGGCAAGGACGAGGACATTCCACCTTGGGTAGTGTTGGCGCTGCTTAATACGAATATTTTACCGCCAACACCATTCAATAAAAGCCATCATACAAGGATAAAATGAACATTCTTTTATATTAATGGCTCTCCACAAGTTTTGTTGGAGTATTTGAATGCAGGGAGCAATATGGACGAAATTCACAGGAAACGGGGGATAAAGCCCACCGGCCGGCCCAACCATAGGCCGGCCGGCCTGCTCAGGCTCCCACCGAGATCCAGCTCCTCCCCAGAGGCCTTCTACAGCTTTCCCACGTGGAATTCAAGGCCCAGCCCAATATCAAACAACCGACATTCTAGAACATGGGCTTTTGGGCCTAAACTTGAAGGCCACTCCACTTCTGCCGACTCCATGAAGAAACCGACCTTCTTACCGCCCTCAGGAGTCCATCAGAGCCGTCCAGGGAAGAGGCGGTGGCGAACCGACCACATCAGTGGCCGGCCGGCCCCCCTACTAGGCCGGCCGGCCGACCTTTGCTCCACCGACGTTCCAGCTTCGGCCAGATGATTCCCACCGACTCCAGCAAGCTATAAATAACACCATCCGGCTCCAGAAGCAAGACACACCTCATTTGATGCTTCATTTTAGTCTTTTGGTAGTAGGATAGTGTTTGTTGGCGGTCGTTAAACCATGTTTTGACCGCCACCCTACCGGTAAATAAATACATAACACCAAGATTTTATGCATAGTAGTTAGGAATAATACTACTCCACAGGTTTTGGTGAATATTTGGATGCAGGAGTGAATAATGGAGAAAAGTGGGCCCAGCCAGGGAAATTCCCTGGCCGGCCGGCCCCACCTGGTGGCCGCAGGCCCCAGGCTTCCTCCAGTGGGCTGGAAACTGGTCCAAAACTTATAATTCAAGGCCCAACCCAGCGGATTTGCGCCGACTTACCAGAGGTGGGCCATTTGGGCCTTAACTTGGCCCCTACTTCAATCCTGCCGACCCCACGAACAAACCGACCTTCAGACCGCCTTCAGGAGTGCATCTGGAGCGTTGAGGCAGAAGGCGGTGGCCAACCGCCACAGGGGACGGCCGGCCGGCCACCCCCCTAGGCCGGCCGGCCGACTTTGGCGGCGCCGCCTCTCCAAAGTCGGCAGGCGTGCTTCCACCGCCTTGGCAAGCTATAAAAGGGACCCCTCGGCCTCCGAATCAATTTGCACCATCACACTTCATCCAAGTGTTCATTAGTTTAGTTGAGTAGTAGCTTTGGGAGTTAGAGTAGAGTAGAGTGAGAGCTCTCTCGGGCTTCCGGAGTCTTCTCGGAGTTCGGTATAGTTCTTTGTATCTTACTCTTGAGATATTATTTTATTTAATATAATTATATTTAGTTTTATCTTTATTTATTTATTTTAGTAGTTCTTTTCTATTTAGTTTATTTATTCGTTAAGTAAGTGCTCGTAGAAGTCTTGTTGTGGGATTCGTGATTGTTGGAATAGCGAGTACGAGAGAGTGCCGTCGTCGGAGATGACGTCGTGTGAAATCTGTACTTGTTCATTCTTAGATAGGACTGCTCCGTTGATCAAGAGTAGCTCCTCTAGGCGGGTTGTAAGCGTGGCGCTTAGATCTTGGCCTATGCACGTTTGGCACCCAACCCCACGGAGGATGGTAGCCGCGAGTGTATGTGACAGCTGCACCGGTCTCTGTAATCCACCACGTCCGGGTTGGACTCAGCAGGGTCTTAATTATAGCGGATGGATCCCCAGGGTGAACTAGCAGCATCGGTTGCCCTGGCACTTCCGTGCCCCGAAATGACATGACTTGTATGTGTATGAGCTTAGCTAGAGTAAATAACCTTTGTAGACTTGACTGCTAGAAAAGTAAATAATAGATAAACATACAGGTAGCCTTAACTCTATCTCGTTGCTCTCCCAAATGTATACTACGATTTATTTTATTACCTTGGATTTGAGGATGTGTGTGCCACCCATATATATCATGCCTATCTTACCCCCGTCTCAAGTATAGTTGATACATTATTTCTTTCTCCAAATTATCCAATGCATAGCTATTATTCAGCTTCCTTTTGCTCTACTTCCCTGCGGAAATATAAATACGATAACCCTGGAATACTCCAAGGTGAAATGCTACAATGGTGATCCGTGCGCTTGCGGAATTAATGAATTTAATTTTATCGCATAAGAACCGCCAACAAGCATTTCTGGCGCCGTTGCCGGGGAAGTAGCAGCTAGGAACTGAATAAATGCATTGAAGTTTGTGAGAAGAATAATTATCACTTACTTTTGCGGGCTTACCCTTGTCCTGGTTTTTCTTCTTGTGAAAATTTGAAACAGGACTGTGCATGACTGGTTTCGACCTACCAGAAAACTTCCACTCAGATCCAGAGCAGTTCTTGAGGAAAGTTCGAGCAAAACTCACCAAACAGATCCGCAAGAACGCTCTGGCTCTCGAATCGTCTCCTCCATCGGTTGTCAGGGCCTCCTCAACGAACAGTACCATGGCCGACCCCGTTGTTGAGAAGACGATCAATGACTTCTCCGCGCCAACTACGGAGAACATCCGCGTGGGCCCCAACCCGCGCATCACCAACAAGGACTACGAGCTCAAGCCAGCCTTGATCAACATGATCTTGGCCAGTCCTTTCTGTGGGAAGCCGTCGGAGGATGCAAATGCTCACCTCTAAAGGTTCCTGATGACGTGCAACACTTTCGTCATAAAGGATGCACCTCAGGACGCTATCCGACTACAGCTATTCCCTTTCTCTCTGTTGGGGAAGGCTCTCCAGTGGTTCTACGCGAACCAAGAGTCCCTCGACACGTGGACGGCATGCTCCAATGCCTTCCTCGCCAAGTTCTTCCCGCCGGGCAAGACGACTGCCCTGCGGAACAAGGTATCGGGCTTCCAACAGCTCGCAGATGAGTCGACCGCGGAAGCCTGGGACAGGATGCAGGAGTACGTTCTCTCATGCCCACACCATGGCACGGAGGAATGGCTCCTCATACAGAGTTTCTACCACAGTTTGAGGCCGTCCGCTCGAGAGCACCTCGACGCCGCAGCAGGCGGCTCCTTCTTCTCCCTTAGCGTGAAGAACGCTAAGAAGTTGATTGAGAAGGTGGCGGCCAACCAGACTCATGGTGAACGCCAAGCGGCGAGCACTAAGACCCGTGGAGTACACCAAGTGGAGACGATGGACATGCTCGCCATCAAGCTCGATCAGCTACTCCGCAAGGTGGAGTCTCCACAGGACCTGCAAGTTGCGGATTCCCGCATGACATGTGAGGAATACGGCAGCGTTGGGCATATGGGCATCAATTGCCCAAATGTGACAGAGGAATGCAATTTCCTCAACAATGGTAATGGGTACCGCTCCCAGAACAACTACGGCTGGAACTCCAGGCCCGACCTCTCCTTCAACAAGAATCAGGGAGGTAACAATGGTAATCTTTCCCGTTATGAGCCCTCTATCAAGGATCTAGTTCTCGGCCAGGTCAAAATCAATGACAGCATTAGTAAGAAATTTCTTACTATGGATAAGGCTTTAGAGAGCATAGATGCCAAGCTAGAGTCATTCAGCACTGCTCTGCAGAATCAGCTAAGCCATAACAAGATGCTAGAAACACAAATAGCGCAAATAGCTTCAGCTGTACAGTCTCCTCGTGCGGGTAAACTTCCTGGGCAACCAGAAGTTAATCCCAAGGAGAGTGTGAATGCAATAACCATCAGGTGTGAAGAAAGCGACTTGGATTCCGCACTCCCCGAGGATGTGATCAGAAAAGATCCCGGATGGCCAACCATTCCGTGTTTGGTCAACGACCGTTGTTTCGCTCGGGCACTATGTGACTTAGGGGCGAGCGTGAGCATCATGCCGAAGGCGATGTACGATGGGTTAAACCACCCATTATCCCCAACGACCATGAAGCTCCAGCTTGCAGACGGGTCACTGCGCCTGCCCTTGGGGATTGTCGAAGAAGTTCCCGTGCAGATCAGAAATCTCTTCGTCCCCGTTGACTTTGTTGTGCTGGATATGGAAGTAGATGACAAGGCCCCTCTCATCCTTGGGAGGCCGTTCTTGAGCACCACCAACGCCAACATCGACGTGGGGGCAGGAGAGATCCACTTGGACTTCAACGGCAAGGAAGAAACGTTCAGCTTCAAGCCTAAGGTTGAGCAATGCAAGCAAGTACGGGTCATATATGGAAAGGACCCAAGGAGAGTGGAGAAGATTGAGATTACTCCACCCATGCCACAGCCAGACAAGCTCATTGCATACATGAGAGACTATCTGGAAAGAGAGAATGCAAGAAGGCTAGCAAAATATTGGAGGACTCCAAGGAGGATGCCTCAGCCGCCAATTACACCTCAAACCCCTCTTACTCCTCCACAAGAAGGAGTAGGCGAGTCACAATCGCCCAAGAAGAGGAGAGTGAGGCGCTCAAGAAAGAAGAAGGCAGCTACGGCATCAACCGATGAGAGTACAACAAAGGCGCCTATTGAAGAAAAGGTTGCCGCCACAAACACAAAGAAAACAACCAAGGTGTGGCGGAAGAAAGAAGGAACCTCTACCTCACAAGATTCTCCAGCGAGCGAGGTCCAAACAAGTTGAAAAGACATGGAGAACGTCTAGCTCAAAGACGTAAAAATGAGAGCCCTCCGATTGGGGAGGCCATCCCAATCGTTATCCTAGCTAGGCCTAGCACTTGTTTTTCTTTTCATAAATCATAAAAACAAAATAAAAATTTGAAAAGTTTAAAAGACAACAAAAATAATAGGATTCCCGGTGATGCCCATTAGGGGCTAGCCACTTGTATCATCCTCACTCTTTTTTGCAGATCAAGAAGGAGGAGGAAGAGCCTGAATCAAGCTTAAGTCTTACAAAGACTCAAGCTTGGGGAGGGCACCCCTCAGGTAAGAAGGAGTTCAATACAAGCTCGAGTCTTGCAAAGACTCAAGCTTGGGGAGGACCCCCAGGTAAGTATTCCTAACTTTCTTAATAAATAAATGAACTCCCTGTTTCGAATAAATGCTAGAATCTTGGTGTTATGCTACGCTTAAGGGAAATGATGATCGAGTTACAAATTAGCTTCCCATGTGTCGCATAGATGCAACCTCTACTCCTGACATATGTGTTATTTTTACTTGAGCATGATCACATCATGAGTCTTGCTTATTTCCGTGGGTTGCATTTGTTACACCAAGTCTGAGCATTGTGGATTGTGATATGGCATGATTAGGACTTGTCGCAATTTCTTAGTATGGTTTCATCCAGAGATGTTTTTCTCGAATTGCTGCAAGTACCTAAAACCCTTCTGTTTTGGCACACTTCTCTTAGTGTGAGGATTTATTTACCTACCAGAGCCATATCATAATATTCGAAACAGCCCCACTCATAGCCGTTTGTTTATGCATTGAGTTTTGTTAAGGTTTGATGTACTCTTGAAACTAAGCACTCCTAATTTTGGTCATAATTCCTTCGCGTGTGTTTTCGAAAATTTCTCTCCACCAAATAAAAAGGGGAATGTTTGGATAAATCAACCAAACATTTTTCAGTGTTTGCAAAACTTTTGGTCCATCCAAAATGCTCAAGAATATTTCAAAATGTTTCATTGAACCATTCAAAATTTATGGCCCCTTGCACCATGGAGTAGTTAAAAAAAAAAAAAAACCTCCATGGTCGCATGACAAAAGTCAATGGCTATATGGTTCTTATCATAAACATCTTGAGCAAAATAAAGGACCAATGTTTTTCAAAACCCCCTTCCATAAGTGTGAGTTCATTTTCTCCCCCTCCATCACATCATTTCCTACGACCAAAATAAATGGAGTTGCTATGTTGATTGAGACTCATTCTTTAGCTTTACAATATATGCATGACAATTGTGCATTCCTTACCAAGCTCCACATACAAAGCCTCATTTGGTAGAAGGTAGGATGAGTGAAGCTTGTAGGAATAGAACTCACATTGGTAGGTAAGAGAAGTGCCTACCAAAACGAAGGAGAATTTTTGCACCTTACCTTGCAGCACATAAAAACTCTGGATGCATACCTGCTAGAATTGTGTACTTGTCCGAAAATGCCGTTCTAGTCTTCAATGCTGCGTGACAAGGTGTGACATATAAGCCCCACGATTTTTGCAACACTCATGAATATTTTGTGCTCTCGTAAACTTACCACTGTTTAGGGAGTATGTTGTTGCATCTTTTTTACCCATGGGGCGCTTCTTTGTAACTCCTGATCCGCCGGTACCCTGAGTTGAGTTTGCTCGGGACGAGCAAAGTTTAAGCTTGGGGAGGTTGTTGGCGGTCGTTAAACCATGTTTTGACCGCCACCCTACCGGTAAATAAATACATAACACCAAGATTTTGTGCATAGTAGTTAGGAATAATACTACTCCACAGGTTTTGGTGAATATTTGGATGCAGGAGTGAATAATGGAGAAAAGTGAGCCCAGCCAGGGAAATTCCCTGGCCGGCCGGCCCCACCCTAGGCCGGCCGGCCCCACCTGGTGGCCGCAGGCCCCAGGCTTCCTCCAGTGGGCTGGAAACTGGTCCAAAACTTATAATTCAAGGCCCAACCCAGCGGATTTGCGCTGACTTACCAGAGGTGGGCCATTTGGGCCTTAACTTGGCCCCTACTTCAATCCTGCCGACCCCACGAACAAACCGACCTTCAGACCGCCTTCAGGAGTGCATCTGGAGCGTTGAGGCAGAAGGCGGTGGCCAACCGCCACAGGGGACGGCCGGCCGGCCACCCCCCTAGGCCGGCCGGCCGACTTTGGCGGCGCCGCCTCTCCAAAGTCGGCAGGCGTGCTTCCACCGCCTTGGCAAGCTATAAAAGGGACCCCTCGGCCTCCGAATCAATTTGCACCATCACACTTCATCCAAGTGTTCATTAGTTTAGTTGAGTAGTAGCTTTGGGAGTTAGAGTAGAGTAGAGTGAGAGCTCTCTCGGGCTTCCGGAGTCTTCTCGGAGTTCGGTATAGTTCTTTGTATCTTACTCTTGAGATATTATTTTATTTAATATAATTATATTTAGTTTTATCTTTATTTATTTATTTTAGTAGTTCTTTTCTATTTAGTTTATTTATTCGTTAAGTAAGTGCTCGTACAAGTCTTGTTGTGGGATTCGTGATTGTTGGAATAGCGAGTACGAGAGAGTGCCGTCGTCGGAGATGACGTCATGTGAAATCTGTACTTGTTCATTCTTAGATAGGACTGCTCCGTTGATCAAGAGTAGCTCCTCTAGGCGGGTTGTAAGCGTGGCGCTTAGATCTTGGCCTATGCACGTTTGGCACCCAACCCCACGGAGGATGGTAGCCGCGAGTGTATGTGACAGCTGCACCGGTCTCTGTAATCCACCACGTCCGGGTTGGACTCAGCAGGGTCTTAATTATAGCGGATGGATCCCCAGGGTGAACTAGCAGCATCGGTTGCCCTGGCACTTCCGTGCCCCGAAATGACATGACTTGTATGTGTATGAGCTTAGCTAGAGTAAATAACCTTTGTAGACTTGACTGCTAGAAAAGTAAATAATAGATAAACATACAGGTAGCTTTAACTCTATCTCGTTGCTCTCCCAAATGTATACTACGATTTATTTTATTACCTTGGATTTGAGGATGTGTGTGCCACCCATATATATCATGCCTATCTTACCCCCGTCTCAAGTATAGTTGATACATTATTTCTTTCTCCAAATTATCCAATGCATAGCTATTATTCAGCTTCCTTTTGCTCTACTTCCCTGCGGAAATATAAATACGATAACCCTGGAATACTCCAAGGTGAAATGTTACAATGGTGATCCGTGCGCTTGCGGAATTAATGAATTTAATTTTATCGCATAAGAACCGCCAACAGTGTTGCTAGGAGAGAGTGAGTGAGAGGGAAGGAGAGCTAGAGGCCCCCGGCATGTCGGGACTTTACTTCTTCGTCGCCTCCGGTATGCTCCTCGCCTGGAAGTAGTCGCTTAGTCTTCCAGGCCGGGCAACATGTAAGAAGATTATTGGTCGGGCAATAAAGTAAGGTATTCTGCTTTATTTAATTGTGGGTTTCAGGTATGCAATGAGTATTTATTTATTGCATAGACTAGCTTATTAGGACGTCCTCGCTAGTTGTGACGATAGGTGTAAACGTGGTGTTTAGACCTAGAGTTATCCCTGATTTGCTCGTAACCCCACGGAGGATGGTAGCCGCGAGTATGTGTGACAGGCATACCGGTCTCTGTAATCCACCACGTCCGGGTTATTGTTTTTAGTAGGGAGGTCAATAGCACGTAGTTCCCCAAGTTGGTTGAACCTAATTCTCGGGTTGCTACCTTTGCATGCGTGTGCCTCGAAACAAATAATAGAGTAAGGACCTTACCAAATTGCCCAGCTACATAGCTTCTTATCATTAGATTGCCTGGCCAGAAGACCCTTTTAATTACTGCTGAAAACTCCGCTCCTGTGTGCCGCCTTTACGGATCGATACCTCTAGTGTTTAGGCTTTAGTACACTATACGTTCCCTGTGGATTCGATACCCTAGGAATACTCCTTGTGGTGAAAGCTACATCGGTATCCGTACGCTTGCGGATTAATTTCTGTTAGGCCTTAGGACTGCCAACAAGTTTTCTAGCGCCGTTGCCGGGGAACGGTAAGCTGTGCTAAAATTCGAACCTAGAGGCGCCCGTTAAAGGTTTTTATTTTCTTTTGTTTTCTTTTGTTTTTCTTTTTCTTTTATTATCATATCATATCATGGACACTCCGTCGATCTTCGACGCCGCTGCTCCGAAAGGAGCATTATTGGAGCCTGCACCAGCATCCAAACCAATCACAGCCGTCAGTTATGAGATTCGTCCAGAGCTGATTGCCTTGGTAAAGGGATCTGAGTTCCGCGGGGAAGATCATGAAAATCCATACGCACATATGCGTTACTTCGAGAGGCTCTGCTCCACAGTTGTTACATCAGGAGTTCCGAGAGACAGTTTCAGATGGTTGCTGTTTCCGTTCTCCATCACTAGCAATGCAGAGCTGTGGTATGCCAAGCACGTGAATGAAGCTCAGGGAGATTGGGCTATTCTCCGGAAGCTCTTCTGTCTCAAATACTTCCCTCTCCACAAGGTTATTGCTCTTCGCAAGAAGATCATTACCTTTGAGCAGGGCAGAAATGAGCTATTAGGAGCTGCCTGGGACCGTTTCCTGACCTACACTCTAGAAGGACCAGATCTGGGAATTCCATCACAAATACTCCTTCAACATTTTGCTGCAGGACTCACTCCAAACAGCCGTAACTTCTTGGATACAGCTTCAGGAGGGTCGTTCCTATACAAAACAATTGAAGAAGGATTTGACGTGTTGGGGAAAATTCTCAGCAATTTGGGCTCCTATGATGCAGTTGCCCCTGAAAAACATGAAGATGAGGCACAAACCATAGTTGAGACACCTTCAGTCAGCTCACCAGAACAGAAGAAGTGTGCATGTGTGGTACACCCCCAAGCAGAACCACCTCGACCACCGCCAGCTCCGAAGGCAGAACAAGAACCGTTCTATGTCTGCCCCTCGAATCCTACGCTATTCAAAGATAGTCAAATTCTCTCCGAAGGACAGAATCAAGTTGAGTCCACTCTCCCTCTTCTACCATATGAGGAAGAGGTAGACTTAACGAGATTCGGTAATACAAGAACTTACCCGGTGGAGAAGAATTGCTATGTTGAAAAGGCTGAGCTAGATGAGCTAGATTGGGAAGACAAGGTAGATCAAGACACACGTCTGCAGAAACTGTCTGCCGTCTTCAGCGAGGATTGGCTCCAAGAAACAGAATGCTCAGAGAAGGCTATCAAGCTCAATGAAAAGCCTGAGAGCATTCTAGTAAAGTATGAGCATAAACCACCAATTGAGGCTAGCTATGACTTAAGAGCAGGAGTAAACATTCTGTCAAAGCAGCAGGCCCAGCAATTGGCGGTAGACATATCGAGCCTTATACCATCAGGGAAAAGGCTGATATTCCGGAACAAGTGCTATCAAGCTGAGGGGATCTTGCGAGAATTGGAACTAGAAATCAATGGGCAACCCCTGCTCATGAATTTCTACATCTTTGACATTTCCGGCAAGAACTTCTTCCTTATTGGAACACCGATTGCAGCACTCACAAAGATGAGAAGCGGCCAAGAAGAGTTGGAAGTTCCAATGGGAAGACAAAGCTTCTCCATCGACATTCGAAGAACACTCAATGCCAAGGCAGAGGAGAAATCTGAGAAGATGGATGAATACGCGGCCATAGAAGAAGCAGCGGCCGTTGAATTCTTAGAAGCCTCGCAGTTTGATACGGAGGAAGATGCACAATACTTCAATGAAGATGAAGACCCTTCCCCCTATGTTCCACTCAATAAGCATGAAGAACCAGCTCCAACACCTGTCGAGCTCAAACAACTGCCACCTGGTCTCAAGTACAGTTTCCTCTTCAAAGATCAGACCACGCCTGTCATCATCAGTGATAAGCTGTCAGAGGAAGAAGAGAAGAAACTAGTAGCCGTGCTAGAAAAATACAGATCGGTAATAGGCTACTCACTAGCAGATCTCAAGGGAATCAGCCCAGAATTCTGCACACACCGAATCCCGATGGAACCCGATCACAAGCCTGTGCGTGAGCACCAACGACGCTTGAACAATGCCATGAGAGATGTAGTTAAGAAAGAAATTTTGAAGCTACTCAAGGCAGGTATAATTTACCCAGTTCAGGACAGTCAATGGGTTAGCCCCGTCCAGGTAGTACCTAAGAAGGGAGGGATGACAGTTGTGAAGAATGAAAAGAATGAGTTGATCCCTCAGCGCACAGTGACAGGATGGAGGATGTGCATCGATTACAGGAAGCTTAATAAAGCAACCAGGAAAGATCACTACCCACTCCCGTTCATTGATGAGATGCTCGAACGGTTGGCGAAGCACTCGTTCTTCTGCTTCCTTGACGGTTATTCAGGGTACCATCAAATACCTATCCACCCTGAGGACCAAGACAAGACTACCTTCACATGTCCTTACGGCACATTCGCCTACCGACGAATGTCGTTCGGGTTGTGTAACGCACCTGCCTCTTTCCAAAGATGCATGATGGCAATCTTCTCAGACTTAGTGGAGAAAATAATGGAAGTATTCATGGATGATTTCTCGGTCTACGGTGAAACATTCGACAGATGTCTCCAGAATCTTGAGAAGGTACTTCAGAAATGCAAGGATGCAGATTTGGTTTTGAATTGGGAAAAATGTCACTTCATGGTGACAGAGGGAATTGTTCTTGGGCACAAGGTCTCTGCTCGAGGGATTGAAGTCGACAAAGCCAAGATTGAGGTAATTGAGTCGCTCCCACCTCCGAGAAACATAAAAGGGATCCGCAGCTTCCTAGGACACGCCGGTTTTTATAGAAGGTTCATCAAGGACTTCTCCAAAAAGGCGAGACCTCTCACCAGTCTCTTGGCTAAGGACGCACCGTTCATCTTCGACAACAAGTGCATGGAGGCATTCAATGAACTGAAGACAGCTTTGATATCAGCCCCCATTATCCAGCCACCTGATTGGTCACTCCCGTTCGAAATCATGTGCGACGCAAGCGACTACGCCGTAGGAGCAGTGTTGGGACAGACCAAGGATAAGAAGCATCATGCCATCGCCTATGCTAGCAAAACTCTCACTGGACCTCAACTCAATTATGCAACCACTGAGAAGGAATTGTTGGCTGTGGTATATGCTATTGACAAATTCAGATCGTATTTGGTTGGAGCTAAGGTGATAATTTACTCAGATCACGCAGCCCTCAAATATCTCCTGACAAAGAAAGATGCTAAGCCACGTCTTATCCGTTGGATACTCCTCCTTCAAGAATTTGATTTGGAGATCAGAGACAGAAAAGGAGTAGAGAATACTGTGGCAGATCTGATGAGCCCATGGCTCATCAAATTAATTCTACTAGAAACTCTGGAAATACTTGCAATGATTCAACTATTGAAGATGGTAATTCTCTCCATCAGAATGTTCTTCGGTTTGGTACTATTCCTTTTGCTGAAAAATATATTACCAAGGAGAAAATATTTACTGTTGCTGGCATGACATCAAAGATTATTATTAGAGGTGCAACATTGCTTGAGAAAGAAGAGCAGAAGAAGCCAAGGAAATATATTTGTATTGGAACCATGCATATTGAGATTGTGGAGGAGGCGCCAAGCTTATGTATTGGGATCAGATCGAACTGAATAAAGCGACCAAGGTTAATCACCTTTCATTAGTCAAGGTGCCGGATTATTTAATTATTTCCACATGTGAGTCAAGTACGTAGCTGGTGGAGTCGTTTTCTGGTATGGGCCGGTCAGGTCTCTTTTGTTTGTGTTTAAGTCGGACTTCCTTTGTTGGTGCCTGTGCGCACATATAGGAGCCGTCGCTTCTTGTAACAGGATTAGGTTTTGTTGAGTTTATTTGTCGAGAGCTTCTCCTCCAGAACCTACGGTGGCGCCGCCATCGTTCCTGCCGTGGAGCTTGTTCCTGGGTGCATCCTCGATTCCTATTGGGAATCCTATCTCCTTTCGTGTTCCTTGAAGCACGGGTGGAAGGACTGCTAGGGCTTGGCGTGCTACATCTGTTGGCAAGTCAATCCATCTATTATTTGCTCCTGGTTTGCATCAACGCAAGGTTCTTGTAAACTGTGTGAGATATTTCTGCTACTGCTATTTGAATTGCCCTACGTATAACATCATTGAGATTGGATCAGCTCTGGTTATTGAATTACTATCTTCCTAAGTCTGATACTGTACAAGAATTACTGTGGTCGAACTTTTAGTTCCGTTCCTGCTGCATCTGTCAAAGAATATATCAAATATTGTTGTTACTAGTTTGTGCTTGTTCTAAGTACCGTGAAAGATTGGGAACAAATTTACGGACGCCGTCCTTGTTCTTTATCAAGATCATCTCTCGCGATTGCAGACGGAAGATCCTACTGGACTACCCATTAATGACTGCTTGAGAGATGACATGTTACTAAAGGTAACAAGCACCGACCCCTGGTATGCAAACATTGTCAACTACATTGTAGCAGGATATGTACCGCCAGGGGAGGATAAAAAGAAGATCATCAGGGACAGCAAGTATTATCTATGGGACGACCCATATTTATATAAAGTCTGCACCGATGGTCTCCTGAGAAGATGTGTACCCACATGTGAGGCTATGCAAATTATTGACAGATGTCATTCATCAGCCTTTGGAGGTCACTATGGAGTATTTCGTACAAGTGCCAAAGTCTGGCAAAGCGGTTTTTACTGGCCAAACATGTACGAAGATACAAAGGAGTATGTTAGAAGATGTTCTCGCTGCCAGAGAGTAGGAGGGATCAACGCTCGTGACGCCATGCCCCTAACAAATAATCTTCAAATCGATGTCTTCGATTGTTGGGGCATAGACTTCATGGGACCTTTTCCAAACTCTGAGGGATATGAATATATTCTAGTGGCAGTCGACTATGTCTCTAAATGGGCGGAGGCTCTTCCATGTCGAAACGCTGACTCCATCCACTCCAAGAAAATGCTCCAAGAAGTCATCTTCCCACGGTTTGGTACACCTAGAGTACTAATCAGTGATGGGGGCTCGCACTTTATCGACAGGACATTCAGAAAAATGCTCTCATCACTCGGTATTGCTCATAGGGTAGCGACCCCATATCACCCACAGACGAGCGGTCAAGCGGAGACATCTAATAAACAAATCAAAAATATTCTCCTGAAGGCCGTCAACCAAATGGGCAAGAATTGGAAGTCGAAGCTGCATGAAGCATTATGGGCATACAGGACAGCTTACAAGACTCCAATCGGCATGACTCCATATCAACTGGTATACGGAAAGACATGCCACCTACCCGTCGAGCTAGAGTTCAAGGCTTACTGGGCAATCAAGAAATGGAACATGGACCTAGACCAAGCCCAAGTCAAGCGACAGATTCAGATCTCAGAGCTCGAAGAATTGAGGGAGAAAGCGTACCACAGTTCGAAACTCTACAAAGAGCGAACAAAGCGGTGGCACGACAAGCGCATTCGGGAGAAGCACTTCACACCAGGTGATAAGGTACTTATGTACAACTCCCGCGTTAAATTATTTGGTCATGGTAAGCTTAGAAGTAAGTGGGATGGCCCCTATACGGTGTTGGAAACATCTAACCATGGGGCCGTCACTCTCCAAGGTAATGACGGAGAGCACTTTAAGGTAAATGGCCAGCGCTTAAAAATCTTTCTAGAACCCTCCATGCCGGAACTCGAGGAAGTAGATGTCATCGAGTTCACGTGAAAATCACCATCTACGGTCTAGCCCGACCTTAACCGAGCCTTGTTTTTCCCTTTTTCTTATTTTCTTTTTCTTTATGTTCAAATAAAAATAAAAATTTTGGTTTTCGGGGGAAACGCTGGCCGGCCGGCCAGGCCCTCAGGCCGGCCGGCCCCTCACATTTTCAAAATTTTTCGAAACTTTTTGTGGCGGCGCCCCCGATCAAACCAAACAGAATACCAAACCCTAGCCTGCGATTCGGAGCCTATCTCGCCTGGAGTGGATTTTTCACCTTCTTAAACACATTGAAAATTCATTTTTTTTTCTCCACTCCTCCACCTCAAAAGTTTCGGCCATGGCTGAGAAGGCACCCTACCAGAGCTTCTCCACCATGTCTCCCACCAATTCCAATGCCCCCAATTCCAGAGCCTCCAACACCGCCGCTCGGAAGCAGCGATCCGCCTATCTCGACCAATTTCCGGTCAACAACGGCGAGGGATCCAGCGCGGCGAGGTACCTCGACTTCGTGGACACCTGGGGAGCCGAGCTGGAGGCCGACCTGCTCGCAGCCGGGGCTAACCCCGGCCGGCCGGCCAGCCCGAGGCGCGGCAGGAGCCCATCCAGGGCGAGCGCGAGCCCCAACTCGGGGAGATTCCTTTCCCCCTCTGGTGGCGTCGGGAAGAAGCAGTACCGCGGCGGCATCACGCATCCCGTGGTCGGCGAGCTGTCCCCCAAAACGGGAAAATCTCCAGCGCTTCCGACTCCCACTCCAAGGGTGGAGATCGCGCCGGCGTACCCCGTGGTGGAACAATCCGAAGAAGATCCTGACGAGCCCACGGACGCCAGCCAGTCCAAGGATGAGTCTTCCCATAGGACATCTAACGGTGCCTGGGAGAACGCTCCCCCCTTCACCTATCTGGGTGCTAGGGGCAAGAAGTGGAGCGAGAAGGTGATGTACTACAAGGCACCTAAGGGGCTCATCTTGAAGGCTGAGTCGAATGACTCATCACCCGCGCAGAAGCTGCGTCGCCGTTCGCCGCCGCCGATCACCGGTCCTCCCGGCCAGATGGAGTCCAGCGATGGCGCCCATGACCCCATCAAGGAGCTGCAGATCGCGCTCCAAAGGATGGAGGTGCGCCTTGCTAAGGTGGAGGACTACCAGGGTGAGGTGCACATGGATCTGGAGGACAACAAGGACAAGATTAATCTTGTCCGGAAGGGGAGCATGGCCAAGATGAAGAGGCTCTACAAGCTCACAGGATTCAGCGAGCACTTCGAGGCCCCCTCACCATAGGAGCATTAGGATTAGAGAGCGGCGCTTATTAGTTTGCTTTTGTTTAATTTCCCTTCAAATTCGTTTAGGTTTGCTTTGAATTAAATTAGGTTTGCTTAATTTATTTCCTTATGTAAAAGCCCAATGCTCCTCTGAATAAAATAAAAATTTGCCTCTTAGTGTTTAATGAAATGAGTGTTTATTTAATTAATTGTTGGTTTATGTGGGTAACCACATAAACCAACCTCTGTACACTCACAATTTCCCCGAGCGCGCAGGATAAAAATATTGTACAGGTGACTGTGCACTGCCACGACGAAACAGAGGCGGAACGGGGCACAGGACCCGCCGGCCAGCCCACGGGCCTGGCCGGCCGGCCTGGCTCGAACTCCGAACGGGTTCAAAATTTTCTGACTTGTTCTGTTCTATCCCCTCTACCTGTTCCACCTGTTCGCTAATAAAATGAAATGATTTTACGAAGATAAAACCAAATAAAAACAAAATTCTTTTAACATCATCGGATTTATGATAATCTTATTTCACAATTTTTTTCTTGCTCACAATATTCTATTAAGGACGCTCTTGTCTATTTTGTTGTGAGGTTTGATATATGCTTAAATCTTGACTCCTATCTTTCCATGATTTTCTCGGAAATCTTACTTTGCCTTTCGATCTGACTGTCACAAATTCTCTGAAAATACCTATTAGAGCCAAACAAAGATAGATTTTATAACTCCTCAAAAGCTAATCTTTTTGTGGTGAGTTCAATTAAGGTTTAATTCTCTAAAGATTGCATGGACTCCTCAAATGTCAGTCATACATCATTTACATATGGAAGTGACTCATCTACCTGATGTCAGACATTGAAAGAAAATTCTGCCTTATTGCTCTCTGCCCCGCACTAAGAGGCTCCTTCTTGCCTTATGTATCCTGGGAACCTCTCTCTCAAAAAAAAAAAAAAAAAGAGAGAGAGAAAAGTTCCCCATTAAAAAAAAAGAGAGAGGCAAGAAGGATTGCTATATTCATTCTGGGCAGAGTGCATAAGACACAATCTTTCCGCCAAAGTATGAGTCATATCCAAAAGAATCATTTTGCCATTGACTGGACCATGAGGATGTGCATTGCTCTTTCTAGAATTTCCCCTTAATTTTACAACATCTGCAAAAGATTATGCTCTCCTTACCAAACCTCAGATATAAGCCATATCAGAAAATAAGGAAAGCACCTTTTGAGTGAAGACAGGTTTTTCCACAACTCTGAGTGACTCAGACTTTGAGAATTTATATGACACGATGAGAAGAAAGGGAAAGTTTGAAATCCGAGGGATCTTTTGGTTTGAAAAAGGGTCTTTGATTTTCGCTGTTCAACCTTTCAACTTCTCAAGATAATGAGCTTTAGCCACTTCCACATAGTGAGCCTGAAGAAATTGTTGAGATAATTCTATCATATCACCTTGATGATGTCTTTTTCTTTGGTTCAATCTTTTTGCTCGGGACGAGCAAAGATCTAAGTCTGGGGGGGGGTTGTTGGCGCTGCTTAATACGAATATTTTACCGCCAACACCATTCAATAAAAGCCATCATACAAGGATAAAATGAACATTCTATTATATTAATGGCTCTCCACAAGTTTTGTTGGAGTATTTGAATGCAGGGAGCAATATGGACGAAATTCACAGGAAACGGGGGATAAAGCCCACCGGCCGGCCCAACCATAGGCCGGCCGGCCTGCTCAGGCTCCCACCAAGATCCAGCTCCTCCCCAGAGGCCTTCTACAGCTTTCCCACGTGGAATTCAAGGCCAGCCCAATATCAAACAACCGACATTCTAGAACATGGGCTTTTGGGCCTAAACTTGAAGGCCACTCCACTTCTGCCGACTCCATGAAGAAACCGACCTTCTTACCTGTAAGCTTCATGACCATTGGAGTTCGGAAACCCCAAAGGTATGAATGTTTTGGTGATTGGGTGACCATATTGATGTGACTAACATTTCCATGTAGGATATTCAAATGGTCATGTCAATGAAGCGTCGTCTCACAAACTCTATCTTATCGACGACTTGGTGATTGGTTGCCTCGACGATTCGGATCGAGAGCTTGATGGAGTCAAGGTTGAAGATGGATCAAGGCTAAGGACATGATAGACCAAGCAAGTGTTGGCTTGGTAGATGTTAGCTTGAGTCCATAGGAAAAACCGGACTATCAAGAGGGATCGAATTGGTTCTCTTAGCGCACACTAGGTTAGAGATCATATGGATGCATAGTGAGTCTCTCGAGGGCTAGGGTGGCTGAAGAGAAGAAGAGGAACCAAGGATGAAGAAGTTGGAAGTAAGGATCAAGAGTGGATCAAGTTTTCAGCTTATCTGGTAGAGACCGGACAGTACGGTCCTAAGGACCGTATGGTACGGTCTTCATTGAAGATCCAGACAGAGAAGTGAAGTCTCGGGATGCTGAGAAAATGAAAACCGGACAATGGACCGTATGGTACGGTCATGAGGACCGGACAGTACGGTCATCAGAAGATTTCCAGACAGAGAAGTTGAAGTTTCTGGAAGTGGAAGAAATGAAGACCGGACAATCGACCGGATGGTACGGTCCTAGGGACCAGACAGTACGGTCTTCATTGGAGATGAAGAAGAAGATGGAGATGCGCCTGGAAATAGAGACCGGACAGTACGGTCTGGAAGAGACCGGACAGTACGGTCCTATTGTACGGTCTCTAGTTTCGCAGGGCACTTTTGGGCAACGGCTAGTTTTGGGTTGGTAGCCTATATATAGTTGGTTGCCCGCCCCTTGAGGGGTCTCTTGGCCATTGTTGGAGTGCAGGAAACTCAGAGGAAGCCAAGAGCAAGGGAGAGAAGCACTTGTGAAGGATTTGGAGTGATCCTAGTGCTTGAGAGAGTAGCAATTGCATCCACTTGATCTCTAGGCTAGTGTGAGCTTGAGAGAGTCACTTCGGTTTGTTACTCTTGGTCTATGGCAAGGCCTAGACAGGTTAGGCGTCGGTGTTGAGCTGTCCAAGGAGATTGTGGAAGCTAACACAAGTTTGTACACGGTCTTGGAGCTTCCCGTGCGAAAGAAGCATCACTAGTGGAGCGCCCTTTGGCACGCATCACGTGCGGAGCCTTACCTCTGGAAGAGTACCCGGGATCGAGCCCGGCGGGACGTGCCCGCGACTTCACTCGGAGGGTGAAGTGTGCTCTAGGAGGGATCGCCTTCGAGCGGAGGGACGGGGTCGAGACTCCGGCGGGAGTGACCAACGTGGAGTAGGGGAAGGCGCCATCCTTCCGAGACCACGGGAAAAATCATGAGCATTCCTATCCTTATCTCCTTTACTTACTAGCATTTACGTTTCCGCATTTACTTCTATGTGCTAGTAGAATTGCATGATAGGTTGTCTCTTTACTACTTGGTAGAATTGCTTGCTAGGGTGTTGCTTGTTGCATAGACTAGATTGTGTGTGCGCATCGCTTGCTTTTGTTATTACCATATCTAGTCTTGCTAGCTTCACCCTAAAGTACGTTTGGGAGAAATTGTTGACACACCGATTCACCCCCCCCTCTCGGTGCCCTTGATCCTTTCAAGTGGTATCAGAGCCTCGTTGCTCAAATAGGGCTTAACCGCCTTGAGTGAGGATGCCGAGAGATCATGGGCCGCCCCCGTTCGATGGGACCGACTATGCCTATTGGAAAGCTCGCATGCAAGCTTACCTCGAGGCTCTCGACCCTATCGCATGGGAGGTGACAAGTTCCGGTGTCTCTCTAAGGACTCCCATTGGTACTCTTGATGTGAATCTCGCAAAGGCAAATGCTAAAGCTAAAAATGCCTTGTTTGAAGCTATCACTAAAGAGGTCTTTGCTCGAGTCAAGTCCGCGGGTACCGCTCATGAAGTATGGACACAAATTCAACAAATTCATGAGGGTTCCACGGACGTGAAAGAGGAAAGATACTATGTGCTAAAGAACAAATATGATGACTTTGCCATGTCTTCAAATGAGCTAATCAATGATGCTTACTCTCGCTTGAATGTGCTTGTAGAGGATATCAACTCGCTCGGTGTGAAGGAGAAGATTGATGAAGGCGACCTTGTGTGGAAGATCTTGAGGATTCTCCCAAGGGAGAAATATGGAGCACTCATCACATGTCTCTTCAACACCGACATGCGAGACCTCACCACCCACAAGCTACTTGGGAAGATCACCGCCTTCGAGAGCTACAACCTCGACAAGAAGCTTGATGAGAAGCCCTCCAAGAATCTTGCTTTTGCATCCGAGGGTGTTGACGGCTCTTAGACCCAATATTTACCCGTCAACTAGCTGCGCTTTTTATAATGAAACAATCACCAAAGGTAGACTTAGGTCTTTAAACTAATGATTTCCACGAGTCTTGGTGAATTTGTGAGTGCAGCTGCAATTCGTAGGAAAACGGGGAAAAGGAAGCATAAAAGGCCCATCCTAGAAACACCAATTTTCCCCGGAATAAAGAATTATCCAAATAAAGCCCAACTCCCGATAAAAAGACTTCAAGTCCACCCATAGCCGGTGGATCAGAGGAGAAGGCAACCAGGGGAAGCCACCTGAGAAGGCCCAGGCCCAGAGGGGCCAGCCACAGGTCGGCCGACCCCAAACCCTAGGTCGGCCGACCCCCTGTGGTGGCCCCACTGGCCCATCTTCCTATGGCGGTTCGCCACCGCCTTCCAGAGGTCGGTTCCACCTGCAATCAATGCCACCGACCTAAGGAACCGCCTCAAGTTGCCGACCTTCTTGGGCTATAAATAAAGGGGTACCCCCCTCCTCCAAAACACATCACAAGACACAAGTCATTCCACTCCCATCCAGGCCAAGGGCCTCTTGTACAGTAGTAGAATAGAGGAGAGGGCAAGGATCAAGAGAGGGATAGCTTTCCTTTTAGTTATTTCCTTATCTTGTACCCTTGGCGGATATTTATCTTATTAATAGTTCATCGTTCGTTCTTCGTTCGTTCGTCGTTCGTTCGTCGTTCGTTCATAGTACGAACCTTGTTCTTATTCGTAAGATTAGTATTCGTGGTGTTATTGATCTAGTGAGCTTTACATACTAGTCGTTATTCTTGTTATACTTGTTTACGGGATCATCGCTCCGCGAGGGGTGCTCTAGCCTTCCAGATTGGTACCAGGACCGGGGTTAGAGTAGTAATCGACGGCATAGGCGTGGTGCCTAGGCTAGAGGTTACCTTTGTTTGCAGCGTGCCCCACGGTTTGTAGAGGTAGGCGGCAGGTGGTGACAGCCCTGTCCGTCCCTTGTAATCCTCCACGTTCGGGTTCGTCGTAGAGCTACAGGCTGGCGTGACTTGGCAGACCAGGTCTATACCAGTGCCCGAAGTAAACGAGTAGAGCTAGAGTGCGATCGTCCTGCGGGACAGCTAGATCTTTATTCATCCTCTCAATCCTATACTACTGCCATTCTTGTGTGTCCTTGGGTAAAACTAACCTTGCTGCAGATTATCACCGTTCCTTGGGGAAAACAAATATGATACCTTGGAGTACTCCCGGGTGAAGTGCTACAACGGTATTCCGTGCGCTTGCGGATTTATTCGTGGTGTAAGAAATACCAACAGAGGGGTCAAGCAAGAAGATGAAGAAGGTGGTGACTCAAGATTCAAGTGATGAAGAGCTTGAAGAAGACGTTGAAGACTTGTTGCAACTTCATCCCAATGATCTAGCACTCCTCATGAAGAGAAGCAACTTCCTCAAGAGAAGCTTCATCAACAAGAAAGATGCCGAGTGCTACAATTGTGGGGAGAAGGGTCACTTTGCCAAGGAATGTCCGAAGCCAATCAAGAAGAGCAAGAAGAAGACTCAAGAGTCAAGCGATGATGAAGAAGAAGACCCTAGAAGCAAATACAAGACAAGGAAGAGGTTTGTCAAGAAGGAAAGCTCTAGAGGCAAAGACAAGAGAAGATCATATCGCAAGGGTCTCTTTGTTGGAGAGTGGGTCACGGATGATGATAGTGAAGAAGAAGAAAGTGATGACTCATCCTCCAAGTGAAAGAAGATGGCCGGCATTGCTCTCACAAACATGTCCGAGACTCTACCTCCACCACCTACTTGCTTGATGGCCAAAGATGATGATAGTAGTGAAGATGAGAAGAGCGAGTCCGATGAAGAGTTTGGTGAGGAGGATAAGCCCACATATGAGGAACTCTTGGATAGCATTCTCCTAACCGGCAAGATGATCAAGAAGAGGGACAAGACCATTGCTCGGTTGGAGAAGGAACATGAAGTGGCCGCTTTCCGAGTTCGTCAACTTGAGGGTGAACTTAGGGACTTATCCATCTCTCACAAGGCTCTTGATGAAGACTATGACAAGCACATGAAGCTCAAGGAGAAGTCCAAGTTACTAGAGGATGAGCTCAAGCACCTTTCCACCTCTCTCATAACCTTGGATGAGAGCTATGACAAGCTCAAGGTTGATCACAAGAGGCTCAACGACAAGTTCAAGGTTCTTGAGGAGGAACATCAATCCATCCTCGAAAAGAGTAACACTTCTTCTTCTAGTTCATCTATTTCCGATTCTTCATATATTACTTGTGATGGACTAACTCCCTCTCTTGAGAGCATCTCTCTTGATGAGAAAATCTTGAAGGAATATCATCAACTCAAGGAGGAGAGAGCTTCGGTGATGGACGGCTTTGAGAGGCTCACAAGGGGAAGGACCATCCATAAGGAGATACTTGGTCGGAACCTTGTGAACAACCCCGGGCACAAGGGACTCGGCTCCTGCCCCGCCGCCATCAACCTCATCGGCAAGGACGAGGACATTCCACCTTGGGTAGTGTTGGCGCTGCTTAATACGAATATTTTACCGCCAACACCATTCAATAAAAGCCATCATACAAGGATAAAATGAACATTCTTTTATATTAATGGCTCTCCACAAGTTTTGTTGGAGTATTTGAATGCAGGGAGCAATATGGACGAAATTCACAGGAAACGGGGGATAAAGCCCACCGGCCAGCCCAACCATAGGCCGGCCGGCCTGCTCAGGCTCCCACCGAGATCCAGCTCCTCCCCAGAGGCCTTCTACAGCTTTCCCACGTGGAATTCAAGGCCCAGCCCAATATCAAACAACCGACATTCTAGAACATGGGCCTTTGGGCCTAAACTTGAAGGCCACTCCACTTCTGCCGACTCCATCAAGAAACCGACCTTCTTACCGCCCTCAGGAGTCCATCAGAGCCGTCCAGGGAAGAGGCGGTGGCGAACCGACCACATCAGTGGCCGGCCGGCCCCCCTACTAGGCCGGCCGGCCGACCTTTGCTCCACCGACGTCCCAGCTTCGGCCAGATGATTCCCACCGACTCCAGCAAGCTATAAATAACACCATCCGGCTCCAGAAGCAAGACACACCTCATTTGATGCTTCATTTTAGTCTTTTGGTAGTAGGATAGTGTTTGTTGGCGGTCGTTAAACCATGTTTTGACCGCCACCCTACCGGTAAATAAATACATAACACCAAGATTTTGTGCATAGTAGTTAGGAACAATACTACTCCACAGGTTTTGGTGAATATTTGGATGCAGGAGTGAATAATGGAGAAAAGTGGGCCCAGCCAGGGAAATTCCCTGGCCGGCCGGCCCCACCCTAGGCCGGCCGGCCCCACCTGGTGGCCGCAGGCCCCAGGCTTCCTCCAGTGGGCTGGAAACTGGTCCAAAACTTATAATTCAAGGCCCAACCCAGCGGATTTGCGCCGACTTACCAGAGGTGGGCCATTTGGGCCTTAACTTGGCCCCTACTTCAATCCTGCCGACCCCACGAACAAACCGACCTTCAGACCGCCTTCAGGAGTGCATCTGGAGCGTTGAGGCAGAAGGCGGTGGCCAACCGCCACAGGGGACGGCCGGCCGGCCACCCCCCTAGGCCGGCCGGCCGACTTTGGCGGCGCCGCCTCTCCAAAGTCGGCAGGCGTGCTTCCACCGCCTTGGCAAGCTATAAAAGGGACCCCTCGGCCTCCGAATCAATTTGCACCATCACACTTCATCCAAGTGTTCATTAGTTTAGTTGAGTAGTAGCTTTGGGAGTTAGAGTAGAGTAGAGTGAGAGCTCTCTCGGGCTTCCGGAGTCTTCTCGGAGTTCGGTATAGTTCTTTGTATCTTACTCTTGAGATATTATTTTATTTAATATAATTATATTTAGTTTTATCTTTATTTATTTATTTTAGTAGTTCTTTTCTATTTAGTTTATTTATTCGTTAAGTAAGTGCTCGTAGAAGTCTTGTTGTGGGATTCGTGATTGTTGGAATAGCGAGTACGAGAGAGTGCCGTCGTCGGAGATGACGTCGTGTGAAATCTGTACTTGTTCATTCTTAGATAGGACTGCTCCGTTGATCAAGAGTAGCTCCTCTAGGCGGGTTGTAAGCGTGGCGCTTAGATCTTGGCCTATGCACGTTTGGCACCCAACCCCACGGAGGATGGTAGCCGCGAGTGTATGTGACAGCTGCACCGGTCTCTGTAATCCACCACGTCCGGGTTGGACTCAGCAGGGTCTTAATTATAGCGGATGGATCCCCAGGGTGAACTAGCAGCATCGGTTGCCCTGGCACTTCCGTGCCCCGAAATGACATGACTTGTATGTGTATGAGCTTAGCTAGAGTAAATAACCTTTGTAGACTTGACTGCTAGAAAAGTAAATAATAGATAAACATACAGGTAGCCTTAACTCTATCTCGTTGCTCTCCCAAATGTATACTACGATTTATTTTATTACCTTGGATTTAAGGATGTGTGTGCCACCCATATATATCATGCCTATCTTACCCCCGTCTCAAGTATAGTTGATACATTATTTCTTTCTCCAAATTATCCAATGCATAGCTATTATTCAGCTTCCTTTTGCTCTCTTCCCTGCGGAAATATAAATACGATAACCCTGGAATACTCCAAGGTGAAATGCTACAATGGTGATCCGTGCGCTTGCGGAATTAATGAATTTAATTTTATCGCATAAGAACCGCCAACAAGCATTTCTGGCGCCGTTGCCGGGGAAGTAGCAGCTAGGAACTGAATAAATGCATTGAAGTTTGTGAGAAGAATAATTATCACTTACTTTTGCGGGCTTACCCTTGTCCTGGTTTTTCTTCTTGTGAAAATTTGAAACAGGACTGTGCATGACTGGTTTCGACCTACCAGAAAACTTCCACTCAGATCCAGAGCAGTTCTTGAGGAAAGTTCGAGCAAAACTCACCAAACAGATCCGCAAGAACGCTCTGGCTCTCGAATCGTCTCCTCCATCGGTTGTCAGGGCCTCCTCAACGAACAGTACCATGGCCGACCCCGTTGTTGAGAAGACGATCAATGACTTCTCCGCGCCAACTACGGAGAACATCCGCGTGGGCCCCAACCCGCGCATCACCAACAAGGACTACGAGCTCAAGCCAGCCTTGATCAACATGATCTTGGCCAGTCCTTTCTGTGGGAAGCCGTCGGAGGATGCAAATGCTCACCTCTAAAGGTTCCTGATGACGTGCAACACTTTCGTCATAAAGGATGCACCTCAGGACGCTATCCGACTACAGCTATTCCCTTTCTCTCTGTTGGGGAAGGCTCTCCAGTGGTTCTACGCGAACCAAGAGTCCCTCGACACGTGGACGGCATGCTCCAATGCCTTCCTCGCCAAGTTCTTCCCGCCGGGCAAGACGACTGCCCTGCGGAACAAGGTATCGGGCTTCCAACAGCTCGCAGATGAGTCGACCGCGGAAGCCTGGGACAGGATGCAGGAGTACGTTCTCTCATGCCCACACCATGGCACGGAGGAATGGCTCCTCATACAGAGTTTCTACCACGGTTTGAGGCCGTCCGCTCGAGAGCACCTCGACGCCGCAGCAGGCGGCTCCTTCTTCTCCCTTAGCGTGAAGAACGCTAAGAAGTTGATTGAGAAGGTGGCGGCCAACCAGACTCATGGTGAACGCCAAGCGGCGAGCACCAAGACTCGTGGAGTACACCAAGTGGAGACGATGGACATGCTCGCCATCAAGCTCGATCAGCTACTCCGCAAGGTGGAGTCTCCACAGGACCTGCAAGTTGCGGATTCCCGCATGACATGTGAGGAATACGGCAGCGTTGGGCATATGGGCATCAATTGCCCAAATGTGACAGAGGAATGCAATTTCCTCAACAATGGTAATGGGTACCGCTCCCAGAACAACTACGGCTGGAACTCCAGGCCCGACCTCTCCTTCAACAAGAATCAGGGAGGTAACAATGGTAATCTTTCCCGTTATGAGCCCTCTATCAAGGATCTAGTTCTCGGCCAGGTCAAAATCAATGACAGCATTAGTAAGAAATTTCTTACTACGGATAAGGCTTTAGAGAGCATAGATGCCAAGCTAGAGTCATTCAGCACTGCTCTGCAGAATCAGCTAAGCCATAACAAGATGCTAGAAACACAAATAGCGCAAATAGCTTCAGCTGTACAGTCTCCTCGTGCGGGTAAACTTCCTGGGCAACCAGAAGTTAATCCCAAGGAGAGTGTGAATGCAATAACCATCAGGTGTGAAGAAAGCGACTTGGATTCCGCACTCCCCGAGGATGTGATCAGAAAAGATCCCGGATGGCCAACCATTCCGTGTTTGGTCAACGACCGTTGTTTCGCTCGGGCACTATGTGACTTAGGGGCGAGCGTGAGCATCATGCCGAAGGACATGTACGATGGGTTAAACCACCCATTATCCCCAACGACCATGAAGCTCCAGCTTGCAGACGGGTCACTGCGCCTGCCCTTGGGGATTGTCGAAGAAGTTCCCGTGCAGATCAGAAATCTCTTCGTCCCCGTTGACTTTGTTGTGCTGGATATGGAAGTAGATGACAAGGCCCCTCTCATCCTTGGGAGGCCGTTCTTGAGCACCACCAACGCCAACATCGACGTGGGGGCAGGAGAGATCCACTTGGACTTCAACGGCAAGGAAGAAACGTTCAGCTTCAAGCCTAAGGTTGAGCAATGCAAGCAAGTACGGGTCATATATGGAAAGGACCCAAGGAGAGTGGAGAAGATTGAGATTACTCCACCCATGCCACAGCCAGACAAGCTCATTGCATACATGAGAGACTATCTGGAAAGAGAGAATGCAAGAAGGCTAGCAAAATATTGGAGGACTCCAAGGAGGATGCCTCAGCCGCCAATTACACCTCAAACCCCTCTTACTCCTCCACAAGAAGGAGTAGGCGAGTCACAATCGCCCAAGAAGAGGAGAGCGAGGCGCTCAAGAAAGAAGAAGGCAGCTACGGCATCAACCGATGAGACTACAACAAAGGCGCCTATTGAAGAAAAGGTCGCCGCCACAAACACAAAGAAAACAACCAAGGTGTGGCGGAAGAAAGAAGGAACCTCTACCTCGCAAGATTCTCCAGCGAGCGAGGTCCAAACAAGTTGAAAAGACATGGAGAACGTCTAGCTCAAAGACGTAAAAATGAGAGCCCTCCGATTGGGGAGGCCATCCCAATCGTTATCCTAGCTAGGCCTAGCACTTGTTTTTCTTTTCATAAATCATAAAAACAAAATAAAAATTTGAAAAGTTTAAAAGACAACAAAAATAATAGGATTCCCGGTGATGCCCATTAGGGGCTAGCCACTTGTATCATCCTCACTCTTTTTTGCAGATCAAGAAGGAGGAGGAAGAGCCTGAATCAAGCTTAAGTCTTACAAAGACTCAAGCTTGGGGAGGGCACCCCTCAGGTAAGAAGGAGTTCAATACAAGCTCGAGTCTTGCAAAGACTCAAGCTTGGGGAGGACCCCCAGGTAAGTATTCCTAACTTTCTTAATAAATAAATGAACTCCCTGTTTCGAATAAATGCTAGAATCTTGGTGTTATGCTACGCTTAAGGGAAATGATGATCGAGTTACAAATTAGCTTCCCATGTGTCGCATAGATGCAACCTCTACTCCTGACATATGTGTTATTTTTACTTGAGCATGATCACATCATGAGTCTTGCTTATTTCCGTGGGTTGCATTTGTTACACCAAGTCTGAGCATTGTGGATTGTGATATGGCATGATTAGGACTTGTCGCAATTTCTTAGTATGGTTTCATCCAGAGATGTTTTTCTCGAATTGCTGCAAGTACCTAAAACCCTTCTGTTTTGGCACACTTCTCTTAGTGTGAGGATTTATTTACCTACCAGAGCCATATCATAATATTCGAAACAGCCCCACTCATAGCCGTTTGTTTATGCATTGAGTTTTGTTAAGGTTTGATGTACTCTTGAAACTAAGCACTCCTAATTTTGGTCATAATTCCTTCGCGTGTGTTTTCGAAAATTTCTCTCCACCAAATAAAAAGGGGAATGTTTGGATAAATCAACCAAACATTTTTCAGTGTTTGCAAAACTTTTGGTCCATCCAAAATGCTCAAGAATATTTCAAAATGTTTCATTGAACCATTCAAAATTTATGGCCCCTTGCACCATGGAGTAGTTAAAAAAAAAAAAAACCTCCATGGTCGCATGACAAAAGTCAATGGCTATATGGTTCTTATCATAAACATCTTGAGCAAAATAAAGGACCAATGTTTTTCAAAACCCCCTTCCATAAGTGTGAGTTCATTTTCTCCCCCTCCATCACATCATTTCCTACGACCAAAATAAATGGAGTTGCTATGTTGATTGAGACTCATTCTTTAGCTTTACAATATATGCATGACAATTGTGCATTCCTTACCAAGCTCCACATACAAAGCCTCATTTGGTAGAAGGTAGGATGAGTGAAGCTTGTAGGAATAGAACTCACATTGGTAGGTAAGAGAAGTGCCTACCAAAACGAAGGAGAATTTTTGCACCTTACCTTGCAGCACATAAAAACTCTGGATGCATACCTGCTAGAATTGTGTACTTGTCCGAAAATGCCGTTCTAGTCTTCAATGCTGCGTGACAAGGTGTGACATATAAGCCCCACGATTTTTGCAACACTCATGAATATTTTGTGCTCTCGTAAACTTACCACTGTTTAGGGAGTATGTTGTTGCATCTTTTTTACCCATGGGGCGCTTCTTTGTAACTCCTGATCCGCCGGTACCCTGAGTTGAGTTTGCTCGGGACGAGCAAAGTTTAAGCTTGGGGAGGTTGTTGGCGGTCGTTAAACCATGTTTTGACCGCCACCCTACCGGTAAATAAATACATAACACCAAGATTTTGTGCATAGTAGTTAGGAATAATACTACTCCACAGGTTTTGGTGAATATTTGGATGCAGGAGTGAATAATGGAGAAAAGTGGGCCCAGCCAGGGAAATTCCCTGGCCGGCCGGCTCCACCCTAGGCCGGCCGGCCCCACCTGGTGGCCGCAGGCCCCAGGCTTCCTCCAGTGGGCTGGAAACTGGTCCAAAACTTATAATTCAGGGCCCAACCCAGCGGATTTGCGCTGACTTACCAGAGGTGGGCCATTTGGGCCTTAACTTGGCCCCTACTTCAATCCTGCCGACCCCACGAACAAACCGACCTTCAGACCGCCTTCAGGAGTGCATCTGGAGCGTTGAGGCAGAAGGCGGTGGCCAACCGCCACAGGGGACGGCCGGCCGGCCACCCCCCTAGGCCGGCCGGCCGACTTTGCGGCGCCGCCTCTCCAAAGTCGGCAGGCGTGCTTCCACCGCCTTGGCAAGCTATAAAAGGGACCCCTCGGCCTCCGAATCAATTTGCACCATCACACTTCATCCAAGTGTTCATTAGTTTAGTTGAGTAGTAGCTTTGGGAGTTAGAGTAGAGTAGAGTGAGAGCTCTCTCGGGCTTCCGGAGTCTTCTCGGAGTTCGGTATAGTTCTTTGTATCTTACTCTTGAGATATTATTTTATTTAATATAATTATATTTAGTTTTATCTTTATTTATTTATTTTAGTAGTTCTTTTCTATTTAGTTTATTTATTCGTTAAGTAAGTGCTCGTAGAAGTCTTGTTGTGGGATTCGTGATTGTTGGAATAGCGAGTACGAGAGAGTGCCGTCGTCGGAGATGACGTCGTGTGAAATCTGTACTTGTTCATTCTTAGATAGGACTGCTCCGTTGATCAAGAGTAGCTCCTCTAGGCGGGTTGTAAGCGTGGCGCTTAGATCTTGGCCTATGCACGTTTGGCACCCAACCCCACGGAGGATGGTAGCCGCGAGTGTATGTGACAGCTGCACCGGTCTCTGTAATCCACCACGTCCGGGTTGGACTCAGCAGAGTCTTAATTATAGCGGATGGATCCCCAGGGTGAACTAGCAGCATCGGTTGCCCTGGCACTTCCGTGCCCCGAAATGACATGACTTGTATGTGTATGAGCTTAGCTAGAGTAAATAACCTTTGTAGACTTGACTGCTAGAAAAGTAAATAATAGATAAACATACAGGTAGCTTTAACTCTATCTCGTTGCTCTCCCAAATGTATACTACGATTTATTTTATTACCTTGGATTTGAGGATGTGTGTGCCACCCATATATATCATGCCTATCTTACCCCCGTCTCAAGTATAGTTGATACATTATTTCTTTCTCCAAATTATCCAATGCATAGCTATTATTCAGCTTCCTTTTGCTCTACTTCCCTGCGGAAATATAAATACGATAACCCTGGAATACTCCAAGGTGAAATGCTACAATGGTGATCCGTGCGCTTGCGGAATTAATGAATTTAATTTTATCGCATAAGAACCGCCAACAGTGTTGCTAGGAGAGAGTGAGTGAGAGGGAAGGAGAGCTAGAGGCCCCCGGCATGTCGGGACTTTACTTCTTCGTCGCCTCCGGTATGCTCCTCGCCTGGGAGTAGTCGTCTTAGTCTTCCAGGCCGGGCAACATGTAAGAAGATTATTGGTCGGGCAATAAAGTAAGGTATTCTGCTTTATTTAATTGTGGGTTCAGGTATGCAATGAGTATTTATTTATTGCATAGACTAGCTTATTAGGACGTCCTCGCTAGTTGTGACGATAGGTGTAAACGTGGTGTTTAGACCTAGAGTTATCCCTGATTTGCTCGTAACCCCACGGAGGATGGTAGCCGCGAGTATGTGTGACAGGCATACCGGTCTCTGTAATCCACCACGTCTGGGTTATTGTTTTTAGTAGGGAGGTCAATAGCACGTAGTTCCCCAAGTTGGTTGAACCTAATTCTCGGGTTGCTACCTTTGCATGCGTGTGCCCCGAAACAAATAATAGAGTAAGGACCTTACCAAATTGCCCAGCTACATAGCTTCTTATCATTAGATTGCCTGGCCAGAAGACCCTTTTAATTACTGCTGAAAACTCCGCTCCTGTGTGCCGCCTTTACGGATCGATACCTCTAGTGTTTAGGCTTTAGTACACTATACGTTCCCTGTGGATTCGATACCCTACGAATACTCCTTGTGGTGAAAGCTACATCGGTATCCGTACGCTTGCGGATTAATTTCTGTTAGGCCTTAGGACTGCCAACAAGTTTTCTGGCGCCGTTGCCGGGGAACGGTAAGCTGTGCTAAAATTCGAACCTAGAGGCGCCCGTTAAAGGTTTTTATTTTCTTTTGTTTTCTTTTGTTTTTCTTTTTCTTTTATTATCATATCATATCATGGACACTCCGTCGATCTTCGACGCCGCTGCTCCGAAAGGAGCATTATTGGAGCCTGCACCAGCATCCAAACCAATCACAGCCGTCAGTTATGAGATTCGTCCAGAGCTGATTGCCTTGGTAAAGGGATCTGAGTTCCGCGGGGAAGATCATGAAAATCCATACGCACATATGCGTTACTTCGAGAGGCTCTGCTCCACAGTTGTTACATCAGGAGTTCCGAGAGACAGTTTCAGATGGTTGCTGTTTCCGTTCTCCATCACTAGCAATGCAGAGCTGTGGTATGCCAAGCACGTGAATGAAGCTCAGGGAGATTGGGCTATTCTCCGGAAGCTCTTCTGTCTCAAATACTTCCCTCTCCACAAGGTTATTGCTCTTCGCAAGAAGATCATTACCTTTGAGCAGGGCAGAAATGAGCTATTAGGAGCTGCCTGGGACCGTTTCCTGACCTACACTCTAGAAGGACCAGATCTGGGAATTCCATCACAAATACTCCTTCAACATTTTGCTGCAGGACTCACTCCAAACAGCCGTAACTTCTTGGATACAGCTTCAGGAGGGTCGTTCCTATACAAAACAATTGAAGAAGGATTTGACGTGTTGGGGAAAATTCTCAGCAATTTGGGCTCCTATGATGCAGTTGCCCCTGAAAAACATGAAGATGAGGCACAAACCATAGTTGAGACACCTTCAGTCAGCTCACCAGAACAGAAGAAGTGTGCATGTGTGGTACACCCCCAAGCAGAACCACCTCGACCACCGCCAGCTCCGAAGGCAGAACAAGAACCGTTCTATGTCTGCCCCTCGAATCCTACGCTATTCAAAGATAGTCAAATTCTCTCCGAAGGACAGAATCAAGTTGAGTCCACTCTCCCTCTTCTACCATATGAGGAAGAGGTAGACTTAACGAGATTCGGTAATACAAGAACTTACCCGGTGGAGAAGAATTGCTATGTTGAAAAGGCTGAGCTAGATGAGCTAGATTGGGAAGACAAGGTAGATCAAGACACACGTCTTCAGAAACTGTCTGCCGTCTTCAGCGAGGATTGGCTCCAAGAAACAGAATGCTCAGAGAAGGCTATCAAGCTCAATGAAAAGCCTGAGAGCATTCTAGTAAAGTATGAGCATAAACCACCAATTGAGGCTAGCTATGACTTAAGAGCAGGAGTAAACATTCTGTCAAAGCAGCAGGCCCAGCAATTGGCGGTAGACATATCGAGCCTTATACCATCAGGGAAAAGGCTGATATTCCGGAACAAGTGCTATCAAGCTGAGGGGATCTTGCGAGAATTGGAACTAGAAATCAATGGGCAACCCCTGCTCATGAATTTCTACATCTTTGACATTTCCGGCAAGAACTTCTTCCTTATTGGAACACCGATTGCAGCACTCACAAAGATGAGAAGCGGCCAAGAAGAGTTGGAAGTTCCAATGGGAAGACAAAGCTTCTCCATCGACATTCGAAGAACACTCAATGCCAAGGCAGAGGAGAAATCTGAGAAGATGGATGAATACGCGGCCATAGAAGAAGCAGCGGCCGTTGAATTCTTAGAAGCCTCGCAGTTTGATACGGAGGAAGATGCACAATACTTCAATGAAGATGAAGACCCTTCCCCCTATGTTCCACTCAATAAGCATGAAGAACCAGCTCCAACACCTGTCGAGCTCAAACAACTGCCACCTGGTCTCAAGTACAGTTTCCTCTTCAAAGATCAGACCACGCCTGTCATCATCAGTGATAAGCTGTCAGAGGAAGAAGAGAAGAAACTAGTAGCCGTGCTAGAAAAATACAGATCGGTAATAGGCTACTCACTAGCAGATCTCAAGGGAATCAGCCCAGAATTCTGCACACACCGAATCCCGATGGAACCCGATCACAAGCCTGTGCGTGAGCACCAACGACGCTTGAACAATGCCATGAGAGATGTAGTTAAGAAAGAAATTTTGAAGCTACTCAAGGCAGGTATAATTTACCCAGTTCAGGACAGTCAATGGGTTAGCCCCGTCCAGGTAGTACCTAAGAAGGGAGGGATGACAGTTGTGAAGAATGAAAAGAATGAGTTGATCCCTCAGCGCACAGTGACAGGATGGAGGATGTGCATCGATTACAGGAAGCTTAATAAAGCAACCAGGAAAGATCACTACCCACTCCCGTTCATTGATGAGATGCTCGAACGGTTGGCGAAGCACTCGTTCTTCTGCTTCCTTGACGGTTATTCAGGGTACCATCAAATACCTATCCACCCTGAGGACCAAGACAAGACTACCTTCACATGTCCTTACGGCACATTCGCCTACCGACGAATGTCGTTCGGGTTGTGTAACGCACCTGCCTCTTTCCAAAGATGCATGATGGCAATCTTCTCAGACTTAGTGGAGAAAATAATGGAAGTATTCATGGATGATTTCTCGGTCTACGGTGAAACATTCGACAGATGTCTCCAGAATCTTGAGAAGGTACTTCAGAAATGCAAGGATGCAGATTTGGTTTTGAATTGGGAAAAATGTCACTTCATGGTGACAGAGGGAATTGTTCTTGGGCACAAGGTCTCTGCTCGAGGGATTGAAGTCGACAAAGCCAAGATTGAGGTAATTGAGTCGCTCCCACCTCCGAGAAACATAAAAGGGATCCGCAGCTTCCTAGGACACGCCGGTTTTTATAGAAGGTTCATCAAGGACTTCTCCAAAAAGGCGAGACCTCTCACCAGTCTCTTGGCTAAGGACGCACCGTTCATCTTCGACAACAAAGTGCATGGAGGCATTCAATGAACTGAAGACAGCTTTGATATCAGCCCCCATTATCCAGCCACCCGATTGGTCACTCCCGTTCGAAATCATGTGCGACGCAAGCGACTACGCCGTAGGAGCAGTGTTGGGACAGACCAAGGATAAGAAGCATCATGCCATCGCCTATGCTAGCAAAACTCTCACTGGACCTCAACTCAATTATGCAACCACTGAGAAGGAATTGTTGGCTGTGGTATATGCTATTGACAAATTCAGATCGTATTTGGTTGGAGCTAAGGTGATAATTTACTCAGATCACGCAGCCCTCAAATATCTCCTGACAAAGAAAGATGCTAAGCCACATCTTATCCGTTGGATACTCCTCCTTCAAGAATTTGATTTGGAGATCAGAGACAGAAAAGGAGTAGAGAATACTGTGGCAGATCTGATGAGCCCATGGCTCATCAAATTAATTCTACTAGAAACTCTGGAAATACTTGCAATGATTCAACTATTGAAGATGGTAATTCTCTCCATCAGAATGTTCTTCGGTTTGGTACTATTCGTTTTGCTGAAAAATATATTACCAAGGAGAAAATATTTACTGTTGCTGGCATGACATCAAAGATTATTATTAGAGGTGCAACATTGCTTGAGAAAGAAGAGCAGAAGAAGCCAAGGAAATATATTCGTATTGGAACCATGCATATTGAGATTGTGGAGGAGGCGCCAAGCTTATGTATTGGGATCAGATCGAACTGAATAAAGCGACCAAGGTTAATCACCTTTCATTAGTCAAGGTGCCGGATTATTTAATTATTTCCACATGTGAGTCAAGTACGTAGCTGGTGGAGTCGTTTTCTGGTATGGGCCGGTCAGGTCTCTTTTGTTTGTGTTTAAGTCGGACTTCCTTTGTTGGTGCCTGTGCGCACATATAGGAGCCGTCGCTTCTTGTAACAGGATTAGGTTTTGTTGAGTTTATTTGTCGAGAGCTTCTCCTCCAGAACCTACGGTGGCGCCGCCATCGTTCCTGCCGTGGAGCTTGTTCCTGGGTGCGTCCTCGATTCCTATTGGGAATCCTATCTCCTTTCGTGTTCCTTGAAGCACGGGTGGAAGGACTGCTAGGGCTTGGCGTGCTACATCTGTTGGCAAGTCAATCCATCTATTATTTGCTCCTGGTTTGCATCAACGCAAGGTTCTTGTAAACTGTGTGAGATATTTCTGCTACTGCTATTTGAATTGCCCTACGTATAACATCATTGAGATTGGATCAGCTCTGGTTATTGAATTACTATCTTCCTAAGTCTGATACTGTACAAGAATTACTGTGGTCGAACTTTTAGTTCCGTTCCTGCTGCATCTGTCAAAGAATATATCAAATATTGTTGTTACTAGTTTGTGCTTGTTCTAAGTACCGTGAAAGATTGGGAACAAATTTACGGACGCCGTCCTTGTTCTTTATCAAGATCATCTCTCGCGATTGCAGACGGAAGATCCTACTGGACTACCCATTAATGACTGCTTGAGAGATGACATGTTACTAAAGGTAACAAGCACCGACCCCTGGTATGCAAACATTGTCAACTACATTGTAGCAGGATATGTACCGCCAGGGGAGGATAAAAAGAAGATCATCAGGGACAGCAAGTATTATCTATGGGACGACCCATATTTATATAAAGTCTGCACCGATGGTCTCCTGAGAAGATGTGTACCCACATGTGAGGCTATGCAAATTATTGACAGATGTCATTCATCAGCCTTTAGAGGTCACTATGGAGTATTTCGTACAAGTGCTAAAGTCTGGCAAAGCGGTTTTTACTGGCCAAACATGTACGAAGATACAAAGGAGTATGTTAGAAGATGTTCTCGCTGCCAGAGAGTAGGAGGGATCAACGCTCGTGACGCCATGCCCCTAACAAATAATCTTCAAATCGATGTCTTCGATTGTTGGGGCATAGACTTCATGGGACCTTTTCCAAACTCTGAGGGATATGAATATATTCTAGTGGCAGTCGACTATGTCTCTAAATGGGCGGAGGCTCTTCCATGTCGAAACGCTGACTCCATCCACTCCAAGAAAATGCTCCAAGAAGTCATCTTCCCACGGTTTGGTACACCTAGAGTACTAATCAGTGATGGGGGCTCGCACTTTATCGACAGGACATTCAGAAAAATGCTCTCATCACTCGGTATTGCTCATAGGGTAGCGACCCCATATCACCCACAGACGAGCGGTCAAGCGGAGACATCTAATAAACAAATCAAAAATATTCTCCTGAAGACCGTCAACCAAATGGGCAAGAATTGGAAGTCGAAGCTGCATGAAGCATTATGGGCATACAGGACAGCTTACAAGACTCCAATCGGCATGACTCCATATCAACTGGTATACGGAAAGACATGCCACCTACCCGTCGAGCTAGAGTTCAAGGCTTACTGAGCAATCAAGAAATGGAACATGGACCTAGACCAAGCCCAAGTCAAGCGACAGATTCAGATCTCAGAGCTCGAAGAATTGAGGGAGAAAGCGTACCACAGTTCGAAACTCTACAAAGAGCGAACGAAGCGGTGGCACGACAAGCGCATTCGGGAGAAGCACTTTCACACCAGGTGATAAGGTACTTATGTACAACTCCCGCGTTAAATTATTTGGTCATGGTAAGCTTAGAAGTAAGTGGGATGGCCCCTATACGGTGTTGGAAACATCTAACCATGGGGCCGTCACTCTCCAAGGTAATGACGGAGAGCACTTTAAGGTAAATGGCCAGCGCTTAAAAATCTTTCTAGAACCCTCCATGCCGGAACTCGAGGAAGTAGATGTCATCGAGTTCACGTGAAAATCACCATCTACGGTCTAGCCCGACCTTAACCGAGCCTTGTTTTTCCCTTTTTCTTATTTTCTTTTTCTTTATGTTCAAATAAAAATAAAAATTTTGGTTTTCGGGGGAAACGCTGGCCGGCCGGCCAGGCCCTCAGGCCGGCCGGCCCCTCACATTTTCAAAATTTTTCGAAACTTTTTGTGGCGGCGCCCCCGATCAAACCAAACAGAATACCAAACCCTAGCCTGCGATTCGGAGCCTATCTCGCCTGGAGTGGATTTTTCACCTTCTTAAACACATTGAAAATTCATTTTTTTTCTCCACTCCTCCACCTCAAAAGTTTCGGCCATGGCTGAGAAGGCACCCTACCAGAGCTCTCCACCATGTCTCCCATCAATTCCAATGCCCCCAATTCCAGAGCCTCCAACACCGCCGCTCGGAAGCAGCGATCCGCCTATCTCGACCAATTTCCGGTCAACAACGGCGAGGGATCCAGCGCGGCGAGGTACCTCGACTTCGTGGACACCTGGGGAGCCGAGCTGGAGGCCGACCTGCTCGCAGCCGGGCTAACCCCGGCCGGCCAGCCCGAGGCGCGGCAGGAGCCCATCCAGGGCGAGCGCGAGCCCCAACTCGGGGAGATTCCTTTCCCCCTCTGGTGGCGTCGGGAAGAAGCAGTACCGCGGCGGCATCACGCATCCCGTGGTCGGCGAGCTGTCCCCCAAAACGGGAAAATCTCCAGCGCTTCCGACTCCCACTCCAAGGGTGGAGATCGCGCCGGCGTACCCCGTGGTGGAACAATCCGAAGAAGATCCTGACGAGCCCACGGACGCCAGCCAGTCCAAGGATGAGTCTTCCCATAGGACATCTAACGGTGCCTGGGAGAACGCTCCCCCCTTCACCTATCTGGGTGCTAGGGGCAAGAAGTGGAGCGAGAAGGTGATGTACTACAAGGCACCTAAGGGGCTCATCTTGAAGGCTGAGTCGAATGACTCATCACCCGCGCAGAAGCTGCGTCGCCGTTCGCCGCCGCCGATCACCGGTCCTCCCGGCCAGATGGAGTTCAGCGATGGCGCCCATGACCCCATCAAGGAGCTGCAGATCGCGCTCCAAAGGATGGAGGTGCGCCTTGCTAAGGTGGAGGACTACCAGGGTGAGTTCAGCATCTCAAAAGAAAATTGTGAAATTGATCTATTGGTAGGAACGTAATGGTGTACCACTATGTTTTACATCGAACATTATAAGTCAAAACCTCTTTTCATAGGGGGAAAAAGTGTCAAATTTGCTACATTAACTTGCCCGATAAAAGTTGACAGTACAAATGGAGGTTTTGCCAATGAACTGAAGCCAGATGTTCGGTACAGTTGCATGGGCCACCAGCAGCATTATAATTCTAAGTGGCAAATTATATAAGTCAACACAGTAAGACATTACAAGCACGATGCAATTACGTTGTAGAAGCCCTGGATAGCAAGCCTACTTGATACGCTCCATACAAATGTTTGCAAGAATGCACACGCTTGACCGACGCGCCGCTATTTGTAGGGAAAATGTGCATTGCACCGGCGCAAAGGTCATCTCCTTTCGGTGCCATTAAAAAAAAAAGTCATCTCCTTTCGGGAAGGAACCTTAAGCCGGTTAAGCCCCCTAGTCGGACGTATCCATGCTACGCATTGCTCATGCTTCTACCCCGAAACAGGCGTGAAATGTCTCCACATTTGCGGTGAAAACCTGAGCAGAGCCGTCTATTTATACGTGGCGATCCATGCAAGCTGCCGTGTAGAGAGAGCAACAACAAGCAGCGTTCAAGCTAGCTGCTAGCAGGTGCGGTGAGAAGCTGCTTGTCTCGTCTCAATTGATCGGCCTCGGCCCTGTGAGTCGGCAAGCTCGTCGCCCGTCAACCGTCATGGAGGGAGTTCATCGGGGGCAGGGATCGCGCCGCGTTGGAGATGAGACGAGGGCGCAGAGGCAGAGGCAGAGCAACCCGGCGCCACGACGCGGGGGAGTCATGAAGCGGATCCTTAGACTGCTCTGCTACTGCCGCGACTCTCCGTAATGTATTACTAAGAAGTTAAGATGCGTAGGGGTATCATGTGTTGGTTTTGTGTCTGCATGCATTTGTCGTACTAGTGTTCATTTCTCTACACGAACATGATTGTGCATCAATATATATGGAATTTCTTTTTGAAGAAGAATGAATGTGCATTAGTAATGTGTTGACAGTTAAGCGTAGGTAGTGTAACCGGGAGCGAGCTGTTTCCGATTGTGTACTCCTCCGTTCCAAAATTGTCGTCGCCGTTGACTTTTTTTTGTTATCTTTGATCACTCGTCTTATTCAAAATATTTATTCAAATATACAAAATTATATGTTGTATTTCAAGTTTCCTTTATAACAAAACAAATTATAATAAAATATATGATATTTTTAAAAAAAAATTTGAATAAGACAAATGGTCAAAGTTAACAAAAAAGTCAACGGCGATAACAATTTTAGAACGGAGGAGTATGTGTGTAATTAATCGTATGTGCAATGCATTGTTAATATCCCATCATCATCATTTTTATAAAAGGTGTACGACGAAATTCATACTCAATTGACTTGATAGGCAAGTGACGTGTTTTTGTTCACAGTAATTTCTTCCTCAACCGTACGTGGTGCCATTTCTTGTACTCCCTCTGTTTTTAAATTATTGTCATCGTTGACTTTTTTTGTCAATTTTGACCATTCGTCTTATTCAAAAAAATTCAAATTCTATCATATGTTTTCTTATAGCTTGTTTTATTACTAGGTAAAACTGAAGTGTAATTTTACATATTTGAACAAATTTTTTGAATAAGACGAATGGTCAAAATTTACGGAAAAAGTCAATGGCGACAACAATTTACGAACGGAGGGAGAATAAATAAAGATATATATAGAATTTCTTTATTCTTGAGCTCGCGAACTGACGCCGCTCGCGAGGCTCGCGTAGTCGCGTTCCAGCTAGCGAATCTCTCCCGCAGTTACACGGCCGGCCAGCTGTGGAAGGAGGGAGACTCGGTTCAGCGGACGACTCAGCAAGCAACCGTGTGGCGGTTTCCCGCGGACGCGGACGGCCCGGGACGCGTTGCCGCTCTTTGTAATCTCGCTCATCCCGCTCGACTCCCGGCCCACGGCACGGCAGATACTCCATGGGCATGGCTCTGGTTGGCAAGCAGGCGCACAGGCCCCCGCCGACGAGTTTGGCAAGGACCGAGATGGGGAAGCGCCGCTCGGCCGAGATGCATGGGCGGAAAGACGGTGTTGCCGTGCCGTCCGGCAACTGGCTCATCATCCCGTGTGAGCGTGTAGCAGACGGGAACGGGACCAACGCTGCCCGTGCGGCGAGCACGGTTCCGCCGTTGCACGACACGACTCGTGGATCGGAGCTGGCCATCGCCGCGTCGCGGTCGCGGCGAACCGAACTAACCGTGCCGATCATCACATGACAGCGTGCATTGATCGCACACTTGAACGGGCTGGCATTCGTGCCGTGGCACGCATACATACCGGTTGATCTAAAAAAAGAGTCTTTCATTCGTACCGGGCCGGAGAGACTTACTCATGAAGCCTGTCTCGCTTTGGCCTCGTCTTTGCCTGAGAATTTCTAGGGATCATACAACCATCCATTCCGCCCTCTTTTACCAAAAGAAATTGCCGCGCCCTGGCTGCGGGGTAAAAGTGTCGACGGTTCAATGTGGTTGGATTTGAACGGCGACAGGCGCAAGGCACCGGCAGGACCCAAAAAAGTTCAGCTCGGATCCTTCGCGCAATCATTTCGCCTGAACGCATCCACAGCTGCGAGTTTTTGAAACGTGGATTGCATCAAACTGTATTTGCGGCGCTGCTCTACTTGCCGGTGCGGTGCTCTTCGGGTAGCTCTGATTGTGATTGCTTTCTGCCCTGAGTCTTTCTGCAGGAATGCAAGGTTCAGTTTTCATTTCACCACCAACTGCTGTGCAGAAATCAAAATGACGCATGTTTTAGTTCGAATTTTCACCGCTTTTACAGTTGAACCAGCTCACCGAATTCAGCGCATTTCACCTTACCCTGTTCTGACCTGCACTCTGCAGCGACCAAGAGGGCGAGCGATCCACGTTCGCGGGTACTGTGTGTGCACCCTGGTTTCAATGCGGCACGCATGCAGTTTACCCTCGTGCAGTACGATCAGCATCACACACCGTTCATGCACGCACCAAGCTCGAGCAAGCTGCTGCTGATGGTGGTGGTACGTACAGCAGAATGTTGAGAGCGGCAGTAAAGACGGGCACCATACACCGGAAAGGAAACCAAAGAGGGGCACCCTTGTGTGATCGTGTCCCCCCCTCCTCGCTGTAAAGAAGCCGATCGAGTTCGTCAATGGTCCTCCACAGAAGCAAGCTGTGGGGTGCCGAGGACGACGTAGATGGGCCAATCATTGTCAGGGCTGCCAATGGCGACGAACAGTCCCAAATCTTCAGGCTTTTAGGTGGATGCGGTGGGCCGCCGCCCACTTCAATCCTCTCTGTGATTTTTGACAGTTGACTTGGAGTAAGTGATAAATGTGACCAGTTGTTCGAGTTTCAATTGTTTGCACTTTGCGCGCACCAAGTTTAATTTGCGCTGTTTTGAAAATTCTGATCTGAATTGGAAATTCTTTTTGGCTTAATTTCAGGTTTGCCAATAGGTTGTTTCCTAAATATCGAAGTTCTTGTTTAATCCAAAAAGTCTCGAAGGTTGTCTTCATTTGTTACCACATACACACAAATTATTACCTATCGATTGATGACCGTGTTTCAAACCTTGAACGGCTGGTGTCATATGCCAAGGCAACTTGTTTATGCTGAAAGACACAATACTAGCTACAATTAGCAGAAAACAGATGGTAGCATTCTGTCACCGAACTACAGATGGTAGAAAACAGATGCAGCAGTGGCAAGTGGGGATGGCGAGAACTAGAGACATGTTAGTTCGTTAGGCGTACCGTTCTTTGTTCCAGGCTTCCAGCAGCGTACGTAGGCAACTGCGTTAGTGTGTTGCACATGCTTCGCCACTCGCTCGGTGCTTACTGCGGACTTGGAAAGCCGCGCGTACTACTGCTCATTGCAAAAGCTTTGGAAGGTTAAAGTCGCCAATAATTTCATGCTACTGCACAATACTATCGGTGCAGTGCCTCGTGATTTGTGAGTTAATGACTTCTAAACAGATAGATCAATGAACTTTTTTCTCAGTTTTTTTTTACTACTTGCATGGCAAACCCAATTAGTTGCGAACCAAGCAAAACACCTGTGTAGTCCAGTGGGTGCAGAGCTCATTTGGAGCATAACAGCATAAGTACATCAATTATAGACACTATCACAGGTTGCAATTAAGAACACCTTTCCTAGCCGCGCTACTGGCAGTTTCATTTCACAGTTTTTTAAGTGCCACGTCAGCTTTTTAGTCTTCTTCTCTGAAATGAAACTGCTACTCATCAGTGCACAGTTTCATTTCACTATTTCATAAGCATGTCAGAACAATAATTGCTGCATGAAGTTGTGATCTAACGTGGCATACAAATTTTGTAGCCATCTATTTATACTTAACAAGTACTAGCATACAAAAACATGGGCAAATTGTCAAAATAGACTTGATAAATTAAAATAGTTCATTTCACTCCAATATTCATACGATATCGTGACATGATTAGTGTAATAATATAGATATATTTTTTAACGGCGTCCAAACTTCCTCCAAATACGCTCAGATCTCGAATTTCAGTGTTTTTTCTAACACTCTTTCGAATGGAGCAGTTTCTTCCGTAGATAATTCTGGCTCTTGGACAATCGTTGCACTTGGAGCTTCATTCAAATCAAGATTATCTTCGATATCCTCCGCCTTTTCATCTTCAACTATCATATTATGAAGGATGATGCAAGCTTGGACAATTTTCTCTAGTTGTCCCCAGTCATATAAGCGAGCCGGTTGCTTCAAAATGCTAAACCGACGTCGCAAGACACCAAATGCTCTCTCAATGTCCTTTCTCTCCCCTTCTTAGTGCTGTGCAAACAACTTGTCTTTCTCGGTGATGGGCAAGGATATTGACTTCACAAATACAGCCCATTCCGGATATATTTTGTCCGCAAGGAAGTAACCAGTGTTGTACTGATTCCCGTTCACCGTATATTGCACCCTAGGCGCGTGCCCCTTGTTGGTCGTATCTACGCACCCACTTATATACCGCAAGAGCACGGTGTACAGTTGTAGTCTTTTTCCCCTAGAAGAGTATTCCAAGGTTTAATCGAACCACAAGGACCTATGGGAATTAAGCAAAATCATCAGTAAAAGAGTTAGCCAAGCTTTCTAGTGAGCGTGAGCATGGGTTTCAGGAAAACAGGGTGTTGTGCCGATCGGCACAGGGGCGTGCCGGTCGGCACGAAGGCGAAGTTGTCCGAAGTGTTGTCCGAAAAGCCTAGGAACAGATTAGATCATGGGGTAAGTTAGCCAAGTCTGCTAGTTGAGATCGTAACCGAGAAGCTTAATCAAATAGCATCATAAACGGGATTACTCAATTATTGATAACCGAAGATCGGTAGGTCAAGGCCCCTTTCCGACGAGCCCTGTCACGACCAATCGCCTTAGTCGCTGACCTCTTCCTACTCTACACATCATCTCAAGGATCATCGCGTATGCATTAGCGGCTGTGGAGGTACAGAGGCAACGTGCAATTATGGCGCATTACAAGATCCCAATGCTACCTTAACCACGATGGAGATAGTGAGAGAACGAATCTTGTCACTTCTTTTTGCCACCACAATTAAGATAACATCTAATACTTAGTCGTCACTAAGCGTAGGAACAAGTGCATGTAAAGACCATAAAATCCAGGCAATCGATAATCAAAACCATTCATCCACATATTCAACCATACCTCAATGATACATAGTGCAAGATACTCACCATCTAGTAGGCCTACCTTGATGGATCACCTCTTTAGCACCAATGGTTCTTGATCAACAACTAGAGAACATGAAGAACGGGGCAAAGCCCCGGTGGCTCTAAACTTACTAGCTGTGTTGTCCCTCTGGCGGCGGATCCCGAAACCCTAGGGCTTTTACAAGTTTATATAGGGCTGTACATCAGAAAGGAAAGGATCCTCGGGAAAAGAGTCCTTGTGCCGATCGGCACAGGGTCTGTGCCGATCGGCACACCTCGTGTCCAGCTCGGTTTCCTCCCTAAGTCGGTTCCGAAGTCCTAGGTAGCTTCCATGTGGGCCTTTCAATCAGTTTTCTTCGAGATCAAGTCTTGTGTTGCTCTTTCAAATCTTCAAGTATCTTTTATCTCTTCGTGATGAATATCTCCCAAGATTGGTTCGGATAACTTCCTTCTAGAATAAACTGAATGGTGGGCCAGCTTCGGTGGTCTTGGGGTCCCGTGTGCCGGTCGGCACATGGCTGTGCCGATCGGCACAGTGGGCCTTTTCTGCTGGTTCTCTTCTCTTCAGGTCCAGATCAGCCACAATGTCCAGAATGTCGTCCTTTTCATTTGTTTCTGCAATAAAGCTCCAGAACGACATATATACAAATATAGTGCTATTATCAAGGGTTAATGGCCTATAATGATGACATTTATGCTCTAAATAAGGCGTAGTTGGCATATAAAATGGTATGCTAGAAATCGCCAACAGCTCCCCCACACTTAAACCTTTACTCGTCCCGAGGAAAGTCAAGAATGAAAATCAACTCGCATATAGTCACATCAATCATAAAAGTATTTCAAATCTACACGAGCTGAGCATTTAGTCATTGTGAGATTAAATCAATTTAGTATTCAGCAAACATGTTCACAATATGGGTATTAAACATGAAAGAGTACTTCCCAAAGCAAACCTTGAAGATATTCAACTTGATGCACATGACTTTTCCACTTATGTGAATCACCAAAAAGGGTATTGTGAGCAAAAGAACTATCCTTCTCAAACGATCAAGTCAACAACTCAACTTCAATCTCTCACCTAAATTACTCAAAAGCCTAGCCTACTTTATCGATATATGTATGTGTAAGGCCATATGAGTAGCTTGGTGAGGAAATTCAAGGAAAATAGACATAAATCAACAACATATTGCAAAGCTAAGAAATAACTCTAATTGGTTTTACTGAGACTTGTCAAAAGGCCATTAGGAAATGAATTGAGAAAGAAACTCACACCTTTAGAATAGTGGACATATACTTGTGTGAATGAACAATCACAAGTAGAGAACGTAATCTTTTTAAACAGGTGACAAAGCTGTCCTTTCTTCTTTGCATATCTATCAGAAACTTCCTGGCATTTTCGAAGAATATCGAATGCATAGAATTGTGGACATGATTGGAAAAAGAAATTCTTGGCTACTAATCAATGATAAGAATTCAAGGGAATTCACTCTTCCCCCCACACTCAAATTTTTGCTAGTCCCGAGCAAAACAGCGCAAGGTACAGACTTTATTTACTTTTTTCTTCTTTTTTTTTTCTCTGTGTGCCGGTCGGCACAACCTTGTGCCGGTCGACACACTGTCTGTACTTGCCAATTTCGCTCTGGATTTTTCGTTGGAACTGCTGTGTCAGATGTATAGCCAAGAATACAGTGGGATGTGGTCAAGGATTGATATTCGAATCAAAGAATTTGGTTCTCAAGTATCGGATACTCGGCGAATTATGCATAATTCCAATGCGGTAATTTGCATAGCTCGAGTGGGAATAGGCTAGAAAATCATCACGATACGCGAAAGATGTGGCCAATTTTCCAAGTCTCATACCCTAAGAATTAAATCTTAACCGAGCTCAATCATCAATCCTAGTCTCTACTTAGCAAGGGTTTAAATTGAGTCACATATATTTGGCATTGGTAGGCACAACCGAGTGATATGGAGTAATTCTAAAGCTCACAATAAGAACATTTGAATTTTATAAAGAAATAGGTACTAAGTCATGTCATCTAAAATTGATCTTTTATTTGACCTTGCATGGGAATTTTGAAATGCACTACGCCACATATGAAGTGTTTGCCGAATACACTTTAGTGAAAGTTCGAAATTTTATTTATGCTCAACATCGCTCGATTATCATTAACACTTCTCAAGATAGACATACATACTCGTATCATTTTTCAAATAAAACATAAAGATCATCATCATATTGGATTTGAAAGCGCGGGCTACATGGTGATGTATCATTCTAAATATACTACTAGCACACTTGCATAAATGAAACTAGACTACTAGCACACATGCATGAATAAAAGCACACAAACAAACTAAACACACCCGATACATGGTTTCCCAACCCGCTCACACACACATAATTAAATAAATAAAAAGAGAATGCGAAAGGGAAAGAAAAACGCAAACCGGGAAACCGATACAAGTTGTGCCGAACACAACACTCTATCCATCGAATGGATGTGGCTGCGTGTAGTCGAAGCCGTAGTACGCCGCCTCCAATCTTTCGAACTCATCAATCATCGCCTCGGTGTTGCTCCGCATCGCGCCCGCCAAGTTGTCGATGCGTTCAACGTATTGCACGTTGTTGTCGATGTACTAATGCATAGGGGCAAAATTCGCCCCCGGAGGACCTGCAGGAGCATAGTAGGGTGCCCCCTGGAAGTGCTGAGGGTAGACAGGGGGCATACCAAAGTACCTTGGGTCGGTGCCGGTCGGCACCTGTCCTGTGCCGGTCGGCACAAAGCCCGTGCCGATCGGCACGGGTGCCTGCTGCGCTGGTTGATGCTGCGCGGCTGCTGCCGCGTCCCAGCTGTCCCAGTCTGCCGCTGCGCTCGCCGAAGACTGGCCGACGACCTCCTTTCTCCCGTGCTTGGTCTTCGTTACCTTGTGTCGCTCGTGGAGGTCGGCCTCAAACCAATTCCCTCCGTCGATCTTGTTCGGGAGGAAGAGGGCGAGCTCGGGGCAGGGAAGCTTGATGCCGGTGCCGCACACGTAGTAGCCGAGCTTGGCGCTACCCGTGATGGTCTTCCCGCGCACCATGGACTCGTCGATGAGCGCGGCCCTTGTCCAACAATCTTCCTTCATCATGAGGTTACCTTCGGTGACTTGGAAGATGATTGTTTGGAGGTAGCCTCCAAAAGCTAGTCTCGCCTTAGGGTTTGCCCTTTGGCTAAACCAACTTGACACCATCGTCCCGATGGGATTGCACTTGCACGGACTCGCAATGGCGTTGTAGAGCCAACGCAAGTCCGGGTCGGAGATGTTGGTGGTGTCGAGGCGGCCGGTGGTGCGCGCGGCCATCCACCGGTGGAGGATTTGGATCGTGGGGTTCTTGATGTGCCCCCTCTTGCGCTCGTCCGCGTCGGCGATGCGGCGCCAAAATGTGTCGAGCATCTCCGTAGTCGCCGCGCCGTATACGGGGGCCTCCCTATCAAAACCGAGAGCATCGGAGATGCCCTCAATCGTGATGGAGTAAGGCTCGTCCCGCACACGGAACTTGATCTTGTCGTCTCCTTGCTCGTCCACCTCGAGGCTCATGGTGGTGATGAACTCGGTGATGAGCTCGATGTCGAAGCTGCTCGCTTGGTCGTGGAGGGTCTCCCATCCAAGGTTGAGGAGGCATTGTTGGAGGTCCGGCCATACCCTGACCTTGGCGAGGAACTCCTCATCCATGTCGATGTTGGGGAAGATGCGGCCGCGGATGTTGGTGTAGTAGAACTCCTCCTCACGGCTCGTGAGGGTGAACCCCTCCCGAACCGCGCGCGGTACATATGCCGGCTCGCTCGGCTCGGTCCCCATCGGCTGTCCGCCCGCCGCGGCGGCGGCGGCGGCGGCGGCGGTCGCGCTCCTCGTGCGCGGCCTCGGTCCTCGAGGGATGCCGATGTCGCGGTGGCCGATGAAGAAGTCATCCCGCCCTCGTGGCGGTGTCATCTCGACGGAGAGCTCGGGGCTATCATAGCCCACCGAGCTTGCCCTTCTCGTCGAGGTGAAGGAGCCGGTGTCGCTGCCGGAGTTGTTGTCGCCGGCTTGGTGCGACCCGCCGTAGTGGTGTGATCCACCGGCGTGGTGCGGTCCACCGGAGTGGTGTGATCCACCGGAGTGGTGTGACCCGCCGGAGCTGAACCCCCGGCGAATCTTCTTGCCGGCGCTCTTGAGCGTGGAACTAAACCCCTTCATTTCCTGCGAAAGAATGGAAACGTATCGCGCAAATGGAGGAAGTGGAGGAGTGGAGAGGGTTACCAGGAAGTTGTGGCGAAAATGGAGGAGGTGATGCCCCTTCTTATAGCTCTCCATGGCGTCCAAGGGAAGGAACCCGCGCCGGTTCAAATTCCCCGCGCGTGCCGGTCGGCACAGTGCCGTCCCGGTCGGCACGATTCAAAATTTCGCGGATTCCGTCGTACCTCGGCTGCCACGCCTTCTTTTCCTCTTCCCATGACTCGTACAGTGTCGAATGTCGGGGAACAGGGGCGCACCTGCAAAAGATTAGCTTTCCCATGCTTGATACAGTGTCGCATGTCGGGAGACAGGGGAGCACGTTCGAAATTTGAATTTTTCAGGTGGTGCCGATCGGCACGGGAACCGTGCCGGTCGGCACATTTGCTCCATCCCGAGGCTGGGTGCTCGGTGTCTCCCCTGTGCTCGGCAGCTGCATGGGTGTCAGTGGTCTTTCCTCCTTCCAATGTGCGCAGACTTTGATGATCAGATTCGAATTCTTGGTCAGTGTGCCGGTCAGCACAACAGTGTGCCGGTCGGCACTGTGTAGTCCGCGCCCGATTCAAACTTCGTTGCTTTGTGTCGCCAAAATTTCAAATTTCTTCGCGGATGTCAGACTTCCTGTAGCATCGAGATTCTTGGAGGTGGCGTTTCCTTTCTGTGCCTATCGGCACGGCTCTGTGCCGGTCGGCAACTGTGCCAAATTTCCGCCAGTGCCTTCTTCTTTCGCAAGGATCATCCAGCATATTCCTGCGACACAGAAAAATACCAAAAGCACGAAAATATTCTCGGAACAATTGTTGCACTTACCTTTCCAAATTTTTCTTCATCAAATATTCCGCATATTTTCTCCACTTTACCCCTTATTAATTTTCATCTCCAGTTCGGGGTAACTTACAGAGCACGACTTGGCGTGCTTGCCCTTGTGCCGATCGGCACAGTGTGTGCCGGTCGGCACGTTCCAGAATTTCCTCTTTTTGTTTCTTTCCTTCCTGCGCTGTTAGCGAACAAGCGAAATACAAAAACAAAAACTGCAGAAAGTAAACAGACAGCGCAGATGTTCACACAAAAGTTAAAACAAACACTTGGACTAACAAATTTTATTCCGGGAGCATTATTGTGGATTACAAGCAAAGAATTTAAAGGCCGGGTTGCCCTCCCGGTTAGCACTAAATTTCTAATTCACGGGTTGCCCTCTCGAAAGCACTAACACACAAAGACTCACCCTATGACTCGCTCCCGAAAATTGGGTTGCCTCCCAAAAAGCGCTCTTAGTTTTAAAAAGGTCGTAGAGCTTGACCTCCCCGCATAAATCACTTCCTTAGCGTCGCCTTACGGGAAAAAGTTGCGACACTACAAGGTTCTCTTGTCTCTTCTCCTTCAATGATAGGACATGTCCTTCCTCCAATTACCCTCGATTGCTTTATGGTGCGGAGACTTGTATTTCTCAACCCACTTGGATACCGTACGGCCTTCTTCTCCCTTGGGGCGAAAATTAAATGTGTAGGAGGCTCCACTTATGTCAAAGCTTATCTTTCCACTCCCCACATCAATGTTTGCCTTCGCTGTCCTCAAGAATGGCCGGCCCAAAATCAATGAAGTCTTTGTCCTTCTATCCATATCAAGCACAATAAAATCCATAGGAACTATATGATCACCAATTTGGACAGGCACATCTTCAGCAATTCCATTGGGATAGCGAACCGATTGATCGGCCAATTCCAAACACATGGCCGTAGGCTCCAACTCTGGCAAATTCAAACTTGCAAAGACATAGCTAGGCATGACACTTACACTTGCTCCAAGATCGCATAAAGCCCCTTCAAAGATTTGAGCTCCAATCAAACACCGGATACTAGGAGATCCGGGGTCGGGCTTCTTTTCTGGTGTAATGTCATTAATAGCTGCAGTGCACTCTCTTGTCATCTTCACTACTTCTTCCGATGCTAAGGACTTCTTGCTTTGCATAATATCCTTTATGTACTTAGCATAGGTGGGCACTTGAAGAGCATCAAGGAACGGAACATTGATATATAATTTCTTCATAATATCGACAAACCTGGAGAATTGCTCATCGTGATGTCGAATCCTCTCTGTCTTGGTCAACAGCTGCGTATCTAGAAAGGTAGCAGGACCATGTTCCTTGTTCTCAGTTCCCTTTTTCAGACCCGAGAGGTCAATTTCTTCTGCGTGCCGATCGGCACCATCCCCGTGCTGGTCGGCACCGTCTACTGTAGCGTGCCGATCGGCACCTTCGTCGTGCCGGTCGGCACGTGGTCGTCTTGCTCCAGCTGCGAACTTCGGATCTTCGGTTTGCTTCCCAGACCTCGTCTCGATGGATTTCAGCTGTTCTGCAGAGCGGGTATTACCAGGAAGAGCTCCTTTCTCGCTTTTTACCGACTCCGCTAATTGGGCCATTTGTTTCTCCATCATCTTCATGAATTGGAGGATTTGCTGATTAGAACTCCCCACTTCGATGACCTTGTCATTGATTGTCTCAAGCACACGATCAACTTCCTTGAATTTGGCTTGAGTATCCTTGTTGACCTTCTCTTGAGTTTGAAAGAACTCTTGGCATTGAATACGAAGAGGGATGGCATTTTGCATAGACGATGACGGGGTGAAGCTACTCCTTTGTTGCTGATATGGAGTCTTCCATCCTTGACTCTTGACATAATTGAGCATTTTCACATCTTCGGGGCAATCCTTGCTCACATGACCAAGTTCTCCACATTCTTCACATGTGGAACGGGCTTCCGCTAGCTTGACGGTCTCTTCCTTGGGAATATGATCAATCTTGTCCAATCTCCTGTGTATGGTGTCAAGCTTGTCCATGAGCAATTCATCATAAGCTCTTTCCACCACACTCTTCATTTTTCCTGTGGAAGGTTGAAGGCTTCTACTTTCTCTCTCACCAACCCACGATTGATTTTGCTCTATCTTCTTGATCAAAGCCGTGGCTTGAGCGGGTGTCTTGTCCAAAAATGATCCTCCAGCCGAAGCATCTAAGTGTTGTCGGGACAAAAGATTCAAACCCGTGTAGAACCTTTCCACTAGCTCCCATTCAGCAAGACCATTGTACGGACAAGCATCCTTGTACTCATTGAATCGATTCCATGCTTCTCCAACGCTCTCATCAGCAAGTTGAGTGAATCCAAGGATCTTGTTCTTCAAAGCTTGAGTCTTGCCTGGAGGGAAGTACTTTGCCAAAAATTCTGCAGAAAGTAGATCCCAACTAATCTTGGTCGCAGTAGGTAGCCCATGGTACCACTGCTTAGGACGCCCAATAAGAGATAGAGGGAACAATCGCACCTTGGCTTCATTGTCATTCATATGCTCCAATTGAAAGGTACCGCAGATTTCATAAAAATGTTGCAAATGCATATTAGGATCTTCAGAACCTGTGAACGGTTGCTGACCAACCAAAGACATGTAGCGCTCCAGCCGAAAGGGTCTAGCTTGTGCAGTGAATTCAGTCTTGGTAACATTGTCTAAGGCAGGCTTGAGACGATTAGCAATTGGAGTTGCGTCTCCCATGTCTTCTTCTTCAGGAACTTCCTCTTCCTTATCTTCTTCCAAAGCTGCAAACAATGCCTTCGGGCTGAGTGGCTCGCGGTTGTCTTCTATGTCTCCCACTGACTTGCTTTTCTTTTCCGCCTTACGCTTGCGAAAGAGAATCTCTGGATCATCGATGTAATTAAAGGGTTTATTCGACTTAGCGCCGTCCATACCTGTCTGTTGAATGAAACAGGACATATGTACTGGAAAAGACAGAGAAATCAAAGAAAGAAAGCTCTGTGCCGGTCGGCACACAGGTGTGCCGATCGGCACAGCGACCAATTTCTCAAACTTCAAACAATGCCTAATTCGAACAAAGGTCCCCGGCAACGGCGCCAGAAAAAGACAGCTTGTTGGTCGTATCTACGCACCCACTTATATACCGCAAGAGCACGGTGTACAGTTGTAGTCTTTTTCCCCTAGAAGAGTATTCCAAGGTTTAATCGAACCACAAGGACCTATGGGAATTAAGCAAAATCATCAGTAAAAGAGTTAGCCAAGCTTTCTAGTGAGCGTGAGCATGGGTTTCAGGAAAACGGGGTGTTGTGCCGATCGGCACAGGGGCGTGCCGGTCGGCACGAAGACGAAGTTGTCCGAAGTGTTGTCCGAAAAGCCTAGGAACAGATTAGATCATGGGGTAAGTTAGCCAAGTCTGCTAGTTGAGATCGTAACCGAGAAGCTTAATCAAATAGCATCATAAACGGGATTACTCAATTATTGATAACCGAAGATCGGTAGGTCAAGGCCCCTTTCCGACGAGCCCTGTCACGACCAATCGCCTTAGTCGCTGACCTCTTCCTACTCTACACATCATCTCAAGGATCATCGCGTATGCATTAGCGGCTGTGGAGGTACAGAGGCAACGTGCAATTATGGCGCATTACAAGATCCCAATGCTACCTTAACCACGATGGAGATAGTGAGAGAACGAATCTTGTCACTTCTTTTTGCCACCACAATTAAGATAACATCTAATACTTAGTCGTCACTAAGCGTAGGAACAAGTGCATGTAAAGACCATAAAATCCAGGCAATCGATAATCAAAACCATTCATCCACATATTCAACCATACCTCAATGATACATAGTGCAAGATACATCACCATCTAGTAGGCCTACCTTGATGGATCACCTCTTTAGCACCAATGGTTCTTGATCAACAACTAGAAAACATGAAGAACGGGGCAAAGCCCCGGTGGCTCTAAACTTACTAGCTGTGTTGTCCCTCTGGCGGCGGATCCCGAAACCCTAGGGCTTTTACAAGTTTATATAGGGCTGTACATCAGAAAGGAAAGGATCCTCGGGAAAAGAGTCCTTGTGCCGATCGGCACAGGGTCTGTGCCGATCGGCACACCTCGTGTCCAGCTCGGTTTCCTCCCTAAGTCGGTTCCGAAGTCCTAGGTAGCTTCCATGTGGGCCTTCCAATCAGTTTTCTTCGAGATCAAGTCTTGTGTTGCTCTTTCAAATCTTCAAGTATCTTTTATCTCTTCGTGATGAATATCTCCCAAGATTGGTTCGGATAACTTCCTTCTAGAATAAACTGAATGGTGGGCCAGCTTCGGTGGTCTTGGGGTCCCGTGTGCCGGTCGGCACATGGCTGTGCCGATCGGCACAGTGGGCCTTTTCTGCTGGTTCTCTTCTCTTCAGGTCCAGATCAGCCACAATGTCCAGAATGTCGTCCTTTTCATTTGTTTCTGCAATAAAGCTCCAGAACGACATATATACAAATATAGTGCTATTATCAAGGGTTAATGGCCTATAATGATGACATTTATGCTCTAAATAAGGCGTAGTTGGCATATAAAATGGTATGCTAGAAATCGCCAACACCCCTTCAGTGTTTCGATAAATAGAGTGGATTGTTGCAGGACATTGATATCATTGTTGGCACCTGCTACACCAAAGAACGCATGCCAAATCCAAAGATCGTGAGAAGCCACGGCTTCAAGAATCATGGTTGGGCCTTTTTTATCACCCCTAGTGAATTGACCCTTCCATGCAGTGGGACATCTTTCCCATTGCCAATGCATACAGTCGATGCTTCCGAACATGCCAGGAAAGCCTCGAGTCTCACTGACTTTAAGCAAACGCTCAACATCCTCCACAGTGGGGCGCCTCATATAGTGACCACTAAAAACAGCGATAACCCCATCAACAAAATTCTTCATAGCCTCCATTGCAATCGTCTCATCAATCTTCAAGTGGTCATCTAGATGATCAGCGGCACTCCCATTAGCCAATTGGCGAATAGCCGCTGTACATTTTTGTAATGGTGTGAGCCCTTGTCGGTTAAGGGCGTCAGTCTTAGTAGTGAAATAATCAGACCACTGGCCCAAGGCATCGACGATGCGTAAGAACAAAGGTCTTGACATACGAAATCTTCGGCGAAAAATGTTGGAAGGATAAAGGGGATTCTCCGAGAAATAATCATCAAACAGATGTTGATGATACAACTCACGTGGCCTCTTGATGTACTTCCTCGAATTGAAGCGATGATCAGACGCCATATCTTGAAGACCTTCGACAGCATCCTTCAAAAGCACTGTTGCCTCACTCACCAAATCATCTAATAAATCATCCTCGGCAATGAAATCATCTAATAGATCAATGTGATCTAAGGAGTTGTTCGGTGGATCATCTTCATCAGATGACGTTTTGGATTGTGGAATAGAGGAAGGAATCTGTACAATATATAGAGTAGTGGCTAGCAAACAAAGAGTCACACGGCTGCCAAGCAGTCAGTCTGATCAACTTCAACGTAGCAACCAAAGAGACAATATGATCACTTCAGTTCACATTAGAAAATATGATCACTTCAGTTCACATTAGAAAATATGATCACTTCAGTTCACATTAGCTACTAGATATTAACTCAAGATTATCACTAGAAGCTGCGAAAGTTCACTAGCAGATAGTAAAATAAAATGCATGGACTGAACCTGCATGACTGAACAGGTATCAATATTAAAATAAAATGCATCTCATGGACTCCATCTTATCTCGGCCTTATCTCGGCTAAACTTCAGCCTCATCATCATCATCATCAGTGAACAACTTCAACTCCATTTTCTGTATTGTCTTCTCTCGGCTAGCCTTAGCTTTTTCAGACATCTTACTTGTATTTTGATTGATTAATGTATGGTAAACTTCATACATTTTTGCCATCTTTTGTTCTTTTGCAGCCTTCAGATTTGTCTTCGAGATTTCAAGCTGGGTCTCCGACACCTTTTCTCGTTCCACTTTGCGCTCTTTCTGCAATTGAACCATCTTATTGATGTTATCTCCTAGGATGACAATGCCGTCCAAAATCTGCTCTTTCTTGCGCTTTCCCCTGAGTTGGGCCTTGGCTGCTTCTCTTCCAATGGGACGCGGCTGGTCCCTATCATCTTCAATATCAATAGTGACACTCTTGTTCTTCTCCTTCTCCAATCGCTCAATATAGGCACACCATTTCGGCTCATTTTTCAGAGTAGACCACCAGTGAACCAGTTGGAAAGGTTTCCCATGCTTATTTGCATACATCTTTTGAGCTTCATCCATCAGCTGTTCATTGGAGTAACCACTTGTATGCAATTTACATACTGTACTCCAAAACCCATTGAAATCGTTAATTGAAGTCTTCAGGCGTGTCCAGCGAGTTCTGAATTAACAATTGCAGACTGGTGGGCACAATTCTGAATTAACCATCGAAACCTGAACCTGGGCACCGGTCTGAATAAACAATCGAAACCTGAAGATGGGCCATCTAAACTACTAGAATTTGAGGGCAATCGAAACTACCAAGATTAACCATTTCCAATCAAGCAATTTGGGGGCAATCGAAACTAGTCAGATTAACAACCTCCTGAACATCTCCAATCAAGAATTTTGAGGGATATCGAAACTTCTCCAGTTGCTAGCATGAGCAAACAAATTAGATACGAAATATACCATGGATTTTGTGGGCTATTTGCAGCGTGTGGTAGGAAATCCGAGCCGCCGTTGCCTCCGTAGCCAGGCCATCGACCGGCGACTTGCTGTTGTTGTGGCGGCGCAGGTGTCCGCAGGGTGGAGTCACCACGAACCTTCCCTCCAACAGTTGCGCCGCGCCGCGCCGGAACTGGACCATGGCGAGAGCCATCTGCTTGATTCAGTGAGTCCATAAGGACGCAGCGATTCGATGAGTTCTGAAGGTAGGGGCGGCGCGCGCTCGCGGGAGAAGAAGACGCGGGGAGCAGGAGGCGGGAGAAAAAGACGAGGCGGGAGCAGAAGGCGCGCGCGGGAGTGGGAGAGGAGGGGCGGCGCGCGGGAGCGGGAAAGGAGACGCGCGCGGGAGCGGGAGAGAAGCGGCGCGCGGTGCACCGGATCGGAAATTTGCCGCGGGACGAAATGGAACAGCCTCAGTCGTCTTTCTGCCTGCTTGGCATGGCTGGTGGCTGGTGGCTGAAAGTACTGTAGCAGCTGATTGAATAGCGTTTTGTGAGAGGATTCGAGCACTGTAGCGGCTGATTAGGTACTGTAGCGGCTGGTTACTGTAGCGGCTGGTGGCTGTATAGACCCAGATACCCGTATTCGAAAATAATACGTGGTTACTGTAGCTATAGTAACCAGCTCAGCCATGCCGAACAGGCTATTTCATTTCGCTTTCATCGGCTTGGAAACAGTGTTGTGTTCCTTTCAGCAGGATGAAAGGGAGATCATCTCTCTCTTCGTCAATTTCTTGCCATGTCAGCAATATAGATGATGTGGCAGCTAATTTATTGCCAATGAAAGGCCTATTGAGACTGGCCTTACAAATCACATTATCTTAGAGCATCTCCAAGAGATTAGACATAATGTTAGCTAAATTTGAAGATTTTAACCCTTTTGTAAAATTAGAAACGTCCTGAAACTATAAAGTATTCCAACAGACTAGACAAAACTTGACTCTCTATAATCAAATCAACTCTCCACGTCATCCCTGAGCAGGCAGAAGGCACGGTGCTACTCTCGATGTTTGGTTGCTGCCAGTTCCCGGAGATGTACGAGGGTCATGAAAATACGTTTTCTCCAATCGAACGTTCAAACGCTATACGCTCTGATATCCAAGCCATATCCACACAGCGTGCTGCCATTCAGAGGGATTGGGCCAAAGATCATTAAAATGGAATAGTTAGAAGCCTCCTAAGATGATTGCCTAATCAATTTTGCCGCACATTTTGTTTATGCTGTGAATTTGGTGAATCTTGCGTACCTGTCTAGAAATTGGAGAAAAGAAGAACAGCTAAATCCAGGTCTTGCCGACGGTAGAACGGACTATAGGAAGCTGGCGTGGGTCCGGGCACGGCGCCTCCTTCCCCCACCTCCGATTTGGTGCAGAGTGCAGACCTCCGCCGGATCGAATTTTGCAATGTCCCGCGCCGATTTGGAGGGGATTTGTGGGGGCCTGAGGAGAGGGAAAAACAGGGAGCCGTGTGAGGGAGAAGGCGGCAGCAGGCGCGCGAGCGGGAAGAGGGCAGAGGCACGCGGGAGAGAAGCAATGGCGAGCGACACGGGCTCGGGAAAATTGCCGAGCGGAGCAGACGGAATAGCGAGCCAGGAAAAATATCGAGCCCGATGGCGACTCTGTTGGAACCAAGTTTTTCTCCTTTTTTCGTAATTTTAGCCATCGAGAGTATTTTGAAGAGCCTCTTGGAGTTGCTCTTAGAGCATCTCCAAGAGCCTCTGCAAATAATTGTTGTTAGCCAAATATAGAAAAATGGCGTCAAAATATCGATCCAACAGCCTCGCTACCGAGCGCGCTCTTTTTCCTGGCTAGCTATCCCGGCTTCCCCGCTAGCAATCTTTGCCGAGCGCGCGGTGCTCGCCATCCTCTCCTCCCGTGCGCGCGCCCCGCCTTCCCGTGCTAGAATTGGCGCTCCCGCTCTTCCCCGGTTTTCTATTCCCGCGCTCCTCTCTCTGTTCTGCCCATCTGCATCGATTCAACTGTACAAATCCTAGGGCTCCAACTGCCTGCTCCTTTCTTCCTCATCAACGACGCAACAACAGCTTGGAAGAGATCGACCGCCAACTGTGAGTCCCAGCTAGACGGGAATTGCGACCATCACAAATGGATTCGCTGTGAGATGTTGAAGACATATATGGGATCAATTTTGTTCCAGCTCATAGATGATTTCGCCAATTTCATGATTTGGCGGCTAGGGTTTGGGATGAGAAAAAAATTGAAATTGAGGAAGAATCAGTTGGTCAAGACCCAATTTACCCGAGCTTGTATGAATGGATGTAACGCTGCAGGTTGCAAATTGTCCGCGACTTAAACGATGAGTCGATGATGGCTGCCATCTTCCAATCTTGATTCAGCGGCGACTGCCCAGGATCCCCGATCCATGGAGTCTGGGGTCTGATCGCTACTTTCACAATCAAGCTAGTCGACTGATGGAGTGCTGATCGCTACTATACAGGCCGGCCCAACCAACATTTGCAGCCCATTCAAGTCAACAATTGCAGCCCACAACCATTTAAATATAGAGAGGATTAAAATTTAGACAGCCTGTTGGGTTTGATCATTTTGCTTTTGCTATTTTTGTTTTACATAATAGCTAAATCAGGGATTTAGCTATCCATTTTTAGCTAGCCTCTTGGAGATGCTCTTAGGACACTAGTCACACTTAGCAATAGGACGGCCTTCAAGCTGTGTCGACCAATCATTGGCAGAGTAGGTAATAAAGACCACGGTAAAAATAAACTAGCATGCCCATGTCACTCAAGAAAGGACAGGTAAAGAACAAACACCGCCGCATCGTTTTCTTCGAGATGGAATGGGCAGCGTCGCAGAAGTTTAGAGATAGAGCAGTTGCCGATCTCGCAGTATGAACAAAGGTGGATGGATTGGCGAGTGCCTGAGATGGCAATTTGCTTTTCCGCTTTTGCATTGACCGCCCGCAGAAAGAATGGCCAAGGAAAGACATGAAAACATTACTCTGCAAAAGAAAGAGGTCACGCCCAGCTTAACTCTAAACTCCCGGGTTTGCATGAAAAGGTCGTATCGGCTTATGGATACATGTCAGGTTTAAGTACTCCTTGGTGACCTTTGGTGACTCCCTTTAGGGAGCTCATTTCTGCTCCAGGTCAGTTTGATACAACTTTTGGACCATGCTTTATTGATCAATTTGTATCTCTCGATGCAAGAATCAAGACACATTGGAAGATGTTCGGATGTGGAGGCCTTTTTACTTTGGGCATTCATGAAAACATCATAAAATTTATTTGCCTGTTTCAGTAGTTCAGATTACATAGTAAGTACTAATTACGTCTGGACTCGGAATATGAGTGTTTTTTGTCATCTCCTTTTCAAACCAACAAATTTCGGACTAACCACATTCATGGAGTCGTATGTAATGTATCATCACTTGATTTATGAAAGCAATGATTGTCTTTACTCGATTCAGCTGTCTCCACGATACGAGCAATCTGCTGTGTAGTACTTTGAGCATTATTGGTGATACGTGAAGCAAAGCCCCACAAGCTACGGGTTTGGTGTAACAACTACATGCAACCATGATAAGCTCGCTGTTTCTACAAAGGTGGCAGCGCCAGCAATAGCAGTTGACAGAGAGCAAGCTTATCCTACAGTGGAAATGAGTAAAATGCGAAATATATATTGTACATTTTTTTGACCTGAACCAAATATTTATCGTGAAAGAATGCTAAAGCTTTTGCTGTCCCCGTCTGCTGCAGCACAAGGATACGAACAAAACATCAACCGGCAACTAGTACTCCACTGGCAAGTACTCGCAGCTTTCCTTTACCCCTTCCCAAAAATTTTACCACCCTGGCTGTTCATAGTACAGTAGTACACAGTAATACTAACACAAAATTTAAGCTGACAAGCGCATTGTTACACCAGGAGTAATTATGACTGCTATTACCAGTCTATCGTGACATACTTTCACGTATGAGCAAAATGGTGACACATGTTTTAAGTGTGTGTTACTGTTAGTGAAACCCTTCAAATTATTTTACGTGCTTTTGATACGTTGTCCGATGACGATAGAAAGGAAAGCATGGCAACCATCATCAAACTTAACATAACGAATCACGAGAAAGGGTCGTCGCATGACAAGCCCCGGCAGCAATAGCAACTTTTTCCTTTTGCTCTTTTGTTCTTATTCCTTTTCTAGTTATTTACCATTTCTTTTTCCATTGACTGCCTGGTTGCTACTCTCATATCTCATCCTGTAGAAATATTGAGCCAGAGACGAGTTTAGACCTTCCCTCATTTCCATCCACCCATTTTGACACAGCTTTTGTTGCTCCGCCAAAAGGCCCTCCTATTTAAGAGGGCTAGAGGACAGGCACCCCCACTCACCATGACAAGCCAGATCATTCGGCCTCTGCTTGCTCCAAACCAACACGCCACCATGGCCCTGCACAGCTACGACTGTTGCGTGTTCCCTCCTCAGCCGGATTGGAACTGGGACTGGGACCTGCAGCTCCACACTCTCCGAGTCGGAGGAGACGCCGCGCTCCAAGAGGCCACCTTCTTCCAGGCTACGCGTAAGTGTCCAAGACATGGATGAATTGCTTCCTTCTTTGAGCTAGGGCATAGTGAGAAGATTGATGAAGTAGCTAGCTTTCCGGCATTGTGTCCTGCCTGCATCAGGTGTGGAGTCGCCGGTCTCGTCGGAGGCGTCCAGTGCCTACCTGCAAGACGCCGTCGCCCACTGGACCAGAATATCATGATATCAAATACTTGAGCTTATTACCGCATTCTTGGATAAACTGAAATACAAAGACAATTGTAGGGCCATCAATAAAGGCATTGTAACAAACAAAGCACATAATAATTAAATTTCTCCAATTATAATGTGTGTGCTTTTTTCCTAGTCCTATTTCAAATATAATGCACATTATCTCTCCCTTTCCTCCCCCTATGCAACATTATCAGCAAATGTTCATAAAACTACTCTTCCTGAAAAGTGATACCAAGGAGGCCACCCATAATCCCCTCTAGAATTCTTAGCATAAGAATATCCCCAGTCTATGTGCATGGTAAAAGTAAGGCTTGTAAAAGCTAGAGGCAATACATCAGAATATTCAACAAGTACACCTTCTAAAACAGGAGGCAATAAATCAATATCTTAAAACTCTGATCTGTTAAAGAATGCGTGGCTTATGGGACCTGTATTTTTGTTCACATTAATTAGTTAGTTTTACTGACAATTAAATGCATAGATTGATGACACGTCATAAAAAAGAAGTTGCTCCCCCAATTAAGAATGGAGGAAATACAATTGTACTTACCAATTTAAAGTTAATAATACTGAAATATAATTGCAGAGTTAGGTGAAGATTAAAATAGGAACGCACCGACATGGAGGGGGGAGGGGGGGGGGGGGGGGGGGGGGGGGACTGCTCCATTTAATAAGCTTAACATCAGTGCCTAGCTCGCCCAGACATCTAGCAAAACCTTTCTCAACATGGATTGGAGCAAGATCGTCATATTCTGGACAAATTATAAGAACAGGACCTAATCCCTGCATTAGAAGTGAAATATAAAGGATGAGTACTTAATACAGAGAATGGTAAGTAAAAGACATATATAAGTCCCAACCTTGTAATATTGGGATCGATGGAATCACTAACACAATCAAGTCCTGCACCAGAGGAGCAATTATATTTATATCTATTCCTTCTCTGTAAAGGAAAGACCTAAAGGTACCAACACTATTGTCCATGTTAATACAGACATTGATGAATAGACACTGTAAAGAAAAAAGAACAAAACCCATGCAACAAGAGGAAAAGAACATGATCTTCCAATCTGCCATTCACTTAATTGAAATATCATATCACCTATGTTTCAAGCAATTCCAAGATTTCTAAGCCAAACTGAAACAAAATTGCATAGACACTGCAAAATTTACCTAGTGGCGACGAGGGCCTCCAACTCGTCGCGGCGGCGCGACGCAAGGGCAGACATGAGGGCAGACATGGCTGAGGTCGCTGGGCTAGGGGCGCGCCAGCCTTGGGGACGTCGGGCGGGGGGTGCCGGCTGGACGGCGCATGACCGGGAGGCACCGCCCTGAGGCGCATCGAACTCAGAGGGCGCAGGATTGGAACCGGCCTAGCGGTGGCCGAGCTTGGAGGCGCCGGGAGGTGGAGCGCTGGCCTGGGACGCGCCGAGCTGGACAGGGTCTGGGAAACCCTAGCCGCCCCGACGTCGCAAGCGATCTCGCAGACGTCGAAAGGAGGCGCGACGGCGCCTGGGCAGAGCAGCGGCGGGCGGGTACGGCGGGATTGACGTGAGAAAAGTCTGAAAAATATGGACGAACTCAACCTGTAAACCTGTAAACAATGTAACGTGTAAACAATGTGGCCCACAAGTCATTAGGAAACTCATGCATGGTAATGTGTGGGGCTGTGAGATCTCTATAGAAAAAAACGATTGGGTTTAGGCGGAATTTGGTGACAAAAAACATAGGGGATGTTTAACCTTTATAGTAGAGAAGATACACAAGCATCAACAACATCATCAGTTTATATCTACCATGCATTAAATATGTCTCTGGTTTATGATGTGGCATTTATTTGGTAATATAGATATCAACATATTTTTCTACAAACTTTGTTAAAATTAGAAAGTTTCTAAAAGTAAAATGGTCTATTTCCTTTGAGTAGGCTCGGGGAGTAGTTGACATGATCTTTTCGATAGTTCTCTCTACAAGAACTTTAGATGGAGTCAGGAACTAGGAAGAGATTCAGCATATATATGGCAACGTCGTCTTATGGCATGGGAGATCATCATGCGTGTGGTGGTGGTGGCAAAAGTTGCTCCACGAAATAATTCCTCTTCTTCTTTAATTATTCTTATGCTGCCATATAGATAGTTATGTTCTTTTTAGTGAAATACATGCTAATGCACAATCGCGGAAAAAAAAACATAGAAGGGTTGATTAGGCATGCATACATATAGATATGAATTTGGAGTTTATTTGTACAAAGCACACCAACGGCTTGATATAGGAAATATACCATATTGAGAACTTTGACGCAACAAATAAGAAAGTATTCCATATTTCCATATACTCCATAATTTAGTATACACACAAATGTTCTCACCGAGAAAGATTATTGAGCATATGCCGCAGCGCAATTAAGCTAACTAGCAAGGTAGGTAATCAATAACAGCACGGTACGTGCGATCAAACCAGACCCACAAGACGAGGAGGCCGGCGAGGACGACCGCTAGAACGCAACCGAGGGCAACAAATGCCGTCGTGTGACCATACATGACGACAAGGAACGCTGCGAGCACCAGAACACCGGTGCCGACGATGGAGACGGTGACGAGGGCGTGGAGCGCGGCGACCGGAGCGAGCGGCAACGACAGGTTCACGTAGCTCACCGTGGCGTGGGAGAGCGACGCGCAGGGCAGCCACGACACCGCGGCTAGCAGCCGCCGTGGGCTCCTGGCTATCTTCAAGCGGTAGAGGGTGTAGGCGTAACCTATGGCCAGGCCGAAGAAACACAGCTGCAGAAGGACTGACCATGCCCACATACGCGAACGCGATGTGCCGCGCTCCTTGTGCGCTTCCCCCACGGTCGTCGAGGACGACGACCGACGCGGCATGATTCAATTCGCCTAGCTGCGGCTCGTGGCGTCGTCGATCGATCTGCTGGAGGACTCGCTCGCTCGAACACATACCTACTTATATAGTTGCATTCTATTTAGAGTAGGTACATGTGTATATAGAAATAGAGAGTATGGTATCCTGCCCACATTTTCTTTTAAAAGTACTCCATATAAACGATCGTATTTTTACACTACGTCATCTTCCTTTCTATAATCTTATTTGTTGCTCCTACCTAAAAAAACTACTCCGTATGTATGAGATATCCATTCCAAAATCGATCGAATGGAATCCCATAGCTGTGCGAGTCCAACTATGGCGGAGCCCAGAAGACCTTGACTCCTGATACTTTTAAAATGCACGTAATGGTCCTTAAACTTGTTCAAGCTCTCATCCATGCTCTTAAACTAGCTTGTCCCAAATTCTTATCCCGATCCTAGTATACTCTCAAAATACACTTGTTCCACACACTCATTCAAGTCCATATACTTTCCAAAATGCATTCATTTATTTAGAAAGAAACTTTTGTGGATCGTTTCTATCTTTTAAGATTTCAAAATCAAGTTCTAATCCCATTCAGATTTAGTAAAAACAAGTTCATAAGAATCATTAGGAACACATGGATGACCAATAATCCTGGATACAAGATTCAGTGATTTTTAGAGTTATTATTTTAATACATTTATTTAATAACTGTTTTCTATTTTAGAGATTATATTAGAATAATGTGAAAAATTGTTTAACTTTTGCTCTAAATAATGTTGATAAAACCACAAAAAATAATTTGACTCTACTTTATTTAGAGATTTTGATATTTCATGATTTCTCCCTAAATTTTAGATCACTTCAACGGCTAAAATTCAGACATTATTTAAAAATAAATGAATACATGTTGAAAGCATAAGGACTTGAATGAGAGTTAAGGATATACATGTCTAAATTGGCTGGGCCTAATGGGTGGCTCAAGGCCCAGCATGATTCGGCTCAGCACCAGCATGACCCGGTATGCCTGGCCGGGCTTGGGCCATTATCGGGGCACGCGGACTGGCATGGGCACAGTTCGTTTAATTGGATGCTCTGATTGGCCCGCTATATCTTCCCACATCCATTAAATCTACTCCCTCCGTCCCAAGAAGACCGTCGCTATGGGATGCGTGCACACGTTAATTTCTCAACTTTGCATGTGTCACACCCCGAAAATTCAAACAGTTCAAAAAGGAATAAAAAATCACTCCAAATTTAAATTTTTGTGCAACCTCTTATCTCGCCACGATTTTTTCAAAATAAAATTCATTAAAATAATTTCAAACTTAGTGTGAATATGGAATTTTGGAAATATAAAATCAATGCTCAAGTGTTTGCTTCCCTTTAAATCTCACCAAAATTTGAACCTTTTTGAGTTTTGCAACAAAATCAAATTAAAGTAGATCAAGTTCCCAATTTAAATTTCAAAAGTTTGAATTTAAACTTGCATCAAAATCACATCATGTGCATTTTTGAATTTATTTGGATTTGTTTTGAGTGTTTGAGCAGTTTTTGCCTTTGTTCGAATTTGAAATCCTTTCAAATTCGAATTCCAGAAAAAGATCAAATCTTTTCTTTCTTACCGGGCCGCACTTCCCCTTTCCTTCCCTGCCGGCCCAAGCTCTCTCTCTCCCTCCTCTTCTTTTTCCTTCGCGGGCCGCTTTCCTTTCCCCGGCCCAGCGTCGCGCCAGCCCGTCCCGGCCTGCCAACCAGCCTCCTCTCGCCGTGTCGCCGACACGCGGGCCCCACCGTCGTCCTCCTCCCGCCGCCTGGTCACATCGCCGCCGTCGCCGCCATACTGTGCGCCACCGCCTTTCCTCCCTACTTGGCGCGCGCGCTACGTTTGGCGACGCCGCACCGCCATCCTGCTCCCACCGCCTTCGCCGCCATTAAAAAGAGCCGAGCCCCTCCTCTCGAGCCCATCTCCATTTCCTTCCCCTTCTCTCTCCTCCCTCCGGTGAGCCACTTCGGCGAGGTGTCCCGCCTCCACCGGAGAGCTCCGACGACTGCCCCAACCAACTCGCGCCCCCTCGCTCCCCTCCTCTACATCGCCACAAGCTCCCCTCTCCTTTCTCGAGCTCATCCTCTTTTCTCTCTCTTCCCCGGCGAACTCTCCGGCGAATCTCCCTTCGCCGCCGGTGAGATTCCGTCGTCTTCTTCGTCCATCTCTAGCAGCTCCGTTCCGCGCTTAACCTCGGCATGCCCTCCTTTTCTGCAGCCGCGTCCCGTACGAAGAGATCGACGACGACCTCTTGGCCGTCCTCTTCTCCGACGCCGGCCGCCTCTTGTTGACCTCCGCCCCGTTCGAGAGCGCGGTGAGCTTCACCGTCTCCCTCTCCATCTTCTGCGCTAGCTTTTCTCCCGTTTCCACACACGCACGAGCACTCGCACCGAGCTCGTCCGCCCGCCGCCGCGCGACCTCGTCGCCGGCCGCCCTTACGGCCGCGCCTGGCCTCGCCGAGACGCGCATCACCCTCATCGCACTCCCGCGCACACGCGCGACCACCTACACGAGCCCTCGCGCACACGCCTCCGCCTATCCCCTCGCACGCCGGCACGCCACCGCCCTCCGGCGAGCTCGCACCGCCGCCCTAGCGCTCCCGCACGACGATGCGCACCACCTGCAGCTCCGCCATCGCACGTAGTCACCCCGCGGCAAAACCTCGTCGAGATTCCGCCGCCGTAGCCGCCGGCGGCGAATTTCCCGGCGAGCCGCCGCCGCGCGCCGCCCTATGCCGCCGCGTCTTTCCTGGCCGCGCCGCCATCCGACGTGGCGCGCCACGCCAGCAAGTGGGTCCCGCTTTGACCCGGTCACCTGCCCAGTCAGCCACTCTCCCCCTTCGGCTCCGTAGACCCGGTTCACGTGAACCATGGACTCATGAGACCCCTGGCTCACGGTGGACCTGGTCCATCATCTTTTCCCATTCAAAAATAATTCCATAAAACCTGAAAATCCCCGGGGCCCTGTCTTTTTGCAGATAAGCCCCTGTCCTTTTAAACAATTCTGTTTTGGTCCTAACTTTTTACAGAAAAGTCCCTATACTTTTCTGTAATTACAACTTGGCCCCTATCTTTTCACACCGAGACCCCTGAACTTTCTAAAATTACAGATAGGTCCCTGTCGACTTTCTGTATTTACCAAAAAGTCCCAGAACCTTTCTACTCTTGCAAATAAGACCTCAGATTCCCTGGACCCATCTGTCAGCCTCTCTTTCTCTCAGGAAAATGCTAAGTACACCAGCTAGTGTACACGTATTTCTTTGCGAACACATTTCTGATGTCAGAAAAATCCTACAAAATTCCTAAAAATATGTTGAGCCATTCTAAACATCTTCCAACCATTGTCCATCTCAAAATAATTAGGATTATATCAATGCTTAATTTATTAAGCTTAATCCTAATTAATCCTTTTCTCGGCAAACTTCCAAAATTCATATCTTTTCCGTTCGAACTCCGATTTTGGCGATTCTTCCGCCAAAATTCATCTAAAATCATCCTCGTTTCAATACCACCAGATCTACAAACCACCCATATCCAAAGTTCCTCTCTCATTCAATAAATCTCCATATCGACCAACCATACGACATCAATATCGCATATCACCAATGCCCTTTTCATCTCGTAGCATAAAACCTACCCTAATCTTGTCACCAATCTCTACCAATCCGACTTATTCTATCACTTGTCTTTCATTTGGAATTTATTGGAATTTCCTGTTAATTCATATTTATTTGGTCGTGGTTTTCCGTTTAAGCCATGCATTCATGTCACGCATGCTCACGTACACGTACCACCGTCATGTGCTTAGCTCATGACAAATAATTAGTAGCTTAGTCTTAGTAACTAATGCAGTAGGTAAAATACTAGTTAATCACCATTAGGTAATATCTTAACCTATAGGTAAATAGATAACACACTTTACACTTCGTACGCTTATTGCATTAACCTTTATATAGGTGACAACCTATATAAAGCCTTAGTGCCGCAAGTGTACAGAGAACACGTACACACGTCATACTCACCCTCACATGCAAGCATGATTTTCTCATGGCGTAGCATTCCACATTCACACTTAAAAGCCCTAGCGCTCAATGCATACCTAATAGCCTTTTAAGATAATAAACTCTTTCTTAAAGTAAAACTTATTGCATCATACATAATTCATTTCCTGTTCTTAATTGGTGGTTTATCAGTTCTTTTTGGAGTTAATTGGATCTTCTTGGCTCTTTTGGTCTTTATTTTCTTTTGCGGTAGTTTGTTTATGTGGTGTGTTTTTATGCGCTAGCTTAAGCGAGTTTCGAGAACGAGCCGAAGAATTCAAGCTCAAAGACAAGTCTGAAGATACAAGCTTCAAGAAAAGGACTTGAAGATCTCGACCTCGACTGAAGAATCTGAAGATTAAGAACTTGAAGATTAAGGATATTGTTTTGCAGGCAAGCTCTACTTCTCCTTGATCATGATTGATCCTACTGATTTCGCAAATGCACCTATAGAGCTTACTCTCGTATTATGCATTGCTTGTTATTTTACTGCTTGTGTAGCTCTGGTCCTACTTGCTTACCGGTATTGATGCCTTTAGGCATTAATATACGGACCCTTGTTTACCCTTGATTACCCATCACCTTGATAAACCTAGGATGGTTCCATCATTTCTATGATGGCACAGTTACCTTGCTACTAGAATGCTTAGGACCCCCGCAATGTTTCTACATTGTCACACCTTACTCATATACTTGCTTTTCAAATGTGTTAAATGAGTTTGGTGGTGTGTGTGATATTTGGGTTTGGGGAGTAGCACAACTATGTTAGGTGATGAAGATGATGGGATGGGTTGGACTGCGGGCAAGGCCACTAGTGTGGTGATGGTGGTGTGATAGACCCCCAGTGTGGGATTGGTGCTTGCCCGGCCATATAAGGACCGTTCTCTCGCTCGTAAGCATAACGATTTCCGTACAACCACGGAACCCGAAAGGGACTTACCCTACCTTCTTCGTACTCTTACACTTTCCATCGGAGGCCAGTAGAGGCAACGGAAGCTCAGGAAAAGACCCGGGAAACGTACCCGTGGTCCGGTTGCGGAATCCGCTATCAGTTACGGAAATCCCGGTATCAGTTACGGGAATACCGCCTGTCCTGGTATTTGTTACAGGATTCTGCAACTCATTGCAGGAGCGCGATGTACCTCACAGGTGCATTGTGCCGATGTGTGACTTTTCAAGTCACAGGCCCCTGAGTGTGAATCCGTGGTGGATTTGTGAGACTACTCGGAGAAGATGGAATAAGCGTTACGTACCCCCTTGCAAAGGGTGCGTGACTCGTGGGGAAAGCTGTACAACCTCTGCAGAGGATAAAAATTCATCCGGATGGACGTGGTCACGGCATATGACCCGTTATGGTTTTTGTGCCCTTGAGATTAGCCACCTCTTTTCTCTCCTTGGCGTGTGAGTGGGTTGTAGTCAGCCCGTGTTTTGGAAGTGTTGGCATGGTTGCCGGGTCGGTATGGCCCTTGAGGTCAGAAGGCCCAACTAAAACTTTGGGAACTGGCGGGAAGGCTTCATACTCCCCCAGGGCCAACCAACTAAAATATTGACAAAAATTTCTCTGTTTTATCTATGACTCCTTGACTTGCTTTAGTGAACCCTGCATAAAGTTTGCCTTCAGCAAATGAGCCATTCAGCCTCCTCCTTGCTAGAACCAAATATGCATGTATATATACCCTTGTGTAGTGTAGGGCTTGCTGAGTACCTTATGTACTCACGCGTTTGCATTTCTTGGTTTAGTGGGAGAAGACCTCGTAGGAAACGACGACGTTTGGGTTTTCGGTTCTGCTTCTCAAGTCTGCTTGTGGAGTGGGCCGTGGTTTCCGCTGATTGCTTCGCCGTTAGTCGGTCGGATGGACATGGATGGTCTTAATCCTTGTCGAACCGCCACTAAGGGCTCTATAGCAGGTAATACTTCCTTTATTCGAAGTATGCTTTGGCTATCACATCTGTGTTCTTGTGCGTATCAGCTACTGATCCAGGGACTGATACATGATGCACAACATACTCTCGTGAGTAGGGTATGACAGCGTGCAACATTTATATCTCCAAATAAATTTGTTATATCTCCAAATAAATTTGTTAAAAAACTAGATTCAAAGATCTATCTAATGATACTAATGATGTATTATAAACATTAATATTATTTTATATATAATTCGCCGTAGTTGAAAAACACTGTTTTTCTCGGGAAGTGAGAATGACACTCTTCTTGGGACGGAGGGAGTAATCCCCTAACTAATCAAATCATATACATTTGTATATTGAGATAAAAAAATGTGGGAATGTAACGAACTAGTGGTGTATGATGTATATGTGAGATGAGCTTGTGCTAAACATGTGATGTGTATGGTGCGTTCTGGTCAGTCGGGACCCCCTATGTATACAGCGCGTTGTTCATAGCCTACGTGTAGGACAGCCCAAGGCCCATTCATCTGTTTTCGGCCCGGTAATGCAAATGGTGCCCGAGAGCCGAGAACTCTTTTTTCGTTGAAGCCGCGGTCCTCCTCTCATTGTCACACGTAAACTGCGTTAGTGAACAGAAGGACTCTCAAAAAAAAAAAAGTAAACTGCTGTTAGTAACGATTTTTTTCCACGCAACAGATACTATGCTGGAGCTGTGAGACTATTTCAACGTGTACTCCACATGAGACTTTCACGCATTTTTCTTTATTTCATATTTTGATTAAAACATGTATCCTAAAGAAACTTATTTTTACCAATTAAACAATTGATATCACTACCAGAACAATCATATTTCATTGCTAGAACAATTAATTTCCATTAGTGGAACATTTGGTATTCACTATTAGAACAATCCATTTTCACTGGAACAATAAAATATTCACTACTGGAACAATCAATTTTCAGTGCTAACACAATCGATTTTCATAAGTAGAACAATAGATATTCATTGCTGGAACAATAGATGTTCATAACTGCAACTATTAAATCATCACCTAAAATTAAAATCAAAATTCAAATCAAAATTCAAAAATTTTAAAAAACATACTCATGTTGGATCTTGATTTGTTACATTAATTCTAGAGAACTCACTGATTCAAACGGAGACGAAAATGCAGTTAAGATTTGAGAGAAAACTTGATTTTAAATTTCGAAATGACTCTGCATTTCCATCCAACATGAGATCGCCACGTGTCATTCTATCCCAACCTGCCTGCGCTTTCTCCGCTCGCCTCCCCGCTGTGCATTCGCGCTCCGCTCCAGCTTCCATTCCCGCGTTGCCACGTGTCCGCGCTACCTCGAAGCTCGGGGTAGCGCGCGCTACATATAGGGTCGCCGCTGGTCAGGATGGGCTGATAGGAGGCCCACTAGCTTTTTGGGCTAACAAACTGGCCCGACACGATTAGGATCTCCAAGGGTAGGGCCACAAGCAAGGATCACGAGTCGGCCCGTCACTATAGACGTGCCATCACTAGTCGGGTCGGTCAGTCTATTTTGGCCATGCAGTTAAGGATAAATTGAAGGACCAAGATAAGAGCGTGGGACAAGTTCAAGGACGGGGGCGAATCTAGGGGTGTTTTGTGGGTGCCCAGGCACCCACAAAAATTTGAAAAACCACTATTAAAGACAAAATTTCACCATTTTAACAGATTAAATCTTCATATCTACAAGAGAAAGGCACCCCCTCTAATTTGCTCTAGCTTTGCCCCTGAGAACCGTTATATACATTTTGAAAGTGTTAGGACCGGGATGAACTTGAAACTTGTTTAATTAGGGGGCAGAGACAAGAATAGCCCCCTGCGTCATATGAATTTAACCAGACCGAACGCTAGGCACTGGCGTTTAAACCCCAATCGACCCACCCTCCACTCTAGCAAAGGTGCGGCCGGCGGGAATCGAACCTGGGCTGCCTAACTCCCACTCTATAGAACTAACCATCCGAGCTGACCCCACTCCCAACTTGAAACTTGTTTAAGAACTAGGATGAGACTGTGGGGCAAGTTTAAGGATCATTATATGCATTTTGAGAGTATGGGGGACCGGGATAAGACAACCAAACAACTCTAATGATAGCGGTGAAATTTATTCTTCAAAAGTCAAGATAAATCAATATATGTTTTTTTTGCTTGTAAACTAAAATATTCTAAAAGGTATTGACAAACACGGTTTCAAAATTTTTTGACCCTAGCACATCTAAATCATCATTTAGACATTTACGTGCGAGCTTAACTGGTTTGCTTTCTGTGTTGGAACTTGTTCATCTAGAACTGAGTGATTGACTCGGAACGGATACTTGTATTTTAAAAATTTTATTATTTTAGGATTTAAGGACATATGGCATTCAGGGGTAGTATGCGACGTGAAGATGCAAGCCCAGATCATTTCTGCATCTTCCTGGGCCTGGCCACCTTTTGCATCAACTCTGGGCCGTTGGCACATGGGTTGGGCTGCCTATTCCGTTTACCCGGCTATCCATTAACTGCTTGTCAGCGTGAAAGAGGTCTTGGCCTAGTGGTTAAGACATCCGAGTAGCACCTCTCAGGTCCTGGGTTCGACTCCCTGTGGGAGCGAATTTTCAAGGATTTAACGGCATTTGTTCTTTCAGTGGTAGGCGACGCTTCCGTCGACAGCGAGGCGCCAGTGGTGACTTCGTATCTCTAGATTTGCCGGCTCAGTCTTCGAAGATGCTCATAGGGGTAGGGTTTGCGTACGTGTGTTCATAGGGGTGAGTGTGCGTGCGTTGTGAGTGTCTAAGTTGTACTGTGTAATCTCAAAAAAAAAAAAAAGTTAGTTCTTCAGCGGAGTCTAAAAAAAAAAAAAAGTTAGTTCTTCAACGTTACCTGCTCTTCTATTTTCTATTTACTAGGAAACAATGTGTTGCATCGTGAGAAAGTTAAAATCCATCCAAAGTGCCAAAAACCCTTGTCAATCCGTATACGATGTTAAAGAAAAGAGGAATGTAGCAGGCGGTTGATGATGCATGTGTGATAATATGTTCAGCTGCAGAAGATCATTGGAAGCATGGTGATGTTGTGCATATGTGTAGATGCAATAATACTAGTGACCGGAAACTGACCACTGGATGGGAGCATGCAAATTTTGGTCAAGTAGCCGGGCGACCACGCAGCAAAGGCTAAATTAAGCTTCGTCTCCTTGCCTGATAAGTGCAGAATGCTACATTGTTGGCACACAAAGAAACAAGCTAGTACGCACAGCAGGAAGTTGAAATAGATGGAAGAATGAACGGCTCAGCATGCCAAACAAAGGTGCCAAACAGCCATGAACCTGCCCATGACGATGAAGCAAAAAACGGCGTAACCAAGGCATAAACGAACGACCGCTAAGCTGAGATTGCACCAAAGTTCCTAACCACCATGACAAGAAAAAGGTCGGCGATAACACTATCCCTTGATCGGCATACTAGGAAGCAAAAAAACGGCGTAACGAAGGCATAAACGAACGACCGCTAAGCTGATTGCATCTACCATGACAAGAAAAAAGGTCGGCGATACTTGATCCTGCTCTGTGGTGGCTGGTGAGGGCTCGCATCAACGGAGGCGGCATCACAGGGTGGTCCGGTCCACGCCAGGAAGTAGGCGCTGGCAAGGATGATGGCGGTGGCGGCGGTGCCGCCCCTCGAGAGCGTCGTCGGCGGGGCGATGCTGATGCCCGCCGCGACCTCTGCGGCCACGCTGGCGACGAGCAGCAGCGTCCGCAGGCAGGTCGAGGTGCAGCATGGCGATCGGAAGACCCTCGCGGAGACGACGGTGACGACGGCGGCGAAGGCGACGCCGTACACGATGAGGAACCAGGTCCAGGCGGGGGCGGCGCCGCAGACGACGTCGTCCGGGAGGAGCTTGTAGAGCGGGTAGGGCGGGATGCCGGCGAGGACGACGTAGAGGAGCTCGTAGAGCCGCTCGCACATGTCCTGAAATTCATCGGAGGCGGAACTGATCAGGAAAGGAATTACGGGAAACCAAGCAATCCTAATTCCTAACAGAGGGGGTCCTTCGCAAAAAAAAAAAAAAAAAAAAAAAAAAATCCTAACAGGGGAATCGTGAATTCGTGATCGATTCATCGACTCGGGACTCGGGAGTAGTGAAGCGGTCACCTCGACGCAGCGCTGTCGGTGCCCGCGGAGCTGCTGGCGGGGAGGGAGGGCGCGGAGGAGGACGAGGAGGAGGAGGGCAGCCCGAGCTCGGAGTCGAGGTCGCGCCGTTGGAGGAGGAGGCTCCCTCCTCCTGCGCCGAGGCGCGGCGGCGCGGCACGCGGACGGCCGTGGCGAGGTACCTCGCGGCGGCGGAGAAGTGGGCGGCGGCGAGGGCGAAGTGGTCCGCGGCCGCGGCGTAGTAGGAGGAGGCCGCGGTGGCGCCGCGCGGGAGCCTCGCGGGGGCCCGGAGCGCGAGGCCGAGGCGGTCGGCGGCGGCGCGATCCATCGGGGAGCGGGGTGGGAGGGGTCTCTCGTCTCTCGAGCGCGACGTGGTGTGGTGAGATCGATCGCCGGGGCGGGGGGAGTGGGAGGGGAGGTGGGAGCTGCAGCTGCTTGCTTCCGGCTGTGCTTTTTGTAGTGGGGAGGGGGGAGTGAGTTGCTGCTGCTCGTGGTTGTTCTGGGCCGCGCGTAGGTAGGTGTAAGGCCCAGTGCGGCCCATAAACAGCAGAGGAGATGGGATCCGAATATCCGATCCGAGCGAGGGCGGGCAGCGCTCCTCCCCGGGTGATCCGGGCGTTGGCGTGCGTGCCACCGGCGGCCAAGGGGGCGGACACGGCCGGCCGGCCACTGGTCACACACGCGCCTGGAAGGCCTTGCCGAAATGGGCAAGAGGCATGCAGCCCTGTCCACGCTCTCTCTTCTTCTTTTCCGAAAAGCACCCGACCTGGTTGCATTGCATTGCAAGAGCCCCAGCAGCATGTGGACCCTACTGCTACCTAGCTAGGGGGCACCCACACCGGACACCGCCACCTGAGTGTCAGAGCAGTGGAGAAAGAGAGAGGAGAGGGGGTGTTGTGCACTTGTGTGCCCATTAACGAGGGAGGGGAGGGGAACGCAAGCAAACGGGCTGATCATGTGCTAACTGAGGACCAATCGAAGCAACGCAAAGCCTCCATCTGCCGGCGGCACCTCTACCGCCACCGTGGCTGATCAGGCTACGCGCGCGCACGCCAGGCATGCAGAGAGGTTTTGTCTTGTTCATTACAATATGTCAGAGCAGAGAGGTACTCAAGTATAACAAGCAGATCATTAATGGCCACCAGGAGGAACTCGGGTGTGGCATGCGGCTGTCGCATTTGGAGGGGCGGCCACGATCACATCATATGAAACCAACGCCACGGCGGGAGATGGATCTCGCGGTCTCGCTCCGGCGGCCACCGAACGCCGGGCATCCATCGAGGTGATCGAGGCTCCGGTGTCGCTGCTGCCTGCAGCTTTGGTCTCTTGACGGTGGTAATCTTTCCCGTTCCGAGATCCATCACCACAGCGAGCGCCGGATCGGATCGGATCGGAGGATCGGGCCTCAGTGGCAGCTTCTTTTTCCCATCTTTGACTTAATTGGCTTCGTTTGCTTTATGCTATACGGAGGGGTACGTCCAACTCGAGCCCCACCATTCTCTGACACACCCAACACCTCTGTTCCATTGGCCGTCTTCCCGTGTACTGCATGCCTTGCGTGCGTGCTTGTGCTTTCAGCTTTTCGTCATCCAAGTCCTTTCCACTAGCGCCTTTTGCAAATTGCAATCGGCCTTTTTGCGTGCGCGTAGCGTGTGCCAAGTTTAGGGGTTTGTCTGAATTTCCAACTAAAGTTTAGCACTTATTACACCGAATATTCAGATGACTAAATATAAATTAATTGTAAAACTAAAGTTTAGCTCCCGGTATCCAAACATCCCCTTAAACTGACGCTCCTATATGAAGTCATCAGGCAGCCAGCCTTACCTTATAGGATGGCTGTTGGTATATTCAACGATCACGAATAAATCTGCAAGCACATCAACATACCGTAGTAGTATTTCATATGAGAGTATGGCAATGTATCGTATTTTCCAAGCGGGTAGGTCAAAAGAGTTTACTATGCATATGAGTATATCATAGGATGAGTAGCGAGACACAGGTAAGTAACTACAAGTACAATGATAGGATGGGTAGTGTGACACACACAGAAGAATGATCTCAAGGTAACTAAGGCCTTGAGATATTGATACATATAATTTTTTTGTGTATAAAAGATTTGTTTTTAATTGAAAAAGATAAAACCGCCATTGAAAATCGCTTATTTTGAAAATTGAAGGAGATGGGTAAAACATACTTTTTCTTTTATTTATTAAGCTGGGCTCAGCCTAATACGTAAAATAGGTCTGGTGGCTATTATTATTATCGATGATGGTTAGTCTGAATTTCTTTTTTGTTTTCAAGCCCCAGTTAGTCAGCAAATAATGACAGATCCTACTCCATCCTATTCCTATCTCTTCCTAACTGCATTTGAGTATTTGACCCATGTATGAGCAAGGGGCAAAAGAGAGATTTCATACATAGATATTGGCATATTGCAAATAAAGCACCGAAAAGAGTACATGTGTTTCTTTGGGCATTCTTGCGAGGTGGTCGAAGATGCCAAAATCACTTCGTCACAGGATAAAGAAAGAACATAGACGAAGAGAGCAACGAGACTAAATATTACCATTGGAATTTTTTTAAGGGCGAAAAAGTTTTACTGACAACATTAAACACGATACTACCATTAATTTACATTTTAAACCTCACTGAGATTATATAAAAAGTAAAGTGCAACGAACTACGATTAGTCCACTTAATTATTTACTAGTGAACCAAATTTCTTAATAAGAAGACAAAAGTTACTAAAATGAAGCATGGGTAGTTTTAGTAGCTTGCTTCTGACTGAGAAGCCTAAAAATTCTGACGAACTGGAGCTTGAGTTAGTCGTCGATTGCCTTGGCCCTCATGCAGCACGACGGCCCGCGGGTCTTCTGCTTCGGACGACGGCTATCACGGCGCCGCCCATAGAGATACTCCACCAGCTGCACGCGCGCCCGCCGCTGCACATGCACGGTGGCCGCCGCCTTGGCTGCCCGCCGCGCCGCGCGCTCCTCCTCGTGCCGTAGCAGCGCGTGCTGGAAGCCTGGAACCGCTGCAGCTCCAGCTCCAAGCGCCCGGCCTTCTCCGACATCTTGCGCACGCGCTCCAGGATCTTGCGCTGGCTCCGGCTCCGGAGGTCCACGTCATCGCCCGCGGCCGCCGACGTGAACTCCTCAGCTTTCTTCAGAAGCTTCCCGTTCGCGTCGATCAATTCCTCGATGGCGTCCTCCGCATCAGCCATCTGCGCCTTCACGCCGTCCAGCTCGGCGTCCGACGACGCCTCCACGCCGGCACGCAGGTCCCGGACGATGGACCGGAGGTCCCGGAGCCGCTGCGCCTCCGAGGGCAGCCGGTCGATCACCTTCTTCTTCCACTCCCGCTGCAGCTCCGTCGTGGTGGTGGTTGTCGCTACCGTGGTGACAACGGGCCGCGGTAGGACCTCCTGCTTGTCGACGTCGAGGTCCTTCACGGTCACCACCGGCTCAGAGGACGACCGCTTCTTGCCCTTGTTGTCATTCTCAGCTGCCTCGCTCTGCGGCGGCCGCAGGTCCACGTCGTGCCTGCGGCTGCCGCTGCTCACCCTGTCCACGCGCGCGAGCATCTTTTCGTTCGACTGCCCGGCAACAGAGTTCTTCTTCCTGTGGCGGCCGTGAGAGGCGGCGCCGGCTGGGAGTCTGGACGAGGTCCAGCTGGATGTCCTTCATCATGCGCTCGTAGTTCGCATCGCTGGCGTCACTATCCAGGATCTCCTTGAGCTTCAGCATCTCGATCTGCTTCCTTGCGTCCTGGAGGTTGTTGTTGAAGTCAAGCCTCTCTTGCGCCAGGACAACCCCGGTATCCGACACCACTTTCTGGAGGGCTTTGATGGTTCCATGGAGTTTCTGCAACTCCTTGTCTTTCACCATCTTCGTCGTGTTTTGATCTTCGCTTGGCCGCACAGCAATCTTTGACAGCTGAGGTGACAATGCATTCTCCTGGCAGAAACAACACAGAATGAGTCTCATTAGTAAGAAAATAACGATATCAGAGATTCTAAATGCTGGGACTGCTTCTTAGACAAATTTTAAACTTCTCAAGTAGTGCATATACTAGATCTTCAACATGAACAGTGATGGGAAAATGCAAACAGAAATATGTAACAACTATAAACATACCTCCTTGAGCATGCTTGGTGGCAAGCAATCCTTGGCCAGCGACAAGGTTTGTTTCTGCAGGGCATCAACTTCAGTTTGCAGTGCTCCGAGCAGTGTGAAGTCACCATTCAGATCAACCTTCAGCCTCCTGTTCTCAATCTCAATCACAGGACTAATGGTTTTGTTTCAGAAACTGATGTCTTCATGAAACATTTCCCGCTAGTTTCAGTGCTAGAATATTACCTTATAAAACAGTGGCCAGAAGTATTATTTTTGTTGCATGAACTGAAATTGCTGCCATTTACTGCTTTTTAGTTACTGGAATATTACCTTTTAGTAAAATCATTGCCAATCAATATGCAAATATGCAACATATTTTTTCTCATGTAAATACCTTATATGTGCAGGTCACTTGACTGCTAGAAGTGATGTCTACAGCTTCGGTGTCGTCCTTCTTGAGCTCTTGACTGGGACTCTGGGAGAAAGTCTATTGACAAGTCACGGCCCGGAAGGGAGCAGAGTTTGGTCGACTGGGCTCTTCCGAAGCTCTGTGACAAGAGGAGGCTTCTCCAAATCATCGACCCTAAACTGGAAGGACAGTACCCATTCAGAGCCGCTTACAAGGCTTGCAGCCTTGCATACTACTCCCTCCGTTTCTGAAATTCTTGTCGCCATTGACTTTTTTGTGAACTTTGACCATCCGTCTTATTCAAAAAATTTACAAATTTGTGATATATTTTGTTACGATTTGTTTCACCATGTAAGAAATTTGAAGTGTAACTTAAAAGTTTGCACATTTGAATAAATTTTTTGAATAGGACGAATGTTCAAAGTTCACGAAAAAAGTCAACGGCGACAGAAATTTCAGAACGGAGGGAGTACTGCTTAAATCACAACCCGAAGGCAAGGCCTCTTATGAGTGATGTCGTGGAGACTCTAGAGCCACTGCAGGGTAGCGGTGGAAGCGATGGGGCCGGTCAGTCTTCTGGCCTCCCTGACTACAGAATTCAGCGCAGGCTAACAGGGAACAGCGTCCACTATAGGGCCATCCCAAACCCCAAGTGCGCCCCCGCTGTTCCGGCGTGCCGAGTGAGGTGAGGGCGCGCTGTTTGGGTTGCTGCTGGGATAGGTTCAGTTGTACATTGCAAGTTCTAAGCCATGGGTGGTGTGGGTGCAGGTGTGCACCTGTTCTGTGCTTCTGCGTGCGTTCTGAGTTTTTGTTTTTGGCCTTCTGGCTAGGCTAGGCTTTTAAATGTGATCTGCATGCTGCTGCTTGTAAGGCCCTCTAATTTTCACTGTGGTCTTATGTATGGTTGACTGAGTGAGCCCAGCCAAAACCGGCGGGTTTAACCCTACTCTAGAAATGAAAGGCTGAACTAAGAGAGGTTGGATGGTTGATATAGCAGAACTTCAATTGATGCCTCTGTTCAGAATTCAGTGTACAAGTGCTCTGCAATTTTTCCATTGACAGATATCGTGTCACAGGGAAGAACAAGTACCCACTGCCCAGGATCGATGATCTCTTTGATCAGTTAAAAGGAGCTAAGTACTTTTCAAAGATTGATCTAAGATCCGGATACTATCAGTTGAAGATACCCATGAAGACAGCCTTTGTGACAAATGCACCGGCCTTTTGGTCTGACAAATGCACCGGCCTACTTTATGAACCTGATGAACAAGGTGTTCATGGAAGAACTAGACAAGTTCGTGGTCGTATTCATCAATGACATACTAATCTATTCCAGCAGTGCCGAAGAACACGAAGAGCACCTAGAATAGTACTTGAAAGACTGAGAGAGCATCAGCTATACGCAAAATTCAGCAAGTATGAGTTCTGGATGTAAGAAGTCGCTTTCCTTGGACATGTCATCTCGGCCAAGGGAGTAGCGGTAGATCCAGCCAAGGTTACGGCCGTAGAAGACTGGAGTCAACCCAAGAATGCCACCGAAGTCAGAAGCTTTCTTGGATTGGCAGGTTACTACAGGAGATTCATTGAAGGGTTCTCAAAGATTCTGTCACACCTATTTTAATAACAAACTAGGCGTATGCGTATGTGTGCCCAGGATCAAGTTACACACACATACGTGACATCATTAATGGTAAAAATCAGAGTATTAAATCCATATCCGAGAATTATTACAATAATCCAGTATTTGTTACATAAGGACCCGTGGGTCTAAAAGAAGATTACAGTCACGCAGCGGAATAACAGATAAACGTAGACGTCCCACTCCACAGGCATCGACTGGAAGATCACCACCTAGTGCTCAGCGCCATCTCCTTCGTACTGCTCCCACTCCTAACCTGGGGCTGAACAACATTGTTTGGGGGCAAGCTCTGAGTACATGGAGTACTCAGCAAGTGGAGGAAAAGATGACATGTAGGCATAATGAAGGATGGCTAACACAGGATTGATAGCATAGAAGCCACCTATTTACTAGTTCTTTAAAGTTAAGCACCTAATTACTACACATGAGACATAAACAAGACCCATCAAACCATTGCACCAACACCATGTAGCACCACTAATCGCGTGAGGGTCCATGACGCTCATGACCGTGAGTACGGCTGTCAAGACAGTTTACACTCTGCAGAGGTTGTACACATTTCCCCACGAGAAGTGATTCTGTCCCCTGTTTCCAGGTGACTAAAGATTCTCCATTACGCCGGTGTTCGCGCAACAAGTACACACTTCCTTGGGTGTGTGGCCCGGAGATCACTTCAAGGCTTTTCAATAGCTTCCGCCAGACTGTACGCTCGCCCTAAGGTTTCACCCCTTGGGACGCCGCCCGAGTGGCCCCCTCTTGGGCCGTCTTGCACTGGCGCTAAACCGCTGCCACAGTCCAAGGTCCACCGTCTCTCACATACAGAACTGACGTCCACTACATATTACGCCAAGCCGTACCCATATAGGCTCGTGGCTGTACGGGTTGATCATGGGTGGTCGCTCCACGAACCGGTCCTTGACGATCCAAACAACTCAGCCTTCAACCATGGGACTACCGGTAAACCCCCGCCATAGTCCCGGAACTGCCGGCTCCACCCCGGACTCAGTTCCCAACCAAACCAATCATCGGATCCTAAGCCATGTTGCTACACCGCAACTTTTATCCAATTATGATTTAATTCCAGTGGATCATTAATCAAGATTAACAATTATCATTATAAAGTAGAACATGAGTGATGAAACATAAGCATAGCGTGACGTACCCACCTAATTACTACCATAACCCACGGCGACAAGGAAAGGTACGGAACGGATATGACTCGTGGGATTCCAATTAATTAGCATGCAACGACATTCAGATAGTAAGAAGGTAGGCGCAAAATGCATCAAGGACACTTGCCTTCTTCCTGCGCAGGTGGTTGCTCGAAGACCTCGAATTCTTGGTTCTGAAAGTCCTCGTACGGCGGAGCACGGGGGTTTACCTGGGGGTGTCGGGGAGGGGCGGCGAGGTCCCGACGGTGGTGCTCGACTGAGGAGAGAGGGGCGCGGGCTTCGGTGGCGGCTCGCCGGCGCTCCGGGCGACAGGAGGAGGAGAGGCGGGGTCGGGCGGCGGCGGTGCTCCTTGGGGACGGGCGGCGCAAGCTCGAAGAGGAGGGGAAGGCGCTCGGGGCGGTGCGGGGCTAAGGGGAGGGTGTCGGTCGGTTTTTATAGGGGGTGTGCCGGGGATGGAAAGGGGAGGGGCCTCCTTCCATCTGTGACGCGGCGAGGGCTGCGGTGTCGGCCAGTGGTCGGGGCAAGAAAGGAAGGCGGCGGGGGCGGCTTTGGAAGGTGATCCCGGGCGGGGCGGTGGCGCTGTCGGCTTCCGGCTTGGGGAGGAAGAAGGGGGGGTGTGGGCCCCGCATGCCAGGGAGAGGGAGAGGGGGAAGCAGGCCGGGGCGCAGCTGGGCCGGGAATGGGGCGCGGCCCAGAGAGGAGAGGGGAGCAGGCTGGGCCGAAAAAGTGGAAGGGGGAGGGAAAGAGAGAGGGCCGGCTTGGGGAGGGAAAAGAGTTTTTCCTATTCTTTTCTTTTTATTTCTACTACTCTATTTCTTTTACCCTTTCTATTATGATTATTCATGCATTACGATGCAATGTAGCTACAATGCCATGATGCCATGAAAAAAAATAAATATGATGCTCAATTTAATTATAAAATTGAAAATATTTTCTAGAGCTATTTTCTGATAATTGGGAAATGCAATTAATTGGCATTTTTAGCTAATTGGAAAAAGTAGGGCGTTACAAACCTACCCCCCTTAAGGTGAATCTCGCTCTCGAGATTCGGACGGATCAGAGAGATGGGGAAACTCTGCTTTCAGATCTCTTCTCGTTCCCATGTAGCTTCTGCTTCGGTGTGGTGCTTCCATAACACCTTGCACATCCGGATGACCTTGTTCCTTGTGACCCGTTCGGACACTTCCAGAATTCGGATAGGTTATTCCGCATAAGTGAGGTCTTCACGGAGGTCTACTTCTTCCACAGGTAGTTGCTCCTCGGGCACTCGTAGACACTTCTTCAGTTGGGACACGTGGAACACGTCATGCACATCTGAGAGATGCTCTGGCAGTTTCAACTGATATGCCACTTCTCCTATTTTGGCAAGTATTTTGAAGGGTCTGATGTAGCGGGGTGCCAGCTTTCCCTTTACCTTGAATCGGCGAAGTCCTCTGATGGGTGAGACCTTGAGGTATACGAAATCCCCAATCTCGAAACTTAGATCTCTCCTTCGGTTATCCGCATAACTCTTCTGTCTTGTTTGAGCGACCCTTAAGTTTTCACGAGCAAGCTTCACCTGAATTTCCGGTTCCTTCAACACGTCTGGTCCAAAGACTTTATTCTCCCCTAACTCATTCCAGAACAATGGCGATCGGCATTTCCGTCCGTATAAGAATTCGTAGGGTGCCATGTTGATGCTTGCCTGATAACTGTTGTTATAGGAGAACTCGGCGTAAGGGAGACTCTTATCCCAGCTTCCGCCATGTTCTAGAGCACAAGCCCTCAACATGTCCTCCAATATCTGATTGGTCCTCTCAGTTTGTCCATCTGTTTGAGGGTGGTACGCGGAGCTGAAGTTTAACCTTGTACCCAGAGCTTCATGCAGCTTTTCCCAAAATCGCGAGGTGAACTGGGTCCCTCTATCTGAGACTATCCTCTTGGGAACACCATGCAAACATATTATCCTAGACATGTACAACTCTGCCAGCCTGGCTCCTGTATAAGTTGTCTTGACTAGAATGAAGTGAGCGACTTTGGTCAAACGGTCTACTATTACCCATATGGAGTCGTACCCTGACTGTGTACGAGGTAATCCAACTATAAAGTCCATGCCGATTTCTTCCCATTTCCACTCGGGAATCCTCAAGGGTTGGAGCAGTCCGGCGGGCCTCTGGTGTTCTGCCTTGTCAGACCCCATTTCTGGAATCTACTGTGCATTCTGTATCAGTCCCTGGATCAGTAGCTGATACGCACAAGAACACAGATATGATATTCAAAAGCATACTTCGCATAAATAAATAAGTATGATACCTGATATAGGACCCTTAGTGGCGGTACGACAAGGATTCAAAACTATCCAAGTACATCCGACCCACTAGAGGTGAAGCAGACAGCGGAAACCATGGCCCAACGCCACAAGCAAACTTGAGAAGCAGAACCGAAAACCCAATCGTCGTCGTTTTCTACGAAGTCTCCTCCTACTAAACCAACAATTGCAAACACGTGAGTACATAAGGTACTCAACAAGCCCTACACTACACAAGGGTATATATACATGCATATTTGGTCTTAGCAAGGAATAGACTGTATGGTTCATTTGCAGCAAGCAAATTTCATGCAAGGTTCACTAAAGCAGGTGAAGGAGTTCTTTAGATAAAACGGAAGTACTATCAATATTTTAGTTGGTTGGCCCTGGAGGAGTATGAATCATTCCCGCCAGTTCCCAAGTTTTAGTTGGGCCTTCTGACCTCAATTGGTCATAACGACCCGGCACACTTGCCATCACTTCCAAAACACGAGCAGACTACTGCTCACTCACACTTCAAGGAAAGAGAGGTGGCTAATCATATCGAACTCAGCATAGATGCGTCATATGCCGTGACAACGTCCATCCGGATGAATTTTACACTCTGCAGAGGTTGTACATCTTTTCCCACGAGCTACGCACCCTTTGCAAGGGGGTACGCAACGCTTATTCCATCTCCTCCGAGTAGTCTCACAAGTCCACCACGAAATCACACTCAGGGGCTTGTGACATGAAAGGTCACATAATGGCACAGTACACCTGTAGTAGACAGCAGGGTATGTCGTGCTCCTGTAACTGATGGCAGGATCCTGTAACATATACAGGACATGCGGCACTCCCGTGAGCTGACAACAGGTTCCGCGAGCCGGATCACGGGTACGTTTCCCGGATCTTCTCCTGAGCTTCCGTCGCCTCTACTGGCCTCCAGATGGAATTTGCAAGAGTACCAAGAAGGTAGGATAAGTCCTTCCCATACAGGTTCCGTGGTTGTACGAGAATCATCTTGTTAAAGGTTGAATGAACCGGTCCTTATGTGGCCGGGCAAGCACCATGTCTCCCACACTAGGGGACTACCACATAATCCATCACATCATCATTCACTTACTAATGGCCTTGCCCGCAATCCAACCATCCCATCACTGTCTCCATCAACACCTAACACAGTTGTGCTAATCCCAAGCCCATATATTACGCACACCACCAAACTCATTTCACGCATTTGTAAAAGTACATAAGTGAGTAAGGTGTGGCAATGTAGAACATTGCGAGGGGTCCTAAGCAATCTAATAACAAGGTGAACGTGCCATCGTAGAAATGATAGGACTATCCTAGGGTTATCAAGGTGACAGATAAATCAAGGGTAAACAAGGATTAAGATATTAACGCCTTAAGTAACAGACATCAATATCAACAAGCAAGTAGGACCATAACTACACAATCAGTAAAATAACAAGTAATGCATAGTACGAGAATAGGCAATATAGGTGCATTGCGAAAACAGTAGGTTCAATCATGATCAAGGAGAAGTAGAGCTTGCCTGAAGAACGCTATCCTATTCTTTCAATTCTGGATCTTCGAGTTCTTCCGTCGAAGTTGATGTCTTCGAGTCCTCCTTTTAAGCTTATATCTTCTGACTCGTCCTCGGGCTTGGATTCTTCAACTCATCCTCGAAGCTTGGGTCTTCTAGATCTTCCTTGAATTTTCCTGGCTCTTCCTCGGACCTCACGCAAGCTAGCGTATAAAAACATATCGTATAATCAAACTACCACAAAACAAATAAAGATCGAGAAGAGCCAAATAAGATCCAACTAACTCCAATAAGAGCGATCGAACGCCGATGAAGAACAAGAGTCGCAAGTCATGCATGATTCATTAAGTTTTACTTTAAGGAGGCTTTTATTATCTTAAGAAGACTATTAGGAGTGATGCATCGAGCGCTAAGGCTTTTGATGTAAAAGAGGGATGCTAAACCATGAGAGGTGCATGCTTGTTTGTGAAGGTTGAAAGGAGCGGGTGTACGTGTTTCTCCGTACATTTGCGGCACTATGGCTTTATATAGGTCGTAACCCATATAAAGATTCATGCAACATGTGTACGAGCGCAAGGTGTGTCACCCTAATTACTTAGCTATAGATTGAGGTATTACCTAATGGTGATTAGCTATTGTATTATCTACTGCATTAATTACTAATACTAAGCTATGAATTATTTGTCGTGAGCTGGGCGCATGACTGGGCGCATGACGGGGACACGTGTACGTGATCATGCATGGTATGATGCACGGTTGCAAATAAAATACAATTAATTAACCGATAAAGGACAAACTAGCAAATAAGAGAGCAACGAACAATAACTCCAATAAAACTCAATGAAAGACGATTTATAGAGATTAATAAATCAATAAGACTTGGTATACGTCGGTGGCAACATTGGATTAAGATTGATTAAGCGATGGTTAAGCTAGGTTAGGGTTGAGGTTGAGTGAAAGTAACGGAGGTTGCGATACTTTCTTGTGAAATGACACAATAAGATGGGTTAGGTTCGGCGATAAAGGTGAACGAGCATTCGTGGCATGAGAGACTGGCATCGCATGACTTGCCGAGAGGGGTTTATAACAAGAGAGTGAATCTTGAGTATGGATGGCTCGTAGATGTGTTATAGAACTTTGAGATTAGTACCAAAGGGTACTACGCGTTTCTACGAACGCGTGAGCGTAAGAATCGCTCAAAACGGAGCTCGGATGGAAAAGATACAGAGATTTGAATATTTAAGGGCTTATATGTGAGAACTAAAAGGTTCTGAGGGCTTATTTGTAATTACAGAAAGGGTAGAGGGACCTATATGTAATTATGGAAAAGTTTAAGGCCCCATGTGCAAAAAGGTAGGGGCTGAAATGTAATTATAGACAAGTATAGGGATGTTTCTGTAAAAAGGCAGGACCTAAACAGAATTACTAGAAAGATCAGGGGCTTATCTGTAAAATGTACAGGGACCGGGATTTTCCTGGAATTTCTGGAATTGTTTTTGAATTGGAAAGGGGTGGTGGACTAGATCCACGGTGAACCGAGGGAGCTGTGGGTCTATGGTCCACATAGACCAGGTGCACGGAGCTCGGTTCGGGTACTGTGGGTGGCCGGAGCGATGCGCCTACGGCGGCGCTTGGCCGGAACCCTCACCGGCGGCAGCTAGAATGGCGGAGGGACGACAAGAGCATGACATCGGGGTTTGGACAGCGAAGGCGGACCCGGGGCTGGAGCATGTCGTCGACGGCGAGCGCTAGCGCGGCGGCGCGGGCTAGCCGGAGATGTGCGCGGCGGCGGCGCTAGAGGGAAACTCGCGCGCGTGCGCGTTTTCGCTAGTGCGTGCTGCCGGGCGGGTGTGCGCTGCTGTGGCGGAGGTGGTGCGCGCGCGAGACGCGCCAGGCGAGGCCGGGAGGAGGGCTGTTGCCGAGCTCGCGCGGCGGCGAAGGGAGGCGCGCGGTGCGCGCTAGGTTTCAGCCCGAAAGGGCTCGGGTTTAGGCTCGGGGTAGGCTAGATAGGGGAGCAGAGAGCAGTAGAAGCAAAGAGAGGAAGAGGAGCTCACCGGAGCACGGAGATCGGCGCGGCGACCGGAGTTGGGGAAGAAAGGGTATTCCGGCGATTGGGAGGCTGTTGTGCTCGATTGACGGAGCAGTGGTGTTGTGGAGGTAGAGAAGAGGATGACGGGTCTATTTATAGGCCGGAGGAGGCGGCTTGGCCGGGAAATATCGCCGGCAACGATATTTCCGGCCGGCGAAGATTTTTCGAGTGCATTGAAGGCGAGGAGCTTGCGTAGCGGCTAAGGTTTGCGGTGTCACGTGGGTTTGTCAGGCCGGCTTTGACGCATGGTCCACGAAGCGGCGCACCTGGACGGCGAGGATGGAGTCGGCGGCGAACTTGTGAGAGCGCGAAACGCGGAGAAAAGATTGCGGCGCCGCACTGCGCGCGTTGACCTCGGGAACGGGCGAGCTGGCGTCACTGAGGGATGGCTACAGCAGCCAGGGCGTGAGCTGGAAAGGGAGGAGAGAGAAGGGAGAGATAAGGGCGACGGCGAGAGAGAAGCTGCGGTGGCGGCTGAGCTGGAGGTAGAAGATGACGGTGGCGCGGGAGTGGGCCGGACTGGGCCGTAGCGGCCAGGGGGAGAGGAAAGGGGCCGCGGCCCGCTGCGTGGAAATAGAGGGAGAGGGAGAGAAAGTGGTGCGGGCTGGGCCGGTGCGAAGGAAAGGGAACACGGCCCACGGCGGGAAGAGAAAGAAATGGGGAGAAAAAGAAAAGGAGAAGTGGGCTTGGGCTGGCTGAGGAGAAGAAATGAGAATGAGGCCCAGAGAGATTTAGGGAATTAGAAAAGGTTTGATAATTTCTGAGACTTGAATTTGAATGGATTTCAAATTCTTTCAAGGACAAAAGCCAAACATTTATTCCAAATAAATCCAAATAAACGCAGAAATGCATATGGTGGGATTTATGCAAGTTTGAAATCCCAAATATTGAAATTCAAAGTGTTTTTGCTAAACTTGAGATATATTTTATTTAATTTGTTGTAAAATTCAAAACGGTTCAAATTTTTAGTGATCTTTAAATGAAGCAAACACTTGAGCACCAGTTTTGTTTTTCAAAGTTTTCTTATTCGCACTAAGTTTAAATTATTTTAGTTAATTTTATTTTAAAAATTCATGGCAAGATAAGAGTTAGAGAAAAATTTAAATTTTGAGTGATTTTTATTCCTTTTCATTTTTGATTTGAAATTTGGGATGTTACATGCCTTGACTCGCTGACAAGTGTCACATGTGGCTACGTAGTCCGCAATATCGCGCTTCATGCCGTACCACCAGTAATGAGTCTTTAAGTCCTGGTACATTTTATTTCCTCCCGGATGGATAGAGTATGCTGACTTGTGCTCTTCCTCTAGGATCATGTCCCGAATATGCTTCTGGGCAGGTACGCATATCCTTTTCCCGTACCAAACAGTACCTTGCTCGTCTTCTGTAAACTCGGTCGTCTTCCCACTTCTTATGAGTCCTCGGATCTCATTGATCTTCTCGTCTCCTTATTGCGCCTCACGAATCTCCTTCATTAGCGTGGGCTCTATTTCAACCACCTCGGTAGCATTCAGGAACCCAAATTCCACTGCTTCAGACTCTTGCCCTGACTCTGTTGGGGGTACTTGAAACAGAATCCGATTGCAGTAAGACTTCCGATTGAGAGCATCTGCAACCACGTTAGCTTTTCCTGGGTGGTAGTTGATCCCTATATCATAATCCTTTATCAGTTCTAGCCAACGTCTCTGCCTCATGTTGAGATCAACTTGTGTGAATATGTACTTCAGACTCTTGTGATCTGTATAAACCTCACATCGGTGACCCAGTAGGTAATGCCTCCATATCTTTAGAGCATGCACCACAGCGGCTAACTCCAGATCATGTGTAGGACACCACTTCTCGTGTGTCCGCAGTTGCCTTGAAGCGTAAGCAACCACTTGTCCTTCTTGCAAAAGCACGCATCCCAATCCTTGCTTCGAAGCGTCGCAATACACATCAAAGCTTTTGGCGACGTCCGTCAGGACCAATACCGGAGCTGACGTTAATCTCCTCTTTAACTCTTCAAAACCGGCTTAACAATTGGGAGACCACTGAAAGTGCTTGTCCTTGGTTAACAGTTCGGTCATAGGTCTGGCTATCTTGGAGAAATCCTTGATGAAACGCCGGTAATATCCAGCTAATCCGAGGAAACTCCTAACTTCCGTAACGGTTTGCGGTGGTTTCCAATCAAGAACATCCTTTACTTTACGGGGGTCTACGGACACTCCTCCTGCAGAGATCACATGGCCCAGGAATGCGACCTCCTTTAACCAGAACTCACATTTGCTCAGCTTGGCATACAACTTGTGCTCCCGAAGTTTCTCCAGAACCATTCTCAAATGTTCCTCATGCTCCTCTTCACTCTTCGAGAACACCAGGATGCCATCGATGAAGACTACCACGAACTTGTCCAGGTATTCCATAAAAACCTTGTTCATGAGATACATGAAGTAGGCCGGGGCATTTGTCAGACCGAAGGACATCACCGTATACTCATAGAGTCCATATCTGGTCCGGAATGCAGTCTTGGGTATGTCAGAGGGTCTGATCTTCAGTTGATGGTATCCTGATCGCAGGTCAATCTTCGAGAACGCACATGCTCCTTTTAGTTGGTCGAACAGATATTCAATCCTAGGCAGTGGGTACTTGTTCTTGATGGTCACTTCGTTGAGAGCTCGGTAGTCAACGCACATCCGTTGGGTCTTATCTTTCTTTTCCACGAAGAGTGCGGGTGCTCCCCAGGGCGATGAACTGGGGCGAATGAAACCCTTCTCTAGTAACTCTTGCAGTTGTTTCTTCATTTCTACTAACTCATCAACTGACATTCTATAGGGCCTCTTAGATATGGGAGCAGTTCCCGGTACTAGTTCAATTGAAAACTCAATGTCTCGATCGGGTGGCATACCTGGGAGTTCTTCCGGAAACACGTCCGAGTAATCGCAACCACTCGCATCTCCTGTATTGGGACAGCTTCAGCTTGATTGAGGACCACAGAGGTTGCTGTAATGGAGCTGCCATATATTCGACCTTGGAGCCATCTGCACTGGTCAACTGAACTGCTCGTTTGGCGCAGAGGATTACTCCATTATACTTGCTCAGCCAATCCATTCCAAGAATAATGTCGATCCCTTTAGATTCTAGAACTATGAGGTTGGAGGCGAAGGCTACCCCCCTTATTTCAAGGTTGACCTTAGGACACACCTGGTTGGTTCTCATTTTTCCACCAGGGGAGCTGACCAGTATGGTGCACTTCATAATAGCTATAGGCAGATTGAATTTTACAACATAGCTGGATGCTATAAATGAATGCGATGCTCCAGAATCAAATAGAATAGTTACAGGGTTGGAGTTTGCGAGGAACATACCGAACACCACGTTCATGTCTTGCTGAGCTCCCTTTTGGGTGACGTGGTTGACCTTGCCATAGATGTAGTTATGCTGCCCATTCCTCGCAGCAGCGTTGCCCATAGCTGCAATCCTGTGAGGACACCTATTAGCAAAGTGCCCTGGCTCATGGCAATAGTAGCAGGGGCCCTAAGGTCCATTGCCTTGAGCAGCCTGGTTCTGCGGAGCAGCTGGAGCAGTGGGGCGGGGTGCTTGCGGGTTGGCGGGGCGCGGAGCTTGCGGGTTGGCAGGGCGAGGTGCCTGTGGGTAGTTGGGGCGAGGTGCCTGTGGGTAGTTGGGGCGGGGTGCTGGGTAGTTGGGGCTGTGATATCCCATGTCACCTTAGCCTGTGAATAGTGGAATTAAGATCCACAGTACCTACGTTATTTAAATTGGAAAATGAACAGTCAAATTTGATTCAGGGAATTAAATAATTCCATAAATACCTTTTATCTGGGAAAATCAAGAATTTCTTTTATAGAGATAGAATTACACAAATATCTTTGCAGAGCCTCTTTGAGCAAGAAATGAAGAAAATATGGGCAAGGAATGAAAAAGTTTTGGACAAAGCACAATTCCCTAGTAATTCAACTTTTGCAGAAAATGACATTTCCTTGAGAATTTTCTACAATTTCCTGCAAGCCTCAAATGACAAACTTTTCTATACAAAAGTTGTCACATTTCATGTGTTGGACATGCCTACCAAATTTCAGAATTTTTGGAAAAGCGGAAGGTGGCCAATTGGAATGAATTCAGTGGCTAATTTTCTTGGAATTTCAAATATTCGAAATTCAAATGAGTGAACAGTAGCGAGCAGTGAAGCACAGTAGCGGCAGCATGGCGCCCCGGCCAACCTCGTCCTTGCACCCCGATTCCTGGCAAGAACCATTGAATTCCCTCTCTGTCTCAATCGCTCACTTCACCCTTGACCAAGAAGCACTGGTCGTCGCCTCTCTCTCGCTCTCTCCCTCGCTCGAGCTCGGCCACCATTGCCGCCCCTCGGTGAAACTCGGGCTTCATAGCCTCTAAAGCAAACCAAGCCGAGCGAGCCTCCCTGGACCTTCCCCAACTCCTCTGCGACGTGCTCAAGCGAAAAGAATCGAGTTTCAAGCAAAGAAGAAGAAGAATTTGAAAGAAAAGCTTAGCGCCGAGTACTGTTCATCGCCGGGAAAAATTTCGATCGCATTTTCTCCCTGGTAAGTTTCATCCCCAATTTCTTGGTCGATTTGGTATCTTAGCACCTTACACTCACCACTATAGACCCATTCGAAGAATAGTTTAGAGATGAGGGAGAATTTCGAGCTCGATTGCTCGCGGCAATGGCGCCGCCGCACCCCCCCTCACGGTGCTAGGCCATTCCAGAGCAGCTCGACCTAGTCCTCCACTGCAGCAAGCTCCCGCGTGGTACGCTGGTGCTCGTAGACCCCTGCCTTGCTCCTCTCCGGCCGCCGTTGACCTCGCCGCCGCCGACCTTCCTACGGCAGAGCCGCCACGCCGGTGAAGCCCTAGCTCCGGCTCACCCCCGACCTAGGATAGACCACTGGAATGCTCCCCGCATCTCCCTGATCATGCTCGACCATCCCCTAGCCCCTGCCCGGCCGGCAATCGCCGCCGGCGAGCTCCACACGCCGCCCCTGCTTCTCTGTCAAAAGTCTGAAAATGACCAAGTGTCAAATTCTATACTTTCATCGATTTTGTCAGAGCCAATTCTTCCAAATCCTAAGAGCTAATGAATTGATTCTTTCTCGTAAATGTTCTTGGATGTATGTACTTTGGATCCCCTAACTGAACTGGAGATGTTCAGTAAGAAAAATTTGACTTAAACCCATTCAAAGTTGGCCTCATCGAGCTGTTTCTGAAAAATGTCAGAAATATCTGAATTTCATCAATTTCTTCCAAGTTTGAATTCAAATTGTGATCAAATGGCAAGTTTGTTTGAGGTGAAATCAAGTTCTACAGACTCTTAGATAGTTGATCTTCAAATGTGCTAACTGGACTGTGCCAGTGTAGTAGGAAAATTTTGAATTAAAGAGCTTCAAAAATGGCTTCAGCAAATGAACTTCAGAGATTGCAGTTTGAAACTGAATTTTTGTTCAAATTCAAAAATTCATATCTTTTGATTCGAAAGGGCCCTGGACCTCATCCTGGACTTTTTGAAAAGCTTGAAAGGTCTACTTTCCAACATTGCTCACACACAGAAAATTTGGAGACTTTAAGGCAATTATTTAAGCAATGGAAAAGTGCTTCAACTTAAGATGTTTCAGAGAAATTTCAGAAATGATTCTATCTTTGAAAATTCATTTCTCTCAAATGAATTATTCAAAAATTTCAATTCCAAAACCCAGGAACTCCTCTAAAACCCTAGTTTCTAGAAAGTTTGACCAATTTAAGGATTTTGGTAGTTTGGCCCTGATTAAAAATTTAAACAAAGAAAAGACTTCGAAAAGGCATATTGCTCTTTTCTCTAAAATAGTAAAGCAATAATTTCCAAAAAATTGTCAAATTTTGCCGAAATGCTTCTTTGGACATGTTGAACCCCCTGGATGACTCTTTTCATCATATCCTTCACATTTTCAAGTTTATGCACATTTGTTCACTTATGCCATGTTTAATTGCTTTTATCAATGCTTTATTTTCCTTAATGCATTAGTTGCTTCATAATGCATTGTGGTACATTTCCATCTATGCATGTCATTTTCATTTCTCGTATGTATTCCAGAACCATGCTAGGTTAAGTTTCTGGATTCATGCATAGAAGTAGTTTCTTTTTGGTTCTCAAGAACCATTTGATATGAACTAGTATGCTAGGATCATAAATGCACTTTCATGGCCATTCCTGACATCATTTCATATTTGCTGAGGAAGTTCCATGAATTCCTCATACTCCTTGCTGTTTTTCTAAAGTGTGACCTTTCCATTGCATTGTATCATCTAGGGATCGAGAACGTGCAGGCCGAGCAAGAAGCTGAAGTGATCCCCGAGGAAGCCATTAACTCTCAGCAGCACCAAGGCAAGCACCGTCACTCCCTGTTTTCAAATTCAACCCAAAACCTAGGATAGGTTGTTTGGTTGGTTGCATTAGCAATTCAGGAGTTGATTGAAACTTAGTTGCATTATATTCCTTAGGTTTCCTTGTCTGTTAAACTAGGTAAAAGCTTCCGACTAGATTGCTATGCTTAGTAATGAGTCTCGGTAGAAGTCGAGTGGTGAAGCACCGCTCGCGAGTTATAGGTTAATCCCTGTAAATGATGTTGATGAAAGCTGAGACCAGACGGGTGCTACGTTTATATGACAGGTTTAATACGTCATTTATGGTAGACCCGTTTGCGTCGATTGAGGATCGTTGTGACTCCGCGAGCAAGTTTTGAACAGTACCTAGTGCATACCTTTGTATGGGAACTGGGAAACCTAGTAACTTGAGCGTTGCAGTGTTGGACGACATCCCATCACTTTGTGCTAAGTGGTACACATGGTGGAGCACGGGTTTGTGAAAGTTTGGAGAGTGTATGGTCTAAGCCTCGGACCCGAGGTACTGTGGTCGCGGGGGAGTCGTACATTCGGAGTGATGGCCCGGATCGACACTTTGACAATCTCGTGAAAGGTAGCCATACGTGGTCTTCAGTGATACGTATGTCGTGCACCTTGGGTTTCTGCTGCAGGAAGTAAATCGATGCGTATCGCCGCCCCTCACGGTTATGAGTACCTCTTGTCTCGAGCAGATTGCAACTTAGTAACAAGTGAAGAGTTAATGATCTTATGTGTTGATGAAGTTAAGTTGTTTGTGAACCTTGTTTGCTCAAGTTGATAACTAAAGTTACTTTCTAAATGATGTGTCAAGCAAAAGCTAGAGTTAAGGGTTGAAACCATTAACTCTAGGTGCTTGTTTCGCAATGCTTATCCAGTTGAACTAGGTCTGCCCCCAGCATGTATGTATAGCTAGACCCCGGATAAGACTTGCGAGTTTTCTAGAAACTCAAGTGTCTTTGTTTGTTGTTTTTGTTTGGTGAGCAGAGTTCGAGCAGATACCTTTTGAGAGTGCCAGTCAGTTCGCTCCGCTCAACGAGGACCCCTACGGATGGACTCTGGAGTGGGTTCCCGCGTCGCCATCTCACGGAGCCGAGGAATGAGTCATGGATTGGGCAGCCATGATTTCTAATAGATAGCATCTTTGATCGTGAGTTCGATGAACGCTTCCGCTGTACCCGTCATTGTTTCACTCCATGAACTTCTCTATGTATTGTAACTTGAAGTCAGAACTCAGTTTGTAATATATTCTCTACCTTATCTTGTATCTGGAGAATCAGCTATGTAATATGGATTTCAAGTTTGTAAGTGAAGTTTCAAGACTTATGTAATGAATCTCTCTCTCCTTGGCTTGTAATAAAGATCATATTTATGTAATTGTAACTTTGTAATACGCGAATGTTAAGTTATCGTGTGTACAATGTACGTCCGCTTCGTCGGATGTCTCTCGAGGAGATCCTCTCCTACTGGAGTATGGGGTGTCACAGCTGGTATCAGAGCATTCTCGAGATGCGTGCCACTTTAACCAACATTCTTAAATCGGAAACGCGCTTTTTATGGTGAGGATACGACCTAGGAAGCCCGTATAAGGTTTAGAGTTTGTCAGGTGGCTCCCTAACCCTGTGTTATGCTTGTTTAATACTGTATCTATGGATTCTTCAAACGAAGGTATGTTGTGACCCAAATATACAGTATTTGGGAGCTCTCCATATGAGGCGAGGCGATATGGACTTGTGTGTTTTAAATTCTTGCAATTATTAATTGGTGTTACCCGAATACACGAACCTATTCGGGAGCTCTCCACACGAGGCGAGGTGGTTGTGGATTTCTTTTCGATTGTTTCTTTTATATTTTATGTAATGTTTCTGAAATGATCTTCTGCTGGTACGCTAACCACGTTTAGTTCGATTAGTGACGTGTTTGAGTCGTGCGTGTGTTGCCACCGAGTCAACGGATTTTATTTTGGTGAGGACGTAAGAACCGTCATGCCATCATGTCGTCATGCATGCAATTCATACATGGAATCATTGCATAATAAGTTGTTAGAAGAAAGTTAAAAGAAACTCCAAAAAATCTGTTCCAAACAACCCTGTCGAATCCTAAGAAAACCCTGGCTGTTTCGCCGAGATCAGCGACCGTTTCCCAGTTTTTCGGCAGCCGGCTATCAGCTTTTATCTCCAGAAACCAGTCACCGTGTCTTTGCCATATCTTTTGCATCCTTGATCCAGCGAAGGTCTACGAGTTCAATCTGGAAAGCTTACGAAAAGTTCTACAATTTTGGTATTTTCACTCAGAGCTGGAAAATTTTGGAAAACACCTCAATTTGGCAAAACAGAACGCAACGTCCAGTGGACAGAATTTCCGGTTTCGCGAGTCTATGGAAATTTGGATTCTTCTACCATCTTTTCGCTCATATCTGTTATTTACTGGTTCAGTTACTTTGGCATACATTTTGTTGGGCATAAAGTTTTGACTCATACTGCAAAACTTGTCTCCGCAAATGGATGCCACTTCGCTCGCCGCTCGAGTCCGGGAACTCGAGGAGCAACTCGTCGCTATGAACAATGATCGTGAGGTGATGAAGACTGAGATAGACAAGCTGATGAACCTTCTCGTTGAGACCAAGTTCGAGAATGTTTCACTCATTGACAACCTCGCCGCTACCACTGATGAACTGAAGGGAGTGAAGCAGGAACTCGAGTACGTGCGGGAAGATGCTGGAGATTTCGAGCAAGACAAACTCATGGCTGAGGATGAGTTAGCAGCTCTCAAGAAGACCCTGAGCGAGCAACAGTCCCCTGAGTATGTGGTCACTCGTGCTAAAGTTGCGAGACTTAATGACCTTGTCACGTCCTACAGGAGGAAGTATGTCAAGGCCAAGAACGATCTATCCAAGTCTAAGGCACTCAATGTGGAGCTGAAGAAAGAGTTAGATGACTCTCATGCAGACTATGGCCACATAAAAGAAGAGTATGAGAGAGCTGAACACGCCAGGCAGCAGGCAGACAGCGATTACTACTTGCTTTCGATCACCTTGGGCAACGTGCAGAACAGTAACCAGATCCTGCAGATGGAGTTTGGGATTGCGCAGAACAATGCCCAAGAGGCTAATGCAGCAGCTGAAGCATTACAGCAGCAGAACATGGAGATGCACGTGCAGCTGCAGAACCTGCTGAACCCGCCGCCTCCGGTTGATCAGGACGATCAGAGTGACATCTCTGATGTCTGAGATGTGTAGACCTGTCGATGTGATCGAGAAGATTCATGTCACATATGTATAGTAGAGATAGGCTGAGATATGATAGGAAAGCGTCTCAGGGTGTGTTTGGTTAGGCTGTGGCTGTGAAAAAAGCTGCCGTGGCTGTGAGCTGTAGAAAAAAGCAGCTGTGGTCTGTGAGCTGTGAAAAAGCTGAAAGCCGTTTGGTTGAAACAGCTGTGGCTGTGGAAAAGCTGTGAAAATGTATGTAATACACTTAAAGGTTTGAGAAACAATTTATATGAAAATTGTAAAACAACATGTTGCTAAAGATTTACAAGTAGACAATCAATTTAGAAAGAAAAACTGTTTTTTTTAAAAAAAATTGCATCAACTTTTAACATGTTCAAAAATTCTTTTAAATATTGGGGGCTTTCTGTAAAAACATCAAGACACAAAAGTTCTACGATTAATGACAAGTTTCGGATCATTTTGTGAGGGCCTTTTTGCAAAAGGTTTTTTCAATGTCGTTCTTCTAGCGTCCGTCCGCCAAGTCGTTAGAGCTCAAATCGGAGTAGAAAAATGGGAAGCTGGTGGTTGGGAAGATGGGGAATCGACGCCCCGAGCTATGGAGCATCCATTTGATGAGAAATTTTTGGTCAGAGCTGTGGGATGACGGTTAATTTTAGGGAGGAACGGCCATGGCAGGTTGAGGTGGATGATGGTCTGGAGGGAGCGGGTCCGGAGGAGGGCACCGGCGACGAATCGGCCCGCGCCATGCCTGGAGCTGCAGACGCCGCCGCAGCAGGTGAGATGGAGCACTCGCTCGTGCTCGTGCTCGTGCTCGCACTCCCGTGCGCAACGGATCTCGCCGGGCGGGGACTGCGGCGGATCTCGCGCGGCCTGGTGGCGGCGGATCGCGCTCGCCGGAGCTCGCGGAGAACGGCAGCGGAGCTAGCCCGTAGCCTCCAAGCCTCACTACAGCTCTCGCCTGCGGCCGGCGTGGAGGGCACCGCCGTGCTGCGTCTTTTTCTGCGAGACATGGCGGAGGGGAGGGAAATAAAAACGAATCGGTATCTTCACTTACCGGTGGCAGGCGGGTAAATAAGCCAAACTTTCTCCTCCCACAGCCGGGGAAAGCAGCTCTCGAGCGGCTGTGAACTTTACACTGAGAAAAAGTCGGCTTCGACACAAAGCTGCTGGCTACGGCCGGGTCTTTGGTTGAGCTATAGACTTTTTTAGGAAGCCACAGCCCCAAAAAGCGGAACCAAACACAGCCTCAGTGTAGGAAAGGTTTAGTGGCTATCGCGTGAAGAAACCGCGATGTCTTTTGATGTAAGATAGGGCCAACTGATCTAGGCTGAAGTTAGGTTGACGGTGGACGTAACCCGCGAGTTGTATCTCAGTGTCAACTTGCAATTTTGTTGTACAAAATGGGTTGCTACCTAATCTCTGTATGAAACTACTTTATGTTAATAAAGTGTGTTTTCATCTATTTCTGTGCATGCAATCAGTCAATTTTACTTCTTACACAATCTGATTTTATTTCGTTCCCTATGTTATATGAATTTACATCATGTTATTTGCCTCAATCACTATTGAGACTAATGGTATGGTTATTCGTATGACAGATGGTAGATACTCGTCGCACTGCTGAATCGTCTGGTGGGGGTGGTTCAAACCAAAATATTCCACGCTCCGCCAATGAACCCGCTGGAGCAGCTCATCCATAATCAGAATCAGATGTTCCAGACCCAGCAGGATTTCATCCAGCGCTTCATGGATCAGATGAATCGCCAGAATGGACCCGAGCCCGTGCAGAGAGGCTCGACTTTCGCGGATTTCTGGGCAACTCATCCGCCCACGTTTTCCGAAGCTGCAGACCCACTGAAGGCCGACAACTTCATCCGCATCGTGGAGTCGAAGTTCGCTCTACTACAGTGCACAGAACAACAGAAGACACTGTTCACTGCTCAGCAACTTCGCGGACAGTCTAGTGCATGGTGGGCCACTCACACCGCCACTCTCCCGGAAGGAACCCAAGTGGCATGGCGTGATTTCGTGGCAGCGTTCCGTGCACACCATACTCCGGATGGAATAATGAAGAGGAAGCTTCAGGAGTTCCTGAACCTGAAGCAAGGATCAATGTCAGTGTAGGAGTACGCCAAGAAGTTCAACTACTTGGCTCAGTACTCGTCATATCATGTGGATGCTGACGCGAAGAAGAAAGATTGTTTCCGTGCTGGACTGAGCACCAAGCTATAGGATCGTCTGGCTCAGGTCACCAACGGCACATTCAGTGACCTGGTCAGTGCAGCTATTGTGCAGGATGACGCTATCCGTGCACACCAAGAGGACAAGAAACGAAAGCGGGCCGTTGGAAGTTCATCCGGCTCCGCACCGCCCAAGTACAAGCTCGCTCTGACATCCCCTACTGGTCAGAGATTCTGCGTCAATATGCCACAAGGGGGTAGTTTCCGCCCTCAGTACCAGCAGCAGCAACAGTACAGGCCAAGCTAACCGCGTCTGCAGTAGCAGCAGTACCAGCAGTACACAAGACCTGCTCCCCAACCTTGCTACGAGTGCCATGAGTATGGGCACTTTGCTAAAGACTGCCCGAACAAGCGCAACAAGGGAAACCAGAACAACAACAACAACCGCAACAACAACCAGGGCAACAACAATAGCAACGCGGTCAAGCGAACAAGACAGCTGTCAGAGCAGGCCGTGTCAACTTCACCACAGTCGAAGAGACTCAGACTGGAGAACCAGTGCTTGCTGGTATGTTTACCATCAATCAGCATTCAGTTTTCGTTCTATTTGACTCTGGTGCAACGCAAGATTTCATTAGCAAAGCATGTGTAGATCGATTGCATATCACTCGTACTGCATCTATGGCGTCCTATGTTATTACGTCCCCAGGTGGTCAGATGAAAACCAATCTGGAAGTGAGATGTGTGTATCTTAATCTAGGAGGAAAACAGTATCCAACAACCTTCATAGTACTAGATGGTCATGGCATAGATATCATTTTGGGCATGAGTTGGATGACTCTTCATAAGGCTGTGTTGCATATCAACACACGAGAAGTCATCTGGATTCCCCTTTGCATGGTAAAGTGGTGCTATGCCTACCACATCCAAGTCCTACACCCTCCCAAGTGAATCATATTGAAGGTCAGAAGCTTGAGGACATTCCTGTCGTATGTGAGTTCCCTGATGTGTTCCCAGAGGACTTGCCTGGAATGCCCCCTGATCGGGAAGTTGAGTTTAAGATTGAACTCCAACCCGGTACGGCTCCAATCTCTCGTAGGCCGTACAAAATGGCTCCAAATGAATTGCAAGAGCTCAAGGAGCAGCTGAAGGAACTTCTGGACAAGGGCTACATCCGTCCAAGTTCATCTCCCTGGGGTTATCCAACCTTGTTCATCAAGAAGAAAGACAAGACTCTGCGTCTCTGTGTTGATTACAGACCATTGAACGCAGTTACAATCAAGAACAAGTATCCTTTACCCAGGATTGATATGTTATTTGATCAGTTAGTTGGTGCTAAGGTCTTCTCCAAGATTGATCTTCGCTCTGGCTATCATCAGATCAAGAATTGTCCTGAGGATATCCCTAATACAGCATTTTCTACGAGGTACGGTCTTTATGATTACCTTGTGATGTCGTTCGGACTAACGAATGCTCCTGCTCATTTCATGTATCTGATGAACTCGGTATTCATGCCGGAGTTGGACAAATTCTTTGTGGTATTCATTGACGACATCCTGGTCCATTCCAAGTCTGAGAAAGAGCAAGCTGAACATCTTCGGATTGTACTCCAGAGACTTCGAGATCATCAGCTGTACGCCAAGTTCAGTAAGTGTGAATTCTGGCTGAAGCAAGTGCCTTTCTTGGGTCATATCATATCAGCTGAAGGAATTGCAGTTGACCCAAGCAAAGTGCGAGATGTTCTTAACTGGAAGACACTGAGGACTGTGAGGCAGATCCGTAGCTTTCTTGGTCTTGCTGGACACTATCAGAAGTTTATTCTGAACTTTTCAAGCATATCCAAGCCAATGACAAAGCTATTGGAAAAAGAAGCTAAGTTTAAGTGGACCCTGCTTGTGAAGAGGCTTTTCAGACTTTAAAGAAGCATTTGACTACTGCACCCGTATTGGCTCAACCCGACATTACCAAGCTATTTGACGTGTATTGTGATGCGTCTGGTACTGGACTGGGTTGTGTTTTGATGCAAGAGGGCCGCGTCATAGCATATGGTTCTCGACAGCTCCGCAAGCATGAAGAGAATTATCCCACGCATGATCTTGAGCTAGCAGCAGTTGTTATGGCTTTGAAGATGCGGAGACACTATCTTCTTGGCAATTTGGTTAATCTCTACATCGACCACAAGAGTCTCAAGTATATATTCACTCAGGAAGAATTAAACATGAGACAACGACGGTGGTTAGAATTAATCAAGGACTACGAATTGGAGATTCATTACCATCCTGGTAAGGCCAATGTAGTCGCCGATGCTCTAAGCCGACAACATCAGGCTAATAGCGCTATCATTTGCTCTCTGGAAAGCGCTGAAGATTCAGAATCTGTTGAACCAAGTCTCCGAGTTCTTCCGTACGCAGCCTTGTATAATCTTGCTCTCGTTCCAACTCTATGGGACGAAATAATTGAGGCGCAGAAGAAGGACAAGGGTATGGAAAAGATCAGACAGAAGATTGGTACGGAAAATGCTAAGTGCTTCCGTCAAGACGATGAAGGCGTCTTTGAAAGTCCCTTGATGTCGCCTAGAGGGGAGGGGGTGAATAGGCGATTAAAAGAAATTAAGCAATTAAAACTGCAGCGGAAACTGAAACTGCCAAAACCGGAACTTCCGGTTTGGCAAACCGGAACTTCCGGTTGTCTCGGGTCAGAAAACTGAAACTCAGGTTTTCGATCGCCGGTCCCCTCTAGATAAAGTATAAGGCTACTAGGGTATGTAAAAGAGCTCTAGCAACAATATACACAGAGAATATAAGCTCAACTACACAAGCGACCTAGTAGATCAAGATTTGCATATAAATGACAATAAGAACGTGTAAGCAAATGCAAACCGAATGAAGCACGCAAGGAGTTGTTTCCCGAAGTTCAGCAGCTTGCTTTCCAAGCTGCCTACGTCTCCGTTGAGGAAGCTCTTCACAAGAGCCGGGTCTCTTTCAACCACTTTCCCCCTTTCCACTATTTGTTTCTTTCCTTGCGGAGGCGAAACGTGCCTTTCACAAACTTTCCCAAGGCTCACCACAAGCTTGGGAGCTCTAGGGCGACGCCTAGCCGTCTAGGAGGCTTCACCTCCAAGAGTAACAAATGCTTCACGGATTCAAGGCGAAGTGCTCAATTGCTCAAGTATGAGGATGCTCTCTTGTGCTCTCTAATTCAAATTCTCTCAACCCAAACCAAAGGATTTAGAATGAACTCACAAATCTCACAAAGAGAGGTTGGGGAGAGCTCTAGGACACCTTGGCTCAGGATATATGCGTGGATGTGGTCAGCACTATCCAAAAGAGGGTATGGTAGAGTATTTATACTCTTTCCCCCGAAAACTAGCCGTTGGAACTAGCCAGTAGAAACCGGAACTTCCGGTTTCCAAAACCGGAACTTCCGGTTTTCCCAGATATAGCCGTTGGGTTCAAAATCTGCCCAAAACCGGAACTTCCGGTTTGGCAAACCGGAACTTTCGGTTTTGCCAGGACAGAGAGAAACTGTGCAAGTGTTGACCATTGTGTTTCACTCTTCTCACTTAGGTTTTTCTTGAGCACTGAGACTTGCTAGCTATCCATGTAGCATCCCTCTTGATAGAGCAGCACACCTATACTCAAGATTAAAAGTAAAACAACTTTTCACAACTTGAGCATATAGAGAACTAGATATGCCACTTCTCTTCATTTTTGCTTGAGGGCAGCCACATGAGCTTTTCTTGAGCATCACCATCTTAAGCTTGTGACTTGGAATCTTTCAAACCATATGATCAATATCCATCTTGCAATTCCTAGTCACTTCAAATCTTCATATTTCAACAATAATTGACACTTAGCAACATATACTCCATATAGCTTGAATGGTCCATCGAAATTCGACTCCACTTGCCCTTCACCATAGCTTAGGTGCCTCGGCGCCAAGAACTTATCTTGCCCTTCTCCTAATCATGGTTCATCGCGACCAAGTCATGCCAATTCTTCACCATCTTGCTATTTGAGTCATACATTGCTTTGTATCATCCATAAGCATCCAATTGTGTTGATAGTTGATTTGTTGGTTGATCAAGTTGCTTCCGAATATATTATCATAAAGAACAAATATCACTTGATCATTCTTCATCTTGACTATGAGAAAGCCATTAGATTTAGAGACAACCATGTCTCTATTTATTTTCCATACATGCTTGTCATAGAATCTTGTACATGAGATAATTCATTTGTTTACATCATATGTTGGTCACATGGTCTCATTTGCTTCAAACAATTGTACATCCATAAGTGTATACATGAAAGATATTGTACATATATTGTTTGCAACCTGTCCATATACTTCACAAAGAATATTAGACCTTTAATCATGTTGTCATACAATACACCAAAACCCACTAGGGGTGCACATGCACTTTCAATCTCCCCCTTTTTGGTGATTGATGACAACCTTGATTAAAGCTTACAAATGATATTCAAAGACAGATTTTCAATGCAAATATATAGAATAAGCTCCCCCTTAATATGTGCATATTCGAGTGAATTAAAAAAAAAATGGCCTCAAATGCCATTTGCACATATAGAGTAGATAAACATGAGAGCTCTTCCTACATGTATGCATCTGTGGGGTGCAACAGAGTGTGTGTGAACAAATAGCACATGATGCATATGACAAGTTAACCACAAAACAGGATTGAAAGAAATGCATCTGTGCTGTCTGGCCAAAACCGGAACTTCCGGTTTAGTAAACCGGAACTTCCGGTTTCTCCAGGCTGCACAGATTCAGGAAGAACAATACACCATTTCAACCATGCATCACACACTAGCATAAATAGGTCCTTAGAAACATATTACAAGGTTCAACACACATAGTTCATACATTACAAAGGTTCTCAAGTCCACGAAGTGAAATAGATTGTGTTCAGCCTGGCCAAACCGGAACTTCCGGTTTGCCAAACCGGAACTTCCGGTTTTACCAGGCAGAACAGATCAAGACTGAAATGCTGAAACTTGATAGTGATGATTCGAAGCTTTAATCCTTCTCTCCCCCTTTGTCATCTAGCACCAAAAGGAGTTGAGAAACTTCATGGAAGCTCACTCATCATCCTCATCATCACCATCATCACGCTCCTCTTCTTCTTCATGTCTTGGAGGAGAGTCGAAGGGAGGTGGCTGCTGCTGCTGCTGATACTCACCAAAGAAGCCAAATCCATAGTCGCTGAAACTCTCATCACCGAAGTACTGAGCACTTAGATTTTGTTGTTGATAATTGCTCATCCTCTCCTCAAAGGTCTCCATAGGTGGACTTTCTTCATTTTCTGACCCAATCGGAGAGCAAACAATTTCAAGATTGCTTTATTGTATTATTTGCTTCTGCCTCTTTGTAATTTTCTTCCTCTCTTGCCTCTCATGGTGTGCTCTCACATCTGCATCATATTGAGATCGACACATGCCAAGAAAGAAGTTGAAGACTTTTTTGATTGGAGAGGAAGACTTGCTGCCCTTGTGCCTTCCACTGCTGCTAGGACCTCCAGAGGTGGAGGCTCCATGAGTTTGAGCCGCTGCCCCGCTGTGCTCAACCGGCATTTTCAGATTTGCTTTGACTCTTAGGAATGTGTGCTTCATTTCACACTCAAAACTGCCACCGGTGACCTTCTCAATCATAAGCATGATGTACGGTGCATAGCCACAACTTTTGAGAGGATTATTTGCAATGATCTTTATTTCCTCCCATATGAAGTCAAACACGGAGAAGGGAGTACCATGAGGACGTGAGCGAGACATGGCTGCAAGAAGGTTCTTGTTGTAGGAAGGGATGGCTGTGGCATCACCCTCTCTAGGAGTGAGGGTCTTCGTAAATAACCGGTTCAAATAGCCATAGAAGGGAAGCAAATCTGTGGTGTGTCCAAGCTTGACTTTCCTGTCTCTTGGATACATGTAGCCCATCTTAGCTGCCTTTAGAGGATAACTCAAGTGAAGGCGGGGACGATTTGCATCATTTCGTCCAAAACCAAGAATTCTAGCAAACTGTGCATAGCTCACCTCAAACCAACGACCCTCTGTCATCCAATGAAACTTATTGACACCGTCATGCTCCTCAACATACAAGGTAGAGAAGAACTGAGCAATGATCTCATTGTTCCAATTCTTCTCAAGTCCCATAATAGCACTCACATTTTTGGCTCTGCATGCGGCAATCACTTCATTCAGAATTGGATCACCCTTGTCTTCCAGATACCGCCAGTTTATCCACTGAGAGATGGCCACAGGTGTGGTCTTTGCCAAGATCACAGATTCATAGAAATCCTGCTGAAAGTATGTCTGAAATCTGTAGTCAGAGGCTTCCTTCTGAAGAGGCCTAGGGTCAACTGCCCTCATCTCTCTCACTGCCTCAGATTTTCCTTTGTAGCTCACTTTTGCTCTCCAATGAGGATTAGATGGGATCTGAAATTTTGGAGCTCCATAGTCAGCAGCTCCAGCTGGAATAGGCTCATCTACATCAAAGATTTCTTCTTCCTCCTCATTGATTTCATCATCATCCCCTGCTGCCCCACTGATGCCACCATAATCAGCAACGGATTTTCCTTTAGAGTGAAAGCTTGTTTGACGAGGTGGAGAAGGAACATATTCTTCTTCTTCATCATCATCACTTGAGGTCACTTCCACCTCTTCGTCCACTTCTTCCTCAATCTGCAAAGTAGCTCTTGGTAGCTGCTTGGTGCGTGTCACTGTTTGCTTGCGACGTGCAAAGACTTTATATTGAGGATCCACATCATCATGCCTTGCTTTCTTTCTTCTTTCACCTCCTTCTCCGGCCATGCTGCCCCTGATAGATATTATGAAAGGATAGATCTTAGGAAACAGCTAGGACAGTACTTGAGATGACTTGAAATCAATTTCAGATGAGAACATGCACTTCCGGTTCGCCAAACCGGAACATCCGGTTTTCTCAGAGAAAAACTATGTCCATCTAATCATATGAAATCAATTTAGGATCCTTCAAGGCATGAATAGACGGAAAGGTAGCACTTAGAATTCCTAGCCATAAGAAACTAATCAAAATTCTTGAGCTAGACTTCCTCTGACAAAACCGGAACTTCCGGTTTGTGAAACCGGAACTTCCGGTTTTCTCAGGGAAAACCTAATTCTTGAATCCGATCGATTTAGCCAACTAATCTTCAAGATATTGCAGGCACATGTTCCATGGCATCCTAGGAAACAATGCTAGGAAGGGAATTTGAATCTACCGAAGGACCAAAGAGATCGGAAGATGAGTTCATTGGTACCTTTGGAGAGGGGAACTTCAAAACCGGAGGTGGAATCGGAGACTCCGGTCATGGGGATACTCAATCAACCCAAAAACCGAAGGATTCCACGGTTGGACCTTCAAATCGCCAAGGGAGGAGAGAGGGAGGTCGCCCACAGTGAGAAGTTTGAGATAGAAGTGAATGTGGGACGAAAGGGTAAGTTTTCTGGTCGGTTAGGGTTAAACCCGACGAAACCGGAACTTCCGGTTTGGAAACCGGAACTTCCGGTTTGGTCTGCCAGAACAGACAAAACTACAGGAAGAGAATTTTCTTGATTCCACTGTAGCCCGGAGTATCCGGTAACATACCGGAGTATCCGGTAGGGGTTCTCTGTTGCTCGGCATTTAAAAACCATGATTTTCTCCAAACAATCCGACTTGATGTTGAACAATCCCACCATTGATTGACTTGCTGACTTGAGAGTTTTTCAAGGAATTTTGATGGCCTAGGAGAGATCTTGATCAAGATTAGATAAGAGGAATTATGGACTTGAGAGAGAGACAATCTCACTAATTGTGGTTAGACAACAATCAACCAAAGTGAACAATAACCACAATTAGCTTGACAAGATCACAGAGATCAAGAGCCAAGATTTTTGAAAAACACACACAAAGCATGATAAGGTTTTTCAAAAGTTCTAACCTAACTCACAAAGAGTATATGGTGACTTGAGTCATCCACATACCAAGGCACAACCTAGCACATGAGTTCTATATGATGAGAAGAATTAATGCTAGAGCAAATAGAGCGTACCTTAGTGTAGAAAACCCAACTATTCATCAATGTAGATAAATACATTGATACTTAGTCTTGTGCTTACTTTCCAATAATAAATAAAATGCTAGATTTTTCATAGGTGAAATTCATGCACTTTCAATGACACAAACTAGAATTAGTAGCACAGACTTGATTCTCACACATAGTGATCAATTTAGATGGAGAAATCGCAAAGAGACCTCAAATCAATAGAGATATATGCTTCCTGCCCAAACCGAAACTTCCGGTTTGACAAACCGGAATTTCCGGTTTTTGCAGGATATAAGTACTTTTAGAATTTTAGCTGAAGAACCTGGGATTTTTGGAGATTAACAGGAGTATCATATCCCACGTTGAGGTACATTCAATTGATAGGCGCATTCTCCATATTTGAGACTATTTTCATGAAACAACTTAGACAACAAGATTAGTCTCATTTAACTAAAGACATAGAGTGAGTCTCCCCCTAAATAGGTGCACTAAATTTTTGAATAATTTAACATGTGCACTTGTTCCATCAAGAATATGGAGAGATTCAGCCTATATCTCAGTTAAGGAAAATAAAGAGATATTCAATGAATGAATGAATGTCAAGAAATACTCACAACCACATAGATATGTAAGCAATCTTGGTCATCCTTGCCACTCCTCTGCAGTCCGCAACTAGACGGACAAGTCTGGCAAACCTCGGACAAGTTCGGCCCTTCAGTCACTTTCTCAACTTTTCCAGGGGAAACCGGAACATCCGGTTCGGCAAACCGGAACTTCCGGTTTTCTTAGTGACTTCTTCATACTTGTGCTTTGCATTGTCTCTTATTTGTATAATGTATATACCGTGAGCACCTGAAAAAGATTTGAAGACAACTTTCTCCATAGGAGACATTAATTGCATCTTTCTACACAAATGTGCATACACATAAGTATCTTAATGATCTCATCAAGATAAGAGATGGTACATGCAAACTAATTGCAGAAGAAGGAGAGATCATAAGAACTTGGAAGTGATACTTGTTATCATGATGTCATTGATGTAGATAATACATGAATGGCTCCACCCTTGGCTTGTTTCATATCATGAACACTTCATTTGTACGCCAAGGCATCAATGCATCATTTATACCTGTACAGCAATTTTAAGCACATTTTGGTACCCAAATCTTGTTGGGTCCTTTGATGTTAGTCACACAAGATTTCGGCACCCAAATGAGCTTTGTGCTACTACTTGGTGAACTAATCACCTTCTTAGCACAAGGATCATTTATGGCCTTCATAGTTGAAGAATTAGTATTGACCAACTTGGGAATAGAGGTTTGAGCCATAGGACAATCCTTACCGATATGTCCTTTAGTGCGACAAGTATAGCAAATCCGATATTTGATTCTTCTTTTCTTATCCTTGATTTGCCTTCTTGTGCTTCCACATTTGCTCATGTATCTATCATATGCTGACAGAAAGCTTTTGCCACTTGGTTCATTGATTTGAAGCTTTCCTGCAGAAACCGGAACATCCGGTTTGACAAACCGGAACTTCCGGTTTTGACTGGCCAGCACCACTTTGCCTTTCCTTGGACATGAGTCAATTTTGTGTCCTTCTTCCATGCAGCCAAAACACTTTCTATGAGATAATCTTCTTTGTCTTCTAGAAAGTGAGGCTTGATCATTTTTCTTCGAAGCACATTCGAATGAAAAGTGTCCCATAGAAGAGCACTCAAAGCACTTAACATGAGCTTTCTTCTTGAGTGTTTGCATGTTGCTCTTGTCATTAATTTTCTTGAGCTTGTTGCAGGGGATGTTAGCACATGTGACGGTTGATCCCTTCTCAAGCTTCTTCACCATGTCATCACGGTTATCTTGAGATGGTTGCACATGACCTTTCCCCTTCAACACACTCAAGTCATTCTTGAGCTTCTCAACTTCTCTCTTGAGATAGTCATTTTCACTTGCAATAAAATCATCACAAGTTTCTACAAGAATATGCTCATCACATGATGGCTTTACTTGAGAGCAACAAATGTTAGCGCAAGATAGATCAATAGACATTTGTGTGCTTGTGCAATTGCATGTGTAAGGTTGATAAGATTTTACCACAGTCAATACAACCTCATGAGATACTTCTAGCATGGCATGTGACTCAATAAGATCTTCATGAGAGCACCGAAGCTCTTCATGGCTCTTTTGCAAATTCACTTGCTTGCTAGTGAGCACATCAAGTTGAGCCTTGAGATTGTAATTTTCTTCTTGCAATGATGCTGCACATAGAGAAGAGTTAGTGGCACATGCATAATCCTTTTTCAAGTTATCATACTCATTAGTCAAGGATACATGCAACTTGTTGAGTTTCCCATGATCTTTACTTAGAGCTTTTAGCTCTTCTATTTTGCCAATGAGAAGGTCTTCTTGCTGCTCAAGTTGTAACTCTTGCTCTTGAATCTTCTCCATGAGCTTCATCATCTTGAACATGTCTTTCTTGCTCAACTTGTCAAACTCAAAGTCGTCATCTTCACTTTCACTTTCATCCTTCTTGATTGGCTTCTTCTTGCCTTTAGCCATGAGACACATAGAGTGTTCACCTTCTGAGTCACTTGAAGAGACAGACTCTTCACTTGGTCTAAAGCGGCACCAATCATTTTCTTCATCTGAAGTCGAGCATGTTTCTGTCCTGCCAAAACCGGAACTTCCGGTTTGGGAAACCGGAACCTCCGGTTTTCCCAGACTGGCAGACTGAACCTTGTTTGTTTCAAAGCTAGATTGCCTCAATTCTTCAATGAAGCTTGTTGAGGATGATATTCTCTCAGGCTCAATTTCTGAGGATGATATCATGTCTTCTCTTGAGCCATATGTTTCTTTAAGTGCCACCCAAAGAAGATGGGCACTTTCAAGAAGTCCATGTTCCTTGAATATCGCATCCTCCACACCTGCGCTCAAAGCACTAGATAAAGCATTATATGCATGAGCTTCAAGATATAGGCATTTCTCTTGCGCTTTTGTTTGATAACAATCATCCAAGGCATGAGAAAAGCCAATATCTACGATCCACCAAATTTGTGGGCTCATTTGACGAAAATATGAAATCATTTGATCTTTCCAATGAGCATAGTTAGAGCCACAAAAGTGAGGTATATCAAAGGCAGGTCTCGATATGGATGAAAGCAAGTAGCTAGGACAACCATAAGCATTTTGATCCATTTCGCCTTGCGACATCGATCTTTCCTCCAAGCGGTTAAGCCTTCAAGGAGGTTGTGCTCTGATACCAATTGAAAGTCCCTTGATGTCGCCTAGAGGGGGGGGGGGTGAATAGGCGATTAAAAGAAATTAAGCAATTAAAACTGCAGCGGAAACTGAAACTGCCAAAACCGGAACTTCCGGTTTGGCAAACCGGAACTTCCGGTTGTCTCGGGTCAGAAAACTGAAACTCAGGTTTTCGATCGCCGGTCCCCTCTAGATAAAGTATAAGGCTACTAGGGTATATAAAAGAGCTCTAGCAACAATATACACAGAGAATATAAGCTCAACTACACAAGCGACCTAGTAGATCAAGATTTGCATATAAATGACAATAAGAACGTGTAAGCAAATGCAAACTGAATGAAGCACGCAAGGAGTTGTTTCCCGAAGTTCAGCAGCTTGCTTTCCAAGCTGCCTACGTCTCCGTTGAGGAAGCTCTTCACAAGAGCCGGGTCTCTTTCAACCACTTTCCCCCTTTCCACTATTTGTTTCTTTCCTTGCGGAGGCGAAACGTGCCTTTCACAAACTTTCCCAAGGCTCACCACAAGCTTGGGAGCTCTAGGGCGACGCCTAGCCGTCTAGGAGGCTTCACCTCCAAGAGTAACAAATGCTTCACGGATTCAAGGCGAAGTGCTCAATTGCTCAAGTATGAGGATGCTCTCTTGTGCTCTCTAATTCAAATTCTCTCAACCCAAACCAAAGGATTTAGAATGAACTCACAAATCTCACAAAGAGAGGTTGGGGAGAGCTCTAGGACACCTTGGCTCAGGATATATGCGTGGATGTGGTCAGCACTATCCAAAAGAGGGTATGGTAGAGTATATATACTCTTTCCCCCGAAAACTAGCCGTTGGAACTAGCCAGTAGAAACCGGAACTTCCGGTTTCCAAAACCGAAACTTCCGGTTTTCCCAGATATAGCCGTTGGGTTCAAAATCTGCCCAAAACCGGAACTTCCGGTTTGGCAAACCGGAACTTTCGGTTTTGCCAGGACAGAGAGAAACTGTGCAAGTGTTGACCATTGTGTTTCACTCTTCTCACTTAGGTTTTTCTTGAGCACTGAGACTTGCTAGCTATCCATGTAGCATCCCTCTTGATAGAGCGGCACACCTATACTCAAGATTAAAAGTAAAACAACTTTTCACAACTTGAGCATATAGAGAACTAGATATGCCACTTCTCTTCATTTTTGCTTGAGGGCAGCCACATGAGCTTTTCTTGAGCATCACCATCTTAAGCTTGTGACTTGGAATCTTTCAAACCATATGATCAATATCCATCTTGCAATTCCTAGTCACTTCAAATCTTCATATTTCAACAATAATTGACACTTAGCAACATATACTCCATATAGCTTGAATGGTCCATCGAAATTCGACTCCACTTGCCCTTCACCATAGCTTAGGTGCCTCGGCGCCAAGAACTTATCTTGCCCTTCTCCTAATCATGGTTCATCGCGACCAAGTCATGCCAATTCTTCACCATCTTGCTATTTGAGTCATACATTGCTTTGTATCATCCATAAGCATCCAATTGTGTTGATAGTTGATTTGTTGGTTGATCAAGTTGCTTCCGAATATATTATCATAAAGAACAAATAGCACTTGATCATTCTTCATCTTGACTATGAGAAAGCCATTAGATTTAGAGACAACCATGTCTCTATTTATTTTCCATACATGCTTGTCATAGAATCTTGTACATGAGATAATTCATTTGTTTACATCATATGTTGGTCACATGGTCTCATTTGCTTCAAACAATTGTACATCCATAAGTGTATACATGAAAGATATTGTACATATATTGTTTGCAACCTGTCCATATACTTCACAAAGAATATTAGACCTTTAATCATGTTGTCATACAATACACCAAAACCCACTAGGGGTGCACATGCACTTTCAGTCTTATGGTTTGGGAATCGTCTAGTGGTTCCTAAGAATATGGAGTTACGAAAGAAGATTCTTGATGAAGCACATCTGTCCAAGTATTCAATTCATCCCGGTACTAACAAGATGTATCGTGGTTTGCATGAGAAGTTTTGGCGGACTCGTATGAAACGAGAGGTAGCTCGCTATGTTTCGGAATGCGACACTTGCCAACGTGTCAAGGCTGATCATCTGAAGAAAGCAGGACTACTACATCCACTGCATATCCCTGCCTGGAAATGGGAAGATATATCCATGGACTTCATCGTCGGGTTACCTCTCACACCGAAGCGTCACGACTCCATATGGGTTATTGTGGACAGACTTACTAAGTCAGCTCATTTCATTGCTGTCCATACTACGTACAATGTGAAGAAGTATGCGGAACTCTATATCCAGAGAATTTTGTGTTTGCATGGAGTACCTAAGACTATCATCTCGGATCGTGGAGCGCAATTTGTCTCCCGTTTTTGGGAATAATTGCATGAGAGTTTGGGTACTAAGCTAATTAGAAGCTCTGCTTATCATCCGCAAACTGATGGACAGACAGAGAGGCTGAATCAGTATCTGGAAGATATACTCAGAGCGTGTGCATTAACTCATCCAGGTAGCTGGGATGATCATTTGCCATTCGCTGAGTTCTCGTACAACAACAGCTATCAAGAGAGCTCGGGAATGTCTCCTTTCGAGGCATTGTATGGTCATTCCTGCCGCACATCGCTAAATTGGTCAGAATCTGGGGAAAGGATTGTATTTGGACCTGATCTTGTTACTCAAGCTGAAGAGAAGGTGCGTGAGATTCAAGCAAACATGAAAGCAGCGCAATCTCGTCAGACCAGCTACACCAACAAGAGAAGACGTCCATTGGAGTTTGAGAAAGGTGATCACGTGTATCTGAAGGTATCTCCGGACAAAGGTGTATCAAGGTTTGGAGTAAAAGGAAAATTAGCTCCCCGATACATCGGACCGTTTGAGATTATTGAGAATTGTAGTGCGGTTGCTTACCGACTACAATTGCCAGAAAGTTTATCACGTGTTCACAACGTATTCCATGTCTCACAATTGAAGAAATGTTTGAAGCCTCCAATTGACGTGGTAATCACCGATACAGACTAGCTAAACGAAGACTTGTCATATCTAGAAGTTCCGATTCGTATTCTTGATCAGAAAGATAGAGTTACCAGGAATCGGACTATCACCTTCTACAAAGTACAGTGGTCTAACCACACTGAAGATGAAGCGACCTGGGAACAAGCAGAATTCTTGGATAAGAACTTTCCGGAGTTTAGCAGCTGCAGTTGAATTTCATTTTGCAGGCCCCTCATGAACATGAACTGCTTCCTAGCATCCGTGCGGACGTCATCAGGCGCATAGCATGATAGCTGAGTGAACATGTTCAGGTACTCACTCACAGACATGTTCCCTTGCCTCAGGTCCTGGAACTCTTGCCTCTTCAGTAGCATCAACCCAGTAGGAATGTACAGGGCACGGAAGCTCTCCTTGAATTCATCCCAGGTGATGGCTTCCACGTTGGCGTGGGTGTTGCAGTATGCGTCCCACCAGTCTGCCGCAGCGCCCATCAGCTGGTGAGCGGCAAACAGGACCTTCTCCCGGTCAGTACAGTGCACAATCCGCAGCTTCTTCTCCACAGCTTTAAGCCAGTCATCAGCTTCCATGGGATCCCTGGCTTGAGAGAAGTTTGGGGGCTGAGTCCTCTGGAACTCCCCCAGCCCACTCGGGGGTGGGGGTGGTGGCGGAGCATTGAGGTTGGGCTGAAGGTTGTTCACCACTTGGACAACCGTATGTATCAGCTGCGCCTGGTTAGCAAGCAACTCTTGCAGAGCTGGAGGGATGCCATTGTTGTTCTCGTTGTTGTTGCTGTTCTGTCCACTTCCGCTAGCAGCTCGGCGAGTGTCAACCATCTATTGAAGAGAACAGAGATAGAAATGGAGAAGACAGAATAAGAATCCCAACTATATGCATCAAGGTATGGTAATTAAAAACTTTATTAACTAGCAGAGGATGAGGCTATAGACAAGGTGCCGAAGCTCCTACACTCATCAAACACACCAGCAGGCAAGCAACAGATAGTTTATCACACCACACTTGAAAGTAAAGACGATCTAAACGTTTATTTATTACAACTCAAAAACACAGGGTAACTCCTAAGTATGCGATCCGACGTCGGGGGCGGACTCCTCTGCAGAACTGTCACCGTCGTCAGGCTGTGGAGCGTTGGCAGTCCAAGTCCTCACACCAGACTCGTATGGGTCACTGGCTTCTCCTGTCCTCATCCTCATGTGAGCCCTCAGGTAGGAATCACGACCATTCAGCCTCTTCCTCAGTTGGCGGTTTTCCTTCTGTAGCACAGCCACCGTACTTCCAAGTTCCACAGCGATAGCCTTCACTCTAGCCATCTCTGTAGGGGACACATAGGTGGCCACTGCAGCGGTGGTAAGCTCCTCCTGTCCTGGCTTCCGGCATGGAAGGTAGTTGAAGTTAGTGAGCGCCAGCTTCTTGCGGTACGTGTGGTTCATGCTGGTGACGGCCCTCCAAGCAGCATCGGAGTCGGCGCCCTCGTGAGTGTCCCTGGGGCAAGGGCTGTAGTGAGAGCCTACAACCCTGTCCTCATCGAAGATGATGACGTTGGAGATCCATTCCACCCGTCCAGCGCGGGAGACCTTCTTGCTGATGTAGAGGGGCTGGGTGGCGATGCCGAGCTTGTGTAGCAGGTCACGAAGAGTGAGCCCGTTCTCTCCAGCTTCCTTCCTGTAGGAACGGAACATCTCAGCATGGCGGAAGACGGGCTCCTCGTCCTCCTGTGCGTCCTCCTGGAGCTGCATCTGTGCTGGCTCGGCCTGCTGGTTGCCCGCGGGAGGGGCCTCTTGGTCGTTGTCAGCAAACACCTCCACTTCTTCTGGTTCTTTGTAGTCGTCCTCAGCAGCGGGGTTGTTCTCCTGAAGCGGCTCCTGAGGTGCTTCTTCGACGCGGCCCTCCTCCTGAGGTGCCGGATCCTGCGGCTCGAGGAGGTCCTTCTTGATCTTGGGGGCGAGGTGAAGTCCATTGTAGCGGCTGGAAGTGCTCTTGCGGGCTGTCCTCCTGGTTTTGGCCATCTACAATTTTTCAAGAGATAAGATTAGATAAATATTAATTGTAGGAATTGTAAGAAACAAGGAAATGTAAAAGATAAACAAATACAAGGAAATTTGCGAAAATAGTTTTTGTAAAAATATGAGTCCTAATTTCGTCCGTTTCTAACTAGGCTGGCGTCCTGCAGTCGATATGGCTCTGATACCATTTCTGTCACACCTATTTGAATAACAAAATAGGCGTATGCGTATGTGTGCCCAGGATCAAGTTACACACACATACGTGACATCATTAATGGTAAAAATCAGAGTATTAAATCCATATCCGAGAATTATTACAATAATCCAGTATTTATTACATAAGGACCTGTGGGTCTAAAAGAAGATTACAGTCACGCAGCGGAATAACAGATAAACGTAGACGTCCCACTCCACAGCCATCGACTGGAAGATCACCACCTAGTGCTCAGCGCCGTCTCCTTCGTACTGCTCCCACTCCTGACCTGGGGCTGAACAACATTGTTTGGGGGCAAGATCTGAGTACATGGAGTACTCAGCAAGTGGAGGAAAATATGACATGTAGGCATAATGAAGGATGGCTAACACAGGATTGATAGCATAGAAGCACCTATTTACTAGTTCTTTAAAGTTAAGCACCTAATTACTACACATGAGACATAAACAAGACCCATCAAACCATTGCACCAACACCATCTAGCACCACTAATCGCGTGAGGGTCCATGACACTCATGACCGTGAGCACGGCTGTCAAGACAGTTTACACTCTGCAGAGGTTGTACACATTTCCCCACGAGAAGTGATTCCGTCCCCTGTTTCCAGGTGACTAAAGATTCTCCATTACGCCGGTGTTCGCGCAACACGTACACACTTCCTTGGGTGTGTGGCCCGAAGATCACTTCAAGGCTTTTCAATAGCTTCCGCCAGACTGTACGCTCGCCCTAAGGTTTCATCCCTCGGGACGCCGCCCGAGTGGCCCCCTCTTGGGCCGTCTTGCACTGGCGCTAAACCGCTGCCACAGTCCAAGGTTCACCGTCTCTCACGTACAGAACTGACGTCCACTACATACTACGCCAAGCCGTACCCATATAGGCTCGTGGCTGTACGGGTTCATCATGGGTGGTCGCTCCACGAACCGGACCTTGACGATCCAAACGACTCAGCCTTCAACCATGGGACTACCGGTAAACCCCCGCCATAGTCCCGGAACTGCCGGCTCCACCCCGGACTCAGTTCCCAACCAAACCAATCGTCGGATCCTAAGCCATGTTGCTACACCGCAACTTTTATCCAATTATGATTTAATTCCAGTGGATCATTAAGCAAGATTAACAGTTATCATTATAAAGTAGAACATGAGTGATGAAACATAAGCATAGCGTGACGTACCCACCTAATTACTACCATAACCCACGGCGACAAGGAAAGGTACGGAACGGATATGACTCTTGAGATTCCAATTAATTAGCATGCAACGACATTCAGATAGTAAGAAGGTAGGCGCAAAATGCATCAAGGACACTTGCCTTCTTCCTGCGCAGGTGGTTGCTCGAAGACCTCGAATTCTTGGTTCGGAAAGTCCTCGTACGGCGGCTCTTGAACAAATTCCTCTATACGCGCGACGACGAACGACATACAATAAATGAACAAACATCAATACAGGCATGCAACAAAGAAAAATCAATATGATAATGTCATGAATGCAAAGTTCATGTTTCTACGAAAATTTTGGCGCAAAAAACACCTAAAACGGAGTTACGGAGTAAAAGTTATGCGCGTTTGAAAATCTGGGGACTTATACGTAATTAACTATAGACTTCAGGGGCTAGCGCGTAATTTTTCCAAGTTATATAACAGGCGCGCGCAATTTCTGCAAAGTCCAGGGGCTAGATCGCAAAAAATCCAATTTTCGGGTTTTATGGAATTATTTTTCAATTAAAAATCCCGTGGACTGGGTCCACGTGAGCCGTGGACCGCGAGGTGGCCTCGGTCCACCGGTCCATGGTGGACCGAACCCCATACCGATTGGGCCGATCTAATCCTGGCCGTCGGTCATCAATACGACGGCCGGGGATGATCCGGCGGGGGCGGCGCCATGGGGAGGGCAGCGGCCGAGCTCGAAGCTCGCCGGAGCTCCGCCGGGAGCGGCTCCGGGGGCCGGCCGAGGGTGGGGGAGCGGACCGAGAGGGGCGGCGGAGCACGGGGGTTTACCTGGGGGTGTCGGGGAGGGGTGGCGAGGTCCCGACGGTGGTGCTCGACTGAGGAGAGAGGGGCGCGGGCTTCGGTGGCGGCTCGCCGGCGCTCCGGGCGACAGGAGGAGGAGAGGCGGGGTCGGGCGACGGCGGTGCTCCTCGGGGACGGGCGGCGCAAGCTCGAAGAGGAGGGGGAGGCGCTCGGGGCGGTGCGGGGCTAAGGGGGGGTGCCGGCCGGTTTTTATAGGGAGGGGGGTGCCGGGGATGGAAAGGGGAGGGGCCTCCTTCCATCTGTGACGCGGCGAGGGCGGTGTTGTCGGCCGGTGGTCGGGGCAAGAAAGGAAGGCGGCGGGGGCGGCTTTGGAAGGTGATCCCGAGCGGGGCGGTGGCGCTGCCGGCTTCCGGCTTGGGGAGGAAGAAGGGGGGTGCGGGGCCCACATGCCAGGGAGAGGGAGAGGAGGAAGCGGGCCGGGGCGCAGCTGGGCCGAGAATGGGGCGCGGCCCAGAGAGGAGAGGGGAGCAGGGTGGGCCGAAAAAGGGGAAGGGGGAGGGAAAGAGAGAGGGCAGGCTTGGGGAGGGAAAAGAGTTTTTCCTATTCTTTTCTTTTTATTTCTACTACTCTATTTCTTTTACCCTTTCTATTATGATTATTCACGCACTACGATGCAATGTAGCTACAATGCCATGATGCCATGAAAAAAAAAATATGATGATGCTCAATTTAATTATAAAATTGAAAAAAATTTCTAGAGCTATTTTCTGATAATTGGGAAATGCAATTAATTGGCATTTTTAGCTAATTGGAAAAAGTAGGGTGTTACAGATTGCCAAACCTATGACAGAGCTGACCCAAAAAGACAAGAAGTTCGAATGGACCCCAGCATGTGAGAAGAGTTTTCAGGAGCTGAAGACAAGACTCACCGCCGCTCCAATACTTGCACTACCAGACATTCACCAGGATTTCACCATCTATTGTGACTCCAGGCGAGGACTTGGATGTGTGTTGATGCACAATGGGCATGTTATTGCCTATGCCTCCCGGCAATTGAAGAAGCATGAGGAGAATTATCCAACTCACGACCTGGAACTTGCCGGTGGTGCATGCATTGAAGATTTGGAGACACTATCTAATTGGCAACAAGTGTCACATCTTCACAGATCACAAGATCTTAAAGTACATATTCACCCAACCCAATTTGAATTTGAGGCAAAGGAGATGGGTTGGAATTGATAAAGGACTACGACTTAGATGTTCAGTACCACCCCGGTAAAGCCAATGTGGCAGCCGACGCACTAAGTCGAAAAGCTTACTGTAACCATGTGGACATCATAGAAACCAGTCCAGAATTACTAGAAAGGCTGCATAAGTTGAACCTGCACTTAGTACCAGCTGGATACCTAAACACTCTAGAAGCTCAACCCACCCTAGAAGCAAGAATCAAGGCTGCACAATACAAGGACCCAGAACTACAAGAAAAGAAAATGCTCACTGGGGAAAATAAGGCCCCACGACACCGAGTGGACGAGGACGAGGTCCTGTGGTACAACGACAGAATTTGTGTACCAAAGGTGGATGGGTTACATCAACTTATATTGGATGAAGCACATAACTCAACCTACTCCATTCACCCCGGCTCCACCAAGATGTACCAAGATTTGAAGGAAAAGTATTGGTGGATAGGAATGAAGAAAGATGTCGCTGAGTATGTACCACGTTGCGATATATGCAGCCGAGTAAAAGCAGAACACAAGAAACCAGCAGGACTCCTTCAGCCCCTACATATTCTGGAATGGAAATGGGATGAGATATCAATGGACTTTATAACCGGGCTACCAAGAAGTCAGAAAGGGAATGACTCCATATGGGTAATCGTAGATAGGTTGACCAAGTCTGCACACTTCATTGCTGTACAACAAAAGTTCAGAGGAGACAAGCTCGCACAACTATACATAGATCATGTCCTGAGATTGCAAGGTGTGCCCTCTCGTATAGTATCAGATCGTGGAACCCAGTTCACCTCCCACTTCTGGCAGAGCTTACACGCCCTACTAAAGACAAAGCTAGACTACAGCACCGCATACCACCCGCAGACAGACGAACAAACGAAGCGGGTAAACCAAGTGTTAGAAGACATGCTCCGAGCCTGTGTACTGACCTTCGGAAAAGATTGGGAGAAGAGTTTGTCCTTTACGGAATTCTCCTACAACAACAGCTACCAAGCCAACATACATATGGCACCGTTCGAGATGTTATACGGACGGAAGTGCAGGACACCATTAATGTGGTCCCAAGTGGGAGATCCTTTTTCGGGCCCGCACTCATTGAGGAGGCCGAAGATCGTGTTGCAGCAGTAAAAGAAACCCTGCGACTGGCCCAGAGCAGACAGAAAGGCTACGCCGACAAGCGTAGAAGGGACCTCAGTTTCAACAAGGGAGACTACGTCTACCTGGGTAATCAGAGGGACCCGACGATTTCAAATCCGAGGCAAGCTAGCACCACGGTACATTGGACCTTTCAGAATCATCAAAGCAATAGGCAAGGTAGCCTACCGACTAGCACTACCCGACCACATGTCCGACATACACCCGGTATTCCACGTATCGCAGCTGAAGAGGTGTCTTGCGCTCCCAGAACACCAAGTGCTAGCTGAGCTAGTTGAATTGCAACCCGACCTCCGCTATCAAGAGTACCCCACAAGAATATTGGACACCGTAACTCGACAGACCCGGAGCAAGGCTATAAAATTCTGCCAAGTACAATGGAGCAATCATACGGAGAATGAGGCCACCTGGGAAAGAGAAGAAAACCTCAAGAAAGAGTTCCCCTACTTATTCGAGGATCAGCTTGAATCTCGAGGACGAGATTCCCATAAGTGGGGTAGGTCTGTAACACCTCAAATTTTAGAAACAAATAAAAGACACTAAATAAACTTTTTTTTTGCCTTTTTCCAAAAACTTACTTCAGCTTCCAATAGAATAGGAAAAATAATAAAAGTAAGACTACTAAACATTTTTGATAAATACTTGGACTTGCCAACATGAGTGGTTTTCTGCCCTTTATTTATTTGCCTATTTCTTTAACTGCCTATTTGAAATTTGTTTGAATTCGTTGGATTTGATTTGAAAATATGTTTAAAGAATTGAGAACCCTTTTCTCCTCCCGGGCCGTCCCTCCCCTCCTTTCTCCCTTGACCCAGCCCTCACCACCATCACCGGCCCAGCCCGGCCGCGCCCCCTCCCATCCAGCTCCCGCCCGGGCCGTTGCACCCCGCAGCCCACCTCCCCCCTTTGCTCACGGCCCAGCCGGCCCAACCGGCGACGACGCCGTTGTCTTCCCCGCGCAAAGCGACGCGCCGCCGGCCGACCCCTATTCCCGACCGCCTCTGCTGGCATTGCAGCTACACACCGCCGCCTGCGCAAGCACACCGCCGCATGCACGCCGCCCCCGGGTCCCGGTCCCTACACCCCCTCCGGCCCCGTCGGCCCCGCCACCCGCCTTAACTCGGCCGTCGTCGCGACCTCGCTGACGCTCCACATAGCCCCGCCGCCGCCTCCTATAAAAGGACCCCGAGATCCTCCCCTGAGCTTCACCGCCGCCCTAGTAAAGCTCAGGTGAGCTCCTCGAGCACCCGCGACCCCTCTGCCCCTCTCTTCCCCGACACCGGCCGCCCCGCCATTTCCCACCTCGCCGCTGCGCTGCCTCAGCCCCTCCCCGGCCCCGCTGAGCTACCCCTCACCTCCCCCGTGCTCCGGCGCGGCTGCCCAACCCCGCAAAACCCCGAGCCTCGCACACCGCCGCCGTTTCCCCCGCGAGCTACCGCCGCCCCTACATCCGGCGATGTTGCACGGCTCGCCAAACCATCGCCACACCGTCGCGACACCCCCACCACCTCCGCCGTGCCTCGTAGCCCGCCGGCAAGCATCCCACACCCCCCTGGCCGCCGGAGTCACCGCCGCGCTCGGCCCCGGCGAGCAGCTCAGCTGCCTCGTCGACGGGTCCACGATGGACCCGTGGACCAACCGCCCCTGCCGGTGCACCACACCCATGCGCCGAGTCCATAGCCTTTTCCCTTAGAAAGAAAATTAGAATTAGAATAGAAAACCCAGAATTTTACAGAAAACCCCCTATGCTTTTTATAACTTAAGGACCAGAGTTTATAAATTTGAAAAATAGGTTTTCCTTGTGAAAAATAAATAGTTTCGTTTACTTTTAGTCCCTCGACTTATTGGAAAATTATAAACATAACCCTATAGCTTTCATACAAACTTCTTTTCAGTCCTAAATACTTTTCTAAAATCACAATTAGGTCCCTGTAACTTCCGACAGCCATAACTTTCCAACCGTAACTCTGTTTTACGCAAACTTTTCGCCAAAATGACCCTCGACTCAAACCCCAGCCCCTGAGCCCCTCCATTTCTTGGATCTTCTGATTTAATTTACTATTTGGTGTTATTTTCTTTATTTGCTTTTACCGGTAGTTATCATTTCCGTTCTGCGTATTTTAGATGACGCGGAGTACGAGGAGGAGGACCCGGAGGATCCCGAGTATGAGGAGTTCGACGAAGAGCCACTCGGAGGCAAGCTCTACTTTCCTTGATCATGATTGATCCTATTATTTATAAATGCACCTATTATAGAGCTATCTATTTATATAAATCATTATTTCATGTGATTGCTTAGTAGCACCTAGTTGATATTTATATTCGTATTTCATATATGAGTATATCCTTGTTGGCCATTGAACCTGCATACCTTGTCAACCCTAGGAGTTTCCATTAGTTTCCGCTAATGTTAACATCACCTTGGTCACTAGAATGCTTAGACATAAAATAACACTGCACCGCCACTCGTTATACCATGATCAATTCTACCATTACTTTATAATTGAGTAAAAAGGAAGTTTGGTGGTGTGAGTAAAGAAGGGATGGGATTTAGACCAACTGTGTTAAGCGGAGGAATGGTGGGTGACAAGGATGGGGGCGAGACTCCGGTATTAGTGGAATGCTGGAAGAGCAGGTTTATGGGATGGGTCCACCTGTCGTGGACGAGTGCTCGCCCTGCCATATAAGGACCGGTTCTTTTGACCTCATCGTGGTGATTTTCGTGCAACCACGGAACCTGTATGGGCAGGACCTACCCTCGCCCTGTGCGTTACGGCAAATAAGTCCGCCCAGGAGAGGATGACGTCGGAAGATCGGGATGGATCCGGGATGTGTATGGCATGTATAAGTCCATAAGAACGCTGTGAGCCCCCGAGGCTTCCGCGGCGGGTTTGTCGTCGCATAGCAGGTAGCTGGTAGACGTTGCGTTACTCCCTTGCTAAGAGTACGCAGCCCGTGGGTACAGTCTACAACCTCTGCAGAGTTTAAAGTTCATCTGGATGGCCATTGTCACGGTATTGACACGCCAATGCTTGGGCTCACATTGATTAGCCACCTTTATTATCCTTGACGAGTGAGTGGGTAATGCTGTTATCCGTGTTTTTCGGAAAGTGTTGTTGGCACGGGTGCCAGGAGTCGTTATGACCACAGGTCAGAAGGCTCACCGTAAAAGATGGGGACTAGCGGGATCGATGAATATCTCCCCTAGGACCAAAACATATAAAATATGTCTAAAGATATTTTAGTTTCTGAAAACCCCCTGCTTAAGGTTAAGTCCACCAAATAGCGCTTCCGCAAAATAAACCCAATACCTGATTCCTTGTACACTACCCAAAATGCATGCATATTACCCCTTGTGTAGTGTAGGGCTTGCTGAGTACCTTTTGTACTCATTCTTGCTGTTGATATTCAGAGGATGATGCCGAAGACGATGAGTAGGTCGCGTCCTTCGCTCGAGTTGCCTGTGGAGCTTTCGTCTATTTTATTGTGTTTCCTTTCGAGGATGGTACGCCCTCCTCAGTGGTTTGTAATCTAAGACCTATATGACCCTGGTAGCCCAGTCGGGATTAAATAAATTCGGGTTGTATAGACCTTTGTATATACCAACTACTGATCCATAGATTGGTATGGAGGTACAGTACATCCCGGAAGCGGGGTGTTACATTACCGGGTATTGCCAGACGGTTACCGGCACTTGCCGGGTCTTGCTGGGACTTGCCGGCAAGGCACCGGCAGGCTGTCGAGAGTTTGCCGGAGGGTTGACGGAGGGTTGCCGGGTGTTGCCCGGCCTTGCCGGGCAGTTGCCCAAGGTAGAGCCTTGTTGCCGGTTAAGGTATAGCCTGGGTGCCACGGACTGCCACCCGACTGTGCCGTTTTGGCCGTTTTTCTCTGTTTTTGCCTGAAAATCACCTCCGTTTCCCTGTGACACAACTTTCACCAAAACTCGTGGAACCTTATTAGATTAAAGGGAGAACATTGAGATAAGGTCTTTTCCTTGCTTTCCATGGTAAGTTGGCAGCCAAATATGGCATTTTAGGGCTGCCAACACCCCCCAAGCTTAAGCCTTTGCTCGTCCCGAGCAAAGTCAAGACGTGGAGATGGTGGATCAGAAGTTGCATAGCTGAAAGCACACTGTGAGTAACAAGTATACAACAGCATACTCCGAAATTCTATGGTTAGCATGACCGATATGAGTTGGACACTATGTTCTCTCACGCAATGGGTCTTTCGGCATGATGACCTTGTCTTATGCAGTTGAGGCTCAGAACAGCCGGCACAAAGGTGTTAAGCAACTTCCTAAGGCTTTGAGTCAAAATTTTTGAGGGATGCTGCATAGGCATGAAGATTTCTCCCTTTATGGTGCAAGTATCCGCTATGACTCTCATCTCTTAAGTGTTGCCACTCGCATCTCACAGCCTCACCCTACTTCTATAAAATGGGGCAATTTTGTGGAGTTTGGTAGGGTGACACATCTAGCATGACTATGTTGTTAAGTCAAGAGATGGTCCTAGCCAGAAGATAGTGCACATTCAAAGTCCAACCATTTGAAATCAATGTTCAGGGGAGAGGGAGAAAATGGACTCACACGAAGAAATACTCTAGCACAACGCAACAGCCTATGATTTTAAGGCAGGATGTTGTGCTAGGATGGAAAAAGAGTGGCCTCTTTATTTTTGCTCAAAATCTTTATTTTTGGAGTTAAGAGCCTTGAGAAACTTTATGCTTGTACATCCATGAGAGTCTTTCTTTTCACTTTTCTTTCTTTTCTTTCTTTTGACTCTCATGGTGTAGAAAATTTCAAATCAAGGGCTCAAAATATTTTTCTCACATATTTTCAAGAGCAATTGAGGATGAAGGCCAAAATTTTCTTCTCTGATTTTTCACACGGGAAGATTTTGGAAGCATGCTTAGTGGAGAGAGTTGCATCAGCAAAACTCTTAAGCATGGTGAAATTGAGAACTCAAAGATAAATGCGAAGGAGGAATGGTTGAGACTAAAAGTGCACATCTCTCATAAGGACTAAATCTTAACAAAACTCAAGTCATACAAAAGATGGCATATACAGTGGGGATTTTGCAAGTAATTCATTTGGCTGTGGTAGGTAAATTAACCATAGGGAACAAGCACCAAGTAGGGGATTTTTATTGCAGCATAAACATGAAAAGTTCATTGGACTCTAACCATCGGATAATTACCAACTTTATCATGCCATGCTATATCATAAACTCCAACAACTAGACTTGGTATTTGTTAGCCAATTACACCCACTTAGCATAAAGAGACTAGTGTCTGCAACCATACTTGTCTTGCAATCATGGAAACGGGAGTAGAAGTTGTATACGAGTGATTCATAGGGGGCTAAATATTGCAACTATCCATCATTTCCAAGGCAAGGTTAAGATAGAGTTCTCAACTTTTATTTGCAAAGTTTTTTTTATGTAAGGAAAAAGATAAAAATGGTCTCTCTTTTTTGATTTTTCAAAACTAGATGCAACAAACTCTGGCAGGTAAGACACAAGAACTGACAAGAGGAAGGATGGAGGACATACCTGGGGTGCTTCTCCCCGAAGCTTAAGCCTTTGCAAGGCTAAGCTTGGAAACTTGGCGACTAATGGGGACGTGGCTGATATTCATGGCCTAAGTTGCCAAAAAGCTGACTTAGCATGTCCATGGTTGTTAGTTGATTTTCGTGGACTTCCACCATCCGGTTGTCTACTCGATACAACACGTCCATCACCTCGTACATTGTGTCCGAGAAGTTCACCATGTCACCCTGCAGGTTAGTGAGATAACGGGCCGACGTGGTTCCCAAGCCACCCCTCCTAAGGCCTCCTTTGGGAGCCCACTTCCCCGCAGGGTTCCCCGCCTTCGCCCGGGGCTGGACGCCCACGCGAAAAGCGGCCCGGGACAGGCCACACAGGCCTTTGGGAGCCCGCAGCACGGGGCAATTTGGACCCGGATTCGACCGGTTTCGACGGGTATGGAAACCTCGCCCTCCGACTCCTGGCTGCTGGCCCCGTCACTTCCCCGTCTCGATCGCCCGACGCCGCCTTCTCCCAGCAACGCCACAGCCGCCGCCGCCTCCCCGACGAAGCGCGCCACTCCGGGATCCTCCCGGCTACGCGCGCCACTCTGGGCTCCTCCAGGCGACTTGTGCTACTCTACGTCGGCCTCCTCCCGGCGACGAGCGTGACGTCGTCTACCTCCCCAGCCGCATCTCCGTCAACCAACGAGACGCCAGCCGTGCCCCCATCGACGGCGAACTCCTTGGCCGGCGGCTCTTCGACCAGGGTGATCTCTTTCTCCTTCCCTCCCTCTCTCTCTCTCTCCAGCTCCATCTCTCGCAGTGGCCTAGGGTTACATAAATCCTCCTGGTATTTTCTCTAGATCCGACGAGGAAGCAAGGAGATCGTTACAAGGGAGAAGGTGCAAGAACTCGCAGGCCGTGACGAGGAAGAACCACAATGAGCCGGTGGCCGTGCGTCCCCCATCTTTCTTTCCATCTTTTTTTTGTGTAAATCTTTCTTTCCATCTTGGTATGTTCTCTGTTTGACTGAGTTAGATTTGGAGCAAGTACTCGATGTCCTTGATGAATTGAGTTAGATTTCCTGCGGGGACGCTAGAACTCGGTTGATTACCGGGAATAATATTATCAAGAGGATTAATTTTCAGATGGCTCTGTAATTTCAGTTTAGTTCCTCTATGCTAGGTAAGTTCTTTTTCTCTAGCCAGATCCCTAGCCCTTTTTGCTTTGATGTCTCTTTATGTTACGGATGGCTCATGAATGTTGTCTTGGCTGAACTCAGCGGGCAGCAGAGGTAGTGCTTGAACTCAGTTGTCTCCCTGTGTGGTTGCGCCAATTTCGATTTGATTGGGCATCCATTTTGATTTGATGCCGAAATGCAGTGTTTTGTTTTCCTGTTTCAACTGTTACAAATTTTTCTATTTAAGTAACCTGGTAACTTTCTAGTTGGTCTGCAATAATCAAAAACAAAATTTGTTTGGCCTTTCAAAATGACATCAATTGGGTTCACTTGCAATCTAAGATGCTAATGCTTGTTTCGTGTTACATTTTCTGGGAGACTTGCTGTATAGTACATCTACGACGTTGGGACTACTGCTTTGCCGACAAGCATGCTGACTTGCCCAGGAGGTATGCAGTTGTACTAGAATGATGAATACCTTGAGCAGGTAGAAATTGAAAGAATTTTGCTAGCCAACCAAGTGCTACAAGGCAAAGTTGCTAATTTACACTACGCTAAAGCGAACATCCTGGACTTTGTGTCATTTAGCAACCTTGAACTATTCAGTCAGGTTTAGAGCATACAAAAGTAATTATTCCATTTATCAATATGTACAGAATTTCTTTTAGAAGCCGTGAACTAATCCTGAACTTCTGATGGTCCCATGCTCACAGGAACATCCACATCGTGTTCCATGCATGGATCAGTTTTGGTGGAAGCTTCCTTCGAGTGGCAATGCAGTTTAACCATTAGTAATCTCAATTTACTAAAAATCAGCTTGGTTGAGTTGCAGCAGTTTCTAGTAACTAATGGCTATGGTCTCTTGTGAGTATCTTCAGTCGCTATTTGAAGCGAAGTCGACGCTAGTCTGATATGAAGTTGTGTTGTTGTCTACATTAGCTCTTGCAATCAAGGCTCATGGTGATGAACAGATGTAATTTATTTGATGATATTCGTTTCTTTAGCAATATGTCACTCTATACTTATTTTTATCTTTGTGCAAAATGGTAAATTTTAGTTGGCCGTGGTTATTAAAAATAGCATGTGGTCACGTCATCTTTGTACAACATGGTAATTTTTATTTTTCTGAATTTTTGGAGTTCTTTTCCGATTTTTTCTGAATGTTTTGAAGTTGAAGCACTTTTCGATTTCCCCAAATTTCCGGAGCTTTTTTTTAGAAAAAAATTGTTCCTGCAATTTCCCGTTCTATTCGCCTTCTGCTGCAAAAGACAGCAGAACACCAAAACCAGCAGAGCGGGAGAGTGAGAGGCCCCGGGGAGGCCGGCGGTCATCAGCTGCCAAAGGCACCAGAACACGGTAGGGAAGCGGGGTGCCCAGGGTGGCAGTGCGCAGGGATTTCCCAGACGTGGGAATGGCACCCCGGCTAGTTTGCCCCGTGCACCCAAAGGAGGCCTAAGTTCACTATAGAGCCCGGGGTCATAGGGTGGTGGCAAATTAATGCCATGGCTTGACGAACTCTTGCTGGCCCGACTAGTGAAAGGGTCAAAGTGGTACAAGCCCTCTGGTTCAGATGATTCAGACTGCATGGGTGTGTCCTCATCTTCTTCCTCTTCTTCCTCCTCTTCCTCTTCAGCAGCTGCGCGGAACTGGCTACGCATTCTCATCCTCTCTCCAGATGCACTATGGCGGGCAGGAGTTGTCCAATCCCTTGCATTGAGCAGGAATTGAGTCTTGCCTATGATAGACAAGCGGGTTCGGGCAACTCTATCTCAAAACCCAGATAAACGGCAAAGTGCCATTCATTTGCTACTCTGAGTAGGTGGGCTTGACAAAAATGCTCGACTCCTACCACTGGTGATTGGGGCAGGATATCGGTTACGTCTCTCTCGGTCAAAGCTCCACAACGGGTTGCAATCCTAGTGATAAAGTTGGTGAAAATGATGGGGCCAGTCTGACGAAGGGCCACGTCCATCCAATGGGTGATGAGGAAAAAATGGGATTCACTCTTATCCTCTTGATGACTGCCCAAAGGTAGGCTTTGTCCATCATGGTGACACCGCGATTGTCTTGTCTAGGAGTGAGATAAAAGCTTATCCACCGGTGTAAAATACGGAGAGTGGGATTTTGGATGCCATGGGTGAAAACTCGACCAGAGGCGGGACCGCCAATTCGAGACCACACGGCTTGACTAGAAAAGCCTTTCAGGTTGGGGATATCATGCTGGGCTCTATGGTCAAAGTCTAGATATCTACTCATCCTAGCAAGGCTAACATCATAGTCCTCATTGAAAAAGCTGAATTGAAAATGGGAGGATTTGATGTCATGAGCATTGATGATACGTAAAGAGCATAAAAACTCAATAGTAAGCCATTTTGAATCATGCTCAGTACTAGGATAAAAATTGTCCCAGCTGCCCTACCTGAGGGCTTCCATGAAGTCGTCGTACACGCCGATGACTTGCAGGAAGTGGTGGTCGAAACTCCGCACGGTCGAGAACTCGCGGTTCAGGAGGGCTTGGAAGCGATCCATCTCCTCAGCGTTCTTGCATAGGATGTCCGTGATGCTAGTTAGGATCTTCAGTCCGGGCTGGCTGGATGCAGAGCCGGACATGGACATATCCTGAGCGGCAGCCCCTTGTGACTCTGAGTCACGGGTCGAACCATGTGAACGGTCCGACCCATAAGACTGCCGTCCGGAACTGCTGCCCAGCCGACGGCACGCCTTCTTGAGATTATTGAACATCCTGCAAAAGGTTAGCAGCACAATACCCAAAGGACAAAGGTTAAGCAAGGTTAGCGGTTAGTCATCCGGGTGTTAGCCGTTCAGAGGTTAGTCATTCTCGGTCTTGATTCTGGCAGAGTTTTAGTGCAGCACAGGTTTTATTCCTAACGTCCGATTATTTCTAAGTTTATTTGGGATATTGGTCGAGTTGGCAAAACTTTGCCAAGGTTGGCAACTACTAGAGAGTGTGTGAGGGAGAGAAGAGAGTTCAAGTGAGCTTGGTGCGAGTTGGGAAGGTGAGAATGGGGTGCTATTTATAGCACCCAAGAGGTGAGAGTTGGGGAGAGCACCAAAGTGCAAGGGAGGAGTGGCCGGCGGGCCATGTGGCATTGGCCGGCCATGGGTGGCCGGCCGGCTGTTGGCGGTCCTTATGGAATAATTTTTACCGCCAATCTATCAATATAAAAGGGCATATAAAACACATAGAATGGGAATATTTATAAACTAATGCCTTTCCACAAGTTTTGGTGATATTTGATTGCAGGAATAATATTCTAGAGGAAATGGACCTGTGTTGGACAAAACACAGGCCGGCCGGCCATCCCACTAGGCCGGCCGGCCCCCCCTTGGCTTCCAAAAGCCTCAGCATTCCTCCAGTGCGCTGTAAACAGGCCAAACACATCAAAACTAAAGCCCAAGTTGGAGTTTTCCGTCGACATTCTAGAAGGTGGGCCAAATGGGCCTAAACTTGGTCCTTACTCGAGTTCTGCCGCCTCCAGACAACAACCAACTGTACAACCGTCATGGGGAAGCAATCGGGGACGTATACGCAGAAGACGGTGGCAAACCGCCACATCGGAGGGCCGGCTGGCCACCTCCTAGGCTGGCCGGCCAAACTTGGCGGGCAAACCACTCCAACCGCCTCTCACTCGCTCTACATAAACCCCCCTTCTCATATTTGGGTATAAATAGGGGGTAGCGTCTACGGATCATTACACAAGAAGAAGAAGTGAGTAGTTCCATTCCAAAGGCGAAGCGCTGCCTCCATAGTGCTTAGAAAATAGGGAGAGAGTGAGAGTAGTGCGGGGAAGCGCCGGGCTTGTCGGCGCTCCTCTCTAGCTTGTACCTCGACGGAGTCCTGCCTTTTTAAGTAAGTCTTCGTGATTCTTTTATGGTATTTAAGTTTCCTTTTTGAGTAAGTTATTTCCTTTACTTGCTTACGGGATCATCGCTCTGTTTAGAGTACCTTAGTCTTTGTTGGATCTGAGATTAAGGTAGTAATCGATAGTGTAGACGTGGTGTCTAGACTAGAGGTTACCTTTGTTTGCCGCGTGCCCCACGGATAGTAGAGGTAGGTGGTAGGTGGTGACAGCCCTATCCGCCCTCGGTAGCCCTCCACGTTCGGGTACGTCGTAGAGCTGTAGACCGGAGTCGCCTGGCAGACCAGGGGTAAGCCGGTGCCCGAAGTAAGGAAGTAAAAGCGAAACTTTTCTTACTCGATCTAGGAGCTTTATCCATAGGAATCCTCTCTACCCAAGCTGATCATATACTTCTTGTTGTCCTTGGACGAGCCTATTAGAAGATAAACACACACGTTCCCTGTGGATTTTCGATACCTTGGAATACTTCTAGGTGAAGTGCTACATCGGTATTCTCCGTGCGCTTGCGGATTTATCTGTGGTGGTTAAGAAATACCAACAAGCATTTCTAGCGCCGTTGCCGGGGAGCGGTTGCTGTTTTATCTCCGAACCTTGTTCGTCCTCGTATTTTTTTATTTTTATTTTATCGCATTCCTTTTTCTATCATGGAGCAACCCACCATACAACAGTTATCTGCTCCGAAGGGCGAATTCCTTGAGCCACAATCATCTTCACATCCTATCCATGCATCTGGCTATCAAATTCGCCCTGGCTTTATAGCCATGGTTCGGGATCGATCTTTCTCTGGTCTTGACCACGAAAATCCCTACCACCATCTGCGAGAATTCGAGCAATTGTGTTCCTGCCTCCTAATTGAAGGCATGACACAAGAAACTCTAAAATGGAAATTGTTTCCCTTCTCTCTTCAAGAGAGGGCGAAACAATGGTACGATCGCACGATTGGGAGAGTGAACGGCGATTGGCAAGAACTACGAGATAAATTTTGTCTTGCATTCTTTCCTCTGCATTGTGTTGCCGCTCTTCGAAGGGAAATTTTCAATTTCTCGCAGAATGAGAAAGAATCCATAGGTGCAGCCTGGACTAGATTTTCCTTGTTAACTCAATCAGGCCCAGACTTGTCTATCCCAAATCACGTGTTGCTACAGCATTTTTGTTTGGGTTTAAACAAGGAATCTGCCCTATATCTTGACATTTCTGCTGGAGGTTCTTTCACGCATAAAACTCCGACAGAAGGAAAGCAACTCTTAGATCGCATCCTAGATAGCACTTCCTATGTCGTCGATGCAACTGAACCCCACACAGAGGAAGTCAAGTCGAGCCAAGAGAAACCCTCAACATCCGAATCTAACCCTTCATCTTCCACAATCAAAGATTCACCTGTTGAGCCATCTTCCGAACCAAGAACAATGATGGAGGAAGAAGAAATTCAACCTCTTGAGTTCACATCTAAGTTCGAGGAAGATCTTTTTGAAGACTACGGGAATACCTCGAATTATCACTGCCAAAAGAAACCACCATTTTCAACTTCTCTTCCTGATCCTCTTGAAGAGGCTTTCCTCCTAAAGACGGTTAAGGAATTAAGCTCAATCATGAGCAACGAATGGTCAAGGGAAGGCGAGCTTTCTACAGAAGTCATTCGAATCAATGCTCCACCCTCAACCATTCAATGTTGTATTAGAGGAGTCATGGTGGATGTTCTTTACAATCCCACTGTCGGTGCTAACATAGTCTCTGATTCTTTCGCTTTTGACATCTTGGGCGACGTACCTCTAGCACCGACTAATAAATCCTTCAAGAGCCCCTCAGGACCCATTCTAGAAGGGTATGGGATTTTGCAAAACGTGACCGTAAGGCACGAAAATGTCGAGGTTCTCCTAGATTTTCATGTTTTCGAAGTCCAAGACTTTGATATTCTAATCGGACATCCCATAGAGATGTTACTCATGGATGCTCCGACACTAGGGAATCTCGACATAAAACTTGGGGAAGACACATTTTCTGTCCCGATCTCTCGATTGCAGAATTCCAAGTCTGAAAGTCTCCCCAAGGATGAGCCAATCGAGGAAGTGATGTCTGTTTTTTCCTTTCGAGCCTCCCGAATCAATCCTCGACAAAGATGCTGAAAAATTCATTCAAGAGGAGGATGATTTAGGAGAGACCATCGAGTTACCTGAATCTGAACCAGCACCACGACCGCCGGTTGAGCTAAAACCCCTTCCTTCAGGCATTCGCTATGCTTTTCTACACGGTGATAAGCAAGCCCCTGTCATCATAAGTGACAAGCTTTCCAAGGAAGAAACCGCTAAACTCTTAGCCGTTCTAGAAAAGCATCGCTCAGCTATAGGCTACTCACTCCAAGATCTCAAAGGGATTAGTCCCGCTCTCTGCACTCATCGCATTCCTATCAATTTTGATAGCGTACCCTCTAGGGAGCCTCAAAGGAGGCTAAATAATGCGATGAGAGAAGTTGTTAAGAAAGAGGTCTTAAAACTTCTGCACGCCGGGATAATTTATCCCGTACCACATAGTGAGTGAGTTAGCCCTGTCCAAGTTGTGCCAAAGAAGGGAGGTATGACGGTCGTTAAAAACAATAAAAACGAGTTGATCCCACAACGAACCGTCACGGGGTGGAGGATGTGCATCGACTACCGAAAGCTTAACAAGGCAACAAAGAAAGACCATTTCCCACTGCCCTTCATTTAGGCCTGGGCGTTCGGTCAGACCGAACCGATCGGTCTCGGTCTTCGGTTTCTAGGGAAGTTCGGTCATCAGAAAGCCAAGACCGATCGGTCTTCTTGAAAAGCCAAGACCGAGAAATTCGGTCTCGGTTAGTTCGGTCTCGGTCTCGGTCACGACCGAACTAACCGGACTATACAAAATAGCTACAAAATATTATAATTTGTAGCAAATTTGAGCTATATTTATTTTATTCCAAGGCAAATTTAGCAATACAACATATAGATTAAACAAAGCGATAAGAGTGATGGTTGATATAAACCCACTAGAATAAATATTATATCACTAATAATAGTCTAAAGTACACATTATGTCAACAAAATCCAAATGTTCGGTTATTTCGGTTAGTTCGGTTACCCGAGGCATACAACCGAACTAACCGTAAAAAGTTCGGGTACCGTGATCTCGAGACCGAACTAGTGACCGAAATTTTCGGTCTCGGTCACTTCGGTCTCGGTCTCGGTTAGTTCGGTTCGGTCCTCGGTCTTCGGTCAATTATGCCCAGGCCTACCTTCATTGATGAAATGCTGGAACGGCTGGCGAATCACTCTTACTTTTGTTTTCTTGATGGGTATTCTGGTTACCATCAAATTCCCATCCATCCCGATGATCAAAGCAAGACCACCTTCACATGTCCTTATGGAACCTTTGCCTACCGTAGGATGTCCTTCGGTTTGTGCAATGCACCTGCCTCTTTCCAAAGGTGTATGATGTCCATCTTCTCCGACATGATCGAGGAAATCATGGAAGTTTTCATGGATGATTTTTCTGTCTATGGAAAAACCTTTGATCATTGTCTTGAGAACTTGGACAAGGTCTTGCAAAGATGTCAAGAGAAGGACCTGGTGCTTAATTGGGAAAAGTGCCACTTTATGGTCCGAGAAGGGATAGTCCTATGACACTTAGTGTCCGAAAGAGGGATAGAGGTGGATAGAGCAAAAATAGAAGTTATAGAACAGCTCCCACCTCCGATCAATATGAAAGGAGTCCGTAGCTTCCTAGGCCACGCGGGGTTCTATCGGCGATTTATAAAGGATTTCTCGACGATCGCTAGACCCCTCACAAACCTTTTAGCTAAGGATGCACCTTTCGTTTTTAGTGATGAGTGTTTAAATGCTTTTAATGTCCTTAAGAAAGCACTCATCTCAGCTCCAATCATACAACCCCCTGATTAGACGCTGTCCTTTGAGATAATGTGTGATGCTAGTAAGTATGCTGTAGGTGCCGTTCTCGGCCAAACTAAAGATAAAAAGCACCACACAATCTCTTATGCTAGTAAAACGTTGACAGGAGCTGAACTTAACTATGCAACAACTGAAAAAGAACTCCTAGCCGTAGTTTTTGCTATCAATAAGTTTAGATCTTACTTAGTAGGAGCCAAGGTTGTTGTTTATACCGATCATGCTGCTTTGAAATACCTGCTCTCTAAGAAAGATGCTAAACCCCGTCTTATAAGATGGATCCTTCTACTCCAAGAGTTTGATCTTGAAATTAAAGATAAGAAAGGAGTAGAAAATTCCGTAGCAGATCATTTGTCGCGTTTGCAAGTAACTAACATGCAGGAACTACCGATAAATGACTTCCTACGGGATGACATGCTGCTGAAGGTGACAGACTCCAACCCCTGGTATGCAGATATTGTGAATTTTATGGTTGCAGGTTATGTGCACTACTAGAAAACCAACCAAAGCCGACAATTTTTCAACCCTCGGCTATTAACTTATACCATCGGGAAACAGAATCCACGAGCGTGGACCGTCGGGCATTTACCGTCGCGCACTCGTGGTCGGGGATTCCCCCATTTCCCGACGGTACGCTCGGCAATCTTGTTGTCGACGGTAGGTTGCCGACGGTTGACGCTCGGTACTTGCCTGGTCAACATCCATTGAACAGGCATGCATCCCCGACGTGTTTACCTTCGGGGATTGCTTCTTCGAGAGTTTGTGTGACCCGTCGGCATATGTTTCGTTGACTGTGCAAAGTAACCGTCCCCTACTTAAGACCCTCGGCCATACCTAAGCATGAGGGTGTGTTATCCCGTCGGCAGTTTAGCGCCTCACTGTTTCTTTTGCCCGTCGGGAACACAAGCTAATCGTCGGAAGTATATTTAGAAGCAACCGTTCTCAATGACTCGTTGTCTTTCAAATATGGGAAAGTATCAATATGTAGTCAATTGAACATTGCAATCCACAAGAAAGTGGCAATCCCAATAACATCTTTCTGCATATTACTAATGATTGAATGACAATCCTAACTGTTCACAGAGCTGGAAACAAAATAGTTGTCCACAATGTCATTAAAGTAGAAATTAAAGTGCAACTAATTGACTTTGTTCCATAGGTTCTAATTGACAATGTCATCACTGCCAATTAAGATACGCACGTCCTCTACTCCCAGAGGTTCTTCTTGTCACCAGGGATATAATATGCATCATTGTAATCAGCATAATAGTTGCCCATCATAGTAGTTATCTACTCCATCATCATTGTAGTCGTCATCGTCGCCGTCATAGGTTCCACCATTGGTGTCGGTCTACGAAATGACATGAATTAATCATTACATGAGAATTTAAAATTTACAGCCTTTCTAGGTTCAACATTAATATGTGGCTGTCATCTTACCTGTTCAGTTCCATCCAGACCACCTCTTTCATGCTTATTGGAGAACCTAACATCAGATTCTGAAGTTACCTACATGATCCCAACAGAAACAATCTAAACAACACTTGAAGAATAATAATAGAACTTTGTACTTTAATATGTTGAATGCTACACCAATCTGTTTCAACATTCGAGTAACATATGAGAGCTACTTGATTCTACCAGGAAGTGAATGCAAATTGAGATCAGAGTTAAACTTACCAAGTCAGGTGCATTTTCATGAAGTAAAACATCAAAGTCATATCCTCCTTTTGCAGCCAGTGCCTGTTCAAATGTTCAGATTAGCAAAATATTTTTCTTTGTGCATTCTTAAAAAAAAAGAAACCATAGTATTTAATACCCGCACAACATGCTCCAATCCAAGAAGCTTCTTATTCTTATTTGTCAGGCTATCGACCTCCCTTTGCAGTTGCATCTCTCTGGCAGAAACATGTGTATGTGCATGTCTGGCCCTGGTCTTGGTGGGCTCTTTCTCAGTGATGCTTATAGCCTTGTCACCAAAAGACGTCCTCCGATGTGGAGTCCTGCCCATTTCCTCATATAATACAGCAGCGTCAAAATATGGATGCTCCATTCTCCAATTGGGGCCATGATTCTTTTGCATTGCATCAGTGTATTGCACCTTTTGCGAAATAAAGGATAGGTTGAATCAGCATCCAAGTTCATATTAGGATAAAAAGATGTTCCCAGTTCTGCAAGTGTGCAAATCTTCTATTCAGCCACAATCTAGTATCAATTATGCCAAATTTAGCCTTTTGATAGTTCAGGGTAGAGATTGATCACATAATGCTACCATCTATTGTAATTTTCTAATTGAGATCGACTTAATTCAAAAGCCTTGCTGTTACTAGTTCTAAGAACTCTACCTGAGTACTCGGTATCAAGAACCACACTGCTAAATAAACAAGAAAATATTTTATCGTACAAGAAGGCACAGTAGTGAGCTATGTAATTCAAGAACTAGTAGGAAAGAAGCCTATGAACCCATTTTTCAGTGGCATTCTCACTGCACAGCTGGTCAGAGTCAGTCCCTTCTTCTAGTTTGTGTGTGTGTAGCCATACTCCAATTTCTCCAGGGTCCACTCCAGTTTTGATTGTCTACATTCAGTATTTTTGCAGTCATACATATAGTATTCCATAGCCTTTGAATAGTCATATGTAGTGAAAGGGATTTTATAAAACCTTCGGCCTTGCTTGGTTTTCTAGTAGTGGTGCCACCGGGGGAGAACAAAAGGAAGCTCATTCAGGAGAGTCGTCGTCACCTATTGGATGAGCCATACCTTTACAGAGTCTGTGCTGACGGGTTACTGAGAAGATGTGTGGCGATAGTTGAAGGTACCAAGATTATTGAGAAATGCCATGCAGGTCCATATGGAGGGCATTATGGTGCATACCGCACACATGCCAAGATATGGCAGAGTGGATTCTTCTGGCCAACAATGTATGAAGACACCAAAGAATTCATTCGAAGATGCTCAAGGTGCCAAAGAGTTGGAGGTATCACTTCTCGTGACGCAATGCCCTTGACATACAATCTTCAGGTGGAATTATTTGATGTTTGGGGCATCGACTTCATGGGACCATTCCCTAAGTCCTATGATTGTAAGTACATCGTGGTTGCCGTCGACTATGTGTCCAAGTGGGTAGAAGCACTGCCATGCCGAGCTGCAGATGCCAAACATGCACGCAGGATGTTCCGCAAGATCATCTTTCCTCGTTTTGGAACACCTAGAATGGTTATAAGTGACGGCAGGTCTCATTTTATTGATAAGACCTTCCGAAAATTCTTAAAGGAGCTTGGAGCAGAACACAACTGTTGGTCGTATCTACGCACCCACTTATATACCGCAAGAGCACGGTGTACAGTTGTAGTCTTTTTCCCCTAGAAGAGTATTCCAAGGTTTAATCGAACCACAGAGACCAATGGGAATTAAGCAAAATCATCAGTAAAAGAGTTAGCCAAGCTTTCTAGTGAGCGTGAGCGTGGGTTTCAGGAAAACAGGGTGTTGTGCCGATCGGCACAGGGGATGTGCCGGTCGGCACCAAGGTGAAGTTGTCCGAAGTGTTGTCCGAAAAGCCTAGGAACAGATTAGATCATGGGGTAAGTTAGCCAAGTCTGCTAGTTGAGATCATAACTAAAAAGCTTAATCAAATAGCATCATAAACGGGATTACTCAATTATTGATAACCGAAGATCGGTAGGTCGAAGCCCCTTTCCGGAATGCCCTGTCACGACCAATTCGCCGTAATCGGTGACCTCTTCCCACTCTACACATCACCTCAAGGATCATCGCGTATGCATTAGCGGCTGTTGAGGTACGGAGGCAACGTGCAAATATGGCGCATTACAAGATCCCAGTGCTACCTTAACCACAATGGAGATAGTGAGAGATTGAATCTCTCACCTCTTATTGCCACCACAATTAGAATAACATCTAATACTTAGTCGTCACTAAGCGTAGGAACAAGTGCATGTAAAGACCATAAAATCCAGGCAATCAATAATCGAAACCATTCATCCACATATTCAACCATACTTCAATAATACATAGTGCAAGATACATCACCATCTAGTAGGCCTACCTTGATGGATCACCTCTTTAGCACCAATGGTTCTTGATCAACAACTAGAGAACATGAAGAACGGGGCAAAGCCCCGGTGGCTCTAAACTTACTACCTGTGTTGTCCCTCTGGCGGCGGATCCCGAAACCCTAGGGCTTTTACAAGTTTATATAGGGCTGTACATCAGGAAGGAAAGGATTCTCGGGAAAAGAGTCCTTGTGCCGATCGGCACATGGGTTGTGCCGATCGGCACACCTCGTGTCCAGCTCGGTTTCCTCCCTAAGTCGGTTCCGAAGTCCTAGGTAGCTTCCATGTGGGCCTTCCAATCAGTTTTCTTCGAGATCAAGTCTTTTCTTGCTCTTTCAAATCTTCGAGTATCTTTTATCTCTTCGTGACGGATATCCCCCAAGATTGGCTCGGATAACTTCCTTCTAGAATAAACTGAATGGTGGGCCAGCTTCAGTGGCCTTGGGGTCCCATGTGCCGGTCGGCACATGGCTGTGCCGATCGGCACAGTGGGCCTTTTCTACTGGTTCTCTTCTCTTCAGGTCCAGATCAGCCACAATGTCCAGAATATCGTCCTTTTCATCTGTTTCTGCAATAAAGCTCCAGAACGACATATATACAAATATGGTGCTATTATCAAGGGTTAATGGCCTATAATGATGACATTTATGCTCTAAATAAGGCGCAGTTGGCATATAAAATGGTATGCTAGAAATCGCCAACAGCTCCCCCACACTTAAACCTTTACTCGTCCCGAGGAAAGTCAAGAATGAAAATCAACTTGCATATAGTCACATCAATCATAAAAGTATTTCAAATCTACACGAGCTGAGCATTTAGTCATTGTGAGATTAAATCAATTTAGTATTCAGCAAACATGTTCACAATATGGGTATTGAACATGAAAGAGTACTTCCCAGAGCAAACCTTAAAAATATTCAACTTGATGCACATGACTTTTCCACTTATGTGAATCACCAAAAAGGTATTGTGAGCAAAAGAACTATCCTTCTCAAACGATCAAGTCAACAACTCAACTTCAATCTCTCACCTAAATCACTCAAAAGCCTAGCCTACTTTATCGATATATGTATGTGTAAGGCCATATGAGTAGCTTGGTCAGGAAATTCAAGGAAAATAGACATAAATCAACAACATATTGCAAAGCTAAGAAATAACTCTAATTGGTTTTACTGAGACTTGTCAAAAGGCCATTAGAAATTGAATTGAGAAAGAAACTCACACTTTTAGAACAGTGGACATATACTTGTGTGAATGAACAATCACAAGTAGAGAACGTAATCTTTTTAAACAGGTGACAAAGCTGTCCTTTCTTCTTTGCATATCTATCAGAAACTTCCTGGCATTTTCGAAGGATATCGAATGCAAAGAATTGTGGACATGATTGGAAAAAGAAATTCTTGGCTACTAATCAATGATAAGAATTCAAGGGAATTCACTCTTCCCCCCACACTCAAATTTTTGCTAGTCCCGAGCAAAACAGCGCAAGGTACAGACTTTATTTTCTCCTTTTTTTTCTTTTTCTTTTTCTTCTTTTCTTCTGTTTTCCTTTTTTTTTCTCTGTGTGCCGGTCGGCACACTGTCTGTACCTGCCAATTTCGCTCTGGATTTTCGTTGGAACTGCTGTGTCAGATGTATAGCCAAGAATACAGTAGGATGTGGTCAAGGATTGATATTCGAATCAAAGAATTTGGTTCTCAAGTATCGGATACTCGGCGAATTATGCATAATTCCAATGCGGTAATTTGCATAGCTCGAGTGGGAATAGGCTAGAAAATCAACACGATACGCGAAAGATGTGGCCAATTTTCCAAGTCTCATACCCTAAGAATTAAATCTTAACCGAGCTCAATCATCAATCATAGTCTCTACTTAGCAAGGGCTTAAATTGAGTCACATATATTTGGCATTGGTAGGCACAACCGAATGATATGGAGTAATTCTAAAGCTCACAATAAGAACGTTTGAATTTTATAAAGAAATAGGTACTAAGTCATGTCATCCAAAATCGATCTTTTATTAGACCTTGCATGGGAATTTTGAAATGCACTACGCCACATATGAAGTATTTGACGAATACATTATAGTGAAAGTTCGAAATTTTATTTATGCTCAACATCGCTCGATTATCATTAACACTTCTCAAGATAGACATACATATTCGTATCATTTTTCAAATAAAGCATAAAGATCATCATCATATTGGATTTGAAAGCATGGGCTACATGGTGATGTATCATTCAAAACATACTACTAGCACACTTGCATAAATGAAACTAGACTACTAGCACACATGCATGAATAAAAGCACACAAACAAACTAAACACACCCGATACATGGTTTCCCAACCCGCTCACACACACATAAGGAAATAAATAAAAAGAGAATGCGAAAGGGAAAGGAAAACGCAAACCGGGAAACCGATACAAGTTGTGCCGTACACAACACTCTACCCATCGAATGGAGGTGGCTGCGTGTAGTCGAAGCCGTAGTATGCCGCCTCCAATCTCCCGAACTCATCAATCATCGCTTCGGTGTTGCTCCGCATTGCGCCCGTCAAGTTGTCGATGCGTTCAACGTATTGGACGTTGTTGTCGATGTACTGATGCATAGGGGCAAAATTCGCCCCCGGAGGACCTGCAGGAGCATAGTAGGGTGCCCCCTGGAAGTGCTGAGGGTAGACAGGGGGCATACCGAAGTACCTGGGGTTGGTGCCGGTCGGCACCTGACCTGTGCCGGTCGGCACAAAGCCCGTGCCGATCGGCACGGGTGCCTGCTGCGCTGGTTGATGCTGCGCGGCTGCTGCCGCGTCCCAGCTGTCCCAGTCCGCCGCTGCGCTCGCCGAAGACTGGCCGATGACCTCCTTTCTCCCGCGCTTGGTCTTCGTTACCTTGTGTCGCTCGCGGAGGTCGGCCTCAAGCCAATTCCCTCCGTCGATCTTGTTCGGGAGGAAGAGGGGGAGCTCGGGGCAGGGAAGCTTGATGCCGGTGCCGCACACGTAGTAGCCGAGCTTGGCGCTCCCTGTGATGGTCTTCCCGCGCACCATGGACTCGTCGATGAGCGTGGACCTTATCCAACAATCATCCTTCATCATGAGGTTACCTTCGGTGACTTGGAAGATGATTGTTTGGAGGTAGCCTCCAAAAGCTAGTCCCCACCATTGTCATGATGGGATTGCACTTGCACGGACTCGCAATGGCGTTGTAGAGCCAATGCAAGTCCGGGTCGGAGATGTTGGTGGTGTCGAGGCGGCCGGTGGTGCGTGCGGCCATCCACCGGTGGAGGATTTGGATCGTGGGGTTCTTGGTGTGCCCCCTCTTGTGCTCGTCCGCGTCGGCGATGCGGCGCCAAAATGTGTCGAGCATCTCCGTAGTCGCCGCGCCGTATACGGGGGCCTCCCTATCAAAACCGAGAGCATCGGAGATGCCCTCAATCGTGATGGAGTAAGGCTCGTCCCGCACACGGAACTTGATCTTGTTGTCTCCTTGCTCGTCCACCTCGCGGCTCATGGTGGTGATGAACTCGGTGATGAGCTCGATGTCGAAGCTGCTCGCTTGATCGTGGAGGGTCTCCCATCCAAGGTTGAGGAGGCATTGTTGGAGGTCCGGCCATACCCCGACCTTGGAGAGGAACTCCTCATCCATGTCGATGTTGGGGAAGATGCGGCCGCGGATGTTGGGGAGCTGTTGGCGTAGTAGAACTCCTCCTCACGGCTCGTGAGGGTGAACCCCTCCCGAACCGCGCGATGTACATATGCCGGCTCGCTCGGCTCGGCCTCCATTGACGGTCCGCCCGCCGCGGCGGCGGCGGTCGCGCTCCTCGTGTGTGGCCTCGGTCCTCGAGGGATGCCGATGTCGCGGTGGCCGATGAAGAAGTCATCCCGCCCTCGTGGCGGTGTCATCTCGACGGAGAGCTCGGGGCTATCATAGCCCGCCGAACTTGCCCTTCGCGCCGAGGGGAAGGAGCCGGAGTCGCTGCCGGAGTTGTTGTCGCCGGCTTGGTGCGACCCGCCGGAGTGGTGTGATCCACCGGCGTGGTGCGATCCACCGGAGTGGTGCAACCCGCCGGAGCTGAACCCCCGGCGAATCTTCTTGCCGGCGCTCTTGAGCGTGGAACTAAACCCCTTCATTTCCTGCGAAAGAATGGAAACGAATCCCGCAAATGGAGGAAGTGGAGGAGTGGAGAGAGTTACCAGGAAGTTGTGGCGAAAATGGAGGAGGTAGTGCCCCCTCTTATAGCTCTCCATGGCGTCCAAGGGAAGGAACCCGCGCCGGTTCAAATTCCCTGCGCGCGCCGGTCGGCACAGTGCCGTGCCGATCGGCACGGTTCAAAATTTCGCGGATTCCATCGTACCTCGGCTGCCACGCCTTCTTTTCCTCTTCCCTATGACTTGTACAGTGTCGGATGTCGGGGAACAGGGGCGCACCTGCAAAAGATTAGCTTTCCCATGGTGTGCCGATTGGCACGGAAACCGTGCCGGTCGGCACGATTCAAGCTTGCACAGATTCGCACGTACCTTGGCTTCAGCAACTTCTTTTCCTCTTCCCCATGCTTGATACAGTGTCGCATGTCGGGAGATAGGGGAGCACGTTCGAAATTTGAATTTTTCAGGTGGTGCCGATCGGCACGGCCGCCGTGCCGGTCGGCTCCTTTGCTCCATCCCGAGGCTGGGTGCTCGGTGTCTCCCCTGTGCTCGGCAGCTGCATGGGTGTCAGTGATCTTTCCTCCTTCCAATGTGCGCAGACTTTGATGATCCGATTCGAATTCTTGGTCAGTGTGCCGGTCGGCACAGCAGCGTGCCGGTTGGCACTGTGTAGTCCGCGCCCGATTCAAACTTCGTTGCTTTGTGTCGCCAAAATTTCAAATTTTCTTGCGGATGTCAGACTTCCTGTAGCGTCGAGATTCTTGGAGGTGGTGTTTCCATGCTGTGCCGATCGGCACTGAGGCGTACCGGCCGGCAACTGTGCCAAATTTCCGCCAGTGCTTCCTTCTTTCGCAAGGATCATCCAGCATATTCCTGCGACACAGAAAAATACCAAAAGCACGGAAATATTCTCGGAACAATTGTTGTACTTACCTTCCCAAATTTTCCTTCATCAAATATTCCGCATATTTTCTCCACTTTACCCCATATTAATTTTCATCTTCAGTTTGGGGTAACTTACAGAGCATGATCTGACGTGCTTGCTCCTGTGCCGATCGGCACGGTTTGTGCCGGTCGGCACCTTTCAGAATTTCCTCTTTTTGTTTCTTTTCTTCCTGCGCTGTTAGCAAACAAGCAAAATACAAAAACAAAAACTGCAGAAAGTAAACAGACAGCGCAGGCGTTCACACAAAAGTTAAAACAAACACTTGGACTAACAAATTTTATTCCGGGAGCATTATTGTGGATTACAAGCAAACAATTTAAAGGCCGGGTTGCCCTCCCGGTTAGCACTAAATTTCTAATTCACGGGTTGCCCTCCCGAAAGCACTAACACACAAAGACTCACCCTATGACTCGCTCCCGAAATTTGGGTTGCCTCCCAAAAAGCGCTCTTAGTTTTAAAAAGGTCGTAGAGCTTGACCTCCCCGCATAAATCACTTCCTTAGTGTCGCTTTACGGGAAAAAGTTGCGACACTACAAGGTTCTCTTGTCTCTTCTCCTTTAATGATAGGACACGTCCTTCCTCCAATTACCCTCGATTGCTTTATGGTGCGGAGACTTGTATTTCTCAACCCACTTGGACACCGTACGGCCTTCTTCTCCCTTGGGGCGAAAATTGAATGTGTAGGAGGCTCCACTTATGTCAAAGCTTATTTTCCACTCCCCACATCAATGTTTGCCTTCGCTGTCCTCAAGAATGGCCGGCCCAAAATCAATGAGGTCTTTGTCCTTCTATCCATGTCAAGCACAATAAAATCCACAGGAACTATATGATCACCAATTTGGACAGGCACATCTTCAGCAATTCCATCGGGATAGCGAACCGATTGATCGGCCAACTCTAAACACATAGCCGTAGGCTCCAACTCTGGCAAATTCAAACTTGCAAAGACATAGCGAGGCATGACACTTACACTTGCTCCAAGATCGCATAAAGCCCCTTCAAAGATTTGAGCTCCAATCAAACACCGGATACTAGGAGATCCGGGATCGGGCTTCTTTTCTGGTGTAATGTCATTAATAGCCGCAGTGCACTCTCTTGTCATCTTCACTACTTCTTCCGATGCTAAGGACTTCTTGCTTTGCATAATATCCTTTATGTACTTAGCATAGGTAGGCACTTGAAGAGCATCAAGGAACGGGACATTGATATATAACTTCATCATAATATCGACAAACCTGGAGAACTGCTCATCATGATGTCGAATCCTTTCTGTCTTGGTCAACAGCTGCATATCCAGAAAGGTAGCAGGACCATGTTCCTTGTTCTCAGTTCCCTTTTTCAGACCCGAGAGGTCAATTTCTTCTGTGTGCCGATCGGCACCATCTCCGTGCTGGTCGGCACCTTCAACTGTAGCGTGCCGATCGGCACCAGCGTCGTGCCGGTCGGCACGGGGTCGTCTTGCTCCAGCTGCAAACTTCGGATCTTCAGTTTGCTTCCCAGACCTCGTCTCGATGGATTTTAGCTGTTCTGCAGAGCGGGTATTACCAGGAAGAGCTCCTTTCTCGCCTTTTACCGACTCCGCTAATTGGGCCATTTGTTTCTCTATCATCTTCATGAATTGGAGAATTTGCTGATTAGAACTCCCCACTTCGATGACCTTGTCATTAATTGTCTCAAGCACACGATCAACTTCCTTGAATTTGGCTTGAGTATCCTTGTTGACCTTCTCTTGAGTTTGAAAGAACTCTTGGCATTGAATACGAAGAGGGATGGCATTTTGCATAGACGATGACGGGGTGAAGCTACTCCTTTGTTGCTGATATGGAGTCTTCCATCCTTGACTCTTGACATAATTGAGCATTTTCACATCTTCGGGGCAATCCTTGCTCACATGACCAAGTTCTCCACATTCTTCACATGTGGAACGGGCTTCCGCTAGCTTGACGGTCTCTTCCTTGGGAATATGATCAATCTTGTCCAATCTCCTTTGTATGGTGTCAAGCTTGTCCATAAGCAATTCATCATAAGCTCTTTCCACCACACTCTTCATCTTTCCCGTGGAAGGTTGAAGGCTTCTACTTTCTCTCTCACCAACCCATGATTGATTTTGCTCTATCTTCTTGATCAAAGCCGTGGCTTGAGCGGGTGTCTTGTCCAAAAACGATCCTCCAGCCGAAGCATCTAAGTGCTGTCGGGACAAAAGATTCAAACCCGTGTAGAACCTTTCCACTAGCTCCCATTCAGCAAGACCATTGTGCGGGCAAGCATCCTTGTACTCATTGAATCGATTCCATGCTTCTCCAACGCTCTCATCAGCAAGTTGAGTGAATCCAAGGATCTTGTTCTTCAAAGCTTGAGTCTTGCCTGGAGGGAAGTATTTTGCCAAAAATTCTGCAGAAAGTAGATCCTAACTAATCTTGGTCGCAGTAGGTAGCCCATGGTACCACTGCTTAGGACGCCCAATAAGAGATAGAGGGAACAATCGCACCTTGGCTTCATTGTCATTCATATGTTCCAATTGAAAGGTACCGCAGATTTCATGAAAATGTTGCAAATGCATATTAGGATCTTCAGAACCTATGAACGGTTGCTGACCAACCAAAGACATGTAGCGCTCCAGCCGAAAGGGTCGAGCTTGTGCAGTGAATTCAGTCTTGGTAACATTGTCCAAGGCAGGCTTGAGACGATTAGCAATTGGTGTTGCGTCTCCCATGTCTTCTTCTTCAGGAACTTCTTCTACCTTATCTTCTTCCAAAGCTGCAAACAATGCCTTCGGGCTGAGTGGCTCACGGTTGTCTTCTATGTCTCCCACTGACTTGCTTTTCTTTTCCGCCTTACGCTTGCGAAAGAGAATCTCTGGATCATCGAGGTAATTAAAGGGTTTATTTGACTTAGCGCCGTCCATACCTGTCTGTTAAATAAAACAGGACATATATACTGGAAAAGACAGAGAAATCAAAGAAAGAAAGCTCCGTGCCGGTCGGCACACAGGTGTGCTGATCGGCACAGTGACCAATTTCTCAAACTTCAAACAATGCCTAATTCGAACAAAGGTCCCCGGCAACGGCGCTAGAAAAAGACAGCTTGTTGGTCGTATCTACGCACCCACTTATATACCGCAAGAGCACGGTGTACAGTTGTAGTCTTTTTCCCCTAGAAGAGTATTCCAAGGTTTAATCGAACCACAGAGACCAATGGGAATTAAGCAAAATCATCAGTAAAAGAGTTAGCCAAGCTTTCTAGTGAGCGTGAGCGTGGGTTTCAGGAAACAGGGTGTTGTGCCGATCGGCACAGGGGATGTGCCGGTCGGCACCAAGGTGAAGTTGTCCGAAGTGTTGTCCGAAAAGCCTAGGAACAGATTAGATCATGGGGTAAGTTAGCCAAGTCTGCTAGTTGAGATCGTAACCAAAAAGCTTAATCAAATAGCATCATAAACGGGATTACTCAATTATTGATAACCGAAGATCGGTAGGTCGAAGCCCCTTTCCGGAATGCCCTGTCACGACCAATTCGCCGTAATCGGTGACCTCTTCCCACTCTACACATCACCTCAAGGATCATCGCGTATGCATTAGCGGCTGTTGAGGTACGGAGGCAACGTGCAAATATGGCGCATTACAAGATCCTAATGCTACCTTAACCACAATGGAGATAGTGAGAGATTGAATCTCTCACCTCTTATTGCCACCACAATTAGGATAACATCTAATACTTAGTCGTCACTAAGCGTAGGAACAAGTGCATGTAAAGACCATAAAATCCAGGCAATCAATAATCGAAACCATTCATCCACATATTCAACCATACTTCAATAATACATAGTGCAAGATACATCACCATCTAGTAGGCCTACCTTGATGGATCACCTCTTTAGCACCAATGGTTCTTGATCAACAACTAGAGAACATGAAGAACGGGGCAAAGCCCCGGTGGCTCTAAACTTACTACCTGTGTTGTCCCTCTGGCGGCGGATCCCGAAACCCTAGGGCTTTTACAAGTTTATATAGGGCTGTACATCAGGAAGGAAAGGATTCTCGGGAAAAGAGTCCTTGTGCCGATCGGCACATGGGTTGTGCCGATCGGCACACCTCGTGTCCAGCTCGGTTTCCTCCCTAAGTCGGTTCCGAAGTCCTAGGTAGCTTCCATGTGGGCCTTCCAATCAGTTTTCTTCGAGATCAAGTCTTGTGTTACTCTTTCAAATCTTCGAGTATCTTTTATCTCTTCGTGACGGATATCTCCCAAGATTAGCTCGGATAACTTCCTTCTAGAATAAACTGAATGGTGGGCCAGCTTCAGTGGCCTTGGGGTCCCATGTGCCGGTCGGCACATGGCTGTGCCGATCGGCACAGTGGGCCTTTTCTACTGGTTCTCTTCTCTTCAGGTCCAGATCAGCCACAAATGTCCAGAATATCGTCCTTTTCATCTGTTTCTGCAATAAAGCTCCAGAACGACATATATGCAAATATGGTGCTATTATCAAGGGTTAATGGCCTATAATGATGACATTTATGCTCTAAATAAGGCGCAGTTGGCATATAAAATGGTATGCTAGAAATCGCCAACAACAACATTGCAACTCCATACCATCCCTAGACTAGTGGGCAAGTGGAAACTTCAAACAAGCAAATAAAGAATATCTTGCAGAAGACCGTGGATGAAATGGGGAAGGGATGGAAACTAAAAATACCCGATGCATTTTGGGCATATAGGACTGCGTACAAGACACCCATCGGCATGTCACCCTACCAACTTGTTTATGGAAAAACATGTCACCTACCTGTTGAGTTGGAACATAGGGCACACTGGGCCATTCGGAAATGGAACAAGGATTCCAAGATGGCAGGAGAACACCGAAAAATGCAACTTTCTGAGTTGGAGGAATGGAGAGAGAAAGCCTATCATAGTGCCAGAATCTACAAGGAAAGAACTAAGAGATGGCATGATAAAAGGATCAATGAAAAAGAGTTCAAACCGGGAGATAAGGTGCTACTCTTCAACTCCAGAGTCAAGCTTTTCGGACATGAAAAACTTCGAAGTAAATAGGATGGACCATTCACCGTCGTTGAAACTTCATCGCACGGAGCAATCACACTCCAAGACGACGGAGGTAACTTTTTTAAGGTAAATGGCCAACTTTAAAAGTTTTCCTAAAACCAGATAAAAATCTAGATGAAGAGGTAGATGTGATAGAATTAATTGATTTTAATCTTTCATAGCCTCTTGTCATGATTTTTAATGCTCCTGCTAAAATAAAAAAAATTAAAAAAAATCTTTTGTTTCCACCTTGTTGTTTGTTTTGAATAAAAATGCAGGTACAAAATAAGTGTGGGGGGATGTCCTTCGAGATTCTCATCGCACAAACAAATGGGACTCCTCACCAACACAACGCGCAACACTTCACGGAACGTCAGTCTCTGCGCCATCAACTGGTTTGCGCATCTCATCTCTCAACCTCCCCTATTTGTGAGTTAAAACTGAACAAAGTTGAAAATAATGCTAAAGTTTAACTCATGAGCAAATTAAACTTTAATACTTTCCATTGGTTGGCTTGCATACTCTTTATTCCTAGCCAATATACCTCGTTGTTTGTGAGCACATATCTTTTAGGAGAGCATGTTTATCTAAGTAATTGATGAGTGTGATATGGTTAGATAAAAGAAAGCTTTGCTTCAACTGTTTTAAGTACTCGGGAAATTTTATCTTTAAAAAAAAATATAGCAATGCTCCTCAATGATTCAAATATCCTACTAGAGCCATATGTTCAACATAATGCAAACTGTACACATATGTTGCTTGCTACTGCTTTGAGCTTTGTCAAATTGTTGTGACCCTAGTAAGAATACCTTTCATATTGCTATGATCAAGAATCACGTACACACACCACCTTCATATGGTATATTCCTACACTCGGAGTTAGCAACATCATCTTTATCATTCCATAAAAATAAATGCTCCATTATGTGGTTGTTGATCTCTCTCAAATATCTCTTTTGCAAAAGAGATATGGCTATGCAAAAAAAAAGGGCAAAAATGCCGAGCCTGATTCAAAAAAAAAAAAAAAGAGAGAGAAAAAAAGAAGAGATAGCCATGTTCTCCAGTTCAACCAAAAGAGAGATCATTTCAACAAGGAGTTTCCATCACATATCCACACACATGCACATTCTTGATCATGATGATATGATTTGTTTTCTTCATGGATCCGATTTTTGACTTTGCAACATAAGTAGTACAAGTTTGCTCCTTGTTCATCCCTACCTGAGCTCCACATCATTCAATTTAGATGTAGGATGAAAAGAGGCAAATTCAATGCCTTTGTGAGGATTCATACACCTTGAGTGATTCGAGAGACAAATCATTTGAGGAGCACAGCTATGTTTTTACTTTTGTAATTATATCAAAAACCCGAGTTACTCAACAGAAGAAGTGAAGGTGACTTGAATCAAGACCATTCCACTCTTCAATCACCCAAGATGACATGGTAGACACCATAAAGTTCACAGCTGCAGGTATGGCATGGAATGACTTGTATGCTCGCATCATACCAAGGGAAGGTGTTGTTCCACACTGGTTCTTAACCTTTGCTCGGGACGAACAAAGATCTAAGTGTGGGGGGGTTTGTTGGCGGTCCTTATGGAATAATTTTTACCGCCAATCTATCAATATAAAAGGGCATATAAAACACATAGAATAGGAATATTTATAAACTAATGCCTTTCCACAAGTTTTGGTGATATTTGATTGCAGGAACAATATTCTGGAGGAAATGGACCTGTGTTGGACAAAACACAGGCCGGCCGGCCCCCCCTTGGCTTCCAAAAGCCTCAGCATTCCTCCAGTGCGCTGTAAACAGGCCAAACACATCAAAACTAAAGCCCAAGTTGGAGTTTTCTGTCGACGTTCTAGAAGGTGGGCCAAATGGGCCTAAACTTTGTCCTTACTCGAGTTCTGCCGCCTCCAGACAACAACCAACTGTACAACCGTCATGGGGAAGCAATCTGGGACGTATACGCAGAAGACGGTGGCAAACCGCCACATCGGAGGGCCGGCCGGCCACGCCCTGGGCCAGCCGGCCAAACTTGGCGGGCAAACCACTCCAACCGCCTCTCACTCGCTCTACATAAACCCCCCTTCTCATATTTGGGTATAAATAGGGGGTAGCGCCTACGGATCATTACACAAGAAGAAGAAGTGAGTAGTTCCATTCCAAAGGCGAAGCGCTGCCTCCATAGTGCTTAGAAAATAGGGGGAGAGTGAGAGTAGTGCGGGGAAGCGCCGGGCTTGTCGGCGCTCCTCTCTAGCTTGTACCTCGACGGAGTCCTGCCTTTTTAAGTAAGTCTTCGTGATTCTTTTATGGTATTTAAGTTTCCTTTTTGAGTAAGTTATTTCCTTTACTTGCTTACGGGATCATCGCTCTGTTTAGAGTACCTTAGTCTTTGTTGGATCTGAGATTAAGGTAGTAATCGATAGTGTAGACGTGGTGTCTAGACTAGAGGTTACCTTTGTTTGCCGCGTGCCCCACGGATAGTAGAGGTAGGTGGTAGGTGGTGACAGCCCTATCCGCCCTCGGTAGCCCTCCAAGTTCGGGTATGTCGTAGAGCTGTAGACCGGAGTCGCCTGGCAGACCAGGGGTAAGCCGGTGCCCGAAGTAAGGAAGTAAAAGCGAAACTTTTCTTACTCGATCTAGGAGCTTTATCCATAGGAATCCTCTCTACCCAAGCTGATCATATACTTCTTGTTGTCCTTGGACGAGCCTATTAGAAGATAAACACACACGTTCCCTGTGGATTTTCGATACCTTGGAATACTCCTAGGTGAAGTGCTACATCTGTATTCTCCGTGTGCTTGCGGATTTATCTGTGGTGGTTAAGAAATACCAACACCGGCCATGCCATATGGCCGGCAGGGCTTTTGCTTTGGTGGGTGATTGCCTAGGCCTTGGATCTTTGCAGGGGAATGGGTGGTTGTGGTTAAAAGGAGAAAAAGAAATGGAGACAAGAGAGGATGGAGGTGATGGCCTAGGCAAAGTGGTTGAGCGGCTTGGCCATGTAGTGTGTCAGCACAAAGAACCAAAGAGAAATAAAGGGAAAGAAAAAAGGAAAGAGAAAAAAAAGCCCAGAATTTTTTTTGGCTTTTTCATAATTTTCAAAAAAGAAAAACAGAGAGAAGAAAAACTAAAGAAGGAAAAGAGAAAATTATGTACAAAAGAAAAAGAAAAGGGATAAGTATCGGTTACCTACCGACGAGGGTTCGGTTTTTCTGTCCTGAACGAGACATTCTCCATCTTCAATCTTTCTTCGCCTCCAGCGTGGAAGGAGAATTTTCCACGGTAGGAGCAGCTTCTTTCTTCCGCCAGACTTGTTTCGTCTTTTTGGGCTTGGCGGTGACCTTTTGCTCTTCCTTCTGTGGCTCGTTCTTCTTTTTCTTGGGCAGCTTGGGCGGTGTCTTCTTAGTTGTCGTGTTGACGGCTTGAACCGCCAGCTTGCCTTTCCTGGTGCATTGGATACACCTTGACCTTCTGCACAGTAAAGTTAGTGCCATAGAAAATGCGTACCTGGTTGCATTGTTCCACCTGCGGCCTGAAGTCGAACTTCTCATCCCAACCATTGATGTTGAGGTGGATTTTTCCGGCCCCAACATCAATGTTGGCGTTCGCAGTGCTCGGGAATGATCTTCCCAAGATTAGAGGCGTCTTTGCATCAACCTCCATGTCAAGCACCACGAAATCCACCGGGACAAGGAAATTCCTTATCAGGATTGGTACGTCCTCCGCAATTCCGGCCGGGTATCGGACGGATTGGTCGGCAAGCTGCAAACACATGGCCGTAGGGCAAAGCATATGGAAACTGAGTTTATCATACACCACCTTAGGCACGACGCTCACGCTTGCCCCTAGATCACAGAGGGCATTTTTGAAGTGCTGGGCTCCTATGGAACACAGGATGGTTGGACATCCAAGGTGCCGCTTCTTCTCAGGCAGACTGTTCAGGATGACGGCGCTGCACTCTTCTGTGAGCTTAATCACTTCGGTGTTGGGCAGCGGGCGCTTGTTGTTGAGGATGTCCTTCAAGTAGTGTAATATTGACATAAAGTTTCTTGATTACCTCAGCAAACTTGCCGAACTGCTCGTCCACCGTTGGCTTCCTCTCGCGCGGAGGAAACGGCAGCACCATGGTATCATAAAACTCATGAGGAGCTTTGTGAGGCTCCTTCATTTCTGCTGTTGCTTCCTCAACTTTTTCCTCATCCTCAACCTCCGGTTCGGCCTCCTTCCCTGCAACACTAGGATTTGGGGGGTCTTGGGTAGACTTCCCGTCCCTAGTGGTAACTGCATTCACAGACTCTTTTGGGCAAGGTTCCGGCTGAGCCAGCAACTTGCCCGTGTTGGGTGGTGTGAAAGAAGCGGACAGCTGAGCTATTTGGGTTTTCAGCATTTTATTGTGGCTCAGCTGACTTTGCAGGGTGGTGGTAACAACCTCTAAGCGGGAGTCTATACTCTCAAGGATTTTATCAGTAGAAAGGAACTGTCTACTGATATTATCATTGATCTTTCTCTGACTAAGCTTGAAATCCCGAAAAGAAAGTTCACTACGAGAAAAGTTCCCGGTGTTACCTGAACCTTTGTTGTAGGAGAAGTTGGGCTTGGAATCCCATCCAAAGTTTTGCTGAGGACGGAACCCACTATTGGTGCTGTTGTTGAGGTAGTTCACCTCTTCTCCCTGAGTTGTTGGGCAGCTCGTGCCTATGACACCCCATACTCCCGTAGGAGAAGGACTGTCGCCACAGGATCTACTCGAGAGACATCCGACGAAGCGGACGTACATTGTACACACAGTAACTCAACATTCGCGTATTACAAAGTTACATTTACATAAATATGATCTTTATTACAAGCCAATGATAGAGAAGTTTATACATAGGTCTTAGAACTTCAATTACAAACTTGGAATCCAAAATACATAGCTGGTTCTCCAGATACAAGAGAAGATATAGAAAGAGGTACAACTGATGTTCTGACTTCAAATTACAATACATAGAAGTTCAGGGATTGATACAACGAAATTATACATAGCGGAAGCGTTCGTCGAACTCTCGAACAAAGGTACTATCTAACAGTAATCATGGCTGCCCAGGCCATGACTCAGTCCTCAGCTCCGTGAGACGGCGACGAGGGAACCCACTCCAGCGTCCATCCCTAAGGGTCCTCGTCAAGCGGAGCAAACGGTCCCGCACTCTCGAAAGGAACTTGCTCGAACTCTGCTCACCAAACAAGAAAAAAACAACAACGACAAACACCTGAGTTTCTATTAAACTCGCAAGACTTATCCGAGGGTCTAGCTACACATACATGCAGGGGGTTGACCTGGCTCAACTGGATAAACTTTGCAAAACAGCACCTAGACTTAGTGGTTTCAACACTTAACTCTAAGCTTGCTTGACACAACAGTTACAAAGTAACTTTAGTTATCAACTTGACAAACAAGGTTCACAAGCAACTTAGTTTATCAACACATAAAGATCATATATCATTCGCTTGTTACTATGTTGCAATCTGCTCGAGACAAGAGGTACTCATAACCGCGAGGGACGGCGATATGCATCGATTTACCTTCTGCAGGAGAAACCCAAGGTGCACGACATACGTATCATTGAAGACCACGTATGGCTACCTTTCACGAGATTGTCAGAGTGTCGATCCGGGCCATCACTCCGAATGTATGACTCTCCCCGCGACCACAATACCTCGGGTCCGAGGTTAAGACCATACACTCTCCAAACCTTCACAAACCCGTGCATCCACCATGTGTACCACTTCGCACAAAGTGATGGGTGGTCGTCCAACACTGCAACGCTCAAGTTACTAGGTTTCACAGTTCCCATAATAAAGTTATGCACTTGGTACTGTTCAAAACTTGCTCGCGGAGTCACAACGATCCTCAACCAACCGACGGGTCTACATGTGCGAGGTCTTCACCCCCGCCATATGCCTAGTGTTGGCGGTTCTTATGCGATAAAATTAAATTCATTAATTCCGCAAGCGCACGGATCACCATTGTAGCATTTCACCTTGGAGTATTCCAGGGTTATCGTATTTATATTTCCGCAGGGAAGTAGAGCAAAAGGGAGCTGAACAGTAGCAATGCACTGGATAATTTGGAGAAAGAAATAATGTATCAACTATACTTGAGACGGGGGTAAGATAGGCATGATATATATGGGTGGCACACACATCCTCAAATCCAAGGTAATAAAAGAAAACTGTAGTATACATTTGGGAGAGCAACGAGATAGAGCTAAGGCTACCTGTACGTTTACCTAGTATTTACTCTTTCTAGTAGTCTAATCTACAAAGGTTATCTACTCTAGTTAAGATCACACACATACAAGTCATGTCGTTTCGGGGCACACACGTGCTAGGTCAACCGATGATGCTAGTTCAAACCTAGGGAACCGTATGCTATAATTAAGACCCTGCTGAGTCCAACCCGGACGTGGTGGATTACAGAGACCGGTGCAGCTGTCACATACACTCGCGGCTACCATCCTCCGTGGGGCTGGGTGCCAAACGTGCATAGGCCAAGTTCTAAGCGCCATGCTTACAACCCGCCTAGAGGATCTACTCTTGATCAACGGAGCAGTCCTATCTAAGAATGAACAAGCACAGATTTCACACGACGTCATCTCCGACGACGGCACTCTCTCGTACTCGCTATTCCAACAATCACGAATCCCACAACAAGACTTCTACGAGTACTTACTTAACGAATAAATAAACTAAATAGAAAAGAATTACTAGAAAGAAATAAATAAAGATAAAACTAATTATATAATAAAATAATATCTCAAAAGAGTAAGATACAAAGAACTATACCGAACTCCGAGAATACTCCGGAAGCCCGAGAGAGCTCTCACTCTACTCTACTCTACTCTAACTCCCAAAGCTACTACTAAACTAATGAACACTTGGATGAAATGTGATGGTGAGAGTTGCTTCGGAGGCCGAGGGGTCCAATTTATAGCTTGTGAAGGCGGTGGGAGCACCCTGGCCGAAGCTGGAGAGGCGGTGGCGACAAAGTCGGCCGGCCGGCCTAGGGGGGTGGCCGGCCGGCCATCCCCTGTGGCGGTTTGCCATCGACTTGCTCCTGGACGCTCCAGATCACTCCCTGAAGGCGGTCTGAAGGTCGGTTCCTTGCTGGGGTCGGCAGAATTGCAGTGAGGGCCAGGTTAAGGCCCAAATGGCCCACCTTCTAGAATGGCGGTGCAAATCTGCTGGGCTGGCCTTGTATTATGCGTCGTGGATTAGTTTCCAGCCCACTGGAGGAAGCCCGGGGCCTGCGGCCACCAGGTGGGGCCGGCCGGCCTAGGGTGGGGCCGGCCGGCCAGGGATTTTCCCTGGCTGGGCTCACTTTTCTCCATTATTCACTCCTGCATCCAAATATCACCAAAACCTGTGGAGTAGCATTATTCCTAACGACTACGCACAAAATCTTGGTGTTATGCATTTATTTACCGGTAGGGTGGCGGTCAAATCATGATTTAACGACCGCCAACACCTAGCACCCGCCTGGTCTCAGCTTTTGTCATCAACGTTTAGAGAGGTTAACCTAAACTCCGAGCGGTGCTTCACCACTCGACTTCTACCGAGACTTATCACTAGCATAGCAACTAGTCGAAAGCTTTTACTTAACTTAACAGACAAGGAACCCTAGGGAAAAGTAATGCAACTAGGTTTCAAACAATTCCTGAAATTGCTAATGCAAACAACCAAGCAACCTATCCTAGGTTTTGGTTTGAATTTGAAAACATAGGAGTGACGGTGCTTGCCTTGGTGCTGGGAAGGATTAGTGAAGTCCTCAGGAGTCACTTCTGCTTCTGGTCCTGCCTGCTCGTCCTCGATCCCTAGATGATTCAATGCAATGCAAAAGTTACAAAACTGAAGAACAGCAAGGAGTATGAGAAATTCATGGAATTTTCTCAACAAATAGGAAATGAGGTCTTAAAGGCACATTGGAGTACATTTAAGAACCTAACATGCTAGTTTATATCAAATGGTTCTTGATAACCAAAAGGAAACTATTTTATGCATGAATCCAGAAACTTAACCTAGCATGGTTCTGGAATACATAAAAGAAAGAAAAATGACATGCATAACTGGAAATGCATCACAATGTATTATGGAATACATTTATGCAATAAGGAAATAAAGTATTTATAAAAGCAATTAAACAAGACATAAAGGATTAAAATGCATAAAGTTGAAATTAGGACAGATATGGCAAAAAGGGTCATCCCAGGGGTCCAACATGTCAAAAAGAACATTTTGGCAAAATTTGGTAATTTTTTGGAAAATATTGTTTTACTAATTTTGAGAAAAGATCAAAATGCCTTTTCTAGGTCCTTTCTTTGTTTAAATTTTTAAACAGGACTAAACTAGCAAAATCCTTAAATTAGTTAGACTTTCTAGAAACTAGGGTTTTAGAGAAGTTCATGAGACTTGGAATTGGAATTTTTGAACAATTCATTTGGGAGATATGAATTTTCAAAGATTGAAACACTTCTGAAATTTCTCTGAAATTTCTTATTCTGATACACTTTTCCAATGCATAAATAATTGCCTTAACTTCTCCAAATTGCATGTGTGTGAGCACTGTTGGAAAGTGGACATTTCAAAGTTTTCAAAAAAAATCGAGGGTGGGTACGGCGGCCACACACTGGAGCCGGTCATCACCGGCGACCCGATGATGGCCTCCAGATGACCCGCCGGTGGAGCCGAACACTCTAGCTTCACCCCAGCCATTGTGGGGGGGGGGGGGGGGGGGGGGGGGGGGGGGAGTACTATGGTCGACACACCCCGTATGGACAAGTCCCAGGATCTTTTGCAAGGTTCCTACAAGAAAATGGCATAGTAGCCCAGTAGTCTACACCGGGCGAACCGCAACAAAATAGAGTAGCGGAAAGGCGTAACCGTACGTTGATGGATATGGTGCGCAACATGATGAGCTATTTCACGCTACCGTTAAGTCTGTGGATGGAGGCGTTAAAAACCGCTATCTACATTCTTAATAGAGTACCTAGCAAATCGGTGCCCAAACACCGTATGAGCTATGGACAGGAAGAGTGCCTTCACAAGCTCACCTACACGTGTGGGGGAGTCGTGCAGAGGCTAAAGTATTTAACTCAAGCCTGGGTAAATTGGACCCATAGACAGTGAGTTACCATTTTATTGGCTACCCTGAAAGATCGAAAGGATATCGTTTTTACTGTTCAGATAGACATACAATGATTGTAGAAACGAGACACGCCGTCTTCTTGGAGGACGAAATGATAAGGGCCCTCCTGTGCTCATGAAGGACCCTCCATACAACTCATGAAGGACCCTCCTGTGCTCTCAAGGAGGTAGCTAGGGTTCCCACGCGACAATCTGGGTGGAGAGAGAGAGAAGTTGCTCACCGGAGAGGAAGAGCGTCCGTGAATGGTGGAGGCGGCGGTGGAACAAGGGTGTAGCGGCGTCTCGGCTCGATCAGTTCTTGCTCGCTGATGGACTTGCTTCCAGGGTTTGTGCGTGTCCCAGAGGTGGTCAGAGAGAGGAGGGACCGAGCTGCTATGCCACCTTGCACTCCTGTCCGGAGGAGCTCAGCCTCGAGCTTGAAGCGGCAGTGGCGGCTCACCGTTCGCCCGAGAGGAGGAAGGAGCGGCAGCGCTGCGACTTGGGCTTCGTTCTTGGTCAAGTGGAGGAGTGAATGAGGGAGAGAGGAGATGCTCTGCCCCTGGGCTCGAAGAACAGGGGAAGGACCGAGGTTGGCCGGCGGCAGGGTGGGCAGCGGCCTGCTGCTACTGTAGCAACACTGCTCAAGTGTTGAAATTCTGAATTTCCCTTGACTTCCAGTCTGCTCCACTGTTCAGCTAAATATCTGGTGTTTCCTTGCTCTACAAATCCTGAAATTTTTCTGGCGTGCTCCGAATAACATTTGCAACACTTTTCCTATCATCATCTCATGCATTACTGTGACGTCCCGCCTCCACGAGGCCGGGCCCGCACGCCTGGCAGCTCTCTAGGATCTCAAGACTGTCCCCACAGACCAACACACGTCTTTTCTGCGCACTTTGTCCTCACTCGTGCACACCCGGGAAGGACTTCCCGGTCGGTCACCCATCCGAAATTGCTCCGGGTCAAGCACGCTTAACCCCGGAGTTCTTTCGAGATGAGCTTCCGGAAAAGAAGTTGCAACTGTTGGTATGAGTATTCTTATCAATCCTATTAAGCCCTGGGCCAGGATGTTACAATTACTTGCTTCCAAAAATACATGCAAAATTGGAAAAGCAGGGCATCAATCTGACTTTAGGGAATTTTTAGAGCCGTTAAATCTTTTCCAAAAATTATGTCAAAATTCCCAAAATTCTCTCTTATGATGCTCAAAGAGATTCTGCAAAAAGATTGGGGGCACTTCCATACAAAAGTTTGGAGATATGACATTGCTCTAGAAATTGGAATTTATGGAATTAAACTTTGAATTTCCAAATGGCCTTTTATTTGACTTAGTCAAATTAAGCTTTTTGGAAAATCAACAATGTAATTCACTGTTCACATGCCAATTGTGACATGGGATGTCACAGATACTTTGTGCCAAGAGAGCGGTTCAGTTGACCAGTACGGATGGAGCCAAGGTCGAGTACATGGCAGCCCCATCTACAACCAGCTCAGTGGTCTTGAATCAAGCGGAGGCTGTCCCGATACAGGAGATGCGAGTGGTGTGCGATTACCCGGATGTGTTCCCAGACGAGCTTCCAGGTATGCCACCCGATCGCGACATTGAGTTTTCTATTGAACTAGTACCAGGGACTGCTCCCATATCTAAGCAGCCCTATAGAATGTCGGTTGATGAGTTAGTAGAGATGAAGAAGCAGCTACAAGAGTTGCTGGCAAAGGGCTTCATTCGTCCTAGTTCCTCGCCATGGGGAGCGCCCGCACTCTTCGTGGAGAAGAAAGATAAGACCCAACGGATGTGTGTAGACTACCGAGCTCTCAATGAAGTCACCATCAAGAACAAGTATCCGTTGCCTAGGATCGAGGATTTATTCCACCAGCTGAAAGGAGCATGTGTGTTCTCAAAGATCGATCTGCGATCCGGATATCATCAGTTGAAGATCAGACCCTCGGATATCCCGAAGACAGCATTCCGGACCAGATACGGACTTTACGAGTTCACGGTGATGTCCTTCGGACTCACGAATGCCCCTGCATACTTTCATGTATCTCATGAACAAGGTGTTTATGGAGTACCTCGACAAATTCATGGTAGTCTTCATCGATGACATCCTGATATTCTCCAAGAATGAAGAAGAACATGAGAAGCATCTGAGGATGGTCCTGGAGAAACTACGGGAACACAAGTTGTACGCTAAGTTGAGCAAGTGCGACTTCTGGTTGAAAGAAGTGGCGTTCTTAGGCCACGTCATCTCCGCTGGAGGAGTGTCAGTTGATCCAGGCAAGGTGAAGGACGTGTTAAACTGGAAACCACCGACAACAGTAACGGAGGTCAGAAGTTTCTTGGGATTGGTGGGGTACTACCGACGATTCATCAAGGATTTCTCCAAGATCGCCAGACCCATGACCGAGTTGCTAACCAAGGATAAGCATTTCCAATGGTCACCAAAATGCCAAGCCAGTTTTGAAGAGTTGAAGCGAAGATTGACGTCAGCCCCAGTACTAGTACTGCCGGACGTCACTAAAAGCTTTGATGTGTACTGTGATGCATCGAAGCAGGGGCTTGGATGCGTACTCATGCAAGAAGGTCAAGTGGTTGCATATGCCTCACGTCAGTTACGGACACATGAACAGATATATCCAACTCATAATCTAGAATTAGCCGCTGTGGTGCACGCACTAAAACTCTGGAGACACGATCTACTGGGTCATCGATGCGAGGTGTACACAGATCCTAAGAGTCTGAAGTACATTTTCACACAAGTCGACCTTAACATGAGGCAAAGACGCTGGTTGGAGTTGATAAAGGACTATGACATAGGCATCGACTACCATCCGGGAAAGGCCAACGTAGTTGCCGATGCCCTCAGCCGGAAATCCTTCTGTAATCGGATTCTATTCCAGACAACACCCCCGGAGTTTGAGTCAGGAGCCGAACCAGTAAAGCTCAGATTTCTGAACACTGTTACAGATATGGAAATAGAGCCCACATTGCTGAAGGAGATACGGGAAGCACAACGAGATGACGAGAAGATAAATGAGATCCGGGAACTCATCAAACGAGGGAAGACGAATGAATTCACGGAAGACGAAGGCACTATCTGGTACGGGAAGAGGATATGCGTACCGGCTCAAAAGCATATCCGCGAGATGATCCTAAAGGAGGAGCATGAGTCTGCTTACTCTATTCATCTGGGAGGCAACAAGATGTATCAAGACCTGAAGACTCAGTATTGGCGGTATGGTATGAAGCGCGATGTAGCAGACTATGTCGCCACATGCGACACCTGTCAGCGAGTCAAGGCAGAACATCACCGACCTGTTGGGTTACTCCAACCCCTGACGATTCCAGAATGGAAATGGGAAGAAATCGGTATGGACTTTATAGTTGGATTACCTCGTACACAATCAGGGTACGACTCCATATGGGTAATAGTGGACCGCTTGACCAAGGTCGCTCACTTCATCCCAGTGAAGACAACTTATACGGGAGCTAAGCTAGCAGAGTTGTACATGTCGAGAATAATATGCTTGCATGGTGTTCCCAAAAGGATAGTCTCAGATAGAGGTACCCAGTTCACCTCGCGATTTTGGGAGAAGCTGGTACCAGGTTGAACTTCAGCTCCGCGTACCACCCCCAAACAGATGGACAAACTGAGAGAACCAATCAGATACTGGAAGACATGTTGAGAGCCTGTGCCCTAGAACATGGCGGAAGTTGGGATAAGAGTCTCCCCTACGCCGAGTTCTCCTACAACAACAGTTACCAAGCAAGCATCAACATGGCACCGTACGAATTCTTATACGGATGGAAATGCCGATCGCCATTGTTTTGGAATGAGTTAGGAGATAATAAAATCTTTGGACCAGATGTGTTGAAAGAAGCAGAAAACCAGGTGAAGCTTGCTCGCGAAAACCTAAAGGTCGCTCAAACCAGACAGAAGAGCTATGCGGATAACCGAAGGAGAGAGCTAAGCTTCGAGATTGGAGACTTCGTATACCTCAAAGTCTCACCCATCAGAGGACTTCGCAGATTCAAGGTAAAAGGAAAGTTGGCACCCCGATACATTGGACCCTTCAAGATGCTCGCTAAGCGAGGAGAATTGGCATACCAGCTTGAGTTGCCTGAGCATCTATCCGCCGTCCACGATGTATTCCATGTATCCCAGCTAAAGAAATGTCTGCGAGTGCCGGAAGAGCAGTTACCGGTGGAAGAGGTAGAACTCCGGGAGGACCTCACCTATGCGGAACAACCCCTCCGAATCCTGGAAGTGTCGAAACGGGTCACAAGGAACAGGGTCATCCGAATGTACAAAGTACTATGGAAGCACCACACCGAGGCAGAAGCAACGTGGGAACGAGAAGAAGATCTGAAGGCAGAATTTCCCCATCTCTTTTCTGATCTGTCCGAATCTCGAGGGCAAGATTCACCTTAAGGGGGGTAGGTTTGTAACACCCTACTTTTTATAAATAGCTAAAATGGCCAATTAATTGCATTACCATAATTAGCAATAGGAAAATTTTTCTAAATTTTATAAATAATTTGAGCATCTTCATATTTATTTTGTTCATGGCATCATGGCATTATAGTTGCATTGCATCGTAACGCGTAGTAGATTTTAAAAGAATTAAAAATGAGTAGAAAAGATATAGGATAGAAGTTTGAAAAAGAATAAAAAGAAGAAAACCTGTTTTTCTCTCCCCCCCCCCCCCCCCCCCCCCCCCCCCAAACCGGCCCATTCCTTTTTCCTCTCTCCCCCTCTCCTTTCTTTTCAGCCGGCCCACTCCTTCTCTCCCTTCCCCTCCCTTTTTCCTTTTTCGGCCCGGCCCCTTTCCCCTTTTCTTTTCCTCCCCGCGGGCCTCCTCTCTTCCTCCTCTCTCTCGGCCCAGCCTGCCTGGCCTCTCTCTCTCTCGCGTCCTGGGCCGCCCCCATCCCTCCGCTCTGCTCGGCCCGACCGCACCACCGAGCCCACGCCGCGCAGCGCCCCGCCTCCACTCGCTGGCATGCGGGCCCCGCCCCTGCTCCTCTCCCCCGTCGCGGCATCACCGCGCCCCGGCTGGAATTCCGCCGGGATCCCACGGAACCCCACCGCGTCCCGCTTCTTTCGCCGCATCCCCGACCGCCGGCAGCGCCCGGAGATCCCGCCGGCCCCTTTACTGCCCCTCGCCGCGGCCACCTCCTCCCCGGCCCTATAAAATGGGACCCCGACCCCCCCTTCTCACCACACCGCTCCCCGTCGCCCTCCTCCACCCTTCAGCCCCGTGCAGCGCTTCTCCGGTCTCCGCCGCCTCCGCCCGAAGAAGCCCGGCCGCCCCCGTCGATCGGAGCTCCGGCGAGGTCTCGCCGAAGCCTCCGTCTCTCTCTTCTCCGCCGCCCGGCCGAACCGAACCACCGCCGACCAAACAGCCGCCGCCGGTGAGTCCCCCGTGCCGCACTACCCCTCCCCGGCTAAACCCCGCCTCCCCTCACGCCTCGGAGCCGCCGACGGTGATGCTCCGGCGAGCGCGCCGCCCCGAGCCGCCGCCCCGAGCCGCCGACCCCCCACCAGCCAATCTCGGCCGTCGGAATGAGGACCGACGGCCCCGATTAGATCGGGCGTACCGGTTGGTACCCGGTCCACCGTAGACCGGTGGACCGACGGTCCCCGCGCGGTCCACAGCCCCGTGGACCCGGTCCACAGGCATTTTTTTTATTATTTGGAAAAATTCCCAGATCCCGCATATTTTGCAAAAAGGCCCCCGGCTTTTCTGGAAATTGCGCGTGCAGTTCAAAGTTTTTGAAAACAATTAAATTTCTAACCCTGGAGGCTATAGTTAATTATGAATAGGTCCCTGGTTTTTTTCAAACTTGAATAACTTTTGATCCGTAACACCGATTTAGGTGATTCTTGCGCCAAAATTCTCGTAGAAGCATAAACTTTGCATCCATGACATGTTCATATTGAATTCTTCACTGTTACATACCTGTATTGATGTTTGTTTACTTTTTATGCATCGTTCTTCGCGCATACAGAAGAGTTTGTTCAAGAGCCGCCGTTTGAGGACTTCCAAAACGAAGAATTTGAAGTTTTCGAGCAGCCACCCGCGCAGGAAGAAGGCAAGTGTCCTTGACACATTTTGCGCCCATCTTCTTTTCTATCTGAATAATACTTGCATGCTAAATTTGAACCCCATGTGTCAATCTTGTTCCATACTTGTCCTTGTCACCGTGGGTTTTGGTAGCTATAGGTTGGGTACGTCACGCTAGGCTTCTTGGTCATAACTAAATCTTTACTTTTACATGTTAATCCTGATTAATGTTCCACTGGAATTAAATTTATAATTGGATAAAAGCTGCGGTGTAGCAACATGGCTTAGGATCCGACGATCGGTATGGTTGGGAACTGAGTCCGGGGTGGAGCCGGCAGTTCCGGGACTATGGCGGGGGTTTACCGGTGGTCCCTTGGTTAGAGGCGGAATCGTCTAGATCTTTTCAAGGACCGGTTCCTGGAGCAGCCACCCATGATAACATCGTACAGCCACGAGCCTATATGGGTACGGCTTGGCATAGGATGTAGTGGACAACAGTTCTGTACGCGAGAGACGATGGATCTTGGACTGCGGCGACGGTTTAGCGCCAGTGCAAGATGGCCCAAGAGGGGGCCGCTCGGGCGGCGTCCCGAGGTGTGAAACCTTAGGGCGAGCGTACAGTCTGGTGGAAGCTATTGAAAAGCCTTGAAGTGATCTCCGGGCCACACACCCAAGGAAGTGTGTACGTGCTGCGCGAGCACAGGCATAATGGAGACTTCTAGTCACCTGGAAACAGGGGACGGAATCACTTCTCGTGGGGAAATTTGTACAACCTCTGCAGAGTGTAAACTGTCTTGACAGCCGTGCTCACGGTTATGAGCGTCATGGATCCTCACACGATTAGGGGGTGTTTTGGTCGGTGCTTGGCTTGGTTGGCTTGTTGGTTGTCACATGCTTAGTAGTTAGGTTGCTTACATTAAAATGAACTAGTAATAGGTGCTTCCCATGCTTAAAACCTTTGTTAGCTGTTCTTGTTAAGGCCTGCATGTCATCTTTTTCCCCCACTTGCTGAGTACTCTATGTACTCAAAGCTTGCCCAAACCAATGTTGTTCAGAACCGGCACAAGAGTGGGTGCAACCCGAAGGTGACGGTGCGGAGTACTAGGTGGTGGTCTTCCAGTCGATGCCTGTGGGATGGACGACTACGCTTGCTTTCGTATACCGCTGCATGCTTGTACTCTTCTTTTAGACCCACGAGTCATTATGTAATAACTTCGAATTATGTAATAATTCTCGGATATGGCTGTAATACTCTATTTTTTACCATTGATGATGTCACGCATGTGTGTGTAACTTGATCCTGGGTACACATACGCATGCGCCTGTTTTGTTATTAAAATAGGCGTGACAGAAATGGTATCAGAGCCATATCGACTGCAGGACGCCAGCCTAGTTAGACCCGGTCGATTTTAAGCATATATTTTCTAACCCTTGCCTTTATAAAAACTATTTTCAAAAATTTCCTTGTATACTACCTTGATACTTTCTTTATCTTGCTAAATTACGTACACTCTACCTCTTCAAACTTGTTGATGGCCCGCGTCAGACAAACAGCCCGCAAGTCCGTCTCCAGCAAGTACACGGGTCTTCGTCTCGCCCCCAAGACCGTTGAGCAGGAGCCTCAGGAGGATGTTGAACCTATGGAGCCAGAAGTGCCTGAGGAGGAGCCTCGGGAGTATTCTCTGGAGAATCACCTCAGAGGAAGAACCGATGAAGACAATGATGAAGAAGAGGACCCTGAAGAACCTGAGGAGCCAGAAGAATCAGAGGAACCTGAAGAGCCAGAAGAATCGGAGGAGCCAAAAGAGCCAGAAGAGCCCAAGAAACCAGCTAAGGGCCAGGAGAAGGAAACAGTCTTCCGCCATGCTGAGCTGCTCCGCTCCTACGGGAAGGAGGCTGGGAACAATGGGATCACACTCCGTGACCTGTTGTTCAAACTCGGCAACATCACCCAGCCTCTCTACATCAGCAAGAAGGTCTCTCGCCCCAGGCGAGAGGAATGGTACTCCACTGTCATCATCTTTGATGGGGACAGTGTCGTGAGCACCCATCGCAGCCCCACTCCCAGGGACACTCGTCAGGGCGCTGACTCAGATGCTGCATGGAGGGCCGTCACCAGTCTGAACCATACCTACCGCAAGAAGCTGGCGCCCACCAACTTCGCCTACGTTCCCTTCCGGAAGCCTGGACAGGAGGAGCTCGCCACCGCTGCAGTGGCTAGCCATGTGACTTCTTCAGAGATGGCTAGACTCAAGGCCACCGCCCTGGATCTCGGGAACACCGTGAAGGCACTTCACCAGGAGAACCGCTAGCTGAGGAAGAGACTGATTGGACGTGAGACCTACCTGAGGGCTCACATCAGACTGAGGACTGGCGAGGCCAGTGAGCTTCGCGAGTCCGACACCAGGACTTGGACCGCCAACTCCCTGCTGCCTGACCACGACGACAGCTCTTCAGAGGAGTCTGCCCCAGATGCCGCTTCCCAGACTTAGGAGTCCCTTTCTGGTCGAGTTGTAATAAACGTTTAGATCGTATTTACTTTTAAAGAGTGGTGTGCTGAACTGTTTGCTGCTTGGTGTGTGGATGTGAGCTGTAGTTGCTTCGGCACCTTGTCTACAGCCTCATCCTTTGCTTGCTTAAATCAAAGTTTTTATCATTCCTTGATGCATATAGATGGGGTTCTTAATTCTCTGGATAATCCCTCTGGGTGTGGTCCGACAAAGGCATCTCTGATATGCACATCTGAGGGTATCCTGCCACCTGTAGGTCTGCGAGGTGGTCCGAGATCATAAGCTCTATCTTGTAGACTCAGCTCGTAGGCAGCAAATCCAAAGCACCCGAAGAAATCCTCTCTGTAGATGAAGTGGGGCTCACTGTTATACATGAACCATATGTGAGACCTGTCGGGTGCTATCCAAAGAGAAGCAAAGAAGTCAATCACCATGTTTATACTGTATCTCATGGCCTGGGTGATCAACTCCTCGATCCTGAGAGATAAGAGAAGTACTCCCGGACATCCTGCTGTGTTGCTGCTGCTAAGTCAGGAAGGGTCAGGTATATGTGATCCGCTAAGAAAGCTGCCTGACCCTTCTCCTCAAGCCTCATCCTCAAAGCTCTCCTCAGCCTGCTCTGAAAGGGTGTCCACATAGGCTGTGGTAAGTCAGGATGGCTAGCTCCCATCCTCTCAGCAGGTACCCACTCCTCAAACTTGGCCTTGCTCCTAGCCTTCATCCTGTAGGTGGACATCTTGAGGACTCCTAGTGCAAGAGTCTCCTCATCCTGGTTCTTCCTGCACATCAAGCATGGGCAGGAAGGATCACCCTCAATATGCTCCCTGTCTGACTCTTGTACTGGCTCAGAGGTCTTCTTCTTGCTCTCATTTGCAGTTCTCGACGGCTCTCTAGGTCAAGTCTGAGAGGCCGGAGGTGGCTGCGAAAAGGTCTCTGAGGAGAATGGGGTAGGAGCTGTCCTCTATCTCTGGGACCTCCTGGGAGGCTCCCCATGGCTGCTAGCTGCAGCTGCTGTACCCTCTCTGATATGTATGCCAGAACCTCTCCTCCTCTGTCTGAGACTAGCAAGAGTCTCCTCCTCCTCTGCCTCCTGTCTGTCCAGCATCTCTGCAAGTCTGGCAGCTGCCTCTGTATCAGGATCTGCGTATCTGAGCCTCTTCTTCTTGGGAGGCTCTTCAATCACCTTGCCCTTTCCTTTGTCGCGTCCCATCACTGACACTGCACCATAATAGGTAAAAGAAGGATGAGGTATGGAACCTATATATAGCACTAAGAGGCTGAAGCACTAGATAAGATGAAACGTATGAAATCCTGGCGCTAAAAAGAAGGACATGATCACACGACAAAATATACAATTTTAAACAACGGTGATCATCAACTATGAGGAGTGTATGGACATCTAGGTTTGCATATGAGATATGGAGTAAAACATGCAACCTAGTGAGAGGTGGAACCCTAGTAGCATAGAATATGAGCAATTAAGGCTACTAGGTTATTTATGCAACTAAAAGGTAAAACTTTTGAACTTAAGTTGCATAAACTTGACCTTGGGCATAATAGTGGATGGAAAAATAGGTACATTGCCCTAAATCAACAAGGATGAACTAGTAGCATGAGTATTTGAAAGAAATCAAAGCTACTAGATTATTGATTGTGCATAAAAAATGGAATTTTTAGAGGGAATTGCACAATTAATTAAATTAGGGCACAAGATGATATGAAACGATGATCAAAAGCCCTAATTGGCAAGGAACATCCTAGGGGCACCGAATTTCACCTCGGGAGAGCAGTCGATCGTCGAGGAGGTGCGAAATCCGGTGGGCAGCCCTAGGACGGCCAGCAGCGGCGGTTCTGCTCGTCCTCTTGGTGGCGCGCAGGGAGCAAGGGAGCAAGGGAGAGCACGGCGCACTAGTGAGGGCGGTGGCGCTGGGGCGGCGCACGGCGGTCGGCGGCGAAGGGGCAGGGTACGGCAGCGGCGGCGACGGTCGGCTCGAGCAAATGAAAACGCCGTTGCCTCCTTCGATTGTACGGTGCCCTAGTCAAACAACGGATGGACGGCCATGTTTTGATCAAGGAGAAATCGACGGCCGAGATCGAGTCTGGAAACAGAGTCCCGAATTTTTCTTTCCAGGCTGTAATTTACGGTGCCTCTGTTTCTCAACGAGGCCCTCGGGGATTAACCCCGCACTGTAACTTACGGTCAAGGGGACCATAATTTACGGTGAACACACTGCACAAAGACTCCAGAGAGGCTCTCAGCTGGAGCTCTGCACCGTAACTTATGGTCATGGGGACTGTAACTTACGGTCAGTGTAATTTGCAGGGGCCTCAAAGAGCCTTGCTCTCAGACTGTGGACCGTAACTTACGGTGCCAGCCACCGTAACTTACGGTGATCACATTTTTGGCTGAGTCCAAGGAAATCTTCTATGGTCCATGAGTCCTCACTCAACACTCAAGAAAAACACACTCTTGGACCAAGAAGGGAACTCTCAAACACTCATTTTGCAAATAGTGGCATAAAAGCCTATTAGTTTTGAAAAACTTGCAAAAAGAGCCAATAAGATCCAAATCGAATAAACCGAGAGGAGAAACTCCAAAAAGGGAATGTATGAGCTATTTGTTCTTTGAACCACGCGAGTGGATTTAACCTCGGGATTCGCATGAATATTGCTCAATGGGCATGAAGCGCAATGCTTTTCTTTGGTCTCACTTCACTTGAGATAAGTGTATTCGTATTGATCATGAAGCACTCATTTTTCTCCAAGTGAGACAAGCCTCTCTTGTGTTTCCTATATGATGCATGCAACAAGAATTTGACAAATGTATAAAGGTAAACATGATATGTGGATGCATGCAAGATTACATAAAGGGAAACCTACTTGGTGTCAAGTTTGAACCGGTCTCAAGCTTGCTCACTATAAGCCTCTCCACTTGCCTTGAGAGAAACTGATCCATTCTCAAGCACTCCCCTTAGCTTATAGCTATCTTGAGAGCGTTAGACACCAAACTAATTTTTATGTTCTTTTCTTTTAGTTATATACACATGCATGGATGCAAGACATACTAGTCACAAGAGAGTCCTAAAGTTACCATGCAATGCAAAAAGAAAGAACACAACAACATTTAATACAAGCGACTAGTAGATTTAGTTTGTGCGCGTCTGGCCTGGAGGGTTCGCACCAAAGATACAAAGGTTTATACTAGTTCTAGCAGAATGCCCCTACGTCAAGTGATGCCGCTCGGTGATAAGGACATCTCTAATGACACCCCACTGATCATCACTAAGGATGATAATCCACCAAGGAATGCTGAGGAAGATTGTCTTCCCCACAAAGGTACTCTGGCTCGGGCTAGATCAAAACAACTACAACATGAGGTATGAAGAACAGATCAAGGATTAGTCAGCCACTTGATGCTCAAGGAGGACAAGTTGAAGTCGACAGTGTTGATGCTCAGGTTCTGACTTCCAACTTCACAACAAATTCTGTATCATCATGGGAGTTTCTACCCGAAATGTTATACATGGATGGAAAGCTCTTAAAGTCTACTTTCATCTGCAACAGACGGTGCATCCGTTGGATTTTTCTAGAGAAAGTTATGGCTGTTTTCGTGAAGACAGTCATAGAGCTATGCAATTTGGGCCAACTCATGTATTTTCGATTTGGGTTTGTTTGAAGGGCCCCCAACCCAACTAGGAGGGATGTTCCTAGTATAAATATCACTTTTATGCCTGGTGGAAACCCTAACCACAAATTAAACTCAGAAAATAGAGAAAAACCAAGTGCTCTTATCCTTAGAATTGTACCATTGCTGCCCCCTTGAGGATTGGGAGTCTTTCTCTACCACTTGTTCTTGTGTTTCCTTGTGATTTGCAAAAGCATCACCTCTACCTTGTGTGGTTCAGGTTTAGGCATCGATCAAAGCGTGTGGTTGGGCGAAATTATTTGTCACATGTGGTTGTTCGAGTAGCTGTTGGTGCCATCGGTTCATCAGGTTGCATGGGTCAAGTTATCCATAAATCCTACGACGAGAAGATCGGGCAAGCCCCGCATCATCTTGGTATTCAGAGCTACGGTTTCCTCGGTAGGATCTTTACCCTTAGTTGCTCCTATTGTTTACTTTCCTAAACTGAAAATACCAGAAAAAAATTCTACCACCCATAACCCAATCTGAAATTTCAGTGAGTTTGGTTAAGTTCTAATCCAGTAGATCGAGTTTGATTTCTGAATCTTTGTGTTTCCCTTCGTATTCCAACTCTGATTTATTTTCCCCATTTGTTTCCCGTCAAGATTTGTGTTTCCATTTTCATTCTTGTGTTCTTGGTCAGGTCCATTTTCATCCCGAAATATTTTCGCGAACAGATCTAAAGCTTGAGCACCCTACACCAAAACAAGCATAACTTTTGCCTACGAAATCCATTTTTGGTGTTCTTGAGCTCGTTGGAAAGCTTATTTGATGCTCTATCAGATTATTGCAATCTCAAGTTCTAAATCCTAAATTTTTGTGCCTGTATTCCCACGAAAAGTTTTTGTCTTCATTGTTGATTAAATTTCAGTGTTGAAACCTTGAGTATTGGACTATCTTTTATGTGCACCATATAGCTCAACATCTGAGTTGAGTTCCATTTAAATCAGTAGTACACAGACCATCCTTTGTGAGCACTTTGAACCTATTGAGACTACCTGTTGGTTATTGCTTATGGGCTTTGCACATTGATAGAACTAAAGATTAGTTTGCACATCAACATATCATTGTTATATCCTCGGGTGTGCTGATCTCATTAGCAAGAAGAGCAAAAAAAAGAAGAAGAAAGAAAAGAACAAAAAGAAAAGAAATATCAAGTGCTAAGATCACCACATTGAGTGACTTTGTGTCATATTGTTTCAGTTTCACATATAGTCAACATTTGTGCAAATTGTGTAGCCCTTTCGTTTATGTGAGCAATCAGCTAGCGTCTCTGCACAACTTGTGCAACATTGAGCTTACTTCTTGGGTTAACATTTTAGTTTACCTCATTTCTTTGGTTGCCACAAGTTTCCCCATCTTTGTGCATGAGTTGCTAAACACAATTTTAATATTCATTGCTTTTTAGTTCAGCAACTAAGCTTTGTTATCTTGGTTGGATTGTTACTTAACTTTACAATAGCTTGAAGTTTCAGATTGCATACCACACATATAACCTTCCAAGCTCCACATATAAGCCTATGTTTATGATGCACTGTGACTTTGATTTCGCTTGATCTATCACATTTGTCGTGCCAACTACCACTAAGGTGTGTGCAGCTCACAAATTCAGCAAGGACACATAAGAACTGCAGTGGTAAGGGAAGGCGAGATTGAGTGATTTCCATAAAACCATATAACTTGGATTTTAGTCTCTACTAGTTCACTAACCATGGCAGGTCAAGAAGGAGAGAAGCCACAAAATTTTGTCACACAAGAGCAACTACAGCAGCTAGTGAAAGATTTCAACACACAACTCACTGAGAATATAAACTTAGTTCAAGCAAGCATGGTTGCTGAGGTTGTGAAGGGTTTGAAAGTGAGTGGTACTACAGGTACTCATGAAGAAGAGCTCGATGAGACCGATGAGGAGTATGCAACCCGGTTGCAGCTGGAGGAGCTAAGGAGAAAGAATGCCCATGGGTGTGGGCGTGGAGGAGGAAGAGGTGGTGGTGCCTTTGGCCGAGGAAGAGGCTGTCACGCCCCAAAATTCTAAATTTTGGTTCGTGACTCAACTCCACTGAATTCCACAAATTTTTGCAATAGATTAAAATGTATTTAGAGTTAATTAGGCTTTTATCAATTTATTAGGTAAAAGAATTATTTTCTAAAATAATTTAATTAATATATGTTATAATAATTATTGTTGCATTCATGCCGAAATAGATTGCATTAGGATTTTATTGTGTGGAAAATGCATTTTAAAACTCGAGTAGAATTCGATTAGAATTTTATGGGCAATATAGATAGAATTTAGAAAATAAAACGAAAAAGAAAATAGGTTAGCAAGTTATTAGTTTACTAATTAGAATAGGAAAAATAATAAAACCCTAACCCGGCCCATCCCTTCCTCACCTCAGCCGGCCCAGCCCCTCATCTCCCTCCTCTCCCTCACCATCAGGCCCAGCCGGCCGAGCGGCCCACCTCCCCTCCTTTATGTGGCCCAACCAGCCCTCACGCCCAGCCCAACAGCCCCCTCCCTGGGCCGAGCCTCCCACCGGCCCAAACCCCACAGCCTGCCTCACCACGAGCCGGCCCGACTCCCCCGCGCTCGCGGCCTGCCCCGCCTGCTTCCCCTTCGCCATGCCCAGCACGACATCGCGGCTAAACCGCCGCCTCCACGCTCCCCCCTCCCCCCCCCCCCCCCCCCCCCCCCGGGCGATGTGCCCCGACCGGATGCGAACCCTAGCCGCGTGCAGCCGCCGCCACCTCGACGTGCACGCCCCGCCACCCCCTAGGGCACCGTGCCCTATAAAATGGTGCCCCGGGCCTCGCTCTTCCCTCTCCTCCCCGTGCTGCACCTGTCCCGGCCATCCCGTAGTGCTGCCGCTCGCCATAGCCGCCGCCGCTCCGCGTTGTCGCGTCTCCGCCGCCTCGCACCGCCCCAGGGCTACCCTGTCGAGGCTGTCCACCTCCCAAACCCCTTTGGACACCGCCGTGGCGAGCCCTACAGCCGTATAGCGCCCGGGAGCCATTCTCCGGCGAGCTCCCGTGGAGCATCGTCGCCCTGCGCCGCCTGGTCCACCGTGGACCGGTGCACCGGCCGAGCCCCGCTGTCCACGGCCTCGTGGACCGAGTCCACGGTAATTTTCCTATAGAAAATTAATTCCCACAATCCCTGTTAAATCGTAAAGTTTTCAACTAGGACCCTCTGTTTTATGATAATTGCGCGCACCAATTTCTGTTTTGGAAAAATTTACGTGCTACCCCCTGAGATCTATAGTTAATTATGTTTCCATCCCTCAGGTTTAAATACATAGGAATTTATCTTGTCTTTTAACAAATAACACTTTATCCTTTTCTTTTTTCATAATAAAATAAAATAAATGTTTTAAATTTCAAATCAACTCATTTCATAAAATAAAATATTTAATAATTGTATTTAATAATTTAAAAACAAGTTTCAAATATGTTCTTTTATTATAAAATAGAAGTTAATTCAGAAAGTTCGTTTTACTAATAAAATCTTACTCTTTTCGGTTTTCACATAAATAATTAAAATAAAAGTTTTATTGATAATTTAAAATTAACCTTTTCTGTTTATTATAAATAAATTAATTACTTTTAACCAAGATTTAAATGTATTCTTTTTGTTATAAATGAAGTCACTGTTTTCGCATAACAAGTCAGTAAATATTTTACGCATTCAAAATTGTTTCTTTTCTGTTATTATAAAACAAATTAATTATTTTGGTATTTATTTAAAGAAGATTTAAATCTATTTCTTTTATAAAATAGAATGTTTTACATGATCTATTGTTTTCCTTTCCTGTTATTTGTCAATTAATTATTTCAAACTCTTTATTTAGTATTTTCTTTTACATAAAATAATCAAATAGCTATTTAATTTCCCAAAAGGTTGTTTTTAACTAAACCCCCATGTTTTATAATGTTTACACATAGATCCTTATAAGCCCCTTTTTACCATTTAGTCCCTGAACCTTAAAACCATCGTAACTTTTAGCATGTAGCTCCATTTTTAGTGATTCTTGCGCTCACGCGATCGTAGCGACGAGTAGTATCTTTTAATACAGTTTTCATAATTTTTCATTTTTATATGGTGTACTGTTCTTAGTCTCTTTGTTTCGCTTCTTGCATGTTTGTTTGTGACGGTAATTAGAAGATGTGCAACTCAAGGATCTTGATGAGATGAAGTTGATCAGCAGAGCAACAACTCATGGGAATCAGGCAAGTGCCCTTGATGCATCTTGCGCCTAATTCTTTCTATCTGAATTACTTGCATGCTAGTTTAATATGAATCCTATGTGTCATACCTTTTTGTGATATCATTCCTTGTCGCCTGGGTTTGGGTGTAGTGAGTAAGTTCGGGTACGTCATGCTTAGCTATGTTGTAATCTAGGTTAAAACTTGCAACTGTTAATTTTGATTAATGATGCTATGGAACTTAATGATCATGATGAGGTTTGTTAACTGTGTCCAGAGTGGAGCCGGCAGCTTGGGGGCTATGACGGGGGTTTACCGGTGGTCCCTTGGTTCGAGGCTGAATCGTTTGGATCTTTCAAGGACCGGTTCGTGGAGCGACCACCCATGATTAACCGTACAGCCACGATCCTATATGGGTACGGCTTGGCATAGTATATGGTGGATTTCAGTCCTGTACGTGAGAGACGGAGGACCTTGGGCTATAGCTGTGGGACGACGGTAGCCCAAGATGGCCCAAGAGGGGCCACCCGGGGGGCATCCCGGGGAGTGAAACCTTAGGGTGAGTGTACAGTCTGATTGAAACTATTGAAAATCCTCGAAGTGATCTCCTGGCCACACACCAAAGGAAGTGTGTATGTACTCGGCCAGTACAGGCAACATGGAGACTTTTAGTCAACTAGAAACGGGGACAAAATCACTTCTCGTGGGAAAATGTGTACAACCTCTGCAGAGTGTAAACTGTCTTGACAGTCGTGCTCATGGTCATGAGCGTCATGGGTCCTCACGCAATTAGGGGAAAACTGGATGGTGGTCATGGATGGATGGATGGTGGTTGGTCGTTCTGGATCTCTGGATGGTTATATCACAGTCAGTAAATAGGTTGCTTAAAATTAATGAACTTAGTCATATGTGCTTCTATGCGGTTAAACCATATGTCAGCCTTTCTTCTTTAAGCCTGCATGTCATACTTTCCCGCACTTGCTGAGTACCTTGTGTACTCAAACGTTGTTGCTTCCCTCTTTTGCATTATGCTGCTGTTCAGAAGCCAAGAATGAAGGTGCAACCAATGATGAAGATGATGGAGTGTAGTCTAGGCATGCGGTCTACCGGTCGACTTCCTATGGGAGCTGAAGGACGCCAACGCTTAGATTACTTCCGTTGTAATCTAAGCCGGTCGTCCATCGACCCACCTGCAACCCGGCCCGGGAGGCTGTGCTTGGCAGCCATCGGCACGGTAAATGATCTGGCAAGTCATTTTTTGGCTAAATCGGGCCTAAGACGTGTTGGGTGGTGGGCACGGCGGTCGGGATTGTTCTGGTCAGTCGTCCGTCGACCGTCCTGCAACCTGGCCCGGGAGGCGGTGCTTGGCAACCATCAGCACGGTACCGTCGGGCAAGTCATTTTTTGGCAAGATCGGTCCTGAGACGTGTTGGGTGGTGGGCACCGCGATCGGGATTGTTCTGGCCGGTCGTCCGTTGACCGTCCGGCAACCTGGCCCAGGAGGTGGTGCTTGGCAACGATCGGCACGGTAATGGTCCGGCAAGTACACACGACAGCTTTGGTTAAGGAAAGTGATGAGGTGGCCACCTTTCACCACGAAAAGTCAGGTAATCGAGATTCGGCTAGAGTTGGCAACTTGCCATGAGTTGCCAGGTCCGGCAGACACGGCAGCTCAGGAATCGGCAACCGGACGTGGGCAATTGCAAGGAAAAGCGAGGAAAACACCCCTTTTCAGTCAGAAAAGTGATGAAAAGGAGATTCGGCAAGGATTGCCAACTTGGCGGGAGTTGCCCAGTCCGTCAGACCCACGCGAGCGTTTTCAGTGTGAAAACTGACGAAAAGGCCCCATTTCACTCAGAAAAGTGAGGAAAAATGAGTTTCGGCAACTTGGCGAGAGTTGCCAGGTCCGCCAGACCTGGCTGCTCGGGAGTCGGCAAGAGTTTGGCAAGTCCAGACGATTTCATTCGCTAAGAAAAGTGACGAAATGGCCCAGTTTTACACAAAAAAGTGAGGAAACCTGATAACGGGCCGCCCGAGAAAAAAGTGTGCTCAGCGTTACCCAGAATCCCCCGTACACCTGGGTGGGGGGGTGCTCCTAAGGTATATTAGGGGGAGGTGGTCTGTTGGCCCGGGTGTCCAAAAGTTGCCGATGGGTAATGTTGTAAACCTCCCCCCACGGTGTGTATCCACCGTGTTCCGGTGTTGGAATGATGTTATTGTGGACGGGCCACCGCATTGACTACCAAACCGGGACGAATGGACACGGGAGGCGGTGCTTGGCAACCATTGGCACGGTAATGGTCCGTCAAGTCATTTTTTTGGCAAAATCGGGCCTAAGACATGTTGGGTGGTGGGCACGGCGGTCGGGATTTTTCTGGCCGGTCGTCCGTCGACCGTCCTGCAACCCGGCCGGGGAGGCGGTTCTTGGCAGCCATCGGCACGGTAATGGTCGGACAAGTCATTTTTTGGCTAAATCGGGCCTAAGACGTGTTGGGTGGTGGGCACGGCGGTCGGGATGGTTCTGGTCGGTCGTTCGTCGACCGTCCTGCAACCCGGCACGGGAGGCGGTGCTTGGCAACCATCGGCACGGTACGGTCGGGCAAGTCATTTTTTTTGGCAAGATCAGTCCTGAGACGTGTTGGGTGGTGGGCACTGCGATCGGGATTGTTCTGGCCGGTCGCCCGTCGACCGTCTGGCAACCCGGCCTGGGAGGCGGTGCTTGGCAACCATCAGCACGGTAATGGTCTGGCAAGTCATTTTTTGGCAAGGTCGGTCCTGAGACGTGTTGGGTGGTGGGCACCGAGGTCGGGATTGTTCTAGCTGGTCACCCATCGACCGTCTGGCAACTCGGCCTCGGAGGCGGTGCTTGGCAACCATCGGCACGCTAATGGTCCAGCAAGTCATTTTTTGACAAAATCGGGCCTGAGACGTGTTCGGTGGTGGGCACCGCGGTCGGGATTGTTCTGGCCGGTCGTCCTTCGACCGTCGTGCAACCTGGCCCGGAAGGCGGTGCTTGGCAACCATCGGCACAGTAACGGTCCGGCAAGTCATTTTTTGGCAAAATCGGGCCTAAGACGTGTAGGGTGGTGGGCCCGGCGGTCGGGGTTGTTCTGGCCGGTCGTCCATCGACCGACCTGCAGGAAAGGGTCATCCCAGGGGTTCATTATGTCAAGGGAAACATTCTGACAAAATTTAGTAATTTTTGGAAATTAAAGTTTTACTAATTTGGAGAAAAGTTCAAAATGCCTTTTTCTAGGTCTTTTCTTTGGTTAAATTTTTTTAAACAGGCCAAAACTATTCAAAGTCCTTAAATTAGTCAACTCTCTAAAAACTATGGTTTTAGAGGAGTTCATGGGATTTGGAATTGAAATTTTTGAACAATTGAGATATGAATTTTCAAAGATGGAATCAATTTCTGAATCTCTCTCTGAAACTCATATTCTGAAGCACTTTTCCAATTCGAATTTAAGGGCCTTAAAGTCTCAAATTTTCCTGAGAAAGTTCTCTATTGCAAAGTGGACATTTCAAAGTTTTCAAAAAGTCCAGGGTGGGGCCCAGAGCCTTTTTGAATTGAGAGATATGAATTTTTGAAATTAGTCAAAAATTCAGTTCATTCTGAAACTCTGAAACCTATTTTCTGAAGCAATCTTTGAAAGGCTTAAACTCAAAATTTTTCTATACAACTTGTCCAGTCAAATTAGTAAATTTGTAGACCAACTATTCAAAATTCTTAGGAATTTGGTCTCACATCAATTCAGCTTGTCATTTGCTCAAAATTGCATCTCAAACTTGGCTCAAAATTCTGCAATTCAGATTAGCTGAATTTTTCACTGAAACAGTTTGATGAAGCCATCTTTGCAATGCTTAAATTCAAATTTCTTCTACTAAACTCGATCAGTTCAGTTAACAGGATTGGAGTCCATCTATCCAAGATTCTCTGGGAATTAAGGGCACATCAAACCAAGCTTTCATTTGATCAAAAATTGATTTCCAAGTTTGGCAAAAACACTGAAATTCAGTTTTAACTGAACTTTTCAAGAAACTGCTCGGGAGACCAACTTTGAATAGATCAAATTCAAATTTTTCCTTCTATACTTCTCCAGTTCCGTTAGCAGAATAAAGTTGGTATATCCAAGAATTATTAGGAGCAAGAATCGATCAAAAATCTTCAAATATTTGGGAGGAATTGATTTTTGAAAATCGATGAAAGTGTCGGTTTTGACACAGCGAAAATTTTTGAACTTGGTCAGAGAAACAGAGGCGGAGGTCGGGGCGATCGCCGGCCGGGGAGAGGTCGGGGCTGGGTCGGGCATGATCAGCGTGAGATGGGGAGCAATCCTGAGGTCTTGATTAGGTCGTGAGGGCACCGGAGCTGTGAGCTCGCCGAGCAGGGCGGCTCGGCCGTCAAAGTTCGACGACGGCGACCTCGACGGTGGCCGGAGAGGAGGAAGGAAAGGGTCGACGAGCAACAGTGACTCAGGGAGAAGCTCGACGAAGAAGAGAATCAAGGTTTCCATGGGCGGATCGAGCTGCCACCGAGAGAGCCCCACGGCGGCGCCGTGGCCGACCCATGCTCGAGCTTGAAATTCTCGTTAAGTACTCGTTCATTGCTCGAAAGGTTCTAGTAGGGGAAGAACAAGGTCCTAATATACCCATTTGAGCAGGAGATTGAACAAGAAACTCACCGGAAGTGAAGACCGATCAAGATTTCTCCCGGCGGATGAACAGTGACCGGCGCCAAGCTTGGCTTCAAATTCTTCTTCTTCTTTGCTTGAAACTCGATTCTTTTCACTTGAGCGCGTCGCAAGGGAGCTGAGGGAGGCCCAGTGAAGTCCGTTTGGCTTGGCTTGCTGCGATGGTGAAGGTGGCCGATTTCCTTGCTTCGGCGGCAATGGCGTCGAGCTCGAGCGAGAGAGAGGGAGCAAGGAGCGACGACGACCGTGGTGCACTGGAGTCAAGGAGGAGTGAGTGATCGAGAGAGAGAGGATTCAATGGATTTCCAGGGAAATAGGGAGGCAAGGACGAGGTTAGGGCGACGCCCATGCCGCTCGGTCCTGCTCAGTTACTGTTCGACACTGTGATGAGTTTGAAATTTCGAACTTTGAAATTCCATTTAATCTTGCTTCACTGATTCATCAAATTGAGGATTCATCCGTGCTCCAAAAATTCTCAAATGTTGCAGGTAGGTCCCTTGACTCAAATGTGACAACTTTTGTGTTCAACACTTTTCCATTTGAAGCTTACGCAAGATGGTGGGAAAAAGGAAAGGGAAATTCAATTTATGCCCAAAATTGAATCCCTAGGGCCCCGTGCCCTGTCCAAATTATTTCTTTGCCTTGCCTAAAGACCTTAAATTCTTGCTCAAAGAGATTCTGCAAGGATAATTATGGAATTCGATTTCCACAAAAGAATTTCTTGAATTTCCCAGATAAAAAGAATTAATGGCATTATTAATTCCCTGATTCAAATTTAACTGATCATTTTCCAAATTAAATAATGCAGGCACTGTGGTTCTGATTTTTCTATTCACATGCAACAGTGGCATGGGATGTCACAACTGGGTCCATGGGACCACATGTGTACTACGGTCCCGCTCGTCGAAATTTGTAAGGCAAAAATCAAACAGAGCGGTTGCCTGGTCTCGAACCCGCAACCTGCACCAGGAAGTCGACAGACTTACCACCGCGCTATGACGCCCACATAGTTGTAGGGCCATAAAATTTTCTATGGGGATGTTCGTCCTTATTGGACCAGGCCATTTGTAGGTTAGGAATGAAGCCCAGCGCCGGCGTGCGTTTTCTTTGGTGTTCACCCTTGCTGGACCGGCCCATTTCCTATGCTGGATTCTGCCGGGCCACGCATTGTCCTCATTAAGATCAAAAATGCGAGATATCTCAAGAAATTCGAAACAACAATTACGAAATGCGAACCATCTCACGAATTTCGAACAACAATTTCATTCAGATCAAATCACTGAGAACAACCAGCAGTCTACATCAACTTGTAGCACAAAACAAGAATAATAAGGAACTGTATCATGAAGACTACATCCTTCCACTCTACTTTGCTCTCTACTTTGCCAAGTACATCAACTTTCTTCACCGGCTTGTTAGCATCAACAGGACCAACTAAGTGAGGATTGTTGAAATTCAGAACCGCAGCATCAAATGTTGGATACTTTTTGTAGCATGCACCAGGGTATCCAGACACTTGCTTCTGGTATTCTGGCCAACTGAGGTAGACTCCAGGCCGTCTTCCTACGAAAACTGCATAGCAGCAAGCCATGTCCCTGCATCACACGAACAAGGTGTGGAATCATACATCCAACAACACAAGTTGATGCACAAGCCAACATGCCTGCAACACATCCAAGACTCTGACCTTGAATCACAGATCCAGCTAGAAAAGGGAGGGGAGCGAGATATTTGAATCATACCGTCGTTGATGTCCGGCCTCGTCGGAGACTGGAGACCGTCGTGGGGCAGCCTCGTCGGAGTTGTAGGTCAACGAGGGAGGGGGGTAGCCTCTAGATTTGGTGACTGCTGACTGGTGGCGGCAGTGGATGTGGATAGGTTTTGCAGGAACAAATGCCCCGTCTATAAGGGTAGAAGGGACATTTTCCCTGGGGCAAGCAAAGGCCTTGGGGCCATTTGGGCGACAACGGCAATGTAGCCCAGAAAGGCAATGCCTCCCACAAAGGCAACCGAATCGAGCCCACACAATTAAACAAAATAATGGTCGAATCAAAAACATAAGTTAAACATCACAGGTGCACATGGAAAACAACAGAATATCGCACAAATCAAACATGAAATAAACATCACAGCAGCACAAGGAAATTTAACAAAATTAATGCACACAAGATATAACTTAAAAACATAGTTTACCACCACAATATAATACATTTAAACATAAATAGTTTACCACCACAACAAACATAAACATAATTCAAGACAAATTAACTGCTCAGAATATTATTTGCTATATAACGCAAATAAACACCTTAGAATTTTGTTTAAATGAGGTAAACCTCAAAGTATTGCCTGAGCTTAAGGACCACGTGGGACCCAACGGAGGGCTCCCCTAGGGCGGAGGGTCACCGGAGATGGCCGGCGACAAGCGGCGGGGCAGGGGAGGAAGTCAGCGACGGCGAGAGCTCACCGTAGCGCACGAATCGGGTTGAGGCTTGGTCGAGAAGCTCGACGGGACCAAGGCCGAGCTCGACGGCAAGGTGGACGGCGACGGCGGTGGCTCGCAGTGGGTCGGCGTCGGCGAGGCGGCGATGGAGGCAGACGGGACGGCGGCGTACGGTGACAACTGCGCAAAACCAAGGAAAATGTTGTCAAAGAGCTTCGCAAGGATGCCAGGAGGACTTTGCCCGCCGACCATCGTTTCACATGGAACGAGTTTTGCACGGCCTTCTGCGCCGTGCATATCCCGGATGGGCTGATTGAGCTCAAGAGGCTCGAGTTCTTGGGCCTTAAGTAAGGGAACAAGTCTGTGATAGAGTACGTGCATGCGTTCGACTACGTTGCACAGTACGCTCCCGACGAGGTCTCCACCGACCAGAAGAAGGCCCGGCAGTTCAAGAACGGGCTGTCGGAAGACATGCAAGACAAGCTGTCCACCACCGAGTACCGCGACTTCAACAACTTGGTGGACAAGGATATCATTGCCGAGGATAAGATGAACAAGCTCGCGGCAGAGAACCGCAAGCGGGCTGCTGCACCGTCTCTATCGGGCCCGAGCACTCCTCGTCCGCGCCCGAACTTTGCAACACCGACGCGTATGGCGGGCTATGTGCCACCACAGCCCATGTGGGTGCCACGACGCCCGCAACTCGCTGCTGCTCCTGGCCCAAGACCTTACATGATGGCTGCTCCGAACGCCAATGAGGGGCCGTGCTTCAATTGCTTCCAATGGGGACATAACGCGAAGAATTTCCCGTACCCAAAGCGGAGTGGAACGGGGGCTGCTGCTCCGAACCAGCCACCGCGTCCACCGGCACCTTCAGAACAGCAAGCCAAGAAGCCTCAAGTGCCCCGGCATGGGCAAGTGAACTTCACCACCGCGGAGGACGTTCCGGAGGGCAGCAATGTACTTATGGGTACGCTTTCCGTCAACTCCATTCCTACTCAAGTTCTCTTTGATTCGGGTGCATCTCATTCCTTTATTAGGTGTGGTTATGCTATGGAGCACAATCTGAAACTTTCCGAAACGACCTCGCCCTTTTTAATTAGTGCACCCGGTTCGGAATTTTTAGTTGAGATAATGGTGCATACAGTGGCTTTGCTAGTTGAGAACACCAAGCTCTTTGCAAATCTTTTGGTGATTGAGATGAAAGGCATAGATATCATTCTTGGTATGAATTGGATGACTTCAAATGATGCTATTATACATGTTGCCCAACGGGTTGTCTCTCTCAAACACCCTACCGGCAACCGGTTATCTCTCCATCTTGGCGACAAGAAATCCGGTCCTTATCACTTAGAGGCTGCACCTATTGTGGACATCTCTTCCATTCCCGTGGTATGTGAGTACCCGGATGTGTTCCCGGACGAGTTGCCGAGTATGCCACCCGACCGTGCCGTGGAATTTGCTATTGAACTTGAGCCCGGAACCACACCGGTGTTCAAACGGCCTTATCCTATGTCTACCGACGAATTGGCCGAGATGAAGAAGCAATTAAAGGAACTTCGTGACAAGGGATTCATTCGTCCGAGCACCTCACCTTGGGGCTGCCCGGCTCTTTTTGTCATGAAGAAAATTACCCCACTCATGATCTTGAACTTGCGGCCGTTGTGCACGTATTGAAGATATGACGTCATTATCTTCTCGGCAAGACTTGCTATATCTATACCGACCACAAGAGTTTGAAATATATCTTCCCCCAAGCTGATCTGAATTTAAGACAACAGAGATGGTTGGAATTGATCAAAGACTACAAGCTAGAGATCCAATATTATCCCAGCAAGGCGGACGTTGTTGCCGACGCCTTGAGCCGCAGAGGATGGACAAATTGTCTTGTTCTAAAGTCCGTAACCAGCACCCCATCCTCTGCTGTTCGGGACATCGAGGTGGAAAATTTTGAAGGAGGGTACCTCGCCGCACTAGAAGTGAAGCCCTATACCGAGCGGTATGAAATAGAGAGCATTGATCAAGCTCTTCTCGCTGCTCCTGAGGTGAAATCCACTCTTATGGATCAGATCAAGGAAGCCCAGAAGAATGACAAGGGCATGGCCAGAATCCGAGCAAAGATCAAGGAAGGCAAGGCCGATTGCTTCACCTTGGATGCACACGGTGTGCTATGGTTCGGGAAACGCATTGTCGTCCCGAAGGTGCCTAAATTGCAACATCAAATCCTTGACGAAGCCCATGATGCTCTTCTGTCCGTGCATCCCGGGAGTTCAAAAATGTATCAAGACTTGAAGCAAACTTTTTGGTGGACTCGTATGAAGCAGGAAATTGCCCGGTATGTCTCGGAATGCGACGTGTGCCAACGAGTGAAGGCAAGTCATCTCAAAACAGCGGGTATGTTGCAACCATTGCCTCTTCCATCTTGGAAATGGGAAGACATTGGTATGTATTTCATTGTTGGGTTGCCGAGGACTTCTCAAGGTTATGATTCTATATGGGTTATCGTTGACCGTCTCACAAAATCAGCTCATTTTCTGCCAATCAAGACTTCCTATCACGCCAAAGACTATAGGCACTTTACCTCACCCGCATTGTGTGTCTTCATGGTGTGCCTAAGACCATTGTTTCAGATCGTGGCTCTCAGTTTGTATCCCGATTTTGGGAGAGTTTGCACGCAGCTTTGGACACCATACTTCTCCGAAGTTCGGCATATCATCCGCAGACCGGAGGGCAAGCTGAAAGAGTAAACCAAATACTCGAAGATATGTTGAGGGCATGTGTTCTAACCTATGGGAAGAAGTGGGAGACATTTCTACCATTTGCTGAGTTCTCGTACAATAATAGTTATCAAGCAAGCATTGGAATGTCACCTTTTGAAGCTCTCTATGGCCGACGGTGTTGGACACCTCTAGATTGGTCCGAGTCAGGCGAGCGACCATTCTTTGGTCCCGATTTGGTTACCGAGGCGGAGGAGAAAGTGAGAAAAATTCAAGAGCATTTGTGCATCACACAATCCCGTCAGAAGAGCTATGCCGATAAGCGTCGGCGGGACTTAAGATTTAAAGTTGGTGATTTTGTTTATCTCAAAGTCTCTCCTCTCAGAGGGACGCTTCCGCTACAAAGACTCCACGGCCATTAGGAACATGGCAATTAGTTAGGCGCTTTTGTTCACTAATCTTTCGTTTCATGCCATTTGGCCATTAGGAACATGATTGAAATTTCTGCAACGTGATTGGCTAGACCTGAAGAATTGGAAGCCGGTCTACTAATGTGGTCGTACCTATAGCACAACTCTTTTTTCTATATTTTTCTGTTGTTTTGCACATGTGGAACAATGAATGGAAAAGTTGTATATTGAGTTAGCGAAGGGACTATTTCCGTCTTTGGCATGTGAGCTTGTCCTCACATTTGGACGTGTCAGCTTTATGGTCGTGTTTGGTGTATGAGATTTGCTAGTTCTCAAATGACTGAGATTTCGTATATTTCTCAGTCATATTTTCGGAACAATAAAAACATATTGCTGAAACAACGAAACTGCATTGCTGGAATAATCAAAATGTACTACTGGAACAATTAGTTCTTAAGTGGAACAATCTCGTTTTTTCAAAGAACATTTTTTTGCACAATTGAATGAAAAAATTGGATGGGTGGACCAAAATCCAATGACTGAAAAAATGACTGAAAAGTTAGCAAAATATAAATTAACCGAGAAGAAGACAACTCCTGGCATATTGTGAACCATGTCCATATTGTGTGGTGCCATCGTATGGCCTATTTCTTTATTATTACATCTATTCCATAGATCTCCGTAACTTTTTTGATACCAACCAGAACACTATGAGTGGGTGGGTGTGGGCTGTATGGTCACCCCCTACTATGCAAGGTCGAGTCTCATGAGCCTTAAAATTGGGTGCCTATTTAATTTTTTAAATGAAAAATCACGTAGCTCCTCCTACCTCGAATCTCTGTCTTATTTTTTACGCTCTAAAACTTAAATGAGAAGCGGAGAAAACAACACACTTTTCCTAGATGTAACTATTTTTTTGGTTGGGGTTGGGGTTTTTTTTGGGGGGGGGGGGGGGGGGGGGGGGGGGGGGGGGGGGGGGTTCTGTGTGAATAAGGAACTAGTATGATGTGAAAACATATTGGCAATTACATGTTCAAAATAACCTGATATTCATACTGCAGGCCAAATGAAACATGAAAAAGGTAAAACTTACTCAAGTGTTTAAGAGGAGGTTGGCACTCGTTCTGCTCCCCCTTCCTCTCCACCTTCCACTACCGAATACAGGTTCTTCCCCGTCTCCGGTTAGGGTTCTGGGTTTGTGTTCCGGATTGGGGATTGGAGGTCAATAGACGGCGGTTGAGCCAGGGTTGGGTGGGGGTGAGGAAGACGACAGCAGGGTAGGGGCGGCGACGGGAGGCGGCGGAGGGCAGTTGCCTCATCGGAGCTGCGAGCGTGCAGCACCCGTCGAAGCAGAGCGGCGGCAGGTGGAGGCTGATAGGCTGCAGGAGGAAGACGACTCTCAGCCGCACGATCTGCGGATCCGAGGGTGGAGAATGCGGATGCAAGCAAATAGCAATAGACAGCCCGACCAACAATCAATCAGAGCAAATATTGAGAAAGATCAGGGGCACAATATACCATAATTCCAATCAAATATTGAGCAAGAAAACGTAGGTTACTTGCGTATGTATGGGATTCGATCTGGTCGTGGATCCGGTCTCGCTAACAACTTGCAGCCTCATAAAAATCGTGTCCCGCTGTCGATCGAACAAGAAGCAAGGAATCCAAGGAGATGGCGATCGCACGGCAGCTGCCCGAGGACGTCCTGGCCGACGTACTGCGCCGCCTCCCGCCGCGCGGTCTGGCCACGTCGCGACGCGTCTGCGGGGCGTGGCGCGACGCCGTCGACGCGCACCGGCTGCTGCGCGCCGACCTGCTCCCGCGCGCCGTGCGCGGCATCTTCATGAACTACTGCGCCATGTACAGCCCGGAGTTGTTCTCGCGCCCCACGACGGGGCCCGCGATCTGGGGCGACCTCGACTTCATCCCGGGGTTCTGGAAGGTCATGGACCACTGCAACGGCCTCCTGCTCAGCGAAGCCAAGGGCGGGCGCTACTACGTCGCTAACCCGGCGACGCGGCAGTGGGCGCGGCTGCCCTGCCGCCCGATTTCTCGCATGGGGGAGGCCTTTCCTGCATCGGCGTGCTTGGTGTACGACCCAATCGCGTCTCCCCATTACGAGGTATTCTGCATCCCCGTCATCCCTTACAGTGTGGAGAACAGGCTAGGCCCTAAGATGCTGCAATCTGAATGGCCGCCGTCATCGTACGCGCTGCAAGTGTTTTCATCGCTAGCAGGGCGTTGGGAGGAGAGGCTGTTTGATCGGGAAGGGGTAATCTGCGACATGAAAAAGTGTAGCCCGTGGGGGCACAGTGCTGCATATTGGCGAGGAGCGCTTTACTTTTATCAGGACAATGCTTCTTTCATAAGCTGGATATTTCTGTTTTTAGAAATTTGGTTTGATAAGCTTTCTTTGTTGTTGTTGCTAAAGTTGGCCCCTTTTTTTTCTGCAGCGTATTCATGTCAAATGCAAAGTACAAACTAATTCCAAGGCCAAAAGATGTTGAATTCACGAATTATGGAGGCTTTCAGTTAGGAAGATCAGAGAAGGGTGTGTATTGTGCATTCTCTCATGACTGGCATGGCCTTTGGATTTTCTTCCTCGATGAATCATGTGGTCAGGGGGTGTGGGTCTTGAAGCATCGAGTTGATCTTAAGACCTTTGCGCGTAAGCTACATGCACGCGAGGATTACGGCGAGGAGCTACCTGAAGGACCTTGGATTTTACAGAATATTAATGACTATAAATATCCTCGTGGCAATGATAAAGAACCGATAGTGGAAGAGAAATACGAATGGAACTCCGACGATGACAGTGTTCTCGACACTGAACATATGGTTGAAGGAAACTACTATGGATATGTTGGTTTTCTTGGATTTCATCCTTACAAAGAAGTAGTCTTCTTGGATGCATCGCTGAGAAGAGGAGTAGCCTACCATTGGAATACCTCAAAGTTTCAGGACTTGGGTAATACATTTCCGAAAAATTACGATGAAATTGCTGGCCAGGTGGCAAGTATAGATACAGCTTTCCCATACACGCCGTGTTGGATGGAGTTCCCGGAGACCAAATGGGATGCTCACGTTGAATCTGATCAAGATTAGCACAAATGTGTTACAGCCAGTAGGTGCGGTGGAGTACACAGCATCACTCGTGTTTGCCCTAATCAATGCATGTGCTACGACTTTTGTTTGGAAATAATCTGAGCGACCATTTTGTTTGTGTGTGTTTGATCATCATCAGTCAAGGTAATGCTACCAAGTTTGTATTCTGAGCCGTAGATATTTGAATATCAATAGTCATAATTATTCATATATTTTTCTGTGTTCTTTGAGCCTGTGTGCAGTTAACAATCATGAACGGCAGATCTCTGCATATTGATTTTGTCATATTTTGTAGGATGTGGATATTAGGTATTGCAATGTTGTGGCACATTTCTTTGATTTTTCCAACATTTGCATTGATCTGTGGATTTGCCCTTACTAGTATATAATGAAGCAGAGGATGATGGCCAGAAAAACTGTCACCGAGTTCTTTTGTGCAAGAAGCATACTGTAGGGCAGAGTTCACAATCTGTCAAACTTTTATGCTTTGTCAGGCTTTAAACAACTGTAAGCAAGATAATTTAGGACAGGCGGCTCTCATGCTTTAGATCCTGAAAGAGAAGTGTAGAACCAGAAGGGACTGTCTTGTATGATGTGAAAACAGACTGGGTTCCGAACCTGCAAGAGACGCCGGTCAGTACTGTGCAGTGCGGCCTCTCTAACAACTTGCAGCCTCATAAATATCGTGTTTCTCTGCTTGGTTCACGCGGCCGCGGTGCCATGTCCACGTCGAGCAGAAATTATAGGACGGAACCGATGACATGACCCTGGAACGGGAGCTGCACGACGACGTCCTCGTCGACGTGCTCCGGCACCTCCCTCGCAGCCTGGCCGCGTCCCTGCGCGTCTGCCGGGCGTAGCCCGACGCCGTTGACGCGCACGGGCTCCTGCCGGCTGACTTTCTCCCTCTCGCCGTGCGCGGCTTCTTCCTCGACTACTGCGCCCTCGGCATTAAGTTTTTCTCCACCGCACGACGGGAACCTTCATCTGGGGCGACCTCGGCGACTTCGTCCCGGGGTGCTGGAAGGTCGAGGACCACTGCAACGGCTGAACGGCCTCCTCCTCTGCACGGGTAGAGGCGGCCATCGCTTTGTGGCCAACCCGGTGACGCGGCTGCCCCCGCTCCCAGGCACAGCTACCTCCTCTCGCGCGGGGAATTGGTTGAGGGCCTTCAAGAGCGTAGGAGGGCTATACTTTGCCAATCATGATTGTCACGCAAACAAAAATGTCATAAATTATAATTTATTACGAAAAAATGTAATTAACCGGAGCTGATAACGCTTGAAATTCGTCATTAATCAACATATTTCTACTAGTGGCTGCTCATCCTCACAGTTTATGGAATTTTTTGTTGGGCTTCTCATAATTTGGGGTAATATGGGTTATTAGGGTACCATGGCTACAAACCCGAAATACCCGAGATAATTCCGGATTTTCAGATCTGCTACCAGATATCATTTTGGTTTTGGGTTTGAGGTTGGTTTTTCCGGGTTTGGTGTTTGGGTGTCGAGTTTTGTGCCCGGTGCTTTATGCCTCTCTGCTTATCTACGCATGCTACAAAATACTGATACCGCTAATTAATGGGCGGCGAGCAGATTTGCAACTAGGTGTTCTGGCCATCTTATGAAACATCGTGCTATAAAGCGTGCGACCTTTTGTCAATTCACATTGCTTTGGTTTTGCGCACGGCGAGTACAAATACAACTAGTGGTCGATCCACAGATCTCGTCGGAGAATGATGGATCACCGTTGCAGGTAGGGGTAGGCGGGTAGGGGGCCTACGCACCCCCACCCCCTCCCCCAAGCTTCATGTGCCCCTAAAATTATCATGTAAATTTAAAAAATAACATAGGTTTGGCCCCTCTTATGAGCCAAAAATTGTCATTTGGCCACCTCATGGTCAGTTCCCGCCCGTTGCAACAGCAATGCTATCGTGGTCGTGGTGGTATACGCCACAGCAACAAGTGAAAACGACACTATTTTCATTTTTTCTTTTATATTTAGGTCGCAGCAGGTGAAAATGACGCTTTAATTAAATATAATGCATTAGGAATACCACTCGGAGGAGAGAGGAGAGGGCGGCCACCTGGAGAAGATCACCAACACTATTGGTGCGATGGAGGAACCCACACAAAGCAACACAATCCAGCTCCAGCAACAGCAGCCACACCGCGAGTATCCTGGGGGGAAGTGTTGACATCTAATTTTGGCCTAGGGCCCATTGACAGTAAGTAGCAGGATGCATACTGGGTTTGTGTATGAAGATGGCAGCCCGCAGGCAGTCATGAAGGCGGAGAAAATCATGAAGACGTGCGTGTGTGGGTTTGCGAATCCTTTTTTAATTCCTATTCTAGATTAAGAAAGAACTGACCGAGTTGTGGTCAAGTACGAGTCGTGTTTAAGTCCAAATCGGACTCTTGCCCCGGGTGTATAAATATAGACCCAGGTGCTTGTAAAAGAAAACAATCAATACAATCAACTCTTCGGCGCACCGCCACAATTCCTCGACGTGTTCTTCGTCACCGGCGTCCATCGGGGCTCCGGCTCGACTGGATCTCGTCAGGTAAGCGCATCGATCTGGTTATGTCGACTTGTCCATGATTAAGATTGATGTGGCTGCTAGTTATCCGGTAATCTAGATCAATTTAGGGTTGACATTACGCATCGACTGCATGAAATTGTTTAAGACCTGGTCCAATTCTTTGTCACGGTTAGTTGACTTGTCCTCGCCGCGACCTTGTTGCCGATTGCTGATGTCGATTTCTGTTTGATCTGGTTATTCGAGTCACGGTTAAGGTGCTTAGTCGATTAGATCTGTCCTTGGTGACTGGGTAGGCAGTTTGACTTGTCCTGTCTGCTTTGCTTAGTTGACGTGTCATCGGCGAAACAGTTGCTAAGAGCTAGATTTAATTTGCTAAGTATCTGGGACTGGTAGTTGCCGATTATACCCGTATTTGCCGATCGTGTAGAACAGTTTGACGTGTCCTGTTCTACTTCGCTTAGTTGACGTGTCCTCGGCGAAGCGATCATCAATTATGGGTATAGTTAGCTGCTATTGGTTTAACCGTTCTTTCGGGGTGTTTAGCCGATTGTTTACCACGTTCGGATCTATGCTTGCATGCCTTTAAATATCTTATTGCTCCTGTTCAAGTATAGGCCTGAACCTCTTTTGTCGATTGTCGATTTACCTTACTGCGTTGCTTGCCGATAGATCTTGCCGATTGCATGCTTTGCCGATTGCCGATTCTGTTGCATGCCTTGCTTTATTTATCGCGCGAGTATTTATTGTTGCGACATGTCGATTCGTTTCTAGCCGACAGCCGAGTGCTTATTTTTATTATATTTTATCCACTAACATCGGCTGCGGTTACGCATCGGCCTGTCCGGGGCCGATAGTCCAGGAATTTTACACGCTTTTCTTGTCTTTGTCGATTTGCAGGGAAAATCGACTGGCACGCTCCGGAATTCACCGCGTTCCAAGTTTTGGTCCTGAACGGAGTGAAGCAAATCTCCCAGGCCGCGTGTGCGAGCGGTAGAACACACATTTTACCGTCAACACACTTTTTGGCACGCCCGGTGGGACAGATCAAGTTCTTAGAAGCAGATGGCGTTCGTTCAAGCTGTTGCTGATGATGGTACTTTGCTCGTCGATGCAAAGGGCCACAAGATCATGATTCCTGCACCATTTGTTCGAGATGATAAAGATTCTTCTGAAGTCACTGGCAACAATGAGCTCAATGCTTGGGAGAAAATGTCTTTGGATCAGAAAAAGGCATATCAGAGTTATCTGTACGATTGCCAAATGAAGTACTTTGAGACCATCAAGATGACACGTGGCAAGATTACATCAGTGTTGGCTTCGCCAGTGGTGATGAGAGCAGAAGAGTTGGCTACAATTAAAGCTGTGAAGATGCCGGATCAAGCTCTGTTGGATGAAGTTGTGAATACTGCGGTTCACAAAGCTTTCATTAACCAGGCAGGGGTGCTTGTTAACACTCTGTACAACATGCTCAAGGCATTTGCTGATGGGACCTTGCAGTTTGATTCTGGATTTATGGGGCCATCATTTACTTTACCACCCACTACTCCAGCACGTCCTGCGCCTCATTGTGGTCAATCTGCAACTCAAGAGACAAGCGCTGCTGGTCAGCAAAGGCAACCATATGGCATGCCACCAGAATTGTGGTCTCCAAGTGCTCAGGCTTTGGCTACAGGGACTGCTCGGGTATCGGCGCCAAGTCTTATTGATGCGCCGTTATCCACGCAAAAGGAAGTAGCTGGTGCAGCTAATGAACCAAGAACGAGTCAAACTCCTCAGACAAGATATCATTTGGCTCCCAATGTCAATCCTGCACTGTTCAACCAAGAGATACCGCAAGGCTATCATAGAGTAGCAGACTATAGTGAGCACTACAACAGGGAGCAACCTGCTCAAGTTCAGTCACAACCACAGCAGCCATCTCAGATGGCTGGGGGGCAAGTGCAGAATTCATCGGAAGATATAGTTGCCAGGCTGGCTGAAGTCATGAAGGAGCAGTTTGATCTCAAGCCCAAGGAGCAGAGCTTTCTGTATCGACGTCCATATCCAGAGTGGATGGAACAAGTTGCTCTGCCACATCGTTACAAGCTGCCAGAATTCTGCAAGTTTTCTAGGCAAGACAATGTGTCCACAGTAGAGCACATTAGCAGATATTTGGCACAATTGGGAGAAGCGTCGGCGCAAGATGCATTGAAAGTCCGTCTGTTTCCTCTGTCGTTATCTGGATCGGCATTCTCATGGTTCACATCCCTCCCTGCGGGATCCGTGCGGAATTGGGCCGATTTGGAAAAGAAATTCCATTCTTATTTCTTTACTGGCATGGCAGAGTTGAGCATATCAGATTTGACGGCTGTTCGTCAGAAGGCTGGAGAGTCAGTTGCCGATTTTGTCCAGAGATTCAGAGTCATCCGTGGGAGGTGCTATAACCTGAATCTGACGGATCGGCAAATGGCTGAGATTGCTTATCAGGGATTATTGCCTCAAATCAGAGATAAGTTTGCTCCTCAGGAAGTCGATGGCTTAGCACAGCTCTTTCAGAAGGCGTCGATTCATGAAGGGCGTGTTCAGAATACACGTGGCAGACAGTTTCAGGCGGCTTATGCTGATTATTCTTCTGATTCTGATGATGAAGCTGAAGTTGCTCTTGCTGAGTGGACCAGGAATAAGAAGACTGTTCTCTGTCCATGGGTCAAGCAGAAGGCAGAAGAAAAGAAATATGACTTCGACATCAATAAAGCCGACAAGATATTCGATCTGCTGCTACAAGAGAAGCTTATTCAACTCCCACCAAATCACACGTTGCCTCCAGCTGAGGAGTTGAAGAAAATCAAGTGGTGCAAGTGGCATAATACTCCCTCTCATCACACCAATGAGTGCAAGGTGTTCAGGCAACAGATCCAATCAGCAATTGAGAGTGATCGCATTAAATTCTCTGGTCAAAAGCCGATGAAGATTGACGGTCATCCTTTTCCAGTTAACATGATCGGTGGGTCTGCTGGATTGATCGGCAAGTACTCAAGGAAAAGAGAAAGAGAAGATAGGAGGAATAGTGATGATGACTTCGATCCACACTGGAACTGTCCTTTCTTCCAGTACTGTTGGGAGCAGGGTATGAAGTTGCCACCAATTGAAGGCTGTCCAGGTTGTAGCAGAAGATCTGGGGATTTGTACAGAGAGGTTGGTACTTCAAGCCGACTCCCTATGCGGAGACAGCATAATCGCTTTGAAGGAAGTCCAGCGTCAAGGGTTTCTGTGCACGAGAGGCTTGGTTCTGTCAATCAGGATGAAGATTATGAAGAAAATCAAGATGAGTTCACAGAAGAAGGCCAATGGTGTCCGATTGGTATCTTTACCAAGACTCAGAAGAGAAGAGTACAGAGGGCACGTTGCCGTGAGCTGAACAAGGAAGTGAACCAGGAAGATGATCATGACAAGGGGCCCAAGTCCAAGAAGGTATGGAGACCAAAAGTCAAATCTCAAATACATGAAGTTGAAGCTCCTGTCAATATGGTATTTATGCTGCCACGAGAATTTAGTTCTTTGGACATTAATGAATCGGAAGAAGAAGCTTCTGCCGAGTTGTTATTGGGTCCACAGCAGGCAGTATTTGAGAAGCCGTCCGGTGTTGATCATCTCCATCTGAGGGCTCTGTACCTTAATGGTTTCATCAATGGCAAGCCGATGAGCAAGATGATGGTCGATGGTGGTGCTGCTGTCAACGTTTTGCCGATGGCAACATACAGGAAGATCGGCAAATTGCCTGAAGAGCTGACCAAGACCAACATGACGTTGAGGGATTATGGGGGCAGAAGCTCTGAAGTCAAAGGAGTCACCAATGTCGAGATCACTATCGGAAGCAAGACCTTGCCGACGACGTTCTTCGTAATTGAAGGCAAAGGATCGTACGCCGTACTGCTGGGTAGGGATTGGATTCATGCTAATTGCTGTATCCCGTCTACGATGCATCAGCTCCTTATCCAGTGGATCGGCGACGAGGTGGAAACTATTCAGGCTGACAAATCGGTGAGTGTGGCTACTGCAGACTTCTTGCCAACGATGGTTGAAAGCTTGCCGTGCATATCAGGAACTTACTGGGAAGGTGAAGCATTGGATGTTACCGATGAAGGTGTCTGTATCACTGAAGGATCGGCAACTCCACGGTTGTTATAGCAATTACCGGACCTGGACATCGATCGGCCGATGGAAGCTGGGAAAGAAACAATCGACAATCAGCTGATCGATGAAAGAGAAGAAGGAAAGCTTGGTCATGGTTTTGTATCAGCCGATGAATTAGAGGAAGTTGACATTGGAGACGGTGACAAGCCTCGGCCGTCGTTCATTAGTAAGAAGATCTGTAAAGAGTTTAGAGAAAAATTGATAGCATTATTGAAGGAGTATAAAGATTGTTTTGCTTGGGATTATTCCGAGATGCATAATCGGAAGATTGATCCAAAGATTTATGATGCTGTCAAGGAAGAAATTACAAAGTTATATGACGCCAAGTTTATCCGACCCTGCCGATATGCAGAATGGGTGTCCAGTATCGTCCCAGTGATCAAGAAAAACGGGAAGATGCGAGTGTGCATTGATTTCAGAAATTTGAATAAAGCTACACCCAAAGATGAGTATCTGATGCCGATAGCAGATGTACTGATCGATGCTGCTGCTGGACACAAGATTTTGAGCTTCATGGATGGAAATGCAGGATATAATCAGATTTTTATGGCTGAGGAAGATATTATAAAGACTGCATTCAGGTGTCCAGGAGCTTTGGGATTGTTCGAATGGGTGGTAATGACCTTTGGGTTGAAAAATGCTGGCGCCACATATCAAAGAGCGATGAATTTCATCTATCATGATCTGATTGGTCGATTAGTGGAAATTTATATTGATGATGTGATGGTAAAATCCAAAACAGTTGAAGATCATATTGCTGATTTGCGGCAGGTGCTGGAGAGGACCAGAAAGTATGGCTTGAAGATGAATCCGCATAAATGTGCTTTTGGTGTTTCGGCAGGACAATTTCTGGGCTTTATCATTCATGAAAGAGGAATTGAAATTGGTCCCAAGAGCATAGAGTCAATCAAGAAAATTAAACCTCCTGCCAGTAAAAAAGAATTGCAGTCTCTGATGGGCAAAATCAATTTTGTGAGAAGATTTATTTCTAATCTTTCTGGGAAAATTGATGCTTTTACTCCTTTGTTGAAGTTAAAAGCAGATCAGGAGTTCCGGTGGGAAGCCCAACATCAGAAGGCGCTTGATGATGTCAAGAAATATTTAATCTCACCACCTGTGTTGATGCCACCTAAACCAGGTATTCCTTTCAAGTTATATTTGTCTGCCGATGACAAGTGTATTGGTTCGGCATTGACGCAAGTACAAGATGGCGATGAAAGGATTATCTTTTATCTCAGTCGGAGATTGCTGGATGCAGAGACAAGATATTCTGAGATTGAAAGGTTATGCTTATGCCTTTATTTCTCTTGCACTAAATTAAGACATTATTTGTTATCCGAAGAATGCACTATTGTTTGCCGATCCGATGTCGTCAAATACATCTTGTCCGCTCCGATATTGAAAGGGAGGCTTGGGAAGTGGATGCTAGCAATTGCAGAATTTGATCTTAAATATGAATCTGCTAAAGCTGTAAAGGCCCAGGTTTTTGGTGATTTGATAGTCCAGCATAGGGGGCATGATGAAAGTGTGGTGGAGCCAGTTCCATAGCGCTTATCGTTTGACGGGTCGATTTGCAAAAATGGATGTGGTATCGGCATTGTCATTGTCACACCAAAAGGGTCCAGGTTTGAATTTTCATTCACGGTGGAAGCTCATACTTATAATCAAGTTGAATATGAGGCTGTGTTGAAAGGACTACAACTGTTGAAAGAAGCCAATGCCGATTTTGTTGAAGTTGTTGGGGATTCTTTGCTGATTGTGGGGCAATTGAATGGGGAATATGAATGCAAAGACGAAGTGCTTCGGGGTTATTATCAGAAGTGTCAAGATCTAATGAAGAGTTTCAAGCATATCACATTCAGTCATATTCCTCGACAAATGAATTCTGAAGCTAATGACTTGGCTCAGCATGCATCTGGGTATCGGCTTATTGTAGGTACTGTTGACAATGAGGCCGATGTCGATTTGCAGGATTGGAGGACCGAGATCGTGAATTATTTGAAGGATCCAACCCAGAAAACGTCCAGAGAGTTGCGGTACAAGGCAATAAAATATGTGTTAATTGATGATCAGCTTTATTATAGGACGTTGGAAGGGATTTTGCTGAAGTGTCTGAATGCCAATGAAGCCAAGAAAATGCTGATGGAAGTTCATGATGGAATTTGTGGGACTCATCAGTCAGCATACAAGATGAAATGGTTGATCAGAAGAGGTGGATATTTCTGGCCCGCCATGCTCGAAGATTGTTTTGAATATTATAAGGGCTGTCAGGATTGTCAGAAGTATGGATCAATTCAAAGAGCTCCAGCATCGGCAATGAACCCTATTGTCAAGCCGTGGCCGTTCAGAGGATGGGGAATCGACATGATTGGTGAGATTAATCCTTCTTCCAGTAAGGGACATAAATATATATTGGCGGCTACGGATTATTTCACCAAGTGGGTTGAAGCAGTACCTTACAGAAGTGTGGCTTCGAGGGATGTGATTGCTTTTGTTAAAGAGCACATAATCTTCAGATTTGGGATCCCTCAAACTATCACTACAGATCAAGGTTCTATTTTTATTTCTGAAGAGTTCAGAAATTTTGCTGATGATATGGGTATTAAATTATTAAATTTGTCACCATATTATGCCCAAGCAAATGGTCAGGCTGAAGCTTCAAATAAATCCTTGATCAAGTTGATTAAGCGCAAGATTAATGATCAACCGAGAAGGTGGCATACCTCATTGGCCGATTCATTATGGGCATATCGAATGTCTCGTCATGGGTCAGTACAAGTAACACCATATCAGTTGGTGTATGGACATGAAGCTGTTTTGCCATGGGAGTGCCGGGTCAAGAAGAGTCGATTTGCAAAATCAGTTGACAGCAGAACAATACCATGATCTCATGATGGATGAATTAGAAGATGTCAATCAGCAACGGTTGATTGCGTTGAAGAAAATTCAAGATAATAAAGCACGAGTGGCTCGGCATTATAATAAGAAGGTGGTGACTAAGCAATTTGATGAAGGAGATCTCGTTTGGAAAGTCAAGTTGCCGATTGGTGTGCGAGATAATCGTTTCGGCAAGTGGTCACCTAATTGGGAAGGTCCTTATATAATTAGCCGATGCGTGCCCGGTAATGCTTATATCTTGAAAGAGTTGGATGGAGAAGAATTTGGCCAAGCGCTTAATGGAAAATATTTGAAGAAATATTACCCCAGCATTTGGGTAAGTTCTTAAAGTGTTCGGTTAAATTTTCAGTGAAGCCGACGTTAAGAGCGTCGCCTTGGAGATGGCCGATGTCGATGGTATCGCCCTTAGGGAAAATATGCAGAAAAGAACAAAAGGAGGCAATGAAGTTCTTATGGTTTACAAGCTATTACATCATACATGGGGATATAAAATTCTTTCACCAAGAATACACACTGCGGCTGCTGTCAAGTGTCAACCAAGTGCTAGCGCAGGATAGGATGGGTCGTTGCTTCGGTATACGAGGAGAGGAGCAACTTCATGGACCTCATCACGTCGAAGAAGATGTTATCCCTGAGAAGGAACCTTATCTGACGAAGAACATGAGTTCTCCCTCGTAGTCTGAAGAGGAGCCGCCGTCTTCAGGGATTAGCTCAAGAGGGATAGCGTCGGAATAGGGATTGGAAGGAAGTAGAAGGAAGACAAGAGGCCAGAGCGTAGATATGTGAAGAGAAGAGGAGCTCATGATTGCTTTCTTGCTGTTTAGGGTGCATTAGTCAGGCTTTGTGAAAGGGATTTTTATTGCTGGCCATTGTGTTGATGATTCCGGTGAAGGGAGCCAGTCCTTTTATAGGCCGAGATGTGGAAGAAGATAAGATCATGGAATAGTGAAAGACCTATTGCAAATTAAAGCGATTGGTACGAATTGTCTGCCGAAGAGGTGCACGCCATGTGAAGACAAAGGCACAGCTCATCAAGTCAAATGTACAGTTTCCACGTGAAGGGTCATCTAGAAGCTTGCAGACATGATAGATGGTGGAACAACCCGACGTATGGAAATTCCATACCCCGGCTTGGGGGGCATGTGTTGACACCTAATTTTGGCCTAGGGCCCATTGACAGTAAGTAGCAGGATGCATACTGGGTTTGTGTATGAAGATGGCAGCCCGCAGGCAGTCATGAAGGCGGAGAAAATCATGAAGACGTGCGTGTGTGGGTTTGCGAATCCTTTTTTAATTCCTATTCTAGATTAAGAAAGAACTGACCGAGTTGTGGTCAAGTACGAGTCGTGTTTAAGTCCAAATCGGACTCTTGCCCCGGGTGTATAAATATAGACCCAGGTGCTTGTAAAAGAAAACAATCAATACAATCAACTCTTCGGCGCACCGCCACAATTCCTCGACGTGTTCTTCGTCACCGGCGTCCATCGGGGCTCCGGCTCGACTGGATCTCGTCAGGTAAGCGCATCGATCTGGTTATGTCGACTTGTCCATGATTAAGATTGATGTGGCTGCTAGTTATCCGGTAATCTAGATCAGTTTAGGGTTGACATTACGCATCGACTGCATGGAATTGTTTAAGACCTGGTCCAATTCTTTGTCACGGTTAGTTGACTTGTCCTCGCCGCGACCTTGTTGCCGATTGCTGATGTCGATTTCTGTTTGATCTGGTTATTCGAGTCACGGTTAAGGTGCTTAGTCGATTAGATCTGTCCTTGGTGACTGGGTAGGCAGTTTGACTTGTCCTGTCTGCTTCGCTTAGTTGACGTGTCCTCGGCGAAACAGTTGCTAAGAGCTAGATTTAATTTGCTAAGTATCTGGGACTGGTAGTTGCCGATTATACCCGTATTTGCCGATCGTGTAGAACAGTTTGACGTGTCCTGTTCTACTTCGCTTAGTTGACGTGTCCTCGGCGAAGCGATCATCAATTATGGGTATAGTTAGCTGCTATTGGTTTAACCGTTCTTTCGGGGTGTTTAGCCGATTGTTTACCACGTTCGGATCTATGCTTGCATGCCTTTAAATATCTTATTGCTCCTGTTCAAGTATAGGCCTGAACCTCTTTTGTCGATTGTCGATTTACCTTACTGCGTTGCTTGCCGATAGATCTTGCCGATTGCATGCTTTGCCGATTGCCGATTCTGTTGCATGCCTTGCTTTATTTATCGCGCGAGTATTTATTGTTGCGACATGTCGATTCGTTTCTAGCCGACAGCCGAGTGCTTATTTTTATTATATTTTATCCACTAACATCGGCTGCGGTTACGCATCGGCCTGTCCGGGGTCGATAGTCCGGGAATTTTACACGCTTTTCTTGTCTTTGTCGATTTGCAGGGAAAATCGACTGGCACGCTCCGGAATTCACCGCGTTCCAAGTTTTGGTCCTGAACGGAGTGAAGCAAATCTCCCAGGCCGCGTGTGCGAGCGGTAGAACACACATTTTACCGTCAACAGGAAGGAACTACAAGGAAGGGTCAGGTCAACACATGCCAAACAAGGAGGTCAAAGGACTGGGTGCCGGCCACCGTCGTCATTCTCGTCCTTGTCGTGATTCTGAAAGTGTGCTATCGGCGTCGACGCCAACGGCAGGGTAAGGTGAACGATGGAGCGCCCGTCGTCGTCGTCCCGCTGTCGGCGCCTGTTGGCCCTGCCGTCGCTCTCGGCGCCTCCACCGTCGCGCCTGCCGTCGGCGTTTCTGCCATCGGACGGCGCCACCGGCATCTCCACCGTCGGCATTGATGCAAACATTGGCGAGGAGGTGGGTGGGTGGGGGGGGGGGGGGGGGGGGGGGGAGCAGAATAAAGAAGGCATATGTGCCATATCTTAATCCGTGATCGCGAAAATATTGTGTTCTACTGCCTCGCTGATTGTTTGTTCGATCGTCACCTAAGTTTAAAATTACTCATTAAAGAGATGAACATGTGTTGTATCAAGGAGGCCTTCAAGATTCAAGTTTCAGCGTATGGTCTTTTCAAAACTTCAAATAGATTAGAAAATGAAGGAGGCTGTTGAACTCACTACTACATCCAGATACTTTTCGATCAGATTCATAGGTTTCAGAGATGATATCTGCAATTCAGTGATGTTATTGTATTTCTAAAAACTAACTCTATGATTTTTCTACTTCCTGTATCTAAGGTAACAAACAATCACAGATCATGGTTTTTAAGTGTCAATGTTTGTTCATCCTCCCTGCAATTGTTTTCAAACTGTAGCTGTGCACGGGTGATTAGGGTTGGAAAGTGGATACGGATAATCTGTAATATTCGATATTCGTATCAGGTAAAATGTAAATGTGGTACGGAATTTGCCATTCAATTAATATTTTTATACTATTCGAATCCGATCAGAAAATATGGATGTGGATATGGTTTGAGGTTTTGACATCAGATATCCGAGATATCCGTATTTGTATTCGTATCTGCCACTATATCATAAATATACCCATATATTATATAAAAAATATTATAAAATTGATTCAATTTTGATGTGAACTAGTGTAGACCATGTGAAATAATGCTATTATTAAAGATACTTTAGAGAGAAAAAAGTGTAGTAGTTGTCTTAAACTCTTAACAAAATAGAAAATTAGATGCATCCATATCCGTTCGAAATATAGTTACATTCGTTTCTGTATTCGCCTTCGTTTAATATTCGATCCGTATTCGTATTTAAAAACATTCGTATTCATATCTATATTCGTTTACAAATATGGATATGGAAAATGCACTATTCGATCCGTTTCCACACCTACGGGTGATGCCATTGTCATACACCTGTATTTCCTATCAAAATACAGATAAATCTTGTTGTAGCACCATCCTCTGTTCCACCTCTCTCCTTGCTTCCACCTCTCTCCACTGCCATTGATAGGCAATACAGTTCTATCCCCGCCTCAGTTATTGGGTCATCGAGGTTGTACCTCTCGTATCCTTGCTCTGTCTCTGTCAGGGAGATCCTCACGTAGTAGGCGGACATAGTTTTTATTGAAACAGTGTACCAACAATCACTCTGAGCAACTCTTGAGAAAGATCAGAGGCCGCACCATATACCGAAATTTCAATCCGATTCGGAGATAAACGTCGGTTACTTGCGTACGTATGGGATTCGATCTGGGTGTTGGATCCGGTGTCGCTAACAACTTGCAGCCTCCTCATAAAAGTCGTGTTTGGATCCTTAGACACCGGCGGGCGCGTTACTAGGTTCAGGCGGCCGCGTCGCCATGCGTGTCGTCGTCGAGCAGAAATTGAAGGACGGAACCGTCGACAACATGGCCCTGGAACGCGAGCTGCCCGCCGACGTCCTCGTCGACGTGCTCCGGCACCTCCCGCCGCGCGGCCTGGCCGTGTCCCGGCGCGTCTGCCGCGCGTGGCGCGACGCCGTGGACGCGCACGGGCTGCTGCGCGCCGACCTGCTCCCGCTCGCCGTGCGCGGCTTCTTCCTCGACTACTGCGCCCTCGGCACCGAGTTCTTCTCCCGCCCCACGACGGGGCCGGCCATCTGGGGCGACCTCGACGACTTCGTCCCCGGGTGCTGGAAGGTCGAGGACCACTGCAACGGCCTCCTCCTCTGCACGGGCAGAGGCGGCCACGGCTACGTCGCCAACCCGGCCACGCGGCGGGCGGCGCGGCTGCCCCCGCGCCCTGGCCCAGCCTCCTCGACTCGAGGGTGGGCCTTCAAGGGCGTGGCCGCGTGCCTCGCGTTCGACCCCGCGGTGTCGCCGCACTACGAGGTTGTCGTCGTCCCGATCACAGATCCGGAGACCATGCTGTACCTCGAGATCCTGCAGTCTCAATGGCCGCCGGCGTCGTACGCGTTGCAAGTGTTCTCGTCGCGAACTGGACGCTGGGAAGAGAGGTTGTTTGCTCGGGAAGGAGGCGCGGCAGGAGCCATGTTGGACAAGGAAAGCCATCGTTGGTGGCACGATGCTGTCTATTGGCGAGGAGCGCTATACTTGCATTGCGAAAAACATCATCTTATCAGGTAGGTACTCTGCTAATGTACTACATTATTTTTAGTATTTGTTTTTTTTGTGTAATTATAGCTGCACTTTGTGATGAGCTCAACTAATCTTTGCCACTGTTGCCTTTCCTTTTTTTCAGAGTATCTATGTCAGATACAACGTACAAGCTGGTTCCAATGCCAACACCAGACGTGGAAGTCGGGCCTTATGGTTATGGAAGCTTTCACTTAGGAAGATCAGAGAAGGGGGTGTACTGCGCATTTGGTTACAATTGGCATGGGCTACAGATTTTTCACCTTGAGGAATCGCATGATCAGACAGGGTGGGTGCTGAAGCATAGCGTTGATCTTAAGATCTTTGCACGTAAGTTGCATGGACGCGAGGAATATTATGGCCAACAAATTGAAGGACCTTGGGTTTTACAGAACATTCGCCATTATAAATATACTTATGGTGATAGTAAGAAAGCGATAGTGGAAGATAAATTTGAATGGGACTCTGACGATGACAACGTTCTCGACACTGAAGATATGCCTGAAGGGCACTACGAGGGATATACCCATATTCTCGGGTTTCATCCTTTCAAAGAGGTCATCTTCTTGAATGCGTCATTGAGACGAGGAGTTGCCTATCATTGGAATAGTTCCAAGTTTCAGGACCTGGGCGACATATGGCCAATAGATTATGATGCGGGCCATGTAGCAGAAATAGAAACATCATTTCTGTATACTCCATGTTGGACGGAGCTCCCAGAACCCAATTGGGACGACGCTCATTGTGAAGAAGATTAGCACAGTGCGTTTTGGCATGCATGCAAGCAGCATGCTGACGGAGTACAAAGCAAACTCATGTTTCGCATGTCCTGAATCCTGATTAATATATGCGCAGTGATTTTTCTCAACAAAAATGCCATTGATCATCTTCAGTTTTTCCTCTTTTTGTGTCCGTTTGATTAATGTCAATATTTCACTAATTGTGATAATGGTTTTAGACGAAAGGAGAGCCCTGCTCCATTTGAAAGCAAAAGGTGTTTGTTTTGCAGGGGTAGCCATGACTTTCACGTATAGCAGATCAGGAACATGGCTAAATTGCCAAACATCTAGCAGCTCTAGTAAGGAGTCTATATATAGTGCCAACGTCGCAAGCATGTAATACATGTTTAGGTTGCATTTTAAGATGAAAAACTATCCTATTACACAATCACTCCACAACAGAGGGTGTGCTCTCCCAGCGCATGCTTCATGCATATCACCAAATCGTTTATATGCTTTTCTTGATCCTCCTTTGATAGCGCCAATCATCTCTGATGATGAAAACATTCTGTGAAATGTAAGCATAGGTTTGATTTTTAGCAAAGCCGAACGCAAATACACATGCAAATTGCGTCGACTACCTCATCACTGCCAAAAATGGGGGATACCCCTATTCATACATGGATGGACGAGGGACTCCGCTGACAACATCAGTAGATGACTTTTCTCTTTTCTCGCGGAGTGCTATTAACGTTGGAAAAAACACAGCTCTCAAACTCACCCGGAGGGTGATAGGTAGAAGCATTAGTACCTAACGGAGCGGTATCTAACCAAAAAGGTTAGGGAGGTGATGTTCTTTTTATAAACAGGATGGAGCATGGCTTCCTTTCTTCTTAGATGTTTGATCAAAATCAAACTTTCTCAACTGTGACTATTAATAGCAAAAATATAGATTTATTATGAAACCATCTACCATAACTTATATTTATATATATTATTTGTCAAACAATAGGCTCGCCAGCAGTCGCCTATCCCTCGGTTGGCTATGCCCTCAAAAAAAAAAAGCACTCTGTTGGCTAGGAAAATGAATTGCACATGCGGGGAAGAGGGAGCCAACATTCTACTCCAAACCAAACGTCCAGAGAGTATTGATAAGCGACGTTTCTTCCTTTTCGAAAGCAACGGCTCTATTCGGCAGGCTGTTTTGCAGTTGTTTTACTGTAGCGGCTGTTGAAGAAATAACTGCGAACACTGTAGCAGCTGCTGAAGAAATAACTGCGAACACTGTAACTGCTGATAAGCAGCAGGCTTGGCGAACAAGCTGGTAACATATATTATGTACTCTTCCGTTTCAACATATAGTTTGTCAAACGCTAAATCTGGCTCCGAAGTGCATCTAGCCTCTAGTTGATACACCGTTAGAATAAAAAACAGTTATTGTGGAGGTTCTCCACGCCTCGTATGAAAATTCATCGATGTCGACTTTCAGCTAGATCACACATGTTGTTGAAATCGGATCTGACACATACTCCCTCCAGTTTTAAATTGTTGACGTTTGTCCATTTTTAAGTTACTTTTGACCATTCGTCTTATTAAAAATATTAGCTTAAATATGCAAAATTATAAGTTATATTTTAATTTCCTTTAGTGATGAAACTAATCATAACAAACTTTATGATAATTTATAAAGTATTTTGAATAAGACGAGTGGTCAAAAGTAACTCAAAAAAGTCAAACGTCAACAATTTAAAACCAGAGGGAGTATGAAGAAAGTCTTTTATTTTTCTTTTTCCTAAGAATTAGTCAGAATGGATAATGTCAAATAAATTACTTTTTCTCCATGTACAACATATTGTTGACTTGGAGTCAGAGTCGGACACATATGTTATCATATGGCTGCAATTGGCCCATACTACGAGTATGAAAAGTTATAGATTTTTGTATGATGTATTGATGTCACCATAAAGTGCACTAAACAATAGAGTAGATGCAATTAGAGTGAACAGGGGATAATGATCGCTGGGGTATATAACAAGATACCAATATCTTTAATCGCTAGAAAAAAAAACCAATATCATGTTTTTTCAACGAAATTTTTATATAACTCTGTAATAACTATGATGTGCAAATGCTTGTGACATACACCAGTGGTGTCCAGTAACCATTATTGGATCCCATATTTGTCCATATATTTGCTCCGCAGCCTTAGTTCAGTTGGAAAGTATATTTCCCGTCTTCACCCGTGCCAGATCCCCGCTTGGATCGGATCGAGTTCGATCCGAGTTGCTTTGATCTGCTGCGCCTGAAAAATAGCTGCTCCAGTTTCACAATCTCAGAAATCCTCTGATCAAGTTGGTCAAGCTTCACCGATATATATATATCTTTCAAATGCGATCCGGTTACATCTCCAAGCTCCGACTCTACATATAATCGATCTCGTAGGTGTGGGCTGCAATTGAGACTTGTCCCAGGCAAGGCCGATGTTGACGTCGGAACTTGACGGACGATCGAGCGAGGAGATGGGCTCTGAACGGGAGCTTCCGGAGGACGTCCTCGCTGACATCCTCCGGCGCCTCCCGCCGCGCAGCCTTGCCGCCTCCCGGCGCGTCTGCCGGGCGTGGCGCGACGCCGTGGACACCCGCCGGCTGCTGCGCGCCGACCTGCTCCCGCTCGCCGTGCGCGGCATCTTCATGAGCTACCGCGACCTCGAGAAGCCGGAGTTCCTCTCGCGCCCCACGACGGGGCCGGCGGTCTGGGGCGACCTCGACTTCATCATCCCGGAGCCCTGCGAGATCACCGACCACTGCAACGGCCTCTTGCTCTGCAGGGCCGCAGCAGGAGGAGGCCGGCGCGCGGACTACGTCGCCAACCCGGCGACGCGGCGGGCGGCGCGGCTGCCCCCCCGCCCCCAGGGCCCAGCGTCCGCGCTCAAGGGGAAGGGCTTCATCGACGCATTCGCCGCGTGCCTCGTGTTCGACCCCATGGTGTCGCCCGGCCATTACGAGGTGCTGCTGTTTCCGATCCTCGGTCAGGGGCGCAAGCCCAAGCTGGACGCCGAGACGCTGCAGTCTGAATGGCCGCCATCGTCGTACGAGCTGCGAGTGTTTTCGTCCCAAACTGGACGTTGGGAGCAGAGGCTGTTTCTGCGAGAAGGTCGCGCCGGAGTCGTTGCCGACGTGAAGGGTGCACTGTGGAAACACAGCTCTGTCTACTGGCAAGGACGGCTCTACTTGTATTGTGAGAATGACTATGCAATGAGGTATTAAATGTTTTATACTAGCATTAACAAATTGTTCTTTGGCTTCTACTATGTAACTAGGGATGCACTCTAGGTACGATACGCTTAATTTTTCCTAATGTTACTAACTTACTAGTACTTCTTTTTGGCAGAATATCTATGTCAGATGCGAAGTACAAGCTGGTCCCAATGCCAACGACAGATGCCGATTTGAAGTCTTACGGAACCTTTCACTTAGGAAGATCACAGAATGGGGTGTATTGCGCGTTCACTCATGGTTTGCATGGGCTCCAGATTTTTCTCCTCGATGAATCATGTGACCAGACGAGTTGGGCGTTGAAGCATCGTGTTGACCTTGAGACCTTTACACTTAAACTCATTGAACGCCAGATCAGCGAGCCGCAGCAACCTGAAGGGCCTTGGATTTTACAGAATATTAATTACCGTCAAAGTGTTTATGGCAGTGATAGCAAAGAGGTAGATGAAGAGGAAGAGGAATTCGAATGGAACTCCGACGATGATGATGTGCTCAACACGGAAGATATGGTTGGGGGAACAGAAACCTACGATGGATATATCTCTTGTCTCGGCTTTCATCCTTTCAAAGAGGCCGTCTTCCTGAATGTATCATTACTAAGAGCAGTGGCATATCACTGGGATAGCTCCAAGTTTCAAGACTTGGGTAACATACTTCCAATAGATTACGATGACATCCTTGACGACGAGGAAGAGATCGACAAATCTTTTCCGTATACACCATACTGGATGGACGACTTCCCAGCTGAGACCAAGTGGGAAGATCGTATTGAAGATTAATGCAGAGAGTGTCGCAACTTGCAAGCAGGGGGAAAGATGGAGTGCACACTGCACTGCACAGCATACTTATGTCTGGTTCATTCTATGTTCTAATTAATATGTATGAGCGAAGATTATCGTAAGGAAATAATTTGAGGTATCCTCTTTGATTTTTCCTCATTTTGGTTGTGTGTGTTTGCTCACTGTGGATCGAATCTTTTATACCTGTGTAAGTAAACGCACCCAAAGATATCTGAATCAATTATTTATGTTTCCCTTCCTTGCAGTTATAAGCAAGTTCAGGTTACCTCTTTGTATTGCATTGCTTGCTCCTGTAGAACATCCTGGATTGGCATAGCTGTCTATTGAGACCATCACAATGTGTTGAGATCTGTGAGAACCATGGAATTGACAGCATACAAAAGACTGAATCTGGAACACTCCTCACAATTTTAGTGCGATGGTTTATTATTATTATTATTATTGGAACAGTCCTCAAAGAATAAAGGAGATATACAAAGTTGTACTAATTACCGTGGAATTAAGCTGATGAGCCATACAATGAAGCTATGGGAGAGAGTCATCGAGCACCGCCTGAGGAAGATGACGAGTGTGACCAAAAATCAGTTTGGTTTCATGCCCGGAAGGTCAACTATGGAGGCAATTTTCTTCTTAAGGCAATTAATGGAAAGATACAGGGAACAAAAGAAAAACCTGCATATGGTCTTCATTGACCTGGAAAAGGCATATGACAAAGTGCCTAGAAATGTCATGTGGTGGGTCCTGGAAAAACACAAAGTCTCAACTAAGTACATTAATCTAATCAAAGATATGTACAATAATGTTGTGACAAGTGTTCGAACAAGTGGTGGGGACACATCTGACTTTCCGATTCATGTTGGGCTACACCAAGGGTCGGCTTTGAGCCCTTACCTCTTTGCTCTGGTGATAGATGAGATCACAAGAGATATACAAGGTGATATCCCTTGGTGTATGCTCTTCGCAGATGACGTGGTCCTAGTTGACGAGAGCAGGAGTGGTGTTGCTGAGAAGCTGGATATGTGGAGGCACACTCTGGAGTCAAAAGGTTTTAGGCTAAGTAGGTCTAAAACAAAATACATGAAGTGTAACTTCAGTGCGACGGGGCAGGAGGATAGAGATGTCAGCCTCGATGGTCAAGTAGTACCCAAGAAAGACACCTTTCGTTACTTGGGATCGATGCTACATAAAGATGGAGATATCGATGACGATGTCAGTCATAGAATTAAAGCTGGATGGTTGAAGTGGCGTCAAGCTACAGGTGCCCTTTGCGACACTAAAGTGCCACAAAAGCTAAAAGGCAAATTTTACAGGACAGCGATCCGACCTGCTATGCTGTATGGAGCAGAATGTTGGCCAACTAAAAGAAAGCATATCCAGCAACTCAGTGTAGCAGAGATGCGTATGTTGCGATGGATATGTGGCCACATAAGAAGGGATCGAGTCCGGAATGACGACATACGTGAGAGATTAGGGGTGGCACCAATTGAGGAGAAGATTGTTCAACATCGCTTGAGATGGTTTGGGCATGTGCAACGAAGACCGGAGGAGGCGCCTGTACGTAGTGGGATAATATGTCGTCCCGAAAATATGAAGAGAGGCAGAGGTCGACCAACTTTGACATGGGCATAGTCAGTGAAGAGAGACCTGAAGGACTGGAATATTGCTGAGGAGTTAGCTATGGATAGGAGAGAGTGGAAGGAAGCAATCCACGTGCCGGAACCTTGATTTCTCTGTTTTTTAATCCTTTAAAAAAACCCTCCTTTTAAAAAAAAACTTTTTCTTTTTTTTCTTTTTTCTTTCACTCTTTTTTTTTTCTCTTTTCTTTCTCTTCCATCCTGTTTTGCCCTTTCTCGTTTTGGTTGGTTTTGCCTCTCTTGTTGGTTCCTGCAGGTTTCATCTCTAGCCTACCCCAACTTGCTTGGGACAAAAAGGCTTTGTTGTTGTTGTTGTTGTTGTTGTATTGGAAAGCAACCCGAAGCAATTTGATCAACCATCTACAGCCTTCGGTTTCTTCTTCGTATGGAATAGTCAAACTGGGACTTTTTTTTATTTTTAACCCTTTTTTAATTAATATTTTAATAATAGTCTGTCCAAAACTGAATTTGCAAATCTAACCCATTTAGTCATGCCAAAACAATTGGCGTGACTGAGACTACAGTCACGCCAACCTCGTCGGCGCGACCAGCTTCCACGTCAGCGCCGAGTGCCAAGTCAGACATTGGTCGCGCCAAGTAGGTTGGCGTGACACAATACTGAATCGCGCCAGACGGTTTGGCGCGACTCCACAGGTGCACAATTCTCCGGCCAATTCTACCATTATCTTTTAGAACCTAGGAAGACGTGCGGTAGTGGACAGAGAGAGAGGAATCTTCATTTAGCGAGCGCTAGTACTCCCTCCGTCCCAGTTTACTTTGCATCCTAGCCTCACCTAGTTTTCCTAAAATAATTATAATTCTCACTTCTCGATGCACCTTTATCTCTTCCCAATACACCTCTATCTCTATCTCTCTCCTCTTCGTTTTCTGCGCACCTACCTTTACCAACTTTTCTTAATCTCTGTGCCAAGAGCTAAAACGATAATTATTTTAGGATGGAGTGAGTACCACAGTAAAAACGAGCTGGTAGGTGTTGTGGTGGTATAAAAGGCCAGTGCTTTTTCAGTTGGAGGGTCCTATACAACAGTAGTACGTAGTTTTTTAAATGTCTCACAACAATACTCTTTGTTACTACTCCTACTCGGCAATGAGGAACTCTCTTTTTTTTTATTAGGTGAGGGAGTAGTGTTTTCATAATGAAAGAATTGCATTAATTGAAATTACATTATTTTTTTATAATTACACAATACAACTCAGACACTCACAACGTATGCATACTCACTCTTATGAACACACGTACGGAAACCCTGCCCCTATGAGCATCTTCGAAGACTGAGTCGGCAAATCCTTGAGATTGACGAAACCACCACTGGCGTCTCGCTGTCGATAGGAACGTCGCCTACCACTGAAAACACAATGCCGTTACTCACTAGGCTACAGGCCCTTTCGCATTAATTAAAATTGTATTAATCTCGGCTTTGTTCTTCTAAGAAGGTAGGAGTACAATATTATTGCCTTCACTTCTTAAAAAGTTATAATCAAATACAATCACCGACTCAGATCAACCTAATCAAAAGTGCACAACCACATACTGATCTAGATTAAAAACAAAAGAGAAAAAAAAAACAACTCGGTTCTACAACCTTTATTACCTCCAATGCGACTCGTGTATATAAGTATTTTTACAAGTATACTACGAAGTATCAAAGTGTCGGATAACTACCCGTTATCTGTTTATATCTACTCCATCAAGTTTTGGGCCCATAGTTGGAACAGAGGTGCAGTAGAATTATTGCTAATAGGCGGCTAATAGGCGGCAGGTGCAGATGGAGGAAGAGAGAATTTTTTTACTGAAGTCTAGAAGTCACTCGCTTGAAAAGAGACATGCATCTCTCCTGTGCACTTTCCCGTAACCATTCTCAACGCATCGCATTAGAGCAAAATGAAAAAAAGTTCTGCCGAGCTCGCCCACCCATGTGCCGTCTTTCAAGTCAGCCTTCACACACAATTTGCGTCAGGGTGCAGATTCACATATAGTGCCAGTGGACCTCTTGCTGCAGCACACTCTTACCGAATAAAAAACAATTTTTTCCGGTCTAGGAGTTAAGTGAATGTGTAGCAGCTGCAATTTTCAACGCTGTCGTTTCACTCTAAACAGCCGGGGAGGCATGGACCACGGGCGTCACCAGCTACCGACGGGACAGAAAACCAGTTCCGTAGTTTTTTTCCTGCCGTCGCGCGGAACCGTCTGGCGTCACGCCAACCTACTTAGCGCGGCCAATGTTTAACTTGGCTTTCAACGCTGACGTGGAAGCTGGTCGCGCCGACGAGGTTGGCGTGACTGTAGTCTCGGTCACACCAATCGATTTGGCGTGACTAAATGGGTTAGATTTGCAAATTTAGTTTCGGTCAGGTTATTATTAAAATGTTAATTAAAAAAAGGTTAAAAATAAAAAAAATCTCAAACTGGAGTAGCTGTCTATTGAGACTTGAGAGATAGTAGCGGGTTTTTTTTTAAAAAAAAATTGTGAGCTTCCGCTAATTTATGCACGAGCATGAACAGAAATGTTATGAAATGGCTTTTGATGATATGAGTCGTCAAGATATTTCTTCACTGCAATGTCCAGATTATACATCAGGCTAACAAGGATTCAGAAGATGTTAAATCGGGCCAACCATTGCATATAGGCATGGAAGATTTCAAGAATTATTTCTAGGGTCAAAGTAAAACATGGTTACAGCTCTAGTCACTCTCAGCAAAACTTTGAGTAAGGTTAAGATCAAAATTGACCAGTTTCAGTTTCACACGTACGAATGCAACCTAAAACCGTTGTGTTATGGGCGTGGCGATCAGTTATCAGTAAACAAAAGCACTCTGCATTTCTGCAAACTCTCAACAAAAGCATATTTCGAAGCATCGTCTCAGATTAGGTGTTCTGCTGCAGTTTTCACTGGCGTATTTCACGCGATTTCGTAACCGAGTACATCAATCCACATCGCTTCAAATCCCCATACGGTCCAATAGTCACGCCGATCTGCGCCTACGTGTCCTAGAAGCAGTCCCTTTTGGATTCTCGGCGCCCACGGGTGAAGTCCAGGCTACATGTTGCGGTAGCGATCGATATTGTTCACGTCGTGGACCACAGAGTACGGAACGGATGAGATGGCCCTGGAACGGGAGCTACCCGACGACATCCTCGCCGACGTCCTCCATCGCCTGCCGCCGCGCAGCCTGGCCGTGTGCCGGTGCGTCCGCCGGGCATGGCGCGACGTCGTGGACGCGCGCCGGCTGCTGCGCGCCGACCTGCTCCCGCTAGCCGTGCGCGGCATCTTCATCGAGTACTGCGTGCTGCCCGACGCCGTGTTCTTTTCGCGCCCATCCATGGGCCCCGAGATCTCCGGCAGCCGCCTCGACTTCGTGTCGTCCGAGGGCGGCTACGTCCTGGATCACTGCAACGGGCTCTTGCTCTACGACGATGATGACTATGATGAGCCCCACTACTACGTCGTCAACCCGGCCACGCGGCAGTGGGCACGCCTGCCGCCGCCCGTCGCTGGTGCCGCCGCCGCCGCACACCTCGTCTTCGACCCCACCATGTCACCGCATTATCAGGTGTTCTTGGCACCCCTTCCAGTCCGCGCATACGAAATCGATCTCAAAGTGCTGCAATCCCAATGGCCATCTTCATCGTATACGCTTCAAGTGTTCTCATCTTCAACGGGGCATTGGGAGGAGCAGTTGTATCTTCCGGAAGAGGCGGGGACGGGGCTGCATGTTCCGGAACGATATGTAACACAAACCATTGCAAACATGGAAAGGTGGTCGCTGCCAAGCCTCCGTCACAATAGCGTTTACTGGCGAGGAGCCATCTACATACCTTGGCAACACAACTTTGTTATGAGGTTTTACTCTCTATCTCTCTCTCAACATTTACAATTGAACACCAAGATGCGATCAACTAACCTATATCTGGTTTTACTTTTGCAGAATAACCTTGTCAAGCACAAAGTACAAAATAGTTGAACTCCCAACTGATTTTGAGTCCAAATACCATCCAACTTTTTCATTGGGAAGATCCAAGTTCGGGGTATACTGTGCATTAACTCACGATTGGCATGGACTTTGGATTTGGCTCCTTGACGAATCATATGATGAGATGCAATGGATATTAAAGCATCGGGTTGATCTTAAGACCTTTGCACGTAAGCTATATGCACGCAAGGACTACGAGCAGGAACCTGAAGGACCTTGGATTTTACAAAACATAAATGAGCCTGAATATCTTTGTGGCAATGATAAAGAGGCGGCAGCGGAAGAGAAATACGAATGGAACTCTGATAATGATAATATTCTCGACACTGAAGATATGGTTGAAGGAAACTACAGTGGATATATAGGCCTTCTTGGATTTCATCCTTACAAAGAAGTAGTCTTCTTGGATGTATCATTGAGAAGAGGAGTAGCCTATCATTGGAATACCTCGAAATTTCAGGATTTGGGCAATTTGTTTCCGAAAGATTATGGTAAAATTGCTGGCCATGTGGCAGAAATAGATAAATCTTTCATATACACACCATGCTGGATGGAGGACTTCCCAGAAACAAAATGGGACACTCCCATTGAAAATTAGCTCAAAATATGTTGCAAGCAGTTGGAAACAATGGGGTACACAAGATACTCAAGTTTGTCTTAAATATTGTGTCTACTATGTCTTTTGTATTGGAAGATTGACCATATATATTTTTCTTTCTTCTTGTGTATGTTTGCTTACCGTCAATTTTTCAAAGCTCGAGAGAATGCTCTCTCTCTCTCTCTCTCGGTTTGTGAGGATAAGATACAAGGTTGTTTGTATTATTTTAATCAATAGATATATTTTTCTTGAGGAATGATTGTTATAACTTGTTGATATATATTTTTTCCTTCATGTTGTTTGCACACATGGAAAAATGAATCAGTAGAGCTTCATATGGAGTTAGTGAAGGGACTATTTTCGTCACTTTGGCATCTAAGCTTGTCCTCACACATCGTTGTATCAGCTATTCAGCTTCATGGTGGTGTTTGTACGCCATTGCATGAAGGGATATAATTGGTTGTAGCTTCATGTTGAGTTCAAGCATGGAGAGGCCTTTGATGCATCGGCATGCTTGGTGTAAGACCCCAGCGTGTCACCCCATTACGAGGTGTTCTCCATCCCCATCCTGCCTGATGACATGGAGGACAGGATGTGCCCTGATCGAGATGCTACAATCGGAATGGCCGCCATCGTCGTACGCGCTGCAAGTGTTTTCATCGCTGACTGGGCGTTGGGAGGAGAGGATGTTTGCGCGGGAAGGAGGTGCGGCAAGGAGTCATCGGCGACACGAGAAGGTGTCAACCGTGGGCCTATTGTGGTGCTGTTTATTGGGGAAAAGCACTCTACTTTTGTCACGATGGTGATTCTTTTATGAGGTCTTACTGTCTTAGGAATTATTATTATTATTATTATTATTATTATTATGGTTTCTTTATTGTGATTGTGGCTCCTCTCGCTCTGTGTCATAATTTTAAATGCGTTACCCATGTTACTATCATGGAACCTTCCACTTAGGAGGTCAGAGAAGGAGGTGTATTGTTCATTCAATCATGACTGGCACGGACTTTTGGATCTTTTACCTCATTGAGTCACTCGAGTGGTTATTTAAGCATCGTGTTGATTTCAAGATCTTTGCACGTAAGCTACATGCACGCAAGGACTATGATCAACCAATTTCAGGACCTTGGATTTTACAGAATATTAATGACGATAAATGTAATTATGGAAATGCAAGAAAGCAATAGCAGAAGAGAGATACGAGTGGAACACAGACGAGATGACGATGTTCTGAATACCAAATATATGGTTGAAGGAACGGAAACTATGACGGATTTACAGGTCTTCTCCGATTTCATCCTTACAAAGAGGTAGCTTTCTTGGATGCATCATTGACAAGAGGCGTAGCCTATCATTAGAATACCTCAAAGTTTCAGGACTTGGGCAATCTTTTTCCGACAGATTATGATGAAATTGCTGGTCATGTGGCAAATATAGAAGCATTTTTCATATATACACCATGCTGGATGGAGGACTTCCCGGAAACAAAATGGGACAGTCAAATTGAAAATTAGTATAAATGTGTTGCAAGCAGTGGGAAACGGTGGAACAGACAACACAATCATGTTTATCCCAAATATTGTGCACTATGACTTTTTGGGTAGATTGCCCATATTTTTCTTCCTTTTTGTGTGTGTTTTATTACTGTCAATCTCAAAAGCTCAAGAGAATGCGATCAAGTTATATGTATTGTGAGCCTAAAATATTCGAATCGATGGTTAATTTTTTTTGGGGGGGAATGGTAGTTATAACTTAGTGCCATGTATTTTTTGTCTTTCTGTTGTTTGCGCTTGTGGAACATCATTGTGTAATGGTGTCTTCCTTTCTTTGGAGACTGCGTGAATGGTGTCCGAATCGGGGAAAAAATTGATACGGGATTAGACTGAAAGTTAATAACGGATTAATGGGTGGCTAAAACGCAGTATTGCGAGAAAGAAAAATGTTAGCATCAGACAAAATATGAACGTCCGTACAGATTCTCTGAAAATTGAGTACGCCCGTTAAAGTTGAAACTATTTGCAGTATTTGTCTAGAATTTGGGACGTTTTACGAACCTCCATCCTCCTATCCGACTCCGTGTCCGACAACACTATGAATCCAACTCTGAAAAGTCCATATGTAAGTCAAATACCGACACGACCAGCTGGTGCGCTCTCTCTTCGGCCAACTACTTCTGCCTCGCAAATCCGAAGTATCCTCAAGCTTGCTTCCGTCCGAGAGCTGTAACATAGCGCCCTGCCGAGACGATAGATCGAGCTTCCCGGGTGCCGACAACAGCTAGGGTCGACGGAGATGGTGAACAACGTAGGGGACCTGCCCGATGACGTGCTGGCGTCCGTCCTCCGGCGCCTCGCGCCGCGCAGCCTGGCCGCGTGCCGGTGCGTCAGCCGGTGCTGGCGCGACGCGGTGGACGCGCGCCAGCTGCTGCGCGCGGACCTCCTCCCGCGCGCGGTGGGCGGCATGTTCATCGAGTACTGCCTCCTCTTCCGCCCGGAGTTCCTCCGCCGCCCGTTCTCCTCCACGGGCGGCGGCGCTCCTCCTCCCGTCTCGGCGAGCCTCGACTTCATGCCCCGTGTCCGGCGGGTGATCGACCACTGCGACGGCCTCCTGCTCTGCGAGTGGTACGGGCGCGTCCTCTACGTCGCCAACCCCGCGACGCGGCGGTGGGCTCGGCTGCCGCCTTGTCCGGCCGCGCCGCCGCCGCCGCGCCCAGGGGACGCCTCCGACCATGCGCCGTGCCTCGTGTACGACCCCGCCGCGTCGCCGCACTACGAGGTCTTCTTCGTCCCTCTCGTCCCCGATCAGGGCAAGCAGCTGGACCCTGAAACGCTGCGGTCGGAGTGGCCGCCGTCGTCCTTCACCGTGCCGGTGTTCTCGTCGGCGACCGGGACGTGGCAGGAGAGGCCGTTCGCTCGACGAGGGGACGCGGCGGGGACCGTCGCCTACCTGAGATCGGGCTGCATGGCGGACGTGCCCCACCGCAGCGCCTATTGGCGTGGGGCACTCTACGTGCATTGCTGCTATGACGATGATTTCATCTTGAGAATATCCTTGGCAGACGCTAAATACCAGGTGGTTAAAACGCCAACAGAGAGTTTTTATTTAGGACGATCACAGAAGGGGGTGTACTGCGCTGAGGGTTATCACAACTCCCATGAGCTTTCGATTTGGTTCCTCGACGAATCAAACGGTCACATGGAGTGGGTAGTGAAGCACCGCGCTAATCCTGTTACCTTTGCACGCAAATTGCACGCATGTGTTGAGTACGGCCAGCAGCAACCTTGTGGACCCTGGGTTCTAGACGATATCAACTATGATAGGCAGCACTTCCTTCAAACTGACGATAACCTTGATGCTGCATGCAAAGAGGATTTTGAATGGAATTCTGACGACGACAGTGTCCATGACACTGACGATTTCGTCGAAGGGCGTTACAACGGACATACCAATTTTCTTGGGTTCCATCCTTACAAAGAGATCTTCTTCTTGAGTGCTTCTTCGCGAAGAGCAGTGGCCTATCATTGGAACACCTCAAAAGTCGAAAACTTGGGCAACATTTTCCCAAGAGAGTATGATGTAAAGGCTGAACTTTGGGCGGATATAGAAATGGCATTCGTATATACACCGTGTTGGTTGGAGGAGTTCCCCGGAACCAATTTGGAACCTCGAACTGAGAAATAGCACAAACTCAAGGTGAAGCAGCGACGGAGCAGACATCATTCTCTTGCTTTGAGTCTCTGTCCTTCCTTTTTGTGCGCGCACGTATCATTTCATCTGAGTGCTCTTAGTCACTACCTTTGTTCTTAAATATGTGACATTTAGGATTAAACCAGATTTGTCGTCCTGAAGTCAGATATTAAAGAATGGAGAAAAAGTAACTTGTAAGGTAAAGCCTGGAGTCATGAACCGCTGTTTCATCAGTGCAATTGTGATTTTTTGCTTTGTATATGGCAGTGCGATGCGTACGTCGCCCCAGTGCGTCGGCCTCGCCTTCAGCGACCAAGGGGACCGGATGCATCTGGAACGGGAGGGAGAAGCCCGCCGCCGCAGTCCTTGCGGCCGCACGGGCTTCCGGCGGCGGCGAGGAGAGATGGGGGGAGGGGAGGGTGGCGGCGGCGGCGGCTAGGGTTACGCCCGCGGCGCCCTCAGGGAGAGCGACGTGAGACTTTTGCACCGGTCGTAGGTCGCGGTCGCTTGAGGTCGCTTTGGTCATGCTTCTAGGTGGTGCTTTAGGCCGTCTTCGTGTTGTGAGTTTTCATGCGATGGAGCACATCCTAAGCTGTCTCTACTCGGCGTGTCACCGCGATCATGGTATATCCCGCGGGTCATCAAAGGTCGCCTTTTGCCTTGTCTTCTTTGGTCGCTGGCGGTTCTAAAAGGTGCGGAACAAGGTGTTCAACTTTCAAGCGCTCTAACTGGTCGTGAAGCTGCGGAGGATCGTTTCGTCGAGGCATGCCAAGTAGGTTTAGGCCCTGTAGTCGCCGTGGTTTGTAGTGCTAATGGCTTGTTGTTTTCCTTTTTCGTTTCTTGTTGTAGGCCTTCGGGTCTTTTGTTATAACTTGTAATTCTCCTTCTTAATGAAATACGTGCTTCGCACGTTCTCGAAAAAAAAAAATTCAAGGTGAAGCAGCGACGGAGCAGATATCATTCTCTTGCTTTGAGTCTCTGACTCTATCCTTCATTTCATCTGAGTGCTCTTAGTTACTACCTTTGTTCTTAAATGTGACATTTATGATTAAACCAGATTTGTTGTCCTGAAGTCATATATTAAAAAAATGGAGAAAGTAACTTGTAAGGTAAGCCAGGAGTTATGAATCACTGTCTCATCAGTGCATTTGTGATCTTGTGCTTTGTATATATGACAAAACTATGGACAAGAATGCAGGTCAAGTTATTCGCAATTTCTCGCATGTCCTGCAGCCCATAATTCTGCTGATATTAGCACCCGCGATAAGGATAGCAAGCCGGAAAGATGATGTTAACCGTACCAGATCATAGTAGCAAACTATTACGGTCTAAAGAGATTGACAAATTTGTAGTAACCGATCTTACAAAACCGAAAGGAAACAGGGTAAAAGCTCTAGGATGGTAACAATTCAAAATTGACCGACAGTCTCACACCAACCCAACCTAAAATCTTGTGCCGAAGCAATTGTTGATCAATAAAGAATGACACATTCTGAACACAAGAGGCCTCCAACTGAAGTGATAGGATTCTGAACTGATCGAAGTGTACATTTGCATGTCAATTACCGTAGCACCAATTTGGGTTACCTCCAGTCAGATCACTCTCCGTCTGTTACACGTCTTAACCTAAATCCTCAGTTTTACTGAAACAATATCTATGCATCAGAATAGATGTCATAAAGGGGCTGGACAAGACATGGAATCCACAAGATTACCTTCACTGACATGTCAAAGTTAACTGGAATGTAAAGCTCCTGGACCCTGCCCACGAAGAGAAAGGGTGAAGGAAAGAGAAAAGCAGAAGGGGAATTATATCAGTCTGGGGAATGGTAAAAGCTGTTCGAGCGGCACAAAAGCAAGGCACATATGTTTCGCTCATTATATTTTGATTGATAAGTAAATGTTTTTATTCTGTACGCAATAGTACAACATGGTTGAATGTTTTTCAGGTGCAATTACATATGCCAATGTAGCATCAAAGTTAACTTCAGTCCTGGTTTCCCAACAGAATCATTGTCCTCACGCTACACGCACGAGAACCTATAAATTATTAGTACCGCGTGCAGGTAGCAAACATGTTTTTTGTGGGGATGAGGTGAGGTGTGGCACCCAATCTCCCTCGTAATGCCTAGGCGTTACAAACCTGAGCGACACCATAAACCATTGTGCACGTCATGAAGGGGCTGGGTAAGGTAGAATTTTGAGAGCAGTGCAGCTGGTACAAACCTTGTTTGCTGGCAATTCTTGAGCACATAAACAACAAGAAAATACCATAATGGCAGCATGGCACAAAGCACCATTCCAAGTCGACAAGTAGCATGGTAATAAAACACAGCAATAAATGCACAAGCACGACGATTAGCAGAAAAGGAAAGGAAAGGCATAAGCAGTCAAGCACATAGCAGAACAAGCACCACCCAAAACAACCCAGTAGCACAAGTGACCACAAGTAACGGAGGAAGCAGCCAAGCAGGGGAGGAGAGCGAAGCATTACAGAACATGCAGAGCAGGACCCCCTTCCACTACCTCTCTGGAGTGGAGCGCTGCAGCTAGGCGTGTTAGTGTCCAGGTGCTTTCAATCCCCTCCATCCTCTCCCCTCAGGTTTCCACCTCTCCTCTCAATTTGGTGCTATGGAGGCAGCCAAAGGCAAACCAGGCATCTGTTTGATGCCTAACTGCACCTAGTAAACTCCAAATGCCATATAGCAGATGCCATACAACTAGCAAGGTGACCATTTAGAGCACCTTGACTAGGCAACGCAGCAAAAACCATGGGAACAAAAGAGAGAAAATTATACTGAAACTTATAAAAGAGAATATAATTGGATAGTATTTCTTCCGCAAAAGTCAGCACATCAATATGATTAGTTCCATCCCATTAGTAAATAAATAAAGTTTTCTCAATCGCTAGAAACTCTATGTGTATTGTCGTGATTATCTCACTGAGACCTATATCATGATTCATGAGATAACTTGAGACAGTGATATGATCCAAACCTCAATGAAACATATGAATGACATATCCTGACACTAGATTTGAAGATGTGGTATATCCTGGGAAGTTCAATTTATCATAGAATCACACAACAGTGATATTTTTTTATATTTTGAGAAATTTGAAGTTATCACTTATCATATATTTAATGATGACATGTTCACAATGTCAAAATACACTCATTGGCATTAGCATGTACACTAAAAAAATCAGTTTATACTTATATAAATTATTGGCATTTGTTGAACAGTTTTAGACCACATTTTGTATACAAGTTTACTTGTAGCACAATGATGATTTGACTAGTTTGGGTTGTCTCAATAATGCCATGTGTTTTCTTTGTAGATGTGATTAGTTTCACATGGGCATTAACCGGTATTGATTAATGATGCAGTTGATACAATTCCTAATATTTTGATGGTCGAGTGATAGCTGAGGCAACACCCATATTAAAGGTTATGTTACACGTTACTGACTTCTAACATTTCAGGAAAAAATATAGGCTTAAAGCTAATCAGACAACATCAGCATTTCAGCAGAGGTAGCAACCATGGGGTCTCCATAAGACAATATATTTTTTTTACGGAACCATAAGACAATGATAATGTGACATAGTTAAGCAGAATCTGACTTATGCAATAGTTTCCATACTTAGGAGACTTCTTCGTTAATCCATACCGGGAGTTATGTGTCCAACAATTCATCTTAGTTCTTGCTTGCTTCCGCCTTATTACTTTCCTCCCTTATTAAACGCTTAAAATTTTTAAGCTCTGTAGATTCCTCACCATACACCATCTTGATGTTATCCACACAAGCACTACAAACAGTGGCTCAACAATCAAATAAACAAATCACCATCTTGACAAAACAATCTGCAGATGCATAAGCCAGGACAGAACAGGACAAAAGGACAAACCTGCAAGCTTCTCTGTCAAATCTACTGCGTGCCACACCAAAGAACTCATCAAAAACTTTTGGCTCCACCCTACAGAAGAAAGGCCGGTCTACAATCGCGAGTGGCAACAGTCAGAATGGCATAAGGTTTAACGAGCATTGAGAAAAAGAGTAAAACTGGAACTGTGCCTTGGTAAACTACCTTGGTAGATGTTACATGTGCGGGTTGGCTTATCATAGTTGATGCACCACCCATCCTCGCCGATCATGCTCTTGTACACCTGCACGAATGACCAACAAATTCAACATGAGCTGCTCAATTTACTTGTCACGAATGGTATGCTTTATCAACTACAATCATCTCGCGCCTCTGACCAAGAAACGCTCCTTTTGTCAGCTGATGTTGCAGTGTAAAATCCTGAAGGTGAGATAGGCCTACCTCAAGGTGGTCGGGGTGGTCGGCGAAGATCTCATCGGGGGTGGGGAAGTCGGGGCCCTTGTCCAGCTTGCAGCACGCGCCGCACCCGGTCGCGCACTTCCACCGCACCAACCGCTTCGGCTTCTCCTGCGGCGGCGGCGGCGGCTGCGTGCCCTTCCCCGCCTGGCCATCCAGCCTCGGCGGCCCGCGCGCTTCTCCCGCCGCTCGGTTCTTCTTTCCCTCGGCCAGCCTCGCGCTCGGCTTCTTCTTTCCCGGAGCTTCCCTAAGCCTGGGCACGGGCTGCGGCGGCGCCGGGGCCGGGGGCTCGGGCTCGCCTCGCCGCTGGCCCTTCTTCCTCCTGCCTCCCGACGATCGTGAGGAGGACAGGGCCGCGGCGGGGGTGAGCCGAATGGATACCGACCTGGCGGCGACGGCGCCGGCGGCCGCCGTGGATGCCGCCCTGGCGCCGCGCAGCAGCAGCATCTCGGTTTTTCTCCGGCTTCTCCCTCGCTTACCCTCTTTGCAAATGGCAAGGGCAAAAGCCCGAGACCGACGACGCCTCAAATAGGGTTCACGGGCCAGAAAACTACAGCACAAATCTACCCAAGAGAACAGTAAACGGCCCAGGTTCGTATGGCTTACTCCGACCCATGAAAATTAACCTGCAACCAGTTTGGGTCCGTTTGGGTCTGTTTGATTGCCCGCGGCTGCCAATCCAGTATTCGGTCCGGTCACACCCCACATCAGACGGCCCAGAAAGGCAGTCCCGTGCCTGAACAACCTAGACTGCTGCTGCGGCGGCGGCGGCGGCTGCGAAACACATTCCGACCGTTCCGTGCTACATCAGATGGAGGCCACAGCCGACGCCGGCGAGCATGCCAGCCGCAACGGCCAAGAAGACAAGCAGCCGGGGAAGACCCTGGTGGACTGGGCGCTGGAGATCCTCTCCACGGCCGACCCGGACGAGAAGGCTCGCCTGGGGGACCTCGCCGCGTCCCTGTGGCTGCGCGGCGACATCCCGCTCCCCTACGACCCTTCCCGCCCCGCGTGCACGCCGCCGGAGCGCCCCGCACGGAGCGACGCGGTGCGGCTGCTCCCGCCGTCGCGGATGCCCAAGCTGGGCAAGGGCGGCAGCGCGCAGAGCCGGCTGGCGATGCTGCACTCGCTCGCGCACACCGAGAGCTGGGCGGTCGACCTCTCCTGGGACATCGTCGCCCGCTTCGGCGCCGCGATGCGGATGCCCCGCGAGTTCTTCGACGACTTCGCGCGCGTCGCGCAGGACGAGGGACGACACTACACCGTGCTCTCCGCGCGGCTGAGGGAGCTCGGCTCTCACTACGGCGCGCTCCCGGCCCACGACGGGCTCTGGGACTCCGCGATGCGCACATCGCACTCCTTGCTCGCGCGCCTCGCCGTCGAGAGCTGCGTACACGAGGTGAGGGATACACTACCTATTTTGCACGTCTATTTATATGCTTCTGATTCATGAACATGTAATCAGGCTAGATGTATCTCAGTATGGCTTTACTGTTGAAAGTTTATTGGACGAAATCTTTCCAAGGTTGTTATGCTTTTGGCCAAACTTTTTCCAGATATAAACTGGCTGACCCTATAAACTGGTAGAATTTAGATCTGGAAGGCTAATGCTCTAGTGGACACTTAAAACTTAAAATGAGGAGAGAATTCACAACCGAATCATTGGAATGTTTCTTGAATAAGCAAAGCTGTTTGTAGGAAGAACAGTATTCGTTCGCAGATGAAAACTGCTATATATCCGACTGGAATGTACATGGCTCACTTGTACAACCGGAATCAGATGGCTTACTAGTACTTCACTTTAGACAAATCAGGCAGTTATAAGCCGTCTGAATGTTGGTTGTACTGGTGAGTCATACGTTCTGGTCTGTTGCTCATTGTGCTTTGAAGCTGATGGGACAAACAGAGCTCCTCATGCCATTGTATCCTAATTGTTGGCCATGGCTCATTGATAGTGAACATGTTAAAATTCCCAGGCTTAGATGCCACTGATAAACTGAAGTTACTGAACTACTTTGTACCATTTATTGTTCATAGATTTGTACACAGTATTCAGAAAAGATTAATTAGAGGATGCAATTCAATATGTCTATTGCTACCGGATGGGATGACCTTCCATTTCATGTGATTATCGAACTTAAGCCTTCACATTTAACTACAGGAAACTTGTTGCGAGACAGTTTCTGTATTAAACGTGCATGTGACAAACTCTTGACTTCCTTTTGTCGTTTTTGCTATACACCAAATATTGTTTTGCATCATATCACAGTGTTCAGTTGAGGGTTCTTCAGCCATCCATGTTTGTAATTCTCTGGGGCGATGTGAATAATCGTCATTTGTATGCTCTGTATGATGCGTCAGTATTCCTCATCTCCTTCCTATTATAAAATTCTTATAATCGTATTTGCATATACATTCCGATAAATATCAGAACTTACATATCCTCTGGAATGCAGGCTAGGGGGTTAGATGTCCTGCCAACCACCATATCAAGATTCCGTGCTGGCGGGGATGAACAAACAGCCAAAATACTGGAAGATGTTATCTATCCTGAAGAGATAACGCATTGCGCGGCCGGAGTTAGATGGTTCAGGTACTTGTGCCTTCGGTCCCAGCATGATGATGAACTGACATCCAGGATGACACAAGGGGTTAACAGAGGTGATAACACGAACCAAGGTGTGGAAAACGAACATTTGCAAGGCATTAACGGCCTTGATAAGATGGCCCAAGAAGTGGAGGATAGGCTGGCAAAGTGCGAACTAGGCAACAACGTAGATGAAGACGAAGCAACTGTCATTAGGACCTTCCATAAGATTGTTAGAGAATATTTCAGGGGACCCCTAAAGCCCCCTTTCAATGTGGAGGCAAGGAAAGCTGCAGGCTTCGAGCCTGCCTGGTATGAACCCCTTGCGGTGAAGGAGGTACATGTAGAGGAAGAGATAATTGAGTGACGAATTATACAGTTTCTTGCTCTAGTATTTGTACTATGTAACAGTCTAGAAGAGGAATAGATACGGCCCATGTTTCAGTTTTCTTTCTTTAGCCGAGAGACGGTGGGGAGCCTTTTGATCATATTTGCTTACAATGGACAAACTTGCTGGTCTGTGGAAATGACCAGCCAAACTGAAGAATCTTGTACATCAAATTTTCATTTCATTGCGTGAACTTCGTTGGCATTTTCCATTGCTTAAGTGGCCATATTGCATTGCTGGTTGCAAGGTGCAGTTTAAATATTTCTTTCGCTAACAACTTAGTATATTGACAGAATACTCCTTTACGCCTCGTAAATACACAGGTGAAAATGACTAAATTTGCATTGGGACTTTTGTGAAAATGACTAAATTTGTATTGGGACTTTTGCATATGGAAAATGCTTCACGTAATGTATTTAGTCATTGAACTGAACTGTACTTTGTGGATAGTTTTAGATTAAATTTCACAACGCTACATATACTTTGATTAAACAATTGCAAAGCTATAGATTTAATGAGCCGCATCACAAAACTAAACAACCTAGCGCATCCAATGTATTACAAAATTACATAATTACGAACTGCACTATATAGCAAACCTACGGATTTAGTGCATACAATTCTCACAAAATTGCATCTTTATGGTGTAAATATCGCAAAATTGGATTCATTGGTTATGGTACTTGACATAGAAAACTAGGTAGTTTTGTGGTACGTTGAACTCTGAATAAGTAGATGCGTTATGTAATTCAATAAATCGTAATTTTGAGATAAAGGGATGCATTATATTTGTAGTACTTTGATTGATTGACAAACTTGGTTTTGTGAAAATTGCCCTTTTAGTAATTCTTATTGCAATGCAACTCGTGTAACTTTCTAATGCTGGACGGGTGCTTGCCCCCCAAACAGCACAGTGCACCATTGTTTAACGCTAACGGGGGCTAATTCGGTAGACGGCAAACTGTAGCCCTCAACCATTCGAGCCGGAGATCCCAAACTGCCCCCGCGTCGTCCACCTGGGCGACACGGGCGGCGATCCCGCCGCCACCGCCAGCAGCGTTCACCTCCCCACCCTTCCGGCCGCCGCCGGAGCCCGAGGCCGGCACAACCCAGGCGACGGCGAGGACGGCGGCGGCGGGGCTGTGGTTCCTGTTTTCCTCTACGATCTAGATCGCGACACGAAGAATTTCGATGCTGAGATCCCGGCTGGAGCTGCACAGCGATCGACGACCCGGCTCCGGCCGTCGATGCGGCCATGGCAGCGCGGGCGATCCGGCGACGGCTGTGTCGCTCGGACATCCACGATCCCACGTGCGGCAGCGGCGCTCCATCGGCGTGGCCACGTGCTGCTGATGCGGCGAGTCCGCCCTAGGGCCAACTCTCCGTGCGGCGGCAAGCATGGATCGTCGGCGATGTGCACGGTGATGATGGGGACCAACGGCTGAGCAGGGCAAGGACGGCTGAGTTGCAATCGGGAGTTGACGGTCTCCTTTGTAGCAGATTGTGAGGATGGTTTGAAAGAGGAGGAAGATGAGATCGCATGGCTTACGTCGCCCTGTATGATTGGGAAATTGATGGATCTTTTCTGGGTGAATCCAATTCTCAGTTTGGGCATGAAGGCAAGTATGACGCTGATCTCTCCTTCTTGGTCAGGTTTTGAGGTGGATGGCATATGGTTACACAGCGTCTAGTATATTGGGCACGACGACGTCCGATCAGCATGACACCAGGCTCGATCTCTCTCTATATGATCTAATTTTGCTTCGGTGAACTCTGTCACACGTTTTTAGTGAGCCCTCTCTCTGGTTCCGAGATGTGCGGCAAAAGTGTCAAAACCGGCTGATTGGAGTTTATGGAGGATGGTCAGGTCTTGATGGTGATGGCCCTGATCTATGGATCTTCTAGGGCTAAGGTGCGCGGAACATTGTCGATCGTTCTATGCTCAATCGACGCAGAAGATGTGACATGACCATCAGGTAGATAAGTGGAAAGATTATGGCAGCCTGGTATGATTCAATTGAGGTTTAGGCGAGACCTTGAGCCTTTTTGTTGCAATGGTGGCCATAAGGAAGTAGTGTTTGTTGGTGGTTGCTCAGCCGTAGGATAGTCGTCGTTTTTCTTTGTTTCTCTGCTCCATTTTCCCTTGGCCCGTGTGCTATAAGGAATGGAGCCTTTGTAATAATGATAGCTATATGCATCGCTTTGATGCAGAGGCTGGAATATCAATATATTCTAAAAAAAAAGGGGGGCTAATTCATGAGCTACCTTATTACGGCATCTCTGCACTTAATTTAACTTATTAAGCTCTGGGAAGAACGGTGATGTTGCCCGCATGATCACAACTCCATTTGACGAGGGTTGATCGAATAGGTCTTTAATATTAGTTTTTATTATCCGATAAATTCAGAGATGAATTTTTTTTTTCGAGAATTCATAGATGACTTTGAGCATATCTAAGGATAGGAAAATATTATATAATCCCCCGCGGCGGTGGGGGCAGCGGCATCAGGAGATAGGGCGGGGCCCACTAGTCAGCGAGAGAAGGGAGAGGGACGGTTGGGCTGCTGCGGGCCGGAAGGGGGAAGGCGGCCCATGTCCTTTTCCGGGAAAAAGAAAAGAGGGAAGGGAAACGGGCTGGGCCGGCTGAAGGGGAAAAGGATTCGGCCCGAGGGAGTTTCAGGAATTGGAAAAGCTTTACTTTTTACTGGACCATTGGATTTGCTCAAATTTGAAAGAAATTCAAATTTGACAAAGGGAAATAGAAACCAAAAACAATCAAGACAAAATAGGGATCTCCAAATTGCACATGATGGATTCTATGCAGGTTTTCAAAAATAAAAATTTTAAATTCAAGGTGCATTCGCTAGACTTGGGACTCGCTTATTTTATTTGTTGTAAAGTTCAAAAAGGTTCAAATTTTTAGTGGACTTTAAATGGAAGCAAACACTTGAGAACGTTTTTTTAGATTTTGAAAAATTCATATTCTAACTTGGTTTAAATTATTTTAGTGTATTTTGTTTTGAAAATTCATGGTAAGGTAAGAACGATGCAAAATTTTAAATTTGAAGTGATTTTTATTTCTTTTTATTTTGCTTTGATATTTGGGATGTTGCACTATCCTATAGTGGAGCCTCTGAAGTATTATTAGAGGCTAGAGAAGAATCATGTCATCTGGTCAAAGTTTTGAGGAAGGACTATGAAAACAAATAGACACTTGCAGGGGTAGACTGGCACAAATTTTTTTGTAGGTGGGTATATGAAAAGTGAAAACACCCTTCACATGTAGGTGTTTTTTTTTCCAAGGGTCCCTATTACAGTACCATCTCTTCGCTTAATTTAACTTATTAAGCGAGCCACGAAGAATGGTGATGCTTCACGCATGATCACAACTCAATTTGATTAGGGTTCATCGAATAGGTCTTGAATATTAGTTTTTATTATCCGATAAATTCAGGGATGACTTTGAGCATATCTAAGGATAGGATAATATATAACCCCCTGCGACTTTGGGTAATGCTGACATGGGGGAGTTCGTACGTACGAGCTCTACAAAAGTCGTCTGGCGAACAAGACACGTACCGCACCAAAAGAAAACAAAAATGGAGCGCGAAGTCTGGTTGCTTTGGGCAACTCTCGCCCTCTCGCTTTTCTACTACCTCTCCGGCATAAGGCGCCGCCGTCAAGGCTCCGGCCGGCGGCCACCAGGTCCCCGGGCGCTGCCTATCATCGGCAACGGGCTCGAGCTGCGAGGCAGCTACCTCCACCATGTGCTCGCGCGCCTGGCGCACGCCCACGGCCCCGTGATGCGCCTCCAGCTGGGCCCTGTCCCGGCCGTGGTGCTCTCCTCCCGCGACGCCGTGAGGGAGGCCTTCACGAAGCACGACCGGCGCCTCGCCGCGCGCTACATCCCCGACGCCGTCCGCGCGCGCGGCTGGGCCGACCGCTCCATCATCTACCTACCCAGCACCGACCCGCTGTGGAGGACGCAGCGCGGCATCCTGACGACGCACGTCTTGGCCCCGCGCAGCCTCGCCGCGCGCCGTGGCGTCCGCGAGCGGAAGGTGCGGGACTTGGTGGACCACTTCCGCGCGCGCGCCGGGAACGTGGTGGACGTGGGCAAGGCCATGTACGGCGGCATGATCAATCTCGTGTCCAGCGCCTTCTTCTCCGTGGACGTGTTGGACCTCGACGCCACCGAGTCAGCGCACGGAATACGGGAGCACGTGGAGGGCCTCGGTGACCTGATGACCAAGCCCAACATTTCGGACCTCTTCCCATTCCTCCGGCGGCTCGACCTGCAAGGGCGGCGCCGTACGATGGGTCGGCACGTGGCAGCGATCTTCAGCATTGTGGACGGCGTAATTGACCGCCGGTTGGCCGAGGCCGGCTCTTCCAACGCCGCCGAGCACGACGACTTCCTCCAGGTGCTCCTGAACCTCATGTCCGAGGGGCAGATCGATCGCGACGTGGTGAAAGCCATCGTGTTCGAGTTGTTCATCACCGGGGCCGAGACGGTCACGGTCACGGTGGAGTGGGCGATGGCCGAGCTGCTCAAAAACCCGCGCACCATGGCCAAGGTGCGCGCGGAGATCGACGGCGCTCTCGGCGGAAAGAACACCATCGACGAGTCGGAAGCGGCGAGCTTGCCGTACCTCATGGCCGTGGTCAAGGAGGGGATGCGGCTGCACCCGGTGGCGCCGGTGCTGGTGCCCCACCTGGCCGTGGAGGATGGCGTCGAGATCGGCGGCTACGAGGTGCCCAGGGGCAGCTCCGTGATCTTCAACGTGTGGACGATAATGCGGGACCCCGCGGTGTGGGACCGGCCGGACGAGTTCGTGCCGGAGAGGTTCCTGGGCACGGAGGTGGATTACAGGGGAAAGGACTTCGAGTACCTCCCGTTTGGGTCTGGCCGGAGGCAGTGCCCTGGCCTGCCCCTGGCGGAGCGTGTTGTGCCGCACCTGCTGGCGTCGCTGCTGCACGCGTTCGAGTGGAGGCTGCCGGACGGCATGTCTCCCGAGCGGCTGGACGTGACAGAAAAGTTTACAACTGCCAATGTCCTGGCCGTCCCTCTCAAGGCGGTGCCCATCGTGGTTACCTAGCTGGTGAACCATTTTCTTTTTTACCATGGATCTCGTGTTTTCTCCGCGTGCCCTTGTTGTTTACAACTTTTCCATGGCTGTTTATCAATCCCTTACCGTTGCTGCTGCTTTCTGGCCTCATCTCAAGGAGAACGATGAAATGTACATGTCTTGGTTCTTGCTAGTGCAAGATGATTGGTGTTTGATGGTGATATGCCCTTAATTATGAATGGCTGTATCACTTCTTTGTTCATATCATAAGCATTTGAATCCTACCTTCAGTATTTTTTTTCTGGTCTCAAATACGTGGTCTTTAAAAAAGTAGTGTTTCGGTAGGAGCCACTTGAAAATTTCTAATTTCCTTAGTAACCATTCATTCCAAAACTTTGGCCTCAATAGCCACTCCTGTTAGTTCTGCTGGAAATTTTACCAAAAATGATGCACCGTATGAGGCTTGCTAGGTGGAGCTCCCCATGCCCAGCCATGTCGGCAGAGGCGCACGGGGCTCAAGCTCATATCCGCAACCTCGGGAGCGGCAGCGGGGCGCACAACCCTGGGAGCAGCAGTGGGGCGCAAAGCTAGCAAGCTGGTAGCAAAGTTGTGCGGTGACTGGCGAGTGTTGGACCAGGCTCGAAGGCAGCATCACGGCGGCATGATGAGAGTTGCTCCACGAGATGCATTTGCAGCGAGAGTTGGTCCATATTTGGGATTTGTACTCCTCAACCGCCCAATCCCGACGGTGGGCGGCCTCGACATAAAGAGCAAAAGGCGGCCACCAGCTGCATCCCATGAGAGGATCTGGGCCCATCTAATATTTCTCCCGTCGTCACTTAACGCTCGATGGAAATGCCGTTAGCTCTCGTTCGAATCGTTCTTCATGGAGTTGACCACTTCTCCTGATCTCATCAGAAAAAAGAAAAGGATATCTCCTGGCTTCTCTATCCTATCTCTGTGCCAGGTGGGGAGCTCACTCCAATAGGAAAGATCTCTATTTGGGCTGCTTAGGCACCAGGTTGACAACACGATGCTTGATGCTCAATTGGAGGTGGGTGGGGTGTCACATCATTGCGTGAAGCTTGATGGGGCGGCATAATAAAAGCTCCAGGTCGGTGGCGAGGAGTTCAATTCTTGTGGCAAGGACCTCAATTATGTGGCTGAGTTCCGGCTTGGGTCCTCGATTGTAGTGTATTGCGATTCTGATGTTTCTTCAATCCTTGTCAAATCCGAGATTAGTGTGTCTGGTCCTCAACCGGGGATTTATCGGCTGATGCAACGCTGAAGGCAGCCGGCAGCCGCTGCTTTGATCACGAAGGTGTTTGTTGAACGTCTGGAAAATGGAACTTTGGTTTGGTCACCGAAGGTTTGACGACACCCTTTGGGTGAGTGTTAAGCAGTGAAATTAAAATTTAAATGGGACCGAGTTTCCGGCGTGTGATGCACCCGATGTGCTCCACATGTACTGGCACACGGATTGGCATAGCAAAAGGGAAGCCACATCCCCCGTCATCAATCATATCCATTTCACCACCGCACTAGTGCTCTCGGACCCGCCTCGCTTCCTTTTTCTGCTACGTACCCTACCGTGTAGACGTCACTATCAATCATATCCATTCCACCACCGCACTCGTGCTCTCGGATCCTGATCTTGCAGGTCGCCGGAGGAGGCAGGGCTCACGCCGTGTGTCGGAGGAAGGCTCACGCCCCCACCACACTACGTACCGGAGGAAAGGAGGAAGAGCGTGGTCCAGCGGCGGAGGAAGAGGAAGGGCCGTCCCCACGCGCCGACATGCCAACAAATCATCGTCGGAGAAGGTGATGACTTCAGACTTTTTTCTTTCCAACTTGAAATTCCTTCCTATATTGTGTTGAAACTCCTCTAAATTGAATTGAAAGATTCTTAAATTGACTTGAACCTTTTCCAAATCCAATCCGATGCTTTCTAAAACTAACTTAATTAACCCTTGGAAATCGGACTTGAAACATTTTGATTTTGATGGGGAATTTCTCATGTTGACGTGAAACTTCTCGGATTTGAATCTTTTTTAACTTGGAACTTTTGTTTTTGCAAACAGATAAGAGAACAGGGAAGAAATTTCCATTGTTGGGCTTCACTGAAAGGAACCACCGGTCGTCCCGACCATTGATCGACGTCTAAGTTCTCCACGTCCACTGTTCTTGTGAGCACTGAGCGGTGCCCTTCTCCTGCAGAATGGTACGCCGATTCTGCCTTCTTCCTCTTCTTCTGTCCCTACTTGTTTTCTTCCAATCTTCTTCCGTTCTCCTCAGTCCTCGTCCGTGCACTTCTCTTCCAATATTCCATTCTCCTCAGTCCTCGTCCTCATTTCTCAGATTAACTTGTGCAAGGATGGATCACCCCAAGCAGATGGTTGCTGCCGCTGCTAGCCTCACCGACGACCTCATCATTGAGATCCTGTCGCGGCTGCCGGTTAAATCGATTTGCCGGTTCAAATGCGTCTCTAGGCATTGGCGTAGCCTCATCACCCACCCTGAGCACCGCAGGAAGCTCCCCCAGACACTCTCTGGCTTCTTCTACCCCAGTCGCGGGCTCGACGAGGAGAACGACAATTACCCTGATTTTGTGGACATCTCCGGGGACGAAGAACTGCCATTTTCTGACCCTAAGTTACCCTTCTTGACCGGCTATAGGCTCATTATCCCGTTGATGTGCTGCGGTGGCCTTCTTCTCTGCTACTGCTGGAAGGTCTCCCCCAGAGATGAAGCCGAGTATATTGTGTGCAACCCTACAACGGAGAAATTTGTAGCCTTGCCTGAATCTAACTATGACACGGTTGCGCCTGGATACCGTTTGGGTTTTGACCCAGTCATCTCCTCCCACTTCCATGTGTTCGAGATTCTAGAGGGTCATAAGGACTATGGATATATTATTGGTGTGAATATCTACTCATCAGAGTCTGGACAGTGGAGTCACTATGGAAACGGTTGGATAGATGATGAGCTTCAAGTGGTATACTCGAGAGGTGTTTTCCTCAATGGAATGCTGCATTTGATGACCTATGATTTCCAGATACTGACAGTAGATACAGAGGGAAAGACATGGAGGACCATTCCCTTGCTAGAAACTATGCGTGTTGAATGCAATACAGATCCTGTTGCTTTTATTGGTCAATCTTAGGGGCAATTATATTATATAAATATCAGGGATAGAGATGCTTCTATACTATCAGTTTGGGTTCTTGAGGACTATTATGGCGGTGAATGGAATTTTAAGTACAACATTAGCACTTTACAGCTTTTCAGAAAGAAAAATCTAATGTTTGAACGAGACTACGCTTTGATCGCAATCTATCCAGAATGCAGATTGATCTTATTTGTCTGGCAACGCGAGAATATACTAATGTCATATGACATGGATCGTGGAAAAGTTTCTAAAATCTGTAATCTGAAAGAGCGTTTGTATGATGACATATTTCTTCCATATCTTCCATATGTTCCATGTTTTTCAGACTCTCCAGCTGATTGAGAGTAGAGGCATTACTCAATATTGAATGCCATCAGTTGTTATATCCGGAATTGTATGGACGCTTTTGCATGTGTTGAATCCTCTTGGTTTAATGAAATGGAAACATTGACCTGCAGCTTTGGTCACTCTACTTTTCTTTTTCTTTATCCTTTTATGCTCTAGTGTGATGCTTTAATTAGTTGTGAAAAAATAAACCATTGAACTACAGCTTTTGCTTGATTTCCGGTAATTATATCTGTTGGAATTCGTTAGCTGGCACTCATTTATGCTTCCATGTCATAGCTCACCATCTTGATGAATCCTCACTGGGATTATGAAAATTACAGATAAATATGGAATCCTTGTGTTTTTGCAGCGATGAAGATAATGAAACTTGCTCCTGAAACATAGTGTTGATTCAAAACAAAGTCAATTTCAGTGATGACTGCAATATTTTTGCATGAATTCCATTATAAAGTGACATATTATGAAATGTATCAGAGAAACTGTCTTGTGCGTTGAATTCCATTGTGGTTTTCAAGGTAGAAGTAGAAACCCTTCTGTTCTTTCATGGCTTTTTTTATTAACTCCAGCAGCAGCTATTCTCCATGAGAACCTTGGGGCAATACAGATGAGAGCTCTTTTGCTTTTGACTAATCCTTGATATGGAATTGCCTGAAGAGAAAGAGGGAAGTGTTCAGTTCACATGTTCAGGCAAGAGGGCTGATTGACCAAAGGCCAAGCCACTGACGTCAATAAGCAAAGAGTTTGGGCAAAATGGAGTAACAATTGGTAGCTAATGCACTGTGTAAGAGGAGAGATCAGCCTAATTGTTACTCCATTGGCCATGCAAAGAGTTTGGGCAATGGAGTTCAGGCAAGATTATTTTAGTGTATTTGTTTTTGAAAATCCATGGCAAGGTAAGAGCAACCCAGAAATTTAAATTTAGAGTGACTTTTATTCCTTTTTGTTTTGTTTTGAAATTTAGGGTGTTGCACTATGCTATAGTGGAGCCTCTAAAGTAATCTTAGAGGCTAGAGAAGAGTCATGTCATCTGGCCAAACTACGAGGAAAGACTGTGAAAGCAAATACTTTTTTCTTTTTTTAGAAAAGAGAATACTTCTTGTTGCAGCCTAATGTATCGCTTGATGCGTATAGCTTTTTGACGGTACAAAAGCCCCACTTCCTATCGCACAAAGGCATAGGAAAATAAAGAACAATCAATAAATAAATAAAACAAAACATTCTATTGCTTAGTATGAACCACACAATCTTCTTACTCCTTCAGACATTTTTTTTTGTAGACGAGTATATGAAAACACCCTTCATATGTAGGTGGGTTTTTGCACTTTTCTTAATTTTTTTTCCAACTGTCCCTATTACAGTACCGTCTCTTCCCTTAATTTAACTTATACAACCTCCCGGAAGAATGTTAGATGCTTCACGCATGATCACAACTCCATTTGACTTGGGTTGATGGAATAGGTCTTTAATTCTAGTTTTGATTATCCGACATATTCAGGGATGACTTTTGAGCATATGTAAGGATAGGATAATATATATCCCCTGCGACTTTGGGTAATGCTGACATGGGGGAGTTCGTACGTACGAGTAGGCCTGGGCATTCGGTTATAACCGAAAATTCGGTCCAGGTAATTCGGTGTTTGGAAAATTCAGTCAGCAGAAAATGTTAACCGAAATTATGAGCCAAATTCGGAAGACCGACAGTTCGGGTGCCCCAACTTTCGGTTCGGTGTTCGGTTACAACCGAAGTAACCAATTTCTACATAAATTCGCAAAAAGTTATACAAAAAAAGGAGAGAAGGCGAACGAATCGAGGGCTCATACATACACAGCAGGCAAGATCGAAAGTGGAAGTGTTGATTGAAAGTCGGGGGCACAGTTCGCACATGCGGAAGCATCTAGCGATGGCGTGGTGGCGGTTCTGTCTCTCGTGGTCCGACGTGCGGTGGTCGGCGGCGAGGGAGGCCGAGGTGAGGAGGCGTTTGACGACCAGGGGAGCTGAGGCGGGGCCGCTGGGGTGCAGTCCAGAGCACGGGCGGTGCTCGTCGAAGCCGAAGCATCCAATGGGGCTTGAGCGGCGGCGACGAAAGATTGAAGCGTAGCGGTGCGGTGCTGATGTCACATCGAACAGGGGCGATGCGGCGTTCGCTTTGGGCTGTAGATGGGCCGTAGTTAAGGTTAGGGGTGGAGGCATATGTGGGCTGTCGGGTTTTTCGGGTTATCGGGTACCCGACGCTGGCACCCGAAATTGAGTGAAAATTATCGGGTACCCGACGCTGACACCCGATCAACTACCCAAAACCCGGAAATTCGGTCTTTTCGATCCCGGTCTCGGTTTTCTCGGGTTCGGGCATTCGGTTCCGGGTTTTTTGCCCACCCCTACGTACGAGCTCTACAAAACTCCTCTGGCGCCTCGATGCGCCTAAACAAGACACGTACAGTGTTGGCGGTTCTTATGCGATAAAATTAAATTCATTAATTCTGCAAGCGCACGGATCACCATTGTAGCATTTCACCTTGGAGTATTTTAGGGTTATCGTATTTATATTTCCGCAGGAAAGTAGAGCGAAAGGGAGCTGAATAATTGCAATGCGTTGGATAATTTGGAGAAAGAATAATGTATCAAACTATACTTGAGACGGGGTAAGATAAGCATGACAAATATGGGTGGCACACACATCCTCAAATCCAAGGTAATAAAAGAAATAAATCGTAGTATACATTTGGGAGAGCAACAAGATAGAGTTAAGGCTACCTGTATGTTTATCTATTATTTACTCTTCCTAGCAGTCAAGTCTACAAAGATTATCTACTCTAGCTAAGCTCATACACATACAAGTCATGTCGTTTCGGGGCACACACGTGCTAGGTTAACCGATGATGCTAGTTCAAACCTAGGGAACCGTATGCTATAATTAAGACCCTGCTGAGTCTAACCCGGACGTGGTGGATTACAGAGACCGGTGCAGCTGTCACATACACTCGCGGCTACCATCCTCCGTGGGGCTGGGTGCCAAACGTGCATAGGCCTCTAAGCGCCATGCTTACAACCCGCCTAGAGGAACTACTCTTGATCAACGGAGCAGCCCTATCTAAGAATAAGCAAGCACAGATTTCACGCGACGTCATCTCGACGAAGGCACTCTCTCGTACTTACCTACTCCAACAATCACGAATCCCACAACAAGACTTCTACGAGCACTTACTTAACGAATAAATAAACTAAATAGAAAATAACTACTAAAAGAAATAAATAAAGATAAAACTAATTATATATTAAATAAAATAATATCTCAAAAGAGTAAGATACAAAGAACTGTACCAAACTCCGAGAAGACTCCGGAAGCCCGAGAGAGCTCTCACTCTACTCTACTCTACTCTAACTCCCAAAGCTACTACTCAACTAAACTAATGAACACTTGGATGAAGTGTGATGGTGCAAGTTGCTTCTGAGGCCGGGGGGTCCAATTTATAGCTTGTGAAGGCGGTGGGAGCACCCTGGCCGAAGCTGGAGAGGCGGTGGCGCCAAAGTAGGCCGGTCGGCCTAGGGGGTGGCCAGCCGGCCGTCCCCTGTGGCGGTTTGCCACCGTCTTGCGCCTGGACGCTCCAGATCACTCCCTGAAGGTGGTCTGAAGGTCGGCTCCTCGCTGGGTGTTGACGGTATTTAAGTCATTAAATTACCGTCAACATATCGGTAAATAAAAGAGTAAATCACCAAAATTCGGCAATGTTTTATTTATTAATAAAGTTCCACGAGTTTTGGATGATTTATGAGTGCAGGAGTAAATGCAGAAGAAATAGGCACCTGTGGACAGAAACACAGGCCGGCGGGCCAATCATAGGCCGGCCGGCCACCCTTGGCCCCTCCTGTTGACGATCTTCGTCCAGTAGACTCCAAAGAAGCCCAGCACTGAGAATAACTGAAGCCCAAATAAAGAAATAACAAACATTCTAGAAGATGGGCTACAATGGGCCGAAACTTGGCCCTTACTCCATTTCTGCCGACTCCAGAAAGAAATCGACCTCAGGACCGACACTACCAAGCAATCTGAAGCGTCCAGGGAAAAGGCGGTCGTGAACCGACGTGGTGGACGGCCGGCCGGCCCCCCTACCAGGCCGGCCGGCTGACCTTAGCGGCGCCGCCTCTCCAGCTTCGCCAAGGGGGCCCCCACCGCCTTGGAGAAGCTATAAATAGGACCCCCCGGCCTCAGAAGCAATTCGCACCTCATTGAAGAATCCATTTACTCTTCTTGTTTAGTGTTAGCATTAGTTGGGAGTTAGAGTTGGAGTGTGAGCTTTGCTCAGGGTTCCGGAGTCATCTTCGGAAATGCGGTAAAGCTCTTTGTATCTTTACTTTCTTTTGAATAAATATTATTATGGATATCTCTTCTTATTTATTTAATTCAGTCATTCTTTTAATTTATATTATTGCTCTGAGTAATTACTTTGGAAGTATCTCTGTGTTGGATCCACGTCTGTGTGAGGTAGACTTTCGTGAGTTGTCAGCTGGTCTATGCGTAAACAATTCACTTAATTTTATTAAGCATGGGTGGTCTGCCCTGTTAGCTAAGGGTAGATTATTTAGAGTAATTGCTTGTATGGTTCAAGGAATTATTCTAGACGCGAGTTTGCACCCAACCCCACGGAGGATGGTAGCCGCGAGTGTATGTGACAGCTGCACCGGTCTCTGTAATCCACCACGTCCGGGTTGGACCTAGCAGGGTCTTAATTATAGCGGGTGGTTCCTTATAGTGGTGGCCTTGGTTATCACTATGACACATCCGTGCCCCGATGCACATTGATATAACTGTTGTATGATCTTGAGTGTATAATTGTAAATTATTAGATTGCTGAATACAAAATACTTAGGATGGATATATTTTAGGAATCCCTTTTCTCTACTCGTTGCTCTCCCAATCTTTTTGCTAATTACTCTTTTCTGGGTTACTTCATGAGTGCCACCTTTATCAAACTTTCAACGTTTGACGAGATTTACATACGATCGATTTAGACAGTACACTTGAGGAATTTTCTACTAGCTTCCCTGTGGAAATTATAAATACGATACCCTGGAATACTCCATGGTGAAGTGCTACAATGGTGATCTGTGCGCTTGCGGAATAGAAATATTTAGTAGAGCATAAGAACCACCAACAAGCATTTCTGGCGCCGTAGCCGGGGAAGCTTAGCTAGAAAATTTCCTGTTTTTATTTAAATGCTGCCTTGATCTCGTTTGTTTATCACGAACCTATCACACGCGTGATCGTTTAATCTTGACCCCTCTCTGGAAATAAAAGAAAATCCTATCGTGAGGAAAAGATAAAAACGTAACTGCCATGGCGATTGTTTCGCGGAAAGTTGTGAGGCCAAAGGGAACACCCGCAAGGACATCAGAGGTTGCAAAACCCCCTGCCGTGCCGCAAGGAAGAATATGTGTTGGTACAATGACCAACAAATGGGGAGATACCTTCTGTTATCAATTCATCGAGAAGCCCCCGTACGCCCCTCTGAAGTTGACGAATGGAAGAGTGACGATAACGGGCGAAGTGGACAAGGAGGTCCCCAAGAAAGAGGAGAAACCAAAGGAGAAACCAAAGAAAACCCGTACTCCGAAAAAGAGAGAGCCAAAGAAGACCGCCCCGAAGAAAAAGGAACCCAAGACAGCTCTCGCTAAGAAAGTGCGGAAGATTTTGTCCACACAGAAAATTTCAAGATGTCAACGCTCGACCGTTGGGCAAAAGTAGAAGCGTCAAGGCCGTTAGAAAATTCCGAAATAATTTTAATCCTAGACGCTAATACACCTCTGGCGGGAGGATCTAAACCGTCGTTATCCATGGAATAAAATTTGCTTATTCGTTTTAATTTTGTGCTGCGCATTAATAAAAAAAAAATCGACTTTCGGTTTGATCGGGACCCTTCCGGGCCCGGCCAACCCCACCTGTCATCACGTTGCTTTGGACAAAGGAGCTGCAGGGGGCGAACAGGTGAAACACCACGCGCAGGAAAAAGACGACCCAAAGTGGCCGCTTGGCCCCGCCGGCCGGCCCGCCGGACCCACCGGCCGACCGCCTCCGGTCACCGCCGAGTGCCACCGACGCTCTACGCCTGCCTCACCTGCTCCCCTACGTCATAGCTTGCTCGAATGCTTCAGGCATTCGCGTGAACGGAGGAAAAATCGTCGACAATGGAGGACGGCGTCCCATCTTCCACCCTGTGCGAGTATGTGCACCGAAAGGCGCACCACGGCTCTCCACCCGACGCCACTCCTCCACCGCTGCCGTCCCGTCGCGAAGTGACGCCGGGGCCCGCCGGCCGGCCCGCCGTGTCCGCCGGCCGGCCACTCCCGGCCTCGCCTCGGCGCCCGCGCGCACCCATAAATGGAGGCCGGCGCCTCCATGTTTTCTCGCACCACAGTTCGACGAGCTCTTCCTCCACCCTTGCTTAAAACCTCCTAATCAAGCAATTAGTGATAATTAAGTGATAATAATAATAATAAAAAAAATAAAAATAATAATGTGTGAGTTTTTCTGCTTTCTTACTGCTGAGTGGTGGTCTTAATAAACCCCACTTTGGACGACTAACCCCTGAACGACTAACCTTTGGACAGCTAACCCGCTAATTTTTATTCACTATTCCCTTCGGGTATTTGCTGTCTAATTATTTGTGCAGGTCACTATGAGCTTCTTCACTTCGCTCAAGAGGAAGGTTAGTAGCAAGAGTCGTGGCAGCAGCTCACACTCGGGGTCCGATGCTGGAACACAGCAACCACCAGAACCCCTGAACGTGGAGCCGGTCGGCCCGATCGTGCGCTACATGGAGCACGAGCAGCACATTGTGGCACGCAACGAGGATGAAAGGAACCGCATCGCTGGGTTAAGAGACCGTGAGTTTCAACACTCAATTCCTCACCGACATCGGCATCAAAGAGGATTTCGACCAAGCTCTCAGGTACACAGGCCTTACTGACTTCTCTAATACCTTTGAGCTAGGTGCGAAGTGGCTTTCTATTGAGTTCTTGATCACCCTGCAAATTGTTCCTGATAAAACTATAGCACGTACACGAATACAGTTTCGCTTGTTTAATCAGGAGTTTGACTTGCCGTTTAATGACATGAGTGATTTGTTGGGTTTCGAGCGTAGTGGGCAGACAGCTCTAGACAAACTTAAAGGTTTTAACGAACTCACCTTCTGGATCAAAATATCTGGGGAAAACGGAGTACACCGCCGCACTGGCGAAATTCATAACCCTTCCCTTAGAATCTTGCATCGTTGGTGTGGTTTCGTCTTGTCACCCCGTCATGAGAATAGGGCTGTCACCAGAATTGATCCGTGCTACCTTTATGCTATGGTAAAGAAGACTAAAATCAACCCTCTGCTTTATGTGCTTAATCATTGGTTGAGTGTGACGTTTACTTCAAGTGCTCCTATCTTGTTCACATCGTACATCACTAGAATTGCACGAGGCTTAGGGATGTTGAATCAAGCACGAGTAGCCTTTTTGCCTGGGACCCAAGTGTTGATTGGGTTCGATCACTTTCGCCAAGCCCACATGATCAATAGAATAGCTGAGGGGCGCTACCGCATGGTTTACCATGGGTATAGCACAGAGATTGAGCTGCCTGAGCCGAGGCTAGGACTCTACCGCACCAAAACTTTGACCATCGACCTGAGGATAGCCGAGCCAGCCCGCCACAGCGTAGCCGAGGGACCTGTGACCCGGCTGAGAGCCAGGAATGCAGGAACCACCGCTGGACCCTCTGCTGTACCCTCTGCTGGACCCTCTGCCGGACCTTCTGTTAGACCTTCCGCCGCACTTTCTGCTGCACCCAGAGCTGAGAGCTCAGGGTCACACCACTCAGACGACCCAGACACACGCAGCGACTCACCTGCTTGGCCGCCCCCACAAGGCGTGCAGGGGATTCACCAGTTCCACTATCCTCCCGGTGGCCATGCAGCCGCTGGGGGAGTGCAGTTTCAGCCGGGAGTGCAGTTTCAGCCTGGCCCATACCCGCAGAGCTCTCACGCTCCACGATTTATGGGCGACCCACACATGGGATCCTCCCGCTCAGCTAGATTTGCATCCAACTGGAACTACTGGTACCTCGAGCAAGAAGTTGCGCAGCTCCAAGAAACCATGCATGACACCGCCAACCTCGTGACCGACCTTCAAGGTCAGGTCTACTACCAGGGCGGTAGGATAGATGACACGTATAACCTCTGCCAGCAGATCGCCTCAGGCCTGAACATCGATACCTCCCAGTCCCAGCAGCAGTAGTACGGGCCCCAACCCGTACCACAGCCTGAGGCACAGCCACCACCTGAGCAGCACACTGGCTCTGTTCCCTTCTTTGACCCGCCTTCCCAGGGGGAATGGGACCCCTGGACAGCTTCTTACCACTAGGTTTGGGTCAAGCTTATGCCTTGCAAAGGCCTAAGCTTGGGGGGGAAGGTTTCGGAGTTTTATGTTGTTTGTCTGTCTTGCATGTCGTTTCACCTTGCTCGACCTCGCATGACCGTCAGTTGTATCAGCCGTTCGTCTGTTCTGCAGTTTGATTTATTTGCTTAAAAATAATAATAATAATTTTTTTTTAAAAAAATTTCGGGTTTGCTTTTCTGTTGCCGAATCTTGGTTTTTCTACCCACACATAAAGGATATGATGAATAGCTGCTCTATTAGTTTTCTACTTGTATCTTTTATGCAGTTGCTATTCCTTGTATAGTTGCGTGAGAAGTAATCTGGCACGATCACACTTCTAGTATTGCTATGTCTGTGTGGGTAGCACCTTGTTTACCGAGTCTAGGCATTGACTTGCATGATATGGCTGTTTTGGGTTGAGTTAGCATGTTTCTACAATAATAGTCCAGAGATGTTTTAATCTTTATAAGTGCTGCAACTAAAACCCTTTAAGTCTTACACTTCCCCTGTGAGGAATCAATTACCTACCAGAGCCATATACTGCAAAGTTTATAAACACAAACCTCGCTCTTAGCTATCTTTTATGTATTGAGTTCGGTTAAATTTTGATCTCTCGGAACACTGCTCTCTTTATGTCAGTCATCCTTCTTCTGGGAATTTGAGAAATTCATTACCACTCATCCTTCAAATTCTTTTGTCTTCCTTCAAGAGCTCAAGAAAAATTCAAAATTTATTGTTTAGGCCATCTAAAAATCTTCCTCATACTCTGCATTACGGGAGTAAAAAAAAAAATCTCCCGTAATGCACAGTAAAGATTTTTATAGAGGTGGTGGCCACCCTCAAAATTTCTCTTGAGCCAAGAAGACAGAAAAATTTATGAGTGATTTCTCTTCCCACATTTATCATTGGACTGATTATGAAGAGCTGCTCTGTTCCCTTGAGATCATCCTTTAACCTTACAAAATATATGTGAAGGATATGCACATCCAAACCAAGCTCCACCAGAACAACCATCTTATGTAGCATTAGGTTGTGAGTGATATTTTGTAGGTAATAGCTTCCACAAAAGAGAGACAAAAAGGGGAAGTGCAAACGACTTAAAGGAGAACTCTTGGAATTTTTCTTATGCAACAAACAAAAACTCTGGACTTGTTATTTGCAGAATGTGTTTAATGAAAACCTAATAATGCTGTTCTGCTTTTCAATGTCACATGACAAAGTAATCAATAAGCCCCACCGGATGTATGCATACTTGATAAATAAATTGTGCTGGTTTATGGATTTACTCGCTGTCTTGGAGTATGCTGTTGTATATCAGACACCTGCAGGAAATTAATATTGATGCAACTCCTGATCCGTCGATTGCCTAAGCTTTTATTTTGCTCGGGGACGAGCAAAGTTTAATTTTGGGGGGTTTGTTGACGGTATTTAAGTCATTAAATTACCGTCAACATATCCGTAAATAAAAGGGTAAATCACCAAAATTCGGCAATGTTTTATTTATTAATAAAGTTTCACGAGTTTTTGGATGATTTATGAGTGCAGGAGTAAACGCAGAAGAAATAGGCGCCTGTGGACAGAAACACAGGCCGGCCGGCCCAATCATAGGCCGGCCGGCCACCCTTGGCCCCTCCTGTTGACGATCTTCGTCCAGTAGACTCCAAAGAAGCCTAGCACTGAGAATAACTGAAGCCCAAATAAAGAAATAGCAAACATTCTAGAAGATGGGCTACAATGGGCCGAAACTTGGCCCTTACTCCATTTCTGCCGACTCCAGAAGGAAACCGACCTCAGGACCGACACTACCAAGCAATCTGAAGCGTCCAGGGAAAAGGCGGTCGTGAACCGACACGGTGGACGGCCGGCCGGCCGCCCTACCAGGCCGGCCGACCGACCTTAGCGGCGCCGCCTCTCCAGCTTCGGCCAGGGGGCCCCCACCGCCTTGGAGAAGCTATAAATAGGACCCCCCGGCCTCAGAAGCAATTCGCACCTCATTGAAGAATCCATTTACTCTTCTTGTTTAGTGTTAGCATTAGTTGGGAGTTAGAGTTGGAGTGTGAGCTTTGCTCAGGGTTCCGGAGTCATCTTCGGAAGTGCGGTAAAGCTCCGGACTCATCTTCTAGAATGGCGGTGCAATTCTGCTGGGCTGGCCTTTAATTGTGCGTTGTGGATTAATTTCCAGCCCACTGGAGGAAGTCTGAGGCCTGCCGGCCTAGGGTGGGGCTGGCCGGCCAGGGAATTTCCCTGACTGGGCCCACTTTCCTCCATTATTCACTCCTTCATCCAAATATCCACCAAAACCTGTGGAGTAGTATTATTCCTATCTACTATGTACAAAATCTTGGTGTTATGCTTTTATTTACCGGTAGGGTGGCGGTCAAATCATGGTTTAATGACCGCCAACATACAGCACCAAAAAGAAAACAAAATGGAGCGCGAAGTGTGGTTGCTTTGTGCAACGCTCGCTGTCTCGCTCCTCTACTACCTCTCCGGCATAAGGCGGCGCCGTCAGGGCTCCGGCCGACGGCCGCCCGGCCCTCGGGCGCTGCCGATCATCGGCAACGGGCTCGAGCTGCATGGGGGCTACCTGCATCACGTGCTGGCGCGCCTCGCGCGCGCCCACGGCCCCGTCATGCGCCTCTAGCTGGGCCCCGTCCCGGCCGTGGTCATCTCCTCGAGCGACGCCGCCAGGGAGGCCTACACGAAGCACGACCCGCGCCTCGCCGCGCGCTACACGCCCGACGCCGTCCGCGCTCGCGGCTGGGCCGACCGCTCCATCATCTACCTGCCGAGCTCCGACCAGCTGTGGAAGACGCAGCGAAGCATCCTGGCGACCCACGTCTTGGCCCCGCGCAGCCTCGCCGCGCGCCGCGGCGTCCGCGAGCGCAAGGTGCGGGAGCTTGTGGACCACTTCCGCGCGCGCGCCGGGACGGAGGTGCACGTCGGCAAGGCCCTGTACGGCTCCATGATAAATCTTGTGTCCAGCGCCTTGTTCTCTGTCGACTTGGTGGACCTGGACGCCACCGAGTCGGCGCACGGCATACGGGAGCATGTGGAGGGGATCGCCGACCTGATGACCAAGCCCAACTGTCTCCGACCTCTTCCCTTTCCTCGGGCGGCTCGACCTGCAGGGGCGGCGTCGCACCATGGGCCGGCACTTGGCGGCGATCTTCAGCATCGTGGACGGCATAATTGACCGACGCTTGGCCGAGGCCGGCTCTTCCGACGCCGCCGAGCAGCACGACGACTTCCTGCAGGTGCTCGTGAATCTCATGTCCGAGGGGCAGATCGATCGCGACGTGGTGAAAGCCATCGTGTTCGAGCTCTTCATCACCGGGGGCGAGACGGTAACCATCACGGTGGAGTGGGCGATGGCCGAGCTGCTGAAGAACCCGCGCGCCATGGTGAGGGTGCGCATGGAGATCGACGCCGCCCTCGGCGGCAAAGCGACCATCGACGAGTCCGACGCGATGAGCTTGCCGTACCTGATGGCAGTGGTGAAGGAGGCGATGCGGATGCCCCCGGTGGCGCCGGTGCTGGTGCCGCACCTGGCTGTGGAGGACGGCGTCGAGATCGGCGGCTACGCGGTGCCCAAGGGCAGCACCGTGATCTTCAACGTGTGGGTGATAGTGCGGGATCCCGCATCATGGGACAGGTGTTGGGGATCGGTATTTACGATAATAACGACACCCTCTTTTTCCTTTGGTTTGTTTTACTGCAGGTGAGCTGGGCTGCCGACGTTTCGAGTTCCCGGCGGAGAATTAGCGACAGCTCAGGGAGCGACAAAATCGGGTTGCCGACATTGTTTGGGGAGAACGCAGTTTCTCCGCCGGCTGGCGACGAATCGGCGGCGGTCAGGAATGGCGGCAACCCCGGAAGATGAGGCCCAGCTCGATGACGTCCCAGAGCCAGACCGGCAAATGACGTCACATAGTTAGGGTTTCCGTTGATGAACAGAAATGACATTTGTACCCCTATGACATTTTTGTACAGAATATTTCACGGATATAGTGGGTGGCTAAGGGTAGTTTGGTCATGTCGAAATAACCCTTGGCCTTCCCTATAAATACCCGCCCACGGGCTCCGTAGAACGGGAGGGAGAGGAGAGATGACACCCTTGTAATGAAATGCTGTCTCGTTGTTCCATGAGCGATATTTGATTGTCCGTGTCGGGATTCTTTGTTGCCTTAATGAAGAATTCCCAACATTGGCGCCTACCGTTTGTGTTGCTCGAAAATACCACCCGTGATGCCACAGAAAGAAAAAAGCACCTAGTCCAAAAACCACCATCAGCCCCCACTTGCCGGACTTTGAGGAAGAAATTCTCCCTCCCAACCCGGCATTCTCGGAAGAAGAAATTCGTTGGGCATTTATCCAAGAAAAGCAAATGGCCGACGAGGCCAACCGAATTTCCGACGTGGCGGAAGCAAGCCAAGCCGCCGGAATTCGGCCAAGTGCTCAGGACATCGCCGCCAAAAGCTCTATCGACCTCACTTTCAATGAAGAAGCAGAAAAGTTGAAGCAAGCAAAAGCCGGCAAGAAAAGGGCGGAACTACCGTCGACAATCAACCCTTTCCCTGAGGAAAGCGATCCAGAGGAAGATGAAGTTGACAAACAAATGCGTCAGCTCTCCAACTTGCAACAACTTGGAAAAAGACTCAAGTTAACAAAGGAGAAGATAATCTCCGAAGAGAGGGCTAGAGAGAGAGAAAGGCTCCGGCTACAGATTGAACAAGCAAAGGCGGCAGTCGCTGAACTGCAAAAAGAGCTCGAGGAGATGACAAGCGCCACAGGGCAAAATAGCGAAGCAAAGAGAGAGCACTACCGGGGGACTCCCGACTTTGAAACAAACAACAATGGCGAAGGTCATCACAGGCCTCGGACTGCATATCGTCAATCTGCGCCTTTTGTCAGTAAATTCGACAAGAATTCTCCCTTGTCAGAAGGCCTCCAGTTGACTCCATGGCCAGCAACTTACAAGCCTATCTCCTTATCAAAGTACAATGGCTCAACCGACCCAAGGCAATTTTTGATGTCATTTGAAGCTGCGGTAGCATCTGCTGGAGGAGATGATACTGTATTGGCGAAGACCTTCGTCACTGCAATCGAGCACCAAGCCCTCGAGTGGTACTAGGCTGAAGCCCGGATCAATATATTCATGGGAGAACCTAAGGGATAAATTGACGACAAACTTTCAAGGTTTTCACAGAACATCCATATCTGCAGACGAACTCAGAGCATGTGTTCAGCAAGAAAAAGAGTCCCTGCAAGACTATTTCCAGAGGTTTGTCAAGCTCAAAGCCCGAACAGATGATATTCCAGATCAAATTGTCATTGATGCCGCAACTGGAGGATTGCGAGCCGGTCCTTGCGCCACTCATTTCTCCATGCACCGCCCTTCAACACTCGAAGAGCTCTTTTCAACGGTCGATCAGTTCTGTAGAGCCGACAATGACCACAGAAGAAGATTAGAGCAGCAGAGCGCGCAGCGTCAGGCGAAGAAAAACCAATCGAGCCAAAGGCAGCAGGACTGGAATTCGTCTAGGAGGAGCAGCAACAACAATCAGAGCCAGAACTCCAACCTAGCCAATCATATTGATGCTCAAGAAGAAAAAACTGACACAAGCAGCCCTGCCGACAATTTTCAGCACAGAGGAGGAAGAAACAATCGCTCTCGAGGAAGGAGTCGCGGCAATCCGCACAATTCGCGACACCAAGAACCAAAAAAGCCATACTGTCTGTTTCACGGACTTGACAAAGGTCACACCTCTAAGGAATGCGCAGAAACCAAAGATGCCATGGAAAGAATGAAAGCCAAAGAGCAAAGAAGCGAAACACAGAGAAGTGTCAATCACACTGCTGCCGCCAATTCTTGGAACAACTCACCTTTCGGTGCTTCTTACCCTTTCCAATACTTCCAGAACTCTTACAAGTTACAACCCCCATCACCACTTCCAAACCTCATACCAACCAAATCCACCACCTTCGCCGCATATTCAGCATTTGGCGCCATCCCAAACAAGTTCATACACACCGCAGCCGCAAATTCCCAGAATCACCGCCTCTGAGGAGACGCCGTTACCACCTCCGCCGCCATTCCCAAAACAAGCAAACCAAAACAACTCTTCCTCGCAGAGCCTTCCCACTTATGGAGTCATCCTGCCAATCATTGACGGATCTTCCTCCGAATTTGAAAGCAAGAAACAAAGAAAAGACTACTTCCGAGCCGTCAACGCGGTGTGCAACGGACCCGTGGTGAAATCACGGTGGTCGCACATTCCAATCATATTCACAGAAGCCGATTTAAACCTCCGTTGCTACCCTCATACAGATGCCATGGTCATCCAGGCAAACACTTATGGTTGGTCAATCACCAAATCCTCGTTGACAACGGAAGTTCGTCATATATCCTCTTCAAAAGAACATTTGACCAGCTCAACCTTGATTCATCTCTACTTCAGCCTTCAGAATACCCTTTATATGGTTTTGGCGGGAGAGAAGTCCGCGCTCTCGGCAAAATAAGCCTCCCAGAATCCTTCGGCACCCTCGACAATGCAAGAACAGAGCACATCACTTTTGATGTGGTGGATATGCCTTACCCTTACAACGCAATCTTTGGACGAGGAGTCCTCAATGCATTTGAAGCAGTTTTGCACAGCTCCTACCTCTGCATGAAAATGCCGGCACATAAGGAAGTCATCTCAGTCTTTGGCGACCAGCAAGAAGCCAGAAATATCGAAAGAGCGGCAGCCCCCAGCCAGAAATACGTCCACTTTTTGTATGCTCACCCGAATGTGCATATCTTGTACCCGGCAGGAAGAAAGCCAGGGAAAGAAGTCCTTCAGTTGGAAAAAGAAATGGACAAGGAAGAACCAGCAATTGCGGCTAATGAGGAAACAAAGAGAGTTCTATTGGACAAGCATGTCTTAGGACAGGAAGTTATAATTGCGGCAGGAATGCCGAAGGACATGGAGAAAGCTTTTGTCCAGTTCCTTCGCAAAAACAAGGATGTATTTGCCTGGTCCGCGAGTGACCTAAAAGGCGTCAGCCAGGATGTAATAGAGCACAAGTTACGAATTGATGAAAATATCAGGCCAAAGAAGCAGAAACTCTGAAAAATGTCCGATGACAGGGTCGAGGCAGTCAAGGCCGAAGTGCAGAGGTTGCTTGATGCAAATGTTATCAGAGAAGTGAAATATCCAACCTGGCTGGCTAACACAGTACCAGTAAAGAAAAAGAACGGAAAGTGGCGAATGTGCATAGATTTCACTGACCTCAACAGAAAGTGGCGATTGTGCATAGATTTCACTTCCCGCTGCCCAGAATCGACAAAATTGTCGACGCAGCAGCATGCTCAGAACTCCTATCACTGCTGGATTGTTTCTCCGGATATCACCAAATTTTCATGTACAAGCAGGACGAAGAGAAAACAAGCTTCATCACACCTTTCGGAACCTATTGTTTCGTTAGAATGCCGGAAGGGCTCAAAAATGCGGGACCAACTTTCTGCAGAATGACATCTATCGCCTTTGAGAATCAGTTAGGCAGGAACTTGTCAGCCTATGTCGACGACATAGTGGTAAAAAGCGGCAAGAAAGAAGATCATATTTCTGACTTGGCTGAAACATTTGCAAACCTGAAAAAGGCAAACCTCAAGCTCAACCCTGAAAAATGTGTCTTCGGAATTCGCAAGGGAAAGGTTTTGGGATGCCTAGTGTCAATCAAAGGCATCAAGGCCAATCCCGACAAGATAAGTGCACTCATCAACATGCGAGAGCCACAATGCCTCAAAGATGTGCAAAAGCTCACTGGTAGAATAGCGGCACTCAACAGATTCATCTCCAGATCAGCCGAAAGAAGCCTTCCTTTCTTTAAAGTCCTCAGAAATGCAAATAACTTTCAATGGGGCTTAGAGCAGAAAAAAGCTTTCGCAGAATTGAAAGAATATCTCAAGGAAATGACTGCATTTGCGAGTCCAAAACAAAATGAAACTCTGCTAATGTATATATCGGCATCACACTCAGCAGTATGTGCTGCGCTTGTGCAAGAGCAGCAAATTGAGAAGAAGGGAAAAGTCATGAAAATTCAAGTGCCTGTGTATTATATATCTGAAGCGCTCTCAGGATCAAAAAGGTTCTATTCTGAACTGGAGAAAATAGCATTTGCAGTCCTAATGGCATCAAGAAAGCTAAGGCACTACTTTGAAGCTCGCACCATCCGAGTGCTGACAAATCAACCGTTGAATGACATGTTCAGAAATAGAAAAGCATCTGGAAGAATCACAAAGTGGGCTTCAGAATTATCAGAACACGTTGTTGATTTTGAGGCAAGAAGTGGCCCAAACTCTCAGGTGTTGGCGGATTTCATTGCAGACTGGACAGAACCCTCATCATACACTGAGGGTCCAGTCTTTGAAGTTCCATGGGAGATCCATTGCGACGGCGCATGGTGCCATCTCGGAGCAGGGGCTGCCGCAATTTTGACTTCACCCTCTGGCATCAAATTGCGGTACGCGATCAGATTACAGTTCAACAATGACACTGACAAATGCACAGGAGTACGAGGATCTCTTGCTCGTCATAAGAAAGCTAAGAGCATTAGGAGTCAAAAACTTCATCATCAAGATAGACTCTCACGTCATTACTGGGCATGTCGATAAAACGTATAAAGCCAGAGATGAACTATTGGTAAGATACTTGGATCACGTAAGGGGCCTAGAAAAGTATTTCAAAGGTGATGTGAACTAGGGTTCCCGATCTTCCGAAAGGTTCAGATAAACAACGATTTGGCGGAGAATTGACACAAATCGATCCGGCTTCCGAACAACACGTTCCAAACCCCGCAATCGTAGCACCAATTTTCCTCTGGTTATCGACCGATGTTACACGGTCGACCTCGCCAAGAAGGCTAATCCTTGCCTGCGAATCGAAGAACACAAGCAAGAACAAGAAAGAATGCAACCAAATTGCAGATATATGATTAAACTCACAAGTTGGGGTCTCACAAACCGATGAACGGCGAAACTGTTCTTGACAGAATAATCTAAGCAAAACCCAAACCCTAATGGTGCGGCGGCTGCTGTATATGAAGCCTCTAGGGTCGAGCATAGACCCCTGGGCGCAGCCATAGTGGACTCAAACAAGATACAAGGCCCAAAGGCCAAATTACGGCGGCGCAGCACCGAGACAGATTCTGAACGTCAACTTGTTTCGACGATTGCCGACGACTCCAGACGAATTTTGACATGAGACCGGTGCCATTGGAAAGGTGATCAAATTATCTTTCCGTACATATAAAGAACGTCCAAAACCGAGCCCGTATGCGACGTAGGCAACCATTTTAGTGCAGACTGCTCCTGGACTCCGAAACAGACTCGAAGCCGAATTGGATTGGGCCTCCAACTTGACTTGTACGCCATTGTTGGCCCTCCACGCCTCCAAACACCTCTCCAGCTATATCCTCATCATCTCCATGGTTCCTAACAATAATTAAATCATTAGGTAGTAATTTATTCTCAAAACTATATAAACAAAGCATTAGAAACGAGCTCACCGATAAATTTGATTGTTGTACTCTATCTCTTGTGCTTCGAACTTGCATGTCCCGCAGAGGTGACTTGTGTGTATCCGAAGGAGTGATGTCCTCATCATCCTCCCCCTCTTGAATTTGAGTCGCCCTCGACTCAAGCTTACCTTCTCCATCATAATGTGGACTCAATTCTATGAATGTACTCACCTTATACTCACCTTCAATGGTTGTATCCGGAGGTTTCATACTCTCATCATTCTCCCCTTCTTGACAGCAAACCAACCTCGGTTTGATCAAGTGCAAGTTAAAGTTTTTCATCTTTGTGGAGGCACATGCAGCAATTGTGGTATTGTGTGGTGACAACCCCCAATACTCCCCTTCTTGTGATTGATCCTGTTTCTTAAAAGAAAAACTAGAGACACTTGACAAGACATGTTCAATGTTTATGCAGCCAACTAGTTGATTACATTTTTGCACAGCAAAAGGTTCCTTTAGATCTGAACAAATGTAAACTCTATGAACCATAAACACACCTCTATGATCATATTTGCCCATGGCATGAAAAATGTTTCTAGACAACAAAGGCAATTCAGATTGAGAAAATATTCTCTTCTCTACAAAACTTAGATCACAAAGAACATCAAATTCAATATAACCCAAAGTGTTTAGAGAAGACAACAATTTCAGCTCATCATTTTCACATGTAAAGGGCAACAAGTGTTTAATTTCAGCACAAGTAGGTGAATCAAAAACAGAAATATCATTCACATTCACTAGTTGTGGCAAAGGTATAAGTGAAGCATCAACACACAACTCCTCTTTATCACAAGGAACAGCAGGAAGATCAACTTGTGACAAAGGTAAATCAAGAGAAGGTTCCACTAGATGTTGCTCTATAATAGCTTTATTCGCGGAAATATTCAGCACACTATGAGAAATCTCACCATCTGTGTGTGTAGCACCATGGCCATTACCTTTGCTATCAACTTCAACAGGAGTAGTAGGTGCATGATCAAATGAATGTGAGCCTTCACATGAGGTTGTGAGCACCTCATTTTCTTTTGCGTCGTCCTCTTCTTTACTTTTATCCTGCAAGATATAAGCTCCAACAAGAGGCAAGGGAAATTGTTTGTCTTGGAACAATTCAGATTTAGATGAATGTGTTGCATCATATAAACCAGTCCATTCTTTTCTAAAAGGTTCATTCTTTCTTCTCTCATCCCTTTGGAGATTTTCTTCTAAAATTTCAGCGGTAGTCATAGATTTAAGAGTAAATTTGGTGCCATATTGTCTAAATGTGTATTTATTAGCAGTCATATTGTGCAAAACATTATTAGTATCAATCCAAAATTTACCTAGCAACAAATGACATGCTTGCATAGGTACTACATCAAATTCTACACTATCTTTGTAAGCACCAATAAAAAATTCGATATGAGCAATTTCAGTTACCTTTATCTTATCGTAAGAATTTACCCATTGGATGTAGTACGGACATGGGTGCGGCCGTGTGGTCAAACAAAGCTTCTCAACCAACTCAGAACTTGCAAGGTTGTAGCTAGTCTCACCGTCAATAATGACACGGCAACGTCGATTCATCACAACAAAGAAAGTCTGAAACAAATTATTAGCTTGGTTTTGTTCTGCCTTCTCCATTTGAGAACTGAGCACTGGTTGTGCTAGAGTACTCATATCATCACCTGTCATTGTTAGTAGCAAACAAGAAAAACACACAAAAGTATATTTTCCTATCACTACTATATGAATTTGGACACTCTCGAAAAGCAAATGGAAGCTTCTTACCAAGCTCTTACAAGGTTCTTACTAGCAAAGCAAAGGATACCTGAGGGTGTGATCCGGCGATTGCAAGTGTCAAAACCGTGTTGTTCCGAAGAGTATATGTGGAGCTTGGTAGGCCAAATATGTGAGTAGCAAGGAATAGCAAACTTGAAATTCAGAAATTGCAAAGTTGAATAATAGTCCAAAGTACAATTCTATGTTGCTGGCCTAAAACCCGTCGTCGGACCTAGACCAAGCAGCGATAAAAATATACCACAGTACCTCAGACTCAAAAGGATGCAAGCACTCTGAAATTTTTTTTTTCTTGCTGTTGTTCTTTTTTTTTTTTCAATTATTTGTGCGGCTTCTATATGTGCACTTGCCTTTTGCTGTTCTTGTCTTTCTTTTTTTTTTTTCTTCAGAAGTGCCGCACAAGAATGATACAACACCAACACAAAGCAAATCTGGAGCAGAAGCTATCGACACAAGTGCCAAAAATCTATGGCAGCCACGTTGGCATGTTTTAGACAAACATGGAATGCACAGACGTAACAAAAACGATTTGGCCAAGTGCACAGCTCACTTCAATGGACGAAATTGGATCACAGAATCCTATTGGACAGCTGGAACGTACATGTCCTATTTGCTTACTTCTCCCGAGAACAGGTTAGGAACCTGACTTCTATTCCTTCCTTAATATTTCTTCTAGCGACACAAATAGGATAGGAAAAGGAGGATCTGCTACCTCGTTTTATTTTCTTGCTTGCGCAGAAAACCGTATGCTAGCGCACATGAAATCTTTTGACTGGTGACGCAGGAAAAACCAAAAGACAGACGCCCACACTAACGCAAAGTTGCAGATCACAAGAGACTCCAACGAGACTAAACGAGATCAGACCAGCAACACTAAGACACGACAGAGGACAAGAACTCAACAAAGCAAACTGAAAACGAATTTTGCAGTGGCACAAAGGGTGATAGGACAGCGGAAGATGAACAAGTAAATATTTTTATAGGGCAATTTTCTGGACTCTAGGATGGAACGAATTAATCTAAATAAACAAGGATAAGGGTGAACCTAACGGGATACCTGAAGCTCTGATTACCACTTGATGAGAACTAGGGTTCCCGATCTTCCGAAAGGTTCAGATAAACAACGATTTGGCGGAGAATTGACACAAATCGATCCGGCTTCCGAACAACACGTTCCAAACCCCGCAATCGCAGCACCAATTTTCCTCTGGTTATCGACCGATGTTACACGGTCGACCTCGCCAAGAAGGCTAATCCTTGCCTGCGAATCGAAGAACACAAGCAAGAACAAGAAAGAATGCAACCAAATTGCAGATATATGATTAAACTCACAAGTTGGGGTCTCACAAACCGATGAACGGCGAAACTGTTCTTGACAGAATAATCTAAGCAAAACCCAAACCCTAATGGTGCGGCGGCTGCTGTATATGAAGCCTCTAGGGTCGAGCATAGACCCCTGGGCGCAGCCATAGTGGACTCAAACAAGATACAAGGCCCAAAGGCCAAATTACGGCGGCGCAGCACCGAGACAGATTCTGAACGTCAACTTGTTTCGACGATTGCCGACGACTCCAGACGAATTTTGATATGAGACCGGTGCCATTGGAAAGGTGATCAAATTATCTTTCCGTACATATAAAGAACGTCCAAAACCGAGCCCGTATGCGACGTAGGCAACCGTTTTAGTGCAGACTGCTCCTGGACTCCGAAACAGACTCGAAGCCGAATTGGATTGGGCCTCCAACTTGACTTGTACGCCATTGTTGGCCCTCCACGCCTCCAAACACCTCTCCAGCTATATCCTCATCATCTCCATGGTTCCTAACAATAATTAAATCATTAGGTAGTAATTTATTCTCAAAACTATATAAACAAAGCATTAGAAACGAGCTCACCGATAAATTTGATTGTTGTACTCTATCTCTTGTGCTTCGAACTTGCATGTCCCGCAGAGGTGACTTGTGTGTATCCGAAGGAGTGATGTCCTCATCAAAAGGATTCACCTGTCAGTACATTGACAGAAACTTGAGTGGTGAAGCAGATCGGCTAGCAAAGGCGGCAGCCAAGAAAGAACCCTTGCCACCTGACGTCTTTTTCGAAACACTAAGTTCCCCATCCATAAAGGCGGCAGAGAAAGAACCCAAGATGATACACGCCATCTCAAGCGAAGATTGGCGTACCCCCATCATGGCATATCTCTGAGATTTTTATGAGCCTGAGTCGGAAATTGAGGCCAAACGCATGAAACAGAGAGCAAGAAACTACGCATTTGTCGATGATTTCCTTTACAAGTTCGGCACAGCCACTCCATTCTTGAGGTGCATTGATCAAGAAGAAGGGAAAAAGCTCCTCAGCGAGATTCATGAGGGAATCTGCGGCTCCCATATATCCAGCAGAGCCTTAGTCGGCAAGGCTTTCCGGCAAGGTTTCTATTGGCCCTCTGCGCTGCAGAATGCCTAACACCTTGTTAAAACATGCGAAGCATGCCAGAAGTTCTCAAGAAAAATCAACAACCCAGCTCAGCTCACTCAGCTCATCCAGCCAGTGTGGCCACTTCAACGGTGGGGAATTGACATTGTCGGTCCTTTACCGACGGCTGCCGGAAATTATACGCACGCCGTAGTAGCTCTTGACTACTTTACCAAATGGATAGAAGCGAAGCCACTCATAAATATCACTGGCCCAGCAATCAAGAAGTTTTTCTGGCAAAACATTGTATGCAGATTCGGAGTCTCTGCCGAGATCACCGTGGACAATGGAAAACAGTTCGAGATCGGTGGCTACGCGGTGCCCAAGGGCAGCACCGTGATCTTCAACGTGTGGGCGATAGTGCGGGATCCCGCATCATGGGACAGGTGTTGGGGATCGGTATTTACGATAATAACGACACCCCCTTTTTCCTTTGGTTTTTTTTACTGCAGGTGAGTTCCCGACGGAGAATTAGCGACAGCTCAGGGAGCGACAAAATCGCGTTACCGACATTGTTTGGGGAGAACGTAGTTTCTCCGCCGACTGGCGACGAATCGGCGGCGGTCAGGAATGGCAGCAACCCCGGAAGATGAGGCCCAGCTCGATGACGTCCCAGAGCCAGACCGGCAAATGACGTCACATAGTTAGGGTTTCCATCGATGAACGGAAATGATATTTGTACCCCTATGACATTTTTGTAAAGAATATTCCGCGGATATAGTTAGTGGCCAAGGGTAGTTTGGTCATGTTGAAATAACCATTGGCCTTCCCTATAAATACCCGCCCACGGGCTCCGTAGAACGGGAGTGAGAGGAGAGATGACACCCTTGTAATGAAATGCTGTCTCGTTGTTCTATGAGCGATATTTAATTGTCCGTGTCGAGATTCTTTGTTGACTTAATGAAGAATTCCCAACAACAGGCCCGACGATTTCGTGCCGGAGAGGTTCCTGGACACGGAGGTGGATTACAGGGGGAAGGACTACGAGTACCTCCCGTTCGGGTCGGGGCGGAGGCAGTGCCCCGGGCTGCCCATGGCGGAGCGCGTTGTGCCTCACCTGCTGGCGTCGCTGCTGCACGCGTTCGACTGGAGGCTGCCGGACGGCATGTCTGTCGAGCAGTTCGACGTGAGCGAAAGGTTTACCACCGGCAATGTCCTGGCCGTCCCTCTCAAGGCTGTGCCTGTCGCGATTACCTAGCTGGTGAATCAAAATATACCACGCGGATCTCGTCCTGTCTTCTCCGCGTGCCCTTGTTGTTTACAACATTTTCCATGGCTTTTTATCAAGCAATCAATGTTGTTGGGATATGTCGTTGCTGCGGCTTTCATTATTACTTTTGAGAACGATGAAATGTAATGTTTTGTTTGCAGTGCAAGATGATTGATGCTTGATAGTGATATGCTCTTAATTATCAATATTACTGTATACAAGTATCACTTCTATGTTCATATCTTATACCTTTGAATCCTATCTTAAGTATTTGTTTCGTGTGGAGAATGATCAATAGCTAGTATGCGAAGATTTGGGTGTCATGACGATGTCCGATCGATGGATGCACACGATTGTTTAATTTCCGAACCTTTCTTAATTTCTCATGATTAGCTGACTTTATTAGTAAAATAAAATATGCCTAGTAACTTTCAATGGCGGGAGAAAAATACATTAGGCAGGACGGCAATAATAATGCATCCCTTGATTATCATCTTCATAGTGACATGCTTATTAAATAGTATATGAAAGCAAGCATTAGCATGATCTATATAATGTGGTTAATAAGGTTTGATTTGTCATAGTTTTAGATGAAAACCGAAATAAATTGTAGGGAAATGAAACAAAACCTTGATAAGAAAAATATAGCCTTTGTTTATTTGGTTTTTGGTTTTAACCAAACTGAGAACATATCTCTTGAGATCCTTGAGTGAGTCGACTGGCGAGGTGGCAGCGCGTGCATACACACACACACACACAGAGATCCAACCAAAGTTTCAATGACAGGAAAGGTAAAAGAAGATATAAAGAATGTACTATTAATAATATTAAATTTAACAAAACCGACCATAAAAGTAGGAAATCCTATACATTGATCACTCTATGGTTAGCAATCTGTAGAACGGTGTTTCGTGCACAAAAGATCAATAGCGAGATTCACGCTCAAGGTGGACGGTGGGGTGCGCTGACACGTGTCGGATTTTGATTGGAGCGGGTGGGAGGAGAAAAAAGTTTTAATCTTTAAACACATTTTTCTCTAAAATCGTAAGTCTGTTTCAAATACGTTTGAACCTACATATTCTCTAAAATTAATTATACAAAATGAGATCCAATAGTATTTTTTAATTTTAAAAAAATAAAATTTCATCAACATTTTTGATGTCCTATTTCAACATTTATATGTACCAGATCAACATTTTTTAGGAAAATGTTGACACATGCTTTTGAAAATATTTATACATCAATTCAAAATGTTAAATCTATAAGGAAATAAAAAAATATTAGGACGGTATAACTGTGAATTATATATATTGTGATTAAAACATAAAAAATAAAGAAAAACTAAAATTATACTTGGTTTGTAGGCCGGCGCATGGGCTATTGGTTGGCTGATCTACATGTTGTTATCTGTAGATTAATCGTATTGGGAGTCCCCTAAAAAGCACTTCTAGATGCCCAGACATATACACAAGTAGCTACTTGCACATAAATATTGAGTAGGGAAGTTTCGGACCACAAATAACCTGGGAAAATTATCAATAAAATACCATGAAGGAAATGTGGTTTTCTCGGCTTGGCGAACACTATTTCGTTGTGCTTCGGCAGTAGAAGCGGAGATTTGTGCTTGTGCAGAGGGCCTGCGATTAGCATCGGAATGGGCAAGGAGCCAATAATTCTGGAGGGTGATTGCTCTAGGATTATGAACCTGCTCTCGAACTCAATGCAGGACAGGTCGGAAATTGGCTTCATGGTTGCAGAATGCAGGGAGCTGTTGCAGCTCCTGCAAGAGGTGAAGTTCAACCAGGTAAATCGAGAGTGTAATAGAGTGGCACATTTAGCTAGGAGAAACAGACATACGGCTGTATGGATGAGGCAAGCACCTTCGTGTGTTTTGGACCTTCTCAATTCTGATTGTAACCCTTTTCCTAGCTAAATAATAAAGCTCTCATTTACCCGCAAAAAATAAACTGATTGTTGTTGTCGCAGCTTCCATTCGGCGATGAGGATGCCGGCAGATTGGATAGACCCATCCTGCTGCAGTGGATAAGATGGTCGCATAGAGACGTACTAGCAAACTAGATATCTTCTGGGTCCAAACCAGATGGATTGATGACATATGCATGGTAGATTTTCGAAATTCTCCGGTTCCAAGCATGCGCGTTCGAGAAAAGTCCCTTTCCCTGCTCCCACAAAAAGAAAAAAAAAGAAAATCAACCCATTCCCGCGGCCTCGGCACGGGAGAAACCGCGGGCGGCAATGTCCCGTGGCAATGTCCCGTGGCACGAGTAGTTCAGTTGTTTGTCAAGCGGATTGACTGCCATGCCCCGTTGCCTTATCCAAATCTGACTCCTGCAGCCCAGCCCCGCAGAGGGCAATGCAGTAAATCAGCTGCAGCCATGTCACGTCTCGAAGACCCGAACCCACACCACGTCATCCAGTAGAACCGGCAAGTGGCGACATCAGAGCTGAGCAGCTTCTATAGATAGCTCTGCTTTTGGCTAGCTTGCACTGCAGTTCTCATCAGCATATTCAGCATCGAAGGCAGTACTAGGAGGGAGTGAGTGAGAGTCTGTCATCAGTTAGTTCAGTTAGTTTATTCCAGCTCAAGAATTCTTCTTCGTTCATGGAGAACAACGGTGGAGGAGCCAGCGCGCGGCGCGTGGTGGTGGCGGTGGACGAGAGCGAGGAGAGCATGCACGCGCTCTCCTGGTGCCTCTCCAACGTCGTCTCTGCCGCCAAGGCCGCGAAGGCGCCGCCCCCGGCAGTGGTGCTCGTCCACGCCCGCCCGCCACGCCCGCTATGCTACTACCCGGCCATCGACGGCGCCGGTGAGCTTCTTCTTGTTCTATGTCGAAAATGTTCTTCACCACACGTTGCGTCGTTTGGATTACTAATCGGTGGTATGCGTGGATGCTGCGGCTGCAACCGATCGCAGAGTACGTATTGACGCAGGAAGTGAGGGACAGCATGGACCGGTACATGGCCTCCGCCGCCGACACCGTCGTCACCAAGGCCAAGAGCATCTGCACCGCGTTCCCCAACGTATGTGCCCGCAGGGACCATTTCTAGTCCTCTCGATCGCGAGTTTGAAATTTTCTTAACGGAGAATCTGAGGATTTCGCTGCTCTGTTTTATGTGTCGTTCAGGTGAGGGTGGAGACGTGCGTGGAGAAGGGCGACCCGCGTGACGTGATCTGCGGCGCCGCCGAGAAGGCCGGTGCCGATATGCTCGTCATGGGCAGCCGTGGCAACGGCTTCCTGCAGCGGGCGCTGCTGGGGAGCGTCAGCAACCACTGCGTGCACAACTGCAAGTGCCCCGTCGTCGTCGTCAAGAGACCCGGCGGCAACGCACCGCGCCACCATGGATCTTGACTCCATCTCTGTCTGAAGACCAGAGCACTCGAGGAGCCATACGTGGTCGATCCGTGCCTGTTGCTTATACTGTAGTATCAACATCAATTGTGCAGTGGCTGGTTGTCCTTTTCTTTTCTTTTTTAATTTTTTGAGGTCTGGTGTCTGTGTATACTTGCTTCGAGTGGTGCTTTATGCAGCATCAAATGAAAAATATTACTCCAACAAAAAAAAACTCGCACAATGCGCAACTGATATGGCGTGTGCGCTTGGGTGTGCGAAGTGGAGAGCGAAGCAGCAGATGGGATTGAGGAAGAGAACGCAGAGGATAGCGAACTGGAACCGGCGATGGATTGTTCTCGCCGGATGGCTGAGAAATGTTCCCAGCCACCGTGTCGAAGAACAACCCACCGCAAAGGGGAGGATTGTATTTCTTCTTCGATGATTACAACTCGACACTGACGGCGGCCTTTATACTCCAGGCGCCTCTAGCTAACTGAACGTAAACAACTCCTGAAAACACTGAACTGACTCCTAAACAAACTGAACCGCTCCCCTGGTTATTCTCTCCTAGACGCCGAGCTAATCTAGCCACTTTTATCTGCCGATGCGTTCTTCTTCTTGCGATAGTACTGCTTGCCCACAAAGGAGTCTATAACATTTCCCCCCTCCCCAACAAACAGCTCGTCCGCGAGCTGTACTGATGGATACGTCTCCTTGAAGTCGAGCAGTTTCTCCCACGATGCATCCGCCGGTGCACGACCAACCCATTGGACCAACAGCTCCCAGACTCCTCGGTTCAGTCGGGCACGCACCACTTTCGCCGGTGTAGGCACCACGCGTCCATGTAGCAGGTCCGGCAATGGCACGACTGATGAGGGCACCTCTCCCTTGACTGGCTTCAGCAGCGATACGTGAAAAACATCATGAATCCGTGCTTTAGGTGGCAACTCCAGCCTGTACGCCACTTCACCCACGCGCTCTAGTACCTTGAACGGCCCGTAGAAACGTGGAGCCAGCTTGGACGACGGCGTCTGCTTGACAGTGGCGGCCGCACGCTGATGCAAGCGCAACCACACCCAGTCGCCCACCGAGAAGACGACGTCGCGGCGGCGCTGATCCTCGCGAGCTTTCATGGAGTCCTGCGCCTGATGTAGTCGTTCTTTGATCTCCTCCAAAAATTGGTCACGGTCCACCAGTTGGCGATCAACCGCCGCTACGCGCGCCGTCCCCGGCAGGTAGGACAGCAACGTCGGAGGGTCGCGGCCATAAACCACCCGGAAGGGAGAGCTTTGGATGGCCGTCTGGTAAGACGTGTTGTAGCAGTATTCGGCCCACGGCAGCCACTGAAGCCATGAGCGTGGTCGATCTCCCGCCAAGCAGCGCAGGTACATGGTGATGATGCGGTTCACCACTTCTGACTGGCCGTCGCTCTGCGGGTGGAAAGCAGAGCTAGTGTGAAGCCGGACTTTGGCCATACGGAACAGCTCCCTCCAAAACGTGCTGGTGAAGATTGTGTCACGATCAGAGATGATGGAGCACGGGAATCCATGGAGCCGCACAATGTTGTCGAAGAAGGCGCGCGCCACCGTCGCCGCCGTATATGGGTGGCTCAAGGGAATGAAATGTGCCAACTTGGAGAACCTGTCGACGACGGTAAGCACGACCGACTTGCCGCCGACCTTGGGGAACGCCTCGATGAAGTCCATGGAGATGTCGCTCCACACCTCCGATGGAACTGGCAGTGGTTGGAGGAGGCCGGCTGGGTGTAGATGCTCGGACTTGTTGCGCTGGCAGACGGTGCACCCGCGCACGAACTCTCGAACGCGCTGGAGCGCGTGCGCGTTGTAGAACGTCGCGCGCCAACGATGGAGTGTCTTCTGCGCCCCCTCATGGCCCGTGTCATGCGCGTCCGCAAGGAGCTGCGGCCAGAGAGAGGACGCGTCTGGGATGAAGACGCGGCCCTTGTACAGGAGCAGGCCATCGACCACTTTCCAGTCCGCGCCCGCCGTGCAATCGTTCAGCTGGTCGCGAAGTGCCACCGCTTGTGGGTCGGTGCACAGCTCCGCGCGCAGGACGTCGTAGAGCTCGAACGTCGGCATGGACAGCGCGCACGTTGCGGGTAGCGGTAGGGCCGAACCGCGACCGGCGCTGCGTCGGGCAGGAGGTGGATCCTGTGATCTTGGCGGCGCGGTGGTGGTAAGCCATGGGGTTCCTCGAACAGGTCGGCGAAGGAGGAGAGGAGCGCCTCCATGAGATTCCGGGCAGTGGCGAGCGCGTTGTAAGGTTGAACGGCGCCGCCCACTCCCGTGAACCGCACCGTGTCGCCGTGGCGCCAGAAGGACATGGTGAGATCCTCAAAGTTCCAGAGTATGGGGCCCAAGGAGCGCAGCCACTGGACCCCAAGGACGACGTCGAATCCTTCCAACGGCAAGGCATAGCAGTTGATGTGGAAGACTTCTTCGTCGATCTGCACTGACGTATTGGTGCACACGCCGGCACTCGCCACTTGGTCACCATTGGCGACTTTCACGGACAGGCTGGGGCGAGGCGTGATGGTGAGGCCGAGACGCCGCGCGACGCTGTCCCGGACGAAGGTATGCGTCGAGCCCGAGTCCACCAACGCCGTCATCGTCTGGCCGGCGATGGTGACGCGCAGCTGCATCGTGTTGGCGACGTGAATCCCCGTCAGTGCGTGCAGGGAGATGCCCAGTTCCTCCGCGACCGCCTCAACGTCCTGCCCTTCGTCGAGCTCCAGCAGGAAGACGCCCTTGCCGCCGCACTTGTGGCCCGGCACGAACTTCTCTGGACAGTAGTAGCATTCGTCACGCGCCCGCTTGGCCGCCATCTCTTCTGCGGACAGGCAACGGAAGCGCGGCCGAGATGACGACGCCACCGTGCCAGCCGTCGGCGACGCTGCGGACGCAGGTGGTGCGGCCGCCGATGGTGCCACGTTCTTCACCGTCGTAGAAGATCGAGATGTCGAGCGCGGGGCCGCCGTCTTGGTCGCATCGTCAGAGGACACCCGCTGCTCATAAGCTCTGGCCAAACTCATGGCCGTTTGCAGGTTTGTTGGAGCATGAAGCTCCACATCAGTGCGCAGCGGCTGGCCCAGACCAGCTGTGAAGAGATTAATTTGTTGCGGGACCGAGAGATCATCACAGCGGCACAGAAGAGCAAGGAACTGGCGCTGGTATTCTTCTACCGAGCCGGTACGGTGCAGGTCCTTCAGTTCGGCCAGCCCATTTGCGCGGATCGGTGGTCCGAAACGCAGGTTGATGAAGTCCGCGAATCGAGCCCACGACACCACGCCGTGATCACGTTCCAGCGCATAGTACCATTGCGCCGCGATGCCGTCGAGATGCAGCGACGCCAGCCACACCTTCTCCATCTCCGGCGTGCGCATGCCGCGGAAGTAGGCCTCGCACTTGGTGAGCCACGTAAGTGGGTCGTCCAAGCCATCGTAGGAAGGGAAATTGATCTTAGGGAAGCGAGGGCCGGGGCGGCGTTCATCTTCTGGCCACCCGTGAAACCCGCCGCCGCCATCGCCGTCATGGCCGCCACCGCCACCACCACCGCCGCCACCGCCACCACCACCAGGCTTACGGGGAGGGGGGCGATGAGGCGACGAGGAGTCGTTGTCGCCCGCGATCGACTTCTCCGTGCGCGCGATCCGGACGCCGTAGTCGTTCAGCCTCGTGTTCATGGTCGTCACTTGTGCGATGAGGCGATCCAGCTTCTGGGAGTCCCTTATTGTCTCAGGATCGAGATCGGAACCGGCCATGGAAGGCGATGTTCCTGATGAATCTGATACCAATTTGATATGGCGTGTGCGCTTGGGTGTGCGAAGTGGAGAGCGAAGCAGCAGATGGGATTGAGGAAGAGAACGCAGAGGATAGCGAACTGGAACCGGCGATGGATTGTTCTCGCCGGATGGCTGAGAAATGTTCCCAGCCACCGTGTCGAAGAACAACCCACCGCAAAGGGGAGGATTGTATTTCTTCTTCGATGATTACAACTCGACACTGACGGCGGCCTTTATACTCCAGGCGCCTCTAGCTAACTGAACGTAAACAACTCCTGAAAACACTGAACTGACTCCTAAACAAACTGAACCGCTCCCCTGGTTATTCTCTCCTAGACGCCGAGCTAATCTAGCCACTTTTATCTGCCGATGCCTTCTTCTTCTTGCGGTAGTACTGCTTGCCCACAAAGGAGTCTATAACAGCAACAGGTGGCGTGTTTTTGGTTTGTAGTTTGTAGATGTGTAACATGCAAAGCTTAAAACGACAGCAAACAATTGAAATGAGATTTAACGAGCAGAAAACCAGTGTAAGACTTTTTTTGAGCCGAACCAGTGGGGGAGGCCCCCACTGTATTTTCTATTATAAAAAGAGTTTATATTTACATTTTACAAGGCCTCAGGCCCAAAGAAGACCCTACTAAAGGAAATTACAAGAGACTACTCAGCCAATTATCCAACAAAAGTTTGACCGAAGCCTTTGCTCTGTGAGACACAAGAGCAACTTCATTTTTGAAGTCCCGCTTCCACTGGTTTGCCAAAAGAACCCCACTGTCAAAGATAATTTTGTCTCTATGATTCCAGATATGCCAGCATGCTACCATGAATACTTCTCGGAAAATGCATGATCCAAAATCCTGCCTGGCTTGAAGTAACATATTATCTGGAGTGAGGTTTGTGTTCCAATGGATACCAATGGTGTGCCAGCACCAATCACTGAAGGGACAAGTGAATATGAGATGGATCATTGTCTCTTCTGTGCCTTGCTGACATAAAACACAGCTATAATCTGGCAGCTGTCTGTTCTTTCTTCTGAGCAGATTTCTGGAATTAATACGTTCTAAGAAAACTAGCCATGTAAAAAATTTGATCTTTGGCATGCAATATGATTTCCAAAGCCAATCAAACCATGGCGATGCTGGTTGTGTACCAATTAAGTATTCATATGCCTTCTTTGTCAAGAAAACATCACTTCCCCAGATGTATGTCCATCTGTCATTGACCTCAGGTTGTATGATGTGCTGTTGGCAAATGTCCTGCATTTCCTGCAGCTGCATTGATGCCTCCATGGACAAGGGAAGAATAAATTGTTCGTGCACATTCCTTTCAAGGAAACTTCTGACTGATATGTTCTTGTTGGACGCAAAAGAGAATAGTTGCGGAAATCGATGTTTTAAAATACTTACTGTCCAAGTATCATGCCAGAAGAGAGAAGTGGTACCACTGCCAATATTGCATCTTGCTATCATGAAGAATTTTTCAGCATTCTGTAGGACATCTTTCCACCAGAAAGAGCCTACAGGTCGTCTAGCATGAGGTGGTGTATCAGTTCTGTAAAAATATGACCATGTCAACTGTACCCATGGTAAATCCATTCTGTTGTAGAATTTGTGCAGGAATTTAAGTAACAGGGCACTATTCTGGGCACGCAAGTTTTTAACACGGAGACCCTCCTTGCTTCTTGGGCCGCTGTGCCTTTTTCCATGAGACTAGACATCCACCTTTCCTGTTTATATCCCCAGCATCCCACACAGTATGCTTCCTGTAAATATCAATTTGCTTAATGATCGAGGCTGGGAGCTTGATGATGCATATAAAATATGTGACCAATCCTGTTAAGACAGAATTGACCATAAGTAGTATCCCAGAATAAGTGAGCCATTTGTTAAGCCCCATCATTCTCCTCTCCACTCTGCTAACCATAGGAAGCAGGTCTTCAACTGTCGGTCTCATTGTGCCAAGAGGTAGCCCAAGGTAGGTGAATGGAAGGGTACCAATAGCGCAGCCTAGGGTGTTAGCCAGGTGATGTGTTTTCTCTGCATCAACATTAATGGGGACTAAGAATGACTTGTCAAAATTCACTTTGAGCCCTGTTGAGTCAGCAAAGGTTCTTAATAATCCTTTGAGACAAAAAAGTTGCAGTGCATCTGCAGGCATGATGATTAAGGTGTCATCTGCATACTGTTCCCTTTATCATCCTGTTAGTTGCACATGTTTATGACGGGTTTACTTAGTTCTAGCATTTCCTTTTTTAGAAATTTGTGCAAGAGTTCATTGCACATGTTTAAGAAAGTGAAGTCTTAGCATTTCGTGAATTTATGGTTGGTTACCCGTTACTTGTTCTTTGGCCAATATATCAAACGGAGTGTACAACTTACGATAAACTTTCTTGTACTAATGAAAGGCTAAATACAGTTTCGGTGTGGACTTCAGAGGCCTGGACATCTTTCATGCATGAACTTGAAGGAAAAAAAGTTCCCTTTGTAAATAAACTAATTTAATTTCTCGCAATTTTCATTCTCTTTCTCTATATGAAAATAATGATAAAAAGTAATTTATCTTGGTTGATCTGTTCAGTGCAGAATACAAAATGCTATACTTGTCTCATTTCGGCGTTTGATTGCAACACTTCACCCTTGAGCTGCAGCTCCGTCACGGCCGGCGAGCAGCTCGATCGCAGATTCCACAATGCCAGAGAAGTTCTCGCGGTGCCTGCCGATGCCCACGCTTCCGGAGAACACATGGTAGCACTCGAGCTCCGACGTGGTGTCGGCGACGTTCTCGAGCAGCTTCTCCATCCCCACCTCCCTGAAGAGCTCCACGTGGCGGCCGCCGGCCGAGCTCGTCATCAGCCAGATGAGCTGCTGCACGACGAACCGCCGCATCCGGGGCACCCTGATCTCGGGTTTCTTGAAGTGCCGCAGGATGCTCGCCAGACGCTCAACGTACGCGCGCTCCGCGACGCCGGAGGCGCGCAGCTCGGCGCCGAACCGGTCGCCGTCGATGAACTTGCAGATTTCGTTCATGAGGCCGACGGACACCTCAAGGATCTTGTCGCTCTCCATCATCGTGCCGTTCAGCACCGCCGGGAACGCCGTGGTCGCCGCGCGGAGGCGCTCCCTGTGCTCCGGCCCCGAGTACGCGCAGAGGCTCCGCAGCACCCTCGCCGCGTTCAGACGGCGCTTGTCGGCAGGCTGCAGCGCCGACACGAGGATGTCGATCACGTCGGCTTTTTTCAGGATCGCCGCGCAGCCCGTCTTGCTCTCCAGCGCCAGCATCGCCAGCGCCTCGCCGGCCTCGCATCCGAGCTCCATTTCGGCGGAGCTGGCGAAGATGGAGAGCAGCAGCTTGACGACGCCTCCCGTGCTGACGATGGCTTCGGTTCCCTTCTCGTCCATGCCGAGCCCCGACAGCACGTCGGTGGCGAGCTTCTGCAGCTCCATGTGCTGGTGTCCGTGCTGCAGGATCCCGCGCAGGCTGCTCACCGAGAAGACGTTCTCCGCCACCTCCTGCCGCAGCGCCTTGCCCGTGTGCCCCGTGGCGGACACGAGCATCTTGACCACCTGCAGCGCGCGCTTGACGGCGCGCACCTGCAGCTCCGACGCGTACGGATTGACGAGGAGCTCGGGCGACGCGTGCGTGAACTCGATGATCTTTGCGAGCAGGCCGCGGGCGTTGCCGATCTTGCCGCAGTTGTTGTGGTCCCTGGCGAGCCGCTTGAGGATGTGCAGGCCGAGAAGGTTGAACGGCAGGTAGTCGTACCCGCCACGCGCCGTCGCCGGGGAGGGCGTCGCCGCCGCCTCGTGCTCGCCGTGCTGCTGCAGCAGCTGCGGGTGCGTGCCGCCGGACAACACGGTCGTCGGCGCGGTGCTCCGCCGGCCGGTGTAGAGCAGCGACATGACGGACTCGATGGAGCCCGGGATGGCGGACACCCGGAGCACGTTCTGGCTCTTGCTGGCGAGCTTGGACACCACCTCTGCCGCGCACCGGCGCACCTCCTCCTCGTCGGGGCGCTTCCAGTTGAGCATCTCCACGAGCCGCTCGATGGCTCGGTGGCTGGTGCCCACCTTGCGCAGCGTGTCGCGCTCGGAGCGCTTGTTGCTGGCGAAGCGCTCCAGGATGCGCACGCCGATGAGCTGCTCGTCCAAAAAGTCGGACTGGATGAGCTCCTCCGCGAAGGTCACCAGGTCCATCTTGATGCCGTCGAAGATGCTCCCCGCGATGCACCGCGAGTAGGCGTCGTAGAAGAAGCGCGTGAGGGAGACGAGGCCGTACTCGCCCAGGTCGCACTCGTCGCTCACCTGTTTGAGCAGCTTGCGCACGGAAAGCTTCCACGCCCAGTAAGCCTTCTCCAGCAGGAACAGAGACGCCTCGACCAGGGCCACCGTGTAGAAGAGCAGGAGCGCCGGCCGCATGTTCTTGCTGCCGTTGTCGCCGGATTCGGGGCCGAAGTTGTGCCTCCAGAGGCGCATCACCGAGAGCGCGACGCAGGCGAGCGCGGAGAGCACCTGCAGCCAGTTGAGGAGGCGGCCGATCTTCTTGGACACGAAGACCCAGCCGGTGTACGGGAGCAGGGGCACCTCGGCCGCGGGCCAGGTGCGCTGCTTCAACAAGGCCACGACCTGGCGCTGGAACTGCGCCGCCCTGCCGTCGCCGTTGTCGGCGACGACGGCCGCGGCGGGGTCGACGAGCGCGCGCACGACGCGGCGGAAGAAGCGGGAGCTGGAGCGCAGCGCGCCGCCGGCGGTGGAGGTGCTGGTGGAGTGGTGCTGCCACTCCAGCTCGTGGCTGCGGCTGAACACGCGCGCGCCCTCCCCGACGAGGATCACCGTCACGCACCAGAAGTCGGTGATGTCGAGGGAGCTGGCGAAGCCGCCCAGGAGCACCACCGTCGCCCACACGAAGTCCAGCTTCCCGATCCCGCTCGCCGCCTTCTCCAGCACGGCCAGACGCAGCGCGAACAGCGTCAGCCGCTTCTCCGGCGGGTCGCGCCCGCCGCCGCTGCCGCTCCCGCTCCCCGAGCTGCCGTGCCCGCTCCCGCTCCCGGGCGTCTGCTCGCGCCACGGCTCGAAGAAGGACGTCGACCCGCCGCCGGTGCCGAGCCCGCCCCCGCCGCCGTCGCCGCCACGGGGCTCCATGATTTCCAGCTGGATGCTCGGCGGCACGTCCCCTCCGCCTCTCCGCGACTCACTGCCGTTGGGCTCGCCGCCGGCGTCGCTGCCGCCTTTCTTGTACTTCATGTCTGGTGCCACCTCCTCAGCTAGCTAGGCTCTCCTGTTTCCAGCAGCGAAAGGATGAATCGATGGAAGTCATGGAAGTAAAAAAGGCGCTGCCTTGTCAAATGGGCATGAACGTACTTTAAACACGCGAGAGGACGTTCCTGTCCACAAATGGGCATGGAACCTTCGGGCAGAAGTTGGGAGTTCTTCATGGCGCGGAATTCATCAAAGATTTGGGGTCAACTTTCAACGCGTGCACGAGGAGAGAGGAGACGAGAAGTCGCCGATGATTGGTGACGACTTTGTCTCAGCTCGGAGATGATGGCGACGTGATTGGAATAATTCACAGGACTACGTGGAAGTTGCAAACGAAATATCTGGTACTACTTGTAAGCATCTGCAAGAACAAATGAACGACAGCAATCACGATAAAGGTTATAAGGGAATCCAGTTACAAGGAAGACTGTGGATATAGAAAAAGAAGAGTCAACTGCCAACCACGAGTATCCAAAATCAGAGGGGGATATACATACCAACAGGACCAGCCAAGCTGTAGTATTTTTTAATGCAGACTCATGTACTTTCTCTACTTGAGTTGCATTGCATCTTTGTATTTGGCTTTCAAATAGACTGACTTAAAACTAATGGCGATTGTAAGGGCACTTGAGACCCAACTGCCTACTCATCAACCCATGAAGCAAATGGTTAAATAGAACTCTCTATTGAATTAATCCAATCAACAGATAGGGACTAATAAAAGTCTAAACCCCACCTCAACTCCCTTAGCTTATACGAGTTGTTTGCCATGAATAAATATTTTTTTCGTCCACAAATTGAGGGACTATGTAGGAGAACTAAAAAAAGGAAATCACGATAGAGGTTGTGTGATAAATTGTAAGACTATGTGTCATGCATATGATGGTCTATAATACAATACCATTATGCTTGCCTTCACACAACATCTCTCTTTTTTCTTGTGACGATGGTTAAGGTTCCCCGTAGGATACATCTCTCGTTTTCTTCTGACGATGGTTGAGTTTCCCAGAATAGAGATTGTCAAATCGTAGGATACATTAGGGAACGGCGCAACTGGCGAGTGATATGATAGAAAAACGGAACATCGTTGTCGATCCAGGGCATTATTACGATATACGGATAGATGATGCTGTGGGTGCCGGCCGTCCGGTAGGTGGTCTCGGCACAGCTCGCCAGCGCATCGCGTTGGCGTGCAAGCAAGCCGGGCGCACGACGCGAACGGATCGGCCGGTCCATCGGAACACAGGAAAAAAACAATGCACGTTTCGTGCGCGCCCGCGGACACGTACGTGCGCGCGGGACCAACGCCCTTTAGCTAGCCGGGCCCGGGCTCTCCTTATCCGCACGTACGACCAAAGCTCCCGAGGACGTGGAGCTTCGATTAACGCTGCAGCTGTGCACGTCCCACGGACCTGGCCAGGGCACACATGCACGGGACCGCGCGATGCCGCGATCACGATGGATGAGAGCCGGATTAGGCGCGAGCTACGTGCAGGTGCGTTGGGCCATTCACGCTGGCGTGCGGCGATCAGGACCCGCCCGTCGGCCGGGCGGTTGGCGATGGACCATTGCAAACGAGGACAAGCCAAAATGAACGAGTCAAAGCGAAGCACGTTTTGTGTCTGTCGAACGGTTCTGAAAGTGACGACGGCTCGCGACGCCAAGGTCGCCGTGCCGGGCGCGTTGCGTCCTCTCTCTACATCGTGTTAGATTATCGGTGGAACGACACCACGTAGATCACGACAGATAACAAAAAGTAAAACTCGAATAGAGGAGATGAAATTTTTTATTACGAAATTTTGGTGTCAGGATACACAGGGGGTCTCCTTAACTATATATAAGGAGGAACCCTAACTTCGTATTGGGCCCAGATTTAATAAAGTTGTCTACATGGACCAGGACACCTTCTTTTAGAAGATGGGTCTAGCCCAATAAGAGTTTTACAGCACTCTTCATTGGGCTCTTTATCGTGATAAGTATGCCTCATAAAAACTCCTAAAAACCCAGTGAGAAAAATAGAGAAAAGAGCACATACTACCACCACTCATATTGCACACATTGCCTCGTTAAAAATCTTATTGAGAAAACTTCATATGAAAAACTCATAAGGGAAAAAGAGTACAACGTTTTAATCTTCATGATTAATGCTTATCAATCTGCATGACTGATATAAATTATCTTCGAGATAACTCACTTATTTCGGGAATGTGATGTACTTAGGGAAGTTCTCCCCCTGTTCGAAGCACTTCTCTAAGTCTTCTCATGCCAATACCACGCCGACACTTTTCGAGAGTGCGAGCAGGTAATGCCTTTGTGAACATATCTGCAAGATTGTCACAAGATCAGACATGTGTTACTAAAATCTCTCCTGCTCTTGCATTTTGTGTGGAAGAATTTAGGTAACATATGCTTTGGCCTATTCGACTTTACGTATCCCGATTGTATTTGTGCAATACAAGCTTAATTATCTTCATAGATAATTATAGAGGATGGAGTATACGCCACTCCACAAGTATTCATTATATGGCTTGTCATTCTCTTGAGCCAGGCGCACTCCTTTGCAGCTTCACATAATGCGATGATCTCCAAATAGTTTGTCGATGTAGCAACTAATGTTTGCTTCGTTGACTTCCAAGAAATTGCAGTTCCTCCAAATAAAAACACATATCCCGTCTGAGATATTGATTTACGTGGATCAGATAAATATCCAGCATCAACATAACTCATAAAGGTTAATTCTCCATTCTTCTTGAAAAATAATCCAAGGCCTTCAGTTCCTCTCAAATATCGGAGGATTTGCTTGATGCCATTCCAATGCCTCCGAGTCGGTGCTGAGCTATATCTTGCAAGTAGATTAACAGCAAAAGCTATATCGGGTCTCGTACCGTTCGCAAGGTACATCAAGGCACCGATGGCACAGAGGTATGGATATTGCGGTCCTAATAATTCCTCATCTTCTTGCTTTGGTCTAAAGGGATCTTCATCTATATCAAGTGATCTCACCACCATAGATGATCGGAGTGGATATGCTTCGTGCATATTAAATCGTTCTAATACCTTCTTGGTATAGTTTGATTGATGCAAGAGTACCCTTCGGGGGTATGTTCAAGTTGCAAACCTAAACAATATGTAGTCTTGCCCAGGTCCTTCATTTCAAATTCAGTCTTCAAGTATGAGCAAGTTTCTTCAATTTCATTGGTAGTACAATGATGTTCAAGTCATCAACATATACAGAGATTATACGAAAGCCTTTCTCTGATTTCTTTATGAATACACAAGGACAATCTTCATTCTTCACAAATCCCTTTTCCAAGAGAAATGTACTGAGCTTGTTGTACCACATTCTTCCTGATTGTTTCAAACCATATAGTGACTTCTGTAATTTGACACTATATAATTTGCGATCATCTTCATTTGGGACTTTAATACCTTCTGAAACTTTCATATAGATTTCTGTATCTAATGTTCCATATAGATATGCTGTGACCACATTCATAAGTCGCATCTGCAAATTCTTATTGATAGCTATTGAGATCAAATACCGGAATGTTATTCCATCCATTACGGGTGAGTATGTTTCTTCGTAGTCAATGCCAGGTCTCTGCGTGAAACCTTGAGCTATGAGTCTCGCCTTATATCTAGTTACTTCATTTTGAGCATTTCTCTTCTGGACAAACACCCATTTGTGACTTACTGGTTTAATACCAAACACTTCTCTTTTCTTTAGCGAGATTAACTCTGCACAGATTGCTTCTTTCCACTTTGGCCAATCAGGACGCTTCTTGCATTCCTTCATTAATTTTGGTTCAGATTCTAAATCAATTTGTGTTGCAATCATTTCAGCAAGTAGGTATCGACTTCAATTGTCTTTTCATTATATACTACTCCCGTCTCAACATAGTTCGTTGAGGTTTCTTTTCCTTGATCCTCATTATCAATAGATATATTAAGGTCAGAAATTTTTGATATCTGTTGATGGTGTTTAAGTCATTAAATCACTGTCAACATATCAGTAAATAAAAGGGTAAATCACCAATAATTCGGCAATGTTTTATTTATTAATAAAGTTCCACGAGTTTTGGATGATTTATGAGTGCAGGAGTAAATGCAGAAGAAATGGGCACCTGTGGAGAGAAACACAGGCCGGCCGGCCCAATCACAGACCGGCCGGCCACACTCGGCCCCTTCTGCTGTCGATCTTCGACCAGTAGGCTCCAAAGATGTCCAGCACTGAGAATAACTAAAGCCCAAGTGAAGAAATAGCAAACATTCTAGAAGATGGGCTATAATGGGCCTAAACTTGGCCCTTATTTCACTTCTGCCGACCCCAGGAGTAAACCGACCTCAGGACCGACTTCACCAAGCAATCAGGAGCGTTCACAGAGGAGGCGGTCGCGAACCGACACTGTGGACGGCCGGCCGGCCCCCCTATCTGGCCGGCCGGCCGACCTTAGCGGCGCCGCCACTCCAGTCTCGGCCAGGGAGTCTCCACCGTCATGAGAAGCTATAAATAGGACCCCCCGGCCGCAGAAGCAACTCACACCTCATTTGAAGAATCCATTTACTCTTCTTGTTTAGTGTTAGCATTAGTTGGGAGTTAGAGTTAGAGAGTGAGCTTTGCTCAGGGTTCCGGAGTCATCTTCGGAAGTGTGGTAAAGCTCTACTTGTATCTTTACTTTCTTTTGAATAAATAATATTATTATGGATATCTTTTCTTATTTATTTAATTCAGTAATTCTTTTGATTTATATTATTGCTCTGAGTAATTACTTCGGAAGTATTTCTGTGTTGGATCCACGTCTGTGTGAGATAGACTTACGTGAGTTGTCAGCTGGTCTATGCGTAAACAATTCATTTAAGTTTATTGAGCATGGGTGGTCTGCCCTGTTAGCTAAGGGTAGATTATTTAGAATGATTGCTTGTATGGTTCAAGGAATTATTCTAGACGCGAGTTTGCACCCAACCCCACGGAGGATGGTAGCCGCAAGTGTATGTGACAGCTGCACCGGTCTGTAATCCACCACGTCCGGGTTGGACCTAGCAGGGTCTTAATTATAGCGGGTGGTTCCTTATAGTGGTGGCCTTGGTTATCGCTATGACACATCCGTGCCCCGATGCACAGTGATATGACTGTTGTATGATCTTGAGTGTATAATTGTAAATTATTAGATTGCTGAATATAAAATACTTAGGATGGATATATTTTAGGAAACCCTTTCCTCTACTTGTTGCTCTCCCAATCTTTTGCTAATTACTCTTTTATGGGTTACTTCATGAGTGCCACCTTTATCAAACTTTCAACGTTTGACGTGATTTACATACGATTGATTTAGACAGTACCTTTGTGGATTTTTCTGCTAGCTTCCCTGTGGAAATTATAAATACGATACCCTGGAATACTCCATGGTGAAGTGCTACAATGGTGATCCGTGCGCTTGCGGAATAGAAATATTTAGTATAGCATAAGAACCACCAACAAGCATTTCTGGCGCCGTTGCCGGGGAAGCTTAGCTAGAAAAATTTCCTGATTTTATTTAATGCTGTCTCAATCTCGTTTGTTTATCACAAACCTATCACACGCGTGATCGTTTAATCTTGACCCCTCTCTGGAAATAAAAGAAAACCCTATCGTGAGGAAAAGATAAAAACGTAACTGCCATGGCAATTGTTTCGTGGAAAGTTGTGAGGCCAGAGGGAACACCCGCAGGGAAGTCAAAGGTTGCAAAACCCCTGCCGTACCTCAAGGAAGAATATGTGTTGGTACAATGACCAACAAATGGGGAGACACCTTTTGTTATCAGTTCATCGAGAAGCCCCCGTACGCCCCTCCGAAGTTGACGAATGGAAGAGTGACGATAACGGACGAAATAAACAAGGAGGTCCCCAAGAAAGAGGAGAAACCAAAGAAAACCCGCACTCCGAAAAAAAGAGAGCCAAAGAAGACCACCCCGAGGAAAAAGGAACCCATGACAGCTCTCGCCAAGAAAGTGCGGAAGATTTTGTCCACACCGAAAATTTCAAGATGTCAACGCTCGACCGTTGGACAAAAGTAGAAGCGTCAAGGCCGTTAGAAAATCCAAAATAATTTTAATCCGAGACGCTAATACACCTCTGGCGGGAGGACTTAAACCGTCGTTATCCATGGAATAAATTTTAACTTTACGTTTTAATTACGCGCTGCGCCCAAAAAAAAAAATTGAATTTTCGGTTTGACTGGGACCCTTCCGGGCCCGGCCAACCCCACCTGTCATCACTTTGCTTTGGAAAAAGGAGCTGCAGGAGGCGTACAGGTGCATCACCACGGGCAGAAGAAAGGCGCACCCCAGTGGGCGCTCGGTCCCGCGGGCCGGCCAGCCTGGCCCACCGGCCGGCCACGCCCGGTTGCTGCACGCCACCGACGGCCTACGTCTGCCACAGCTGCTCCCCTACGTCGTAGCATGCTCAAATGCCTCAAACATTCGCGTGAACGGAGGTAAAAATCACCGACAATGGAGGACGGCGTCCCATCCCCCTCCCTGTGCGAGCATGTGCACCGAAAGGCGCACCACGGCGCTGCCCTCGACGGCGCGCCTCCACCGCTGCAGTCCCGTCACGAAGTGACGCCGGGGCCCGCCGGCCGGCCCGCTGTTGACGGTCGTTTAGTACCAACTTCGACCGCCAATATTCCTACACATAAAGGAGAATTAGCATTTCTTATACGCATATTTATTTCAACTAATAAATTTCCACGAGTTTTGGATGATTTATGAGTGCAGGAGTATTTCTGGAGAAAATGGGCCTCTGTGAGAGAAATCACAGGCCGGCCGGCCTACATCCCAGGCCGGCCGGCCACACCCAGCGGCCACAGCCTGCAGGCCTCCACCAGTGGGCCACGAGAAGCCCACAAAACAAGAATATTGAAGCCCAACTCGAACTTAATGAAGACTTTCTAGAAGATGGGCTACAATGGGCCTAAACTTGGCTCTTACTCCAGTTCTGCCGACCCCAGGAGAAAACCGACCTCAGGACCGACTTCATCAAGCAATCAGGAGCGTCCAGAGTGAAGACGGTGGCGAACCGACACTGTGGACGGCCGGCCGGCCTCCCTATCTGGCCGGCCGGCCTGACTTGGCGGCCGCGCCACTCCTCCTCGCGCTATAAGAGTCCCCTGGTCCTAAGTAGGCTATAAGTACCCCTGGCCGGCTTCGAAACAATAGACACCAAGTAGAGAGATCACACTCTTGTATTAGTTTAGTCTCCAAGCTCTAGTGGAGTTAGGCTTAGAGTAGAGCTACTCTAGTTCCCAAGTTGTCTTGGAGATTCTGGTATGGCTCTTGTATCATTTTCTCTTTTTGCGACTTTATTCTATTTAATAATATTATTCTTTTCATATAGTCTTGCCTTGGTTAAGCGTTCCTTGTTTGGTTGTGGACCCTTGGCTTGCTTATGTGATAGAGTAATTATAATCTTCTTATATAGTGCTAGTGTGATATTCATATGCTTGTTATGTGAGTATTGCCTAGAGGACTGGCAGTATGGACATAATTGCCTTATTGTCACGTGTCCTAGTACATAGTATACCATGACATGTATATACTTAGGGTTTACATGCATTTGCATATCCAAGCATAAGTCCAATGATCTTTATGATTATGCTCTAGATCTGATCCATCGCTAGGGATTTAGAGTAATGTTTTAGCAATGCAAGCATGGTGCTTGGGTTGGTAGAATACATTGGATGCCTCATGCCCCACGGATTGTTTGAGGTAGACGTTAGGTGGTGACAGCCCTATTCGTCCTCGGTATCCCTCCACATTCGGGTACGGCGTAGAGCTGTAGACCGGAGTCGCCTGGCAGACCAGGAGTAAGCCGGTGCCCAATTTGCTTGAGTGCATATGCCTAAACCTTGGTTGATGTACATGTATGTGTATGTTGTATACTATGCCACTATATAATGAAGTACACTAGGAACTTAGCTCTTTTCTTTGTTCTTCTCCACTTGGCTATGGATGTAATTTAGAGTTGATCCTTTTCTTGTGTGTCACACTACCCATATATTATTGTTTAGCTATGCATGGACTGTGATCCATTTAAATGTAGACATCGACTAAGAGCATAGTACTCTCTTGACCATCGTCTTCCCCGCGGAAAATATAAATTACGATACCTTGGAATACTCCCGGGTGAAATGCTACAACGGTATTCTCCGTGCGCTTGCGGATTTATCTGTGATCGTTAAGAAATACCAACAAGCATTTCTGGCGCCGTTGCCGGGGAAGACACTTGGTTTAGGAGTTTACAAATGCTCTTAGTTATATCTGCAAATACATGGTCATAGCCCATACAGGCTATCACTTGCTTGTTTTCTCTTCATGTGAAAACAGGGTAGTGCATGATGACTTCGATTTGCTGGCAATGCGCTAAAAATCCATACTCAATCTTGAGAGAGTCCGACTTCTTGTCATTTCTCCTCAAGTGTGAGATCCTTCGCAATCGAATCGTCATAATGTCTTGCTCATCGGACATAAAACGATGATGCCCTTGCCGACAGGAAAATCGGTAGTTATCTCATATTTGATTTCCAATTGCATATTTGGATTTCCTTTGATTTGAATTCAATTGCATTTGCATGTTTGCTTTTCCATAATCATTTTGCAAGTTGGATTTCTCCAACCTTTTATTTTTTTAAAAAAATAAAAAAATGAATTTGAGACATTTGCTTTGGGAGAAAGTGATTTTTGGGCATAATATTCTAGCTGAGCTTTGGCCAATCCTTAAAAGAAAAAAATTGATGGAGGCTTTGGGCCAAGCTTGGGGGGAGAGTCCCCATCCACAGGTCACCTGATTTGACATGGCCATTCTTAGGCCACTTGTCATTGTTCCTCCCCAAATGTGGCCATTGAACTTCAAATTTTAAATAAAAGTCCGAGTGGTGATGTTTTCATACCGTATCCATTTCATTCACCATCTAAATGCCCTCCTCAGCTTCTTTACTCTCATTTCTCCAAATTTTCTCAAATCCAACAAAAAGATTTCCCTCTTCTTTGTTTTGCATCTGCAAGTTATGCTCAAGCTGGGCAAGATGAACCGACGGGCGTGCTAACTTTGATTACACTAATGTAACCCATTCCGAGTTTGTTCTTGTATGTTTTTGCTCTTTGTTGCAGCCATGAAGAAAGGAACCAAGCAATTATTGGCGCACTCAAGCAAGAACTAAGCTTGGCCACTGAGGTAACTTGTATCTTTCCTTTGTTTTCTTGCATTCAAAAAAAAAGATAAAGATAAAAAAATACTAATAAATAAAGGTAGTTTTCGTTTTCTATGCGCGTTAAGAATGTTTTAATTCTCTATATTGAAATGATGAATAGTTGCTCTGTTTTATCCCTCTCTCGTTCCTGTTGCAACTTAGTACTCTCCTAAGTTTTGAGTTTGTTGGATGCATTCTTATTCTTGAACCTGAAACTCGTGGGTAGCAAAATGCATGATCCAAGTCTAGGTTGTTGTGAGATATGATATGGTCTAATCGAGCTGCTATGATCTTGTTCTAAGTAAGACTTAAATTCCAGAGAATTTTTTTTTCAAAACTATAAAACCCAAAGTTCCTCAATGATGAAAATTCCTACCAAAGCCATATGTTGATTTTAATGCAAAACCTCTATACATAAGGTGCTTGTCATTACATTGAGCTATTTCAAAATTGTTGTGACCCCTGTGAGATGCTTGTCATACTTTTATGATCAAGATCACGTACACTCTATCATATACATATGCTTAACTTCTACAATGGAAGTTAGCATCACACCCCCCTCCCCCCCATTCCACAAAATAAATACTCCATATGTTTTATACCTCTATTTCTCTCTCCAATTCTCATGCAAAAGAAGAATGGCTATGCAAAAAAAAAAAAAAATCTTGCTGACTCAAGTAGAGCTTGGTGAAAAAAAGGGGCAAAAAAAAAAGGATAGCCATTCCCTCAAACTTAACAAAAAGAGAGGGAAGGTACAAAAAGGAGTAATCATTTTTCCTCCATCATTCACATTTCCACACACATTCACATCTTGATCAGATTGTATGACTTGTTTTTCCCTGGACCCGGTCTTTTGATTTAGCAATATATGTGATACAAGTTTGCCTCACTTTACCCCTACCAAGCCCCACATATATAAACCTATTAGAAGTAGGTGGAAAAGTTTCCGCACGAGACTAGGGTGTTTCCACTTGCTCACCCAGGGATGGAGCCTCCCCGCAGACCTCTTGGGGGACACCTACCGTCTGATGAGGATATGAGCATTGCTTTCCCTCCACCTCACCCGGAGAACTTCAGCCGAGCTCACACCAGATTGACACAGTAGCACAGACCGCCTCAGTACAGACAGACTCAGTACTTACAGCTTCACAGGCAGAGGTCGTGACTACTACTGAGACAGCAGCAGTGGAGCAGACAGAGCCTCCCAGGACACCTACACCGCCTCGGGTTGTTGAGCACACAGTGGATCTCACTGATTTCGGGTACACCCGGGAGGAGATAGATAAGGCTCTTGCTACAGGACAGGATCCACTTTCCACAGCAGCCTCACCTACTGGCAGTTTCTCCTGGACCCCCAGTCGCTCACCCACTCCTTCAGTCCACTCAGCTTCAGACTCAGAGGCAGTTGAGTACGCGACACAGCTTGAGCAGACCCTACTACAGACAGACTCTCCTGGGATTGCTTACAGGCAGCTTGTGCCGTTCACTCCACTTTTTCAGCCTCAGGAGACTTTGGGGATGCCGCGGACTTGGACTTGGACACCTCCAGTGCCACCTTCTCAGCAGCAGCAGGACAGTGCTCAGCCTTCTACCAGTTCTTCAGCACCTGCTGCCACTGCACCTCCTCCAGCCTCCGACGCGTAGGTTAGCAGTTTTTCTCTTTCCTTCTTTCTCTTTTTTGGTCATTGGTGCCAAAGGGGGAGAGAGATAGAGAGATCTTGTATAGGTCCAGGGGGAGTAGTGGAGTGATCTTGTGTTCAGGGGGAGTGTGAGATAGTTTTTGTCTAGGGGGAGATCTTTTGGTACTTCATTGTATATTCTTTTGGTTCTTCGTGGTTCTTGTTGAGCTTGATTTGTTTTTGCTTGTGTTTAGCTCATCAAGAATACACTTGGTTTCTTTTCATACACTTGCTCGTTATCTATATATCTTGAATATTGCTCTGAGTATGTGTATGCTATCCTGGATGCGCTTATTTATATCTATCTTGCCAGGTTTCCTCTTTCTGTGATGATATGTGCACTCACTTGCTTTTGCAGGGATATCTTATAATCTTATCATCACAGAGTTGTGGTCATAGCTCATGCTATTATTCCATATATATCACCAATGTGCTCTAACTCTATTTTGCAGGTGATATCTTTTTGAGCTATGACTACCTTGTTCTCCGTTTTACATGTTCTTCATTCATATCCTATCTTATTGATCACTCTTACGCATTCCATTCCATATCTCTTGATATGTGTTGTCACCAATCACCAAAAAGGGGGAGATTGTAAGCTTCATGACCATTGGAGTTCGGAAACCCCAAAGGTATGAATGTTTTGGTGATTGGGTGACCATATTGATGTGACTAACATTTCCATGTAGGATATTCAAATGGTCATGTCAATGGAAGCGTCGTCTCACAACTCTATCTTATTGACGACTTGGTGATTGGTTGCTGTTGGCGGTCGTTAAACCATGTTTTGACCGCCACCCTACCGGTAAATAAATACATAACACCAAGATTTTGTGCATAGTAGATAGGAATAATGCTACTCCATAGGTTTTGGTGAATATTTGGATGCAGGAGTGAATAATGGAGAAAAGTGGGCCCAGCCAGGGAAAATCCCTGGCCGGCCGGCCCCACCCTAGGCCGGCCGGCCCCACCTGGTGGCCACAGGCCCCAGGCTTCCTCCAGTGGGCTGGAAAATAATCTTCAACGCACAATTCAAGCCCAGCTCGGCAGAATTCCACCGACATTCTAGAAGGTGGGCTATTTGGGCCTTTACTTGGCCCTCAATCCAATTCTGCCGACCCCACGAAGTAGCCGACCTTCGGACCGCCATCAGGAGATGATCTGGAGCGTTCAGGCAAAAGACGGTGGCGAACCGACCGAAGGGACGGCCGGCCGGCCACCCCCCTAGGCCGGCCGGCCGACTTTGTCGGCGCCGCCTCTCCAAAGTCGGCCAGGGTGCTTCCACCGCCTTCACAAGCTATAAAAGGGACCCCTCGGCCTCCGAATCAATGCGCACCATCACACTTCATCCAAGTGTTCATTAGTTTAGTTGAGTAGTAGCTTTGGGAGTTAGAGTAGAGTAGAGTAGAGTGAGAGCTCTCTCGGGCTTCCGGAGTATTCTCGGAGTTCGGTATAGTTCTTTGTATCTTACTCTTGAGATATTATTTTATTTATTATATAATTAGTTTTATCTTAATTTATTTATTTTAGTAGTTCTTTTCTATTTAGTTTATTTATTCGTTAAGTAAGTGCTCGTAGAAGTCTTGTTGTGGGATTCGTGGTTGTTGGAATAGCGAGTACGAGAGAGTGCCGTCGTCGGAGATGACGTCGTGTGAAATGTGTGCTTGTTCATTCTTAGATAGGACTGCTCCGTTGATCAAGAGTAGCTCCTCTAGGCGGGTTGTAAGCGTGGCGCTTAGATCTTGGCCTATGCACGTTTGGCACCCAACCCCACGGAGGATGGTAGCCGCGAGTGTATGTGACAGCTGCACCGGTCTCTGTAATCCACCACGTCCGGGTTGGACTCAGCAGGGTCTTAATTATAGCATACGGATCCCTAGGTTTGAACTAGCTTCATCGGTTAACCTAGCACGTGTGTGCCCCGAAACGACATGACTTGTATGTGTATGAGCTTAGCTAGAGTAAATAATCTTTGTAGACTTGACTGCTAGAAAATTAAATAATAGATAAACATACAGGTAGCCTTAACTCTATCTCGTTGCTCTCCCAAATGTATACTACGGTTTATTTTATTACCTTGGATTTGAGGATGTGTGTGCCACCCATATCTATCATGCCTATCTTACCCCCCGTCTCAAGTATAGTTGATACATTATTTCTTTCTCCAAATTATCCAATGCATAGCTATTATTCAGCTACCTTTTACTATACTTCCCTGCGGAAATATAAATACGATAACCCTGGAATACTCCAAGCTGAAATGCTACAATGGTGATCCGTGCGCTTGCGGAATTAATGAATTTAATTTTATCGCATAAGAACCGCCAACAAGCATTTCTGGCGCCGTTGCCGGGGAAGTAGCAGCTAGGAACTGAATTAATGCATTGAAGTTTGTGAGAAGAATAATTATCACTTACTTTTGCGGGCTTACCCTTGTCCTGGTTTTTCTTGTTGTGGAAATTTGAAACAGGACTGTGCATGACTGGTTTCGACCTACCAGAAAACTTCCACTCAGATCCAGAGCAGTTCTTGAGGAAAGTTCGAGTAAAACTCACCAAACAGATCCGCAAGAACGCTCTGGCTCTCGAATCGTCTCCTCCATCGGTTGTCAGGGCCTCTTCAACGAACAACACCATGGCCGACCCCGTTGTTGAGAAGACGATCAATGATTTCTCCGCGCCGACTACGGAGAACATCCGCGTGGGACCCAACCCGCGCACCACCAACAAGGACTACGAGCTCAAGCCAGCCTTGATCAACATGATCTTGGCCAGTCCTTTCTGTGGGAAGCCGTCGGAGGATGCAAATGCTCACCTCCAAAGGTTCCTGATGACGTGCAACACTTTCGTCATAAAGGATGCACCTCAGGACGCTATCCGACTACAGCTTTTCCCATTCTCTCTGTTGGGGAAGGCTCTCCAGTGGTTCTACGCGAACCAAGAGTCCCTCGACACGTGGACGGCATGCTCCAATGCCTTCCTCGCCAAGTTCTTCCCGCCGGGCAAGACGACTGCCCTGCGGAACAAGATATCGGGCTTCCAACAGCTCGCAGATGAGTCGACCGCGGAAGCCTGGGACAGGATGCAGGAGTACGTTCTCTCATGCCCACACCATGGCATGGAAGAATGGCTCCTCATACAGAGTTTCTACCACGGTTTGAGGCCGTCCGCTCGAGAGCACCTCGACGCCGCAGCAGGCGGCTCCTTCTTCTCCCTTAGCGTGAAGAACGCTAAGAAGTTGATTGAGAAGGTGGCGGCCAACCAGACTCATGGTGAACGCCAAGCGGCGAGCACCAAGACCCGTGGAGTACACCAAGTGGAGACGATGGACATGCTCGCCATCAAGCTCGATCAGCTACTCCGCAAGGTGGAGTCTCCGCAGGACCTGCAAGTTGCGAATTCCCGCATGACATGTGAGGAATGCGGCAGCGTTGGGCATATGGGCATCAACTGTCCAAATGCGAGAGAGGAATGCAATTTCCTCAACAACGGCAATGGGTTCCGCTCCCAGAACAACTACGGCTGGAACTCCAGGCCCGACCTCTCCTTCAACAAGAATCAGGGAGGTAACAATGGTAATCTTTCCCGTTATGAGCCCTCTATCAAGGATCTAGTTCTCGGCCAGGTCAAAATCAATGACAGTATTAGTAAGAAATTTCTTACTACCGACAAGGCTTTAGAGAGCATAGATGCCAAGCTAGATTCGTTCAGCACTGCTCTGCAGAATCAGCTAAGCCATAACAAGATGCTAGAAACGCAAATTGCGCAAATAGCTTCAGCTGTGCAGTCTCCTCGTGCGGGTAAACTTCCTGGGCAACCGGAAGTTAATCCCAAGGAGAGTGTGAATGCAATAACCATCAGGTGTGAAGAGAGCGACTTGGATGCCGCACTCCCCAAGGATGTGATCAGAAAAGATCCCGGATGGCCAACCATTCCGTGTTTGGTCAACGACCGTTGTTTCGCTCGGGCACTATGTGACTTAGGGGCGAGCGTGAGCATCATGCCGAAGGCGATGTACGATGGGTTAAACCATCCATTATCCCCAACGACCATGAAGCTCCAGCTTGCAGACGGGTCACTGCGCCTGCCTTGGGGATTGTCGAAGAAGTCCCCGTACAGATCAGAAACTTCTTCGTCCCCGTCGACTTTGTTGTGCTTGACATGGAAGTAGATGTCAAGACCCCTCTCATCCTTGGGAGGCTGTTCTTGAGCACCACCAACGCCAACATTGACGTGGGGGCAGGAGAGATCCACTTGGATTTCAACGGCAAGGAAGAAACGTTCAACTTCAAGCCTAAGGTTAAGCAATGCAAGCAAGTACGGGTCATATATGGAAAGGACCCAAGGAGAGTGGAGAAGATTGAGATTACTCCACCCATGCCACAGCCAGACAAGCTCATTGCATATATGAGAGACTATCTGGAAAGAGAGAATGCAAGAAGGCTAGCAAAATATTGGAGGAAGTTCAGGAGAGTCAGTGAGGAGGCTTGGGTACCTGCCAGGAGGGACCCACAGGCAGGAGGTCGCTTCTGGACCTTACTACAGCAGAGGATAGCAGCTGGTCTGTGGAGCAGACTACGGACAGGTGGAGCTGACAAGCTCTTTGTCACTCACCAGCACTGCAGCATACAGGCTGCCAGCAGAGGTGCCGGGACAGACTTCACACAGCACTTGACCTATATCCCGGGCCTCGAGGAGATCATCACCACTCAGATGCGTTGGGATTATGATATAGTGATGGACTTCTACGCTTCTCTGTGGATTGCCCCAGATCGAGGCAACATAATGCCTTGGTAAGGAATCATACACATTGAGCGATTGGGAGAATCATTCGAGGAACTTTGTTTTTATTTGCAAAATCTTTTGAAAACCTCCGGAATGAAAGTTGAACAAGGAATGAGTGAATAGTACTCTGCAAACCTGTAAGCTTCATGACCATTGGAGTTCGGAAACCCCAAAGGTATGAATGTTTTGGTGATTGGGTGACCATATTGATGTGACTAACATTTCCATGTGGGATATTCAAATGGTCATGTCAATGGAAGCGTCGTCTCACAACTCTATCTTATTGACGACTTGGTGATTGGTTGCCTCAACAATTCGGATCGAGAACTTGATGGAGTCATGGGTGAAGATGGATCAAGGCTAAGGACATGATAGACCAAGCAAGTGTTGGCTTGGTGTAGATGTTAGTTTGAGTCCATAGGAAAAACCGGACTATCAAGAGGGATCGAATTGGTTCTCTTGGAGCACACTAGGTTAGAGATCAAATGGATGCATTGTGAGTCTCTTGAGGGCTAGGGTGGCTGAAGAGAAGAAGAGGAACCAAGAATGGAGAAGTTGGAAGCAAGGATCAAGAAGTGGATCAAGTTTTCAGCTTATGCCGAAGAGATCGGACAGTACGGTCCTAGGGACCGTATGGTACGGTCTTCATTGAAGATCCAGACAGAGAAGTGAAGTCTCGGGATGCTGAGAAAATGAAGACCGGACAATGGACCGTATGGTACGGTCAAGGGGACCGGACAGTACGGTCATCAGAGGATTTCCAGACAGAGAAGTTGAAGTTTCTGGAAGTGAAGAGAATGAAGACCGGACAATCGATCGGGCGGTACGGTCCTAGGGACCGGACAGTACGGTCTTCATTGGAGATGAAGAAGAAGATGGAGATGCGCCTGGAAATAGAGACCGGACAGTACGGTCTGATGGAGACCGGACAGTACGGTCCTTTGTACGGTCTCTAGTTTCGCAAGACACTTTTGGGCAACGGCTAGTTTTGGGTTGGTAGCCTATAAATAGTTGGTTGCCCGCCCCTTGAGGGGACTCTTGGCCATTGTTGGAGTGCAGGAAACTCAGAGGAAGCCAAGAGCAAGGGAGAGAAGCACTTGTGAAGGATTTGGAGCGATCCTAGTGCTTGAGAGAGTAGCAATTGCATCCACTTGATCTCTAGGCTAGTGTGAGCTTGAGAGAGTCACTTCGGTTTGTTACTCTTGGTCTATGGCGAGGCCTAGACCGGTTAGGCGTCGGTGTTGAGCTGTCCGAGGAGAGTGTGGAAGCCAACACAAGTTTGTACACGGTCTTGGAGCTTCCCGTGCGGAAGAAGCATCACTAGTGGAGCGCCCTTTGGCATGCATCACGTGAGGAGCCTTACCTCCAGAAGAGTACCCGGGATCGAGCCCGGCGGGACGTGCCCGCGACTTCACTCGGAGGGTGAAGTGTGCTCTAGGAGGGATCGCCTTCGAGCGGAGGGACGGGGTCGAGACTCCGGCGGGAGTGACCCAACGTGGAGTAGGGGAAGGCGCCATCCTTCCGAGACCATAGGAAAAATCATGAGCATTCCTATCCTTATCTCCTTTACTTACTAGCATTTACGCTTCCGCATTTATTTCATGTGCTAGTAGAATTGCTTGATAGGGTGTCTCTTTACTACTTGGTAGAATTGTTTGCTAGGGTGTTGCTTGTTGCATAGACTAGATTGTGTGCGCGCATCGCTTGCTTTTGCTATCACCATATCTAGTCTTGCTAGCTTCACGCCTAAAGTACGTTTGGGAGAAATTGTTGACACACCGATTCACCCCCCCCTCTCGGTGCCCTTGATCCTTTCAAGTGGTATCAGAGCCTCGTTGCTCAAATAGGGCTTAACCGCCTTGAGTAAGGATGCCGGGAGGTAGTGGACCGCCCCCGTTCGATGGGACCGACTATGGCTATTGGAAAGCTCGCATGCAAGCTTACCTCGAGGCTCTCGATCCTATCGCATGGGAGGTGACAAGTTCCGGTGTCTCTCTAAGGACTCCCATTGGTACTCTTGATGTGAATCTCGCAAAGGCAAATGCTAAAGCTAAAAATGCCTTGTTTGAAGCTATCACTAAAGAGGTCTTTGCTCGAGTCAAGTCCGCGGGTACCGCTCATGAAGTATGGACACAAATTCAACAAATTCATGAGGGTTCCACGGATGTGAAAGAGGAAAGATACTATGTGCTAAAGAACAAATATGATGACTTTGCCATGTCTTCAAATGAGCTAATCAATGACACTTACTCTCGCTTGAATGTGCTTGTGGAGGATATCAACTCTCTCGGTGTGAAGGACAAGATTGATGATGGTGACCTTGTGCGGAAGATCATGAGGATTCTCCCAAGGGAGAAATATGGAGCACTCATCACATGTCTCTTCAACACCGACATGCGAGACCTCACCACCCACAAGCTACTTGGGAAGATCACCGCCTTCGAGAGCTACAACCTTGACAAGAAGCTTGATGAAAAGCCCTCTAAGAATCTTGCTTTTGCATCCGAGGGATCAAGCAAGAAGATGAAGAAGGTGGTGACTCAAGATTCAAGTGATGAAGAGCTTGAAGAAGATGTTGAAGACTTGTTGCAACTTCATCCAAATGACCCAGCACTCCTCATGAAGAGAAGCAACTTCTTCAAGAGAAGGTTCATCAACAAGAAAGATGCCGAGTGCTACAATTGTGGAGAGAAGGGTCACTTTGCTAAGGAATGCCTGAAGCCAATCAAGAAGAGCAAGAAGAAGACTCAAGAGTCAAGCGATGATGAAGAAGAAGACCTTAGAAGCAAGTACAAGACAAGGAAGAGGTTTGTCAAGAAGGAAAGCTCTAGAGGCAAAGACAAGAGAAGATCATCTCGCAAGGGACTCTTTGTTGGAGAATGGGTCACGGATGATGATAGTGAAGAAGAAGAAAGTGATGACTCATCCTCCAAGGGAAAGAAGATGGCCGGCATAGCTCTCACAAATATCTCCGAGACTCTATCTCCACCACCTACTTGCTTGATGGCCAAAGATGAAGATAGTAGTGAAGATGAGAAGAGCGAGTCCGATGAAGAGTTTGGTGAGGAGGATAAGCCCACATATGAGGAACTCTTGGATAGCATTCTCCTAACCGGCAAGATGATCAAGAAGAGGGACAAGACCATTGCTCGGTTGGAGAAGGAACATGAAGTGGCCGCTTTCCGAGTCCGTCAACTTGAAGGTGAACTTAGAGAGTTATCCATCTCTCACAAGGCTCTTAATGAGGACTATGACAAGCTTGAGGAAGACCACATAAAGCTCAAGGAGAAGTCCAAGTTACTAGAGGATGAGCTCAAGCACCTTTCCACCTCTCTCATAACCTTGGATGAGAGCTATGACAAGCTCAAGATTGATCACAAGAGGCTCAACGACAAGTTCAAGGTTCTTGAGGAGGAACATCAATCCATCGACGGGGCCTGGCAGCCTGAGAGCGTCCTCAGCAAGTACATCCCTAAGTGAGGCAGTCCTGTCGAGTGCACAGAACTTGGCAGCCATCCTCTGCCTGTCACCCTCTGTGACCTCGTCACCGGAGCTGGAAGAGCTCTCCTCCTCTGGCGCTGGCTGAGCCTGCTGCTCCTGCGCGGTCCTCGACGTACCAACCTCGCGGGTGGACGGAGTCCGCTGCACTGTAGCTCTGGCCCTGGAAGACCTCCTCGGAGTCTCCCCCTGTCCTCCAGCAGGTGGGTCCCTGATCCGGAAACCTGTGTCTCTGCCGGTGGGTAAGTCAACCTCTGTTGCCCTGAGGGCCCGATCCCACTCTGGATCACCTGTCCTCTGCTTCTTCTTGTGTGGATCTGGAGCCTTGGCCTACGGTATCGACCGATGAGAGTACAACAAAGGCGCCTATTGAAGAAAAGGTCGCCGCCACCAACACAAAGAAGACAACCAAGGTGTGGCGGAAGAAAGAAGGAACCTCTACCTCGCAAGATTCTCCAGCGAGCGAGGTCCAAACGAGTTGAAAAGACATGGAGAACGTCTAGCTCAAAGACGTAAAAATAAGAGCCCTCCGATTGGGGAGGCCATCCCAATCGTTATCCTAGCTAGGCCTAGCACTTGTTTTTCTTTTCATAAATCATAAAAACAAAAAAAAAAAATTTAAAACAACAAAAATAATAGGATTCCCGGTGATGCCCATTAGGGGCTAGCCACTTGTATCATCCTCACTCTTTTTTGCAGATCAAGAAGGAGGAGGAAGAGCCTGAATCAAGCTTAAGTCTTACAAAGACTCAAGCTTGGGGAGGGCACCCCCAGGTAAGAAGGAGTTCAATACAAGCTCGAGTCTTGCAAAGACTCAAGCTTGGGGAGGACCCCCAGGTAAGTATTCCAACTTTTCTTAATAAATAAATAAACTCCCTGTTTCGAATAAATGCTAGAATCTTGGTGTTATGCTACGCTTAAGGGAAATGATGATCGAGTTACAAATTAGCTTCCCATGTGTCGCATAGATGCAACCTCTACTCCTGACATATGTGTTATTTTTACTTGAGCATGATCACATCATGAGTCTTGCTTATTTCCGTGGGTTGCATTTGTTACACCAAGTCTGAGCATTGTGGATTGTGATATGGCATGATTAGGACTTGTAGCATTTTTTTAGTATGGTTTCATCCAGAGATGTTTTCTTGAATTGCTGCAAGTACCTAAAACCCTTCTGTTTTGGCACACTTCTCTTAGTGTGAGGATTTATTTACCTACCAGAGCCATATCGTAATATTCGAAACAGCCCCACTCATAGCCATTTGTTTGTGCATTGAGTTTTGTTAAGGTTTGATGTACTCTTGAAACTAAGCACTCCTAATTTTGGTCATAATTCCTTCGCGTGTGTTTTCGAAAATTTCTCTCCACCAAATAAAAAGGGGAATGTTTGGATAAATCAACCAAACATTTTTCAGAGTTTACAAAACTTTTAGTCCATCCAAATGCTCAAGAATATTTCAAAATGTTTCATTGAACCATTCAAAATTTATGGCCCCTTGCACCATGGAGTAGTCAAAAAAAAAAAACTCTATGGTTGCATGACAAAAGTCAAAGGCTATATGGTTCTTATCATAAACATCTTGAGCAAAATAAAGGACCAATGTTTTTCAAAACCCCCTTCCATAAGTGTGAGTTCATTTTCTCCCCCTCCATCACATCATTTCCTATGACCAAAATAAATGGAGTTGCTATGTTGATTGAGACTCATTCTTTAGCTTTACAATATATGCATGATAATTGTGCATTCCTTACCAAGCTCCACATACAAAGCCTCATTTGGTAGAAGGTAGGATGAGTGAAGCTTGTAGGAATAGAACTCACATTGGTAGGTAAGAGAAGTGCCTACCAAAACGAAGGAGAATTTTTGCACCTTACCTTGCAGCACATAAAAACTCTGGATGCATACCTGCTAGAATTGTGTACTTGTTCGAAAATGCCGTTCTAGTCTTCAATGCTGCATGACAAGGTGTGACATATAAGCCCCACGACTTTTGCAACACTCATGAATATTTTGTGCTCTCGTAAACTTACCACTGTTTAGGGAGTATGTTGTTGCATCTTTATTACCTATGGGGCACTTCTTTGTAACTCCTGATCCGCCGGTACCCTGAGTTGAGTTTGCTCGGGACGAGCAAAGTTTAAGCTTGGGGAGGTTGTTGGCGGTCGTTAATCCATGTTTTGACGCCACCCTACCGGTAAATAAATACATAACACCAAGATTTTGTGCATAGTAGATAGGAATAATGCTACTCCATAGGTTTTGGTGAATATTTGGATGCAGGAGTGAATAATGGAGAAAAGTGGGCCCAGCCAGGGAAAATCCCTGGCCGGCCGGCCCCACCTGGTGGCCACAGGCCCCAGGCTTCCTCCAGTGGGCTGGAAAATAATCTTCAACGCACAATTCAAGCCCAGCTCGGCAGAATTCCACCGACATTCTAGAAGGTGGGCTATTTGGGCCTTTACTTGGCCCTCAATCCAATTCTGCCGACCCCACGAAGTAGCCGACCTTCGGACCGCCATCAGGAGATGATCTGGAGCGTTCAGGCAAAAGACGGTGGCGAACCGACCGAAGGGACGGCCGGCCGGCCACCCCCCTAGGCCGGCCGGCCGACTTTGTCGGCGCCGCCTCTCCAAAGTCGGCCAGGGTGCTTCCACCGCCTTCACAAGCTATAAAAGGGACCCCTCGGCCTCCGAATCAATGCGCACCATCACACTTCATCCAAGTGTTCATTAGTTTAGTTGAGTAGTAGCTTTGGGAGTTAGAGTAGAGTAGAGTAGAGTGAGAGCTCTCTCGGGCTTCCGGAGTATTCTCGGAGTTCGGTATAGTTCTTTGTATCTTACTCTTGAGATATTATTTTATTTATTATATAATTAGTTTTATCTTAATTTATTTATTTTAGTAGTTCTTTTCTATTTAGTTTATTTATTCGTTAAGTAAGTGCTCGTAGAAGTCTTGTTGTGGGATTCGTGATTGTTGGAATAGCGAGTACGAGAGAGTGCCGTCGTCGGAGATGACGTCGTGTGAAATCTGTGCTTGTTCATTCTTAGATAGGACTGCTCCGTTGATCAAGAGTAGCTCCTCTAGGCGGGTTGTAAGCGTGGCGCTTAGATCTTGGCCTATGCACGTTTGGCACCCAACCCCACGGAGGATGGTAGCCGCGAGTGTATGTGACAGCTGCACCGGTCTCTGTAATCCACCACGTCCGGGTTGGACTCAGCAGGGTCTTAATTATAGCATACGGATCCCTAGGTTTGAACTAGCTTCATCGGTTAACCTAGCACGTGTGTGCCCCGAAACGACATGACTTGTATGTGTATGAGCTTAGCTAGAGTAAATAATCTTTGTAGACTTGACTGCTAGAAAAGTAAATAATAGATAAACATACAGGTAGCCTTAACTCTATCTCGTTGCTCTCCCAAATGTATACTACGGTTTATTTTATTACCTTAGATTTGAGGATGTGTGTGCCACCCATATCTATCATGCCTATCTTACCCCCGTCTCAAGTATAGTTGATACATTATTTCTTTCTCCAAATTATCCAATGCATAGCTATTATTCAGCTACCTTTTGCTCTACTTCCCTGCGGAAATATAAATACGATAACCCTGGAATACTCCAAGGTGAAATGCTACAATGGTGATCCGTGCGCTTGCGGAATTAATGAATTTAATTTTATCGCATAAGAACCGCCAACAGTTGCCTCAACAATTCGGATCGAGAACTTGATGGAGTCAAGGGTGAAGATGGATCAAGGCTAAGGACATGATAGACCAAGCAAGTGTTGGCTTGGTGTAGATGTTAGCTTGAGTTCATAGGAAAAACCGGACTATCAAGAGGGATCGAATTGGTTCTCTTAGAGCACACTAGGTTAGAGATCAAATGGATGCATTGTGAGTCTCTTGAGGGCTAGGGTGGCTGAAGAGAAGAAGAGAAACCAAGAATGGAGAAGTTGGAAGCAAGGATCAAGAAGTGGATCAAGTTTTCAGCTTATGCCGAAGAGATCGGACAGTACGGTCCTAGGGACCGTATGGTACGGTCTTCATTGAAGATCCAGACAGGGAAGTGAAGTCTCGGGATGCTCAGAAAATGAAGACCGGACAATGGACCGTATGGTACGGTCAAGGGGACCGGACAGTACGGTCATCAGAGGATTTCCAGACAGAGAAGTTGAAGTTTCTGGAAGTGAAGAGAATAAAGACCGGACAATCGACCGGACGGTACAGTCCTAGGGACCGGACAGTACAGTCTTCATTGGAGATGAAGAAGAAGATGGAGATGCGCCTGGAAATAGAGACCGGACAGTACGGTCTGATGGAGACCGGACAGTACGGTCCTTTGTACGGTCTCTAGTTTCGCAGGGCACTTTTGGGCAACGGCTAGTTTTGGGTTGGTAGCCTATAAATAGTTGGTTGCCCGCCCCTTGAGGGGACTCTTGGCCATTGTTGGAGTGCAGGAAACTCAGAGGAAGCCAAGAGCAAGGGAAGAGAAGCACTTGTGAAGGATTTGGAGTGATCCTAGTGCTTGAGAGAGTAGCAATTGCATCCACTTGATCTCTAGGCTAGTGTGAGCTTGAGAGAGTCACTTCGGTTTGTTACTCTTGGTCTATGGCGAGGCCTAGACCGGTTAGGCGTCGGTGTTGAGCTGTCCGAGGAGAGCGTGGAAGCCAACACAAGTTTGTACACGGTCTTGGAGCTTCCCGTGCGAAAGAAGCATCACTAGTGGAGCGCCCTTTGGCACGCATCACGTGCGGAGCCTTACCTCCGGAAGAGTACCCGGGATCGAGCCCGGCGGGACGTGCCCGTGTTGGCGTTTCTTACGCACAGAGATAAATATCAACTCCGCAAGTGCACGGAACACCGTTGTAGCATTTCACCCAGGAGTATTCCAAGGGTATCGCATTTATATTTTCCTCAGGGAAGCAGGGCTAAGAATATCATGAATTAACAAGGAAACATCTATTATTTATAACTTGCAAACTAGACCAGAGCAGGGATACATATATGATGGGTGGCAACCAAACACACGCAAGAATTCCATATGAAGATAAAGAGATAGAACTAGTCATCTGGGAGGACAACGAGAAGAAGGGTATCAGCCTAGGGGTTAGCATTTAGTATTTCCTGATAGTCTACAATTACTTGCTTAAGCTTTCATTACAGATACGTTCCTGCATATCGGGGCACACGCATGCCAAGGCAGCAACCCGAGAATTAGGTTCAACTACCTTGGGGAACTACGTTCTATTGACCTCCCTACCAAAACCATCACCCGGACGTGGTGGATTACAGAGACCGGTACGCCTGTCACACGTACTTGCGGCTACCATCCTCCGTGGGGTGTAGATTAAACTCACGTCTAGAATAATTCCTTGAACCACACAAGCAACTATCCTAAATAACTTACTCCTCGCGAAAAGAGCAAGCCATCCATGCATAACAAATCTATGTGGATTGTGTAAGCATTTACGGTGCAAACAACCCATGCAGATAGACCTACCATACACAGACGTGGAACCAACACAGGAATTTCTCTATAACAATTACTTAAATAAATACCTGTAAACTAAAAGGAAAACTAAATTAAATAAATAAGAAAATAAATAAGAAAATAATTATATTAAAGAAAGTATAAAAGAAAAGATACACGAGAACTTTACCCAAACTCCGAAGAGAACTCCGGAGCTCCGAGCGAAGCTCTCACTTCTACTCTAACTCCCATGACCAACTAGCCTACTCTAAATTACACAAGTGGAATGATCTTCCATGAGATGAGCGTGACCCTTTTGGATCTTCTCTTCTCAAGTGTGGAGGTGCAGGTTGGAGTGAGGGGAGGGGTCCTCTATTTATAGTGGAGTTGCCTTGGGAGAGTGGAGAAGGTCTTGGAGCATTTCGTGGAATATTCTCTTCTTGCCGACGTCCCCTGGCTTGGCCGGCGCGTCAAGTGGCTAGTGACCGCCTCTGGAACCGACTGGAGAAAGATTGAGGCGGTTGGAGATTAAGTTCGGCCGGCCGGCCAGGTGTTTGGGCCGGCCGGCCTACTATTTTCTGGTTTTCGCCCAATCTTGCGCGAGGCATAACTCCTGCTCCCGAACTCCGAATTAGGTGATCCAAAAGCCCATTTTGACTATCTCGACGAGGGCTTTGACATGGAGGGATCAAATTTGTCATTTGAAATATTATTTCTTGATGTCCAAGTCATTCCTTATTTCTTGCGTCGAATGTCGTGAGATATCCGAGCAGGACCTTGTTTATCTTGTGCCTTTTGTATATTTGCTTTTTATCCATAAGTATAAGCACAATTGCACCAATATTCCTATGTACCTTGCAAAACAAGATCACATCCAAAACTTGTGGAACTTTATTAGTTTAATGCAAGAAACATTGGTGCATACCTTTTATTCGCCGATAAGTTGACGGTCATTTTATGATTTAACGGCCGTCAACACCTCCCCAAGCTTAAACTTTGCTCGTCCCGAACAAACTCAAAACTTAAGTATCGACGGATCAGTAGTTACAAAGGAAGCGCCCCATGGGTAATAAAGATACAACAACGTACTCCCTAAATGGTGGTAAGTACACAAGAGAATATTCACGAGTGTTGCACATGTGTGGGGCGTGTATGCTTCACCTTGTCATATAGCATTGAAGGTTAGAACAACACTTTTGGACGAGTCAAACAATTTTTAGCAGGTGTACGTCCAGAGTTTTTATGTGCTGCAAGACAAGGTAAAAATTCTCCTTTGTTTGGTTCACACTTCCCCTCTCCTTAATATGAGGCTATCCCTACAAAGCTTCACTCATTCCTACCTTCTACCATATTAGGCTTGTATGTGGAGCTTGGTAAGGAAATGCACATTTATCATGCGTATATTGTAAAGCTAAAGAATAAATCTCAAGAGACATAGCAACTCCTTATACTCCGGTCATAGGGAAAAATGTGATGAAAGGGGAGAACTTATGGAAAGGAGGTTTTGAAAACTTTGGTCCTTTATTTTGCTCAAGATGTTTATGATAAGAACCATAAAGCCTTTTATTTTGAGATGCAACTATAGAGGTTTTTTTTTTTATATAATCCATGGTGCATGAGGCTATAACTTTTGCATGGTCCGTAAAAACATTTTGAAATATTCTTGAGCCCTCTGTTTTGGATGGACCAAAAGTTTTGCAAATGTAGGAAGATGCTTTGGTTGATTTTCCAAACATCCCCTTTGGGTGGAAAGAAAAGAACAACACACGCGAAGGAGTTTATGACCGGAAAAAAAAAGGAGTGCTTACTCTCAAAAGTATTTAAACCTTAACTAAACTCAACGCATGAGCAAATGGCTATGAGTGGGGCTTTTTCGAATATTTTTCATGATATGGCTCTGGTAGGTAAATAAATCCTCACAAGGGAAGTGTTCCAAAACGAAAGGGTTTTTAGGTACTTGCAGCAATTAAAATGAAAACATCTCTGGACTTTCACCACGCTAAGAGATTGCGACAAGTCCTAATCATGCCATATCATAATCTACAATGCTTAGACTTGGTGTGATGTATGCAACCCACAAAAATGTAGCAACACTAGTGATGTGATTATGCTCGAGTATAAATAACACACATGTCAGGAGTAGAGGTTGCATCAATACGACACAAGGGGAGCTATCATGTAACTAATCATCATTTCCTTTAAGTGCAGCATTCACCAATATTCTAGAATTTTATTCGAAACAGGGAGTATTTTATTGATCGATAGGGATACTTACCTGGGGTCCCCCCAAGCTTGAGTCTTCGCAAGACTTAAACTTGAATAGGCCGCTTCCTCCATTCTTCTTATGTCTGCAAAAAGAATGAGGGTGATAGGTGGCTAGCTCCTATTGGGCTTTGCCGAGAACCTAATATTTTTGGGTTTTCTTTTTAAGGAAAGGGCACAATTCAAGAAGAGTATAATATCGTATACAGAAGTACTTACCTGGCGGTCCCTCCCCAAGCTTAGCTCTTGCAACTATGTGCAAAGCTAAGCGATTAAATCTTTCATTTGGAAGCACTGGGTCCGCCTTGTTGGTTTCTTCTTGAATTGTATGCCGTTCATGTTGCCTGATGGACTTTTGATTGCTCTCATAAAGATCCTGCATTGGTTAGTACAAAACCATTCGTCTACCCTTGACACGTCTCTATGGGTCCATCAATCGACCTAGACACAACGTCTAATTCGATTAACTATGTGAGGAGAGCAGAGCGGTTATACTCTCCTTCTGTCATGAAAGCGTCATAGAGGCATGTATTTTTCTGTTGGTTGAACGGCCACCGGGCATAATCTCAATGGAGAACAGAGGCACAGAAGTGATCTTCACCCAACCAACAGAAAGAGACGCAGGCGATTGATTTATGACTAACAATTTAACCACAACCCACATCATCAAAAGAAATTCGAGAGCACGGGTATGGTCAAAATTGCAGTATATTTTCATCAAAGGGCAACTCAATGTACTTCGCATTGATAAGGTAAAGAATCATTCAGGCAGCATTATTTTTTTTATTATTTTTTTTATGAAAGGAGAGGATATATGACAAGAAAAACAAGGAATAATTGCGTATGCTTACCTGGCGGTTCCTCCCCAAGGTTAGCCTTTGCAATCGAATGCAAGGCTAAGCTTTTAGATTTCTGCATTGAATATCTTGGATCCGCCACATATGTTTCCTTTCTTCTGTCATAAAAAATCCAACCTTTCTTGCAAAATCCCTGGCCTATGATTGGGCACTCGGGTTCTCTTTTTTTGTTTAAATTTTTTTTTTAAAGCCCGAGGCCTATGATTGGGCATTCGAGGTTTTTTTTTTTAAGTCCGAGGCCTATGATTGGGCACTCGGGTTTTTTTTTAAATGCAGCGGGGTGGGATGGAGGGGAATTAAATATGCAGATGGAATGAAAAGAAAACAATGCAGATGTGATGGTGATATGCTTAAACAAAATGCAGGTGGATACTTAGGCTAGCAGCAAATTAACATAACAGATAGTCGATGTCAATCAAAGATATCTTACACCATTGCTTCCCCGGCAACGGCGCCAGAAATGCTTGTTGGCGTTTCTTACGCACAGAGATAAATATCAACTCCGCAAGCGCACGGAACACCGTTGTAGCATTTCACCCAGGAGTATTCCAAGGGTATCGCATTTATATTTTCCTCAGGGAAGCAGGGCTAAGAATATCATGAATTAACAAGGAAACATCTATTATTTATAACTTGCAAACTAGACCAGAGCAGGGATACATATATGATGGGTGGCAACCAAACACACGCAAGAATTCCATATGAAGATAAAGAGATAGAACTAGTCAACTGGGAGGACAATGAGAAGAAGGGTATCAGCCTAGGGGTTAGCATTTAGTATTTCCTGATAGTCTACAATTACTTGCTTAAGCTTTCATTACAGATACGTTCCTGCATATCGGGGCACACGCATGCCAAGGCAGCAACCCGAGAATTAGGTTCAACTACCTTGGGGAACTACGTGCTATTGACCTCCCTACCAAAACCATCACCCGGACGTGGTGGATTACAGAGACCGGTACGCCTGTCACACGTACTTGCGGCTACCATCCTCCGTGGGGTGTAGAGCAAACTCACGTCTAGAATAATTCCTTGAACCACACAAGCAACTATCCTAAATAACTTACTCCTCGCGAAAAGAGCAAGCCATCCATGCATAACAAATCTATGTGGATTGTGTAAGCATTTACGGTGCAAACAACCCATGCAGATAGACCTACCATACACAGACGTGGAACCAACACAGGAATTTCTCTATAACAATTACTTAAATAAATAACTGTAAACTAAAAGGAAACTAAATTAAATAAATAAGAAAATAAATAAGAAAATAATTATATTAAAGAAAGTATAAAAGAAAAGATACACGAGAACTTTACCCAAACTCCGAAGAGAACTCCGGAGCTCCGAGCGAAGCTCTCACTTCTACTCTAACTCCCATGACCAACTAGCCTACTCTAAACTACACAAGTGGAATGATCTTCCATGAGATGAGCGTGACCCTTTTGGATCTTCTCTTCTCAAGTGTGGAGGTGCAGGTTGGAGTGAGGGGAGGGGTCCTCTATTTATAGTGGAGTTGCCTTGGGAGAGTGGAGATGGTCTTGGAGCATTTCGTGGAATATTCTCTTCTTGCCGACGTCTCCTGGCTTGGCCGGCGCGTCAAGTGGCTAGTGACCGCCTCTGGAACCGACTGGAGAAAGATTGAGGCGGTTGGAGATTAAGTTCGGCCGGCCGGCCAGGTGTTTGGGCCGGTCGGCCTACTATTTTCTGGTTTTCGCCCAATCTTGCGCGAGGCATAACTCCTGCTCCCGAACTCCGAATTAGGTGATCCAAAAGCCCATTTTGACTATCTCGACGAGGGCTTTGACATGGAGGGATCAAATTTGTCATTTGAAATATTATTTCTTGATGTCCAAGTCATTCCTTATTTCTTGCGTCGAATGTCGTCGAGATATCCGAGCAAGACCTTGTTTATCTTGTGCCTTTTGTATATTTGCTTTTTATCCATAAGTATAAGCACAATTGCACCAATATTCCTATGTACCTTGCAAAACAAGATCACATCCAAAACTTGTGGAACTTTATTAGTTTAATGCAAGAAACATTGGTGCATACCTTTTATTCGCCGATAAGTTGACGGTCATTTTATGATTTAACGGCCGTCAACAGCCCGCGACTTCACTCGGAGGGTGAAGTGTGCTCTAGGAGGGATCGCCTTCGAGCGGAGGGACGGGGTCGAGACTCCGGCGGGAGTGACCCAACGTGGAGTAGGGGAAGGCGCCATCCTTCCGAGACCACGGGAAAAATCATGAGCATTCCTATCCTTATCTCCTTTACTTACTAGCATTTACGCTTCCGCATTTATTTCATGTGCTAGTAGAATTGCTTGATAGGGTGTCTCTTTACTACTTGGTAGAATTGCTTGCTAGGGTGTTGCTTGTTGCATAGACTAGATTGTGTGCGCGCATCGCTTGCTTTTGCTATCACCATATCTAGTCTTGCTAGCTTCACGCCTAAAGTACGTTTGGGAGAAATTGTTGACACACCGATTCACCCCCCCTCTCGGTGCCCTTGATCCTTTCAAAACCATTCAGTCTCTCAACCACTGTTGGCGGTTCTTATGCGATAAAATTAAATTCATTAATTCCGCAAGCGCACGGATCACCATTGTAGCATTTCACCTTGGAGTATTCCAGGGTTATCGTATTTATATTTCCGCAGGGAAGTAGAGCAAAAGGTAGCTGAATAATAGCTATGCATTGGATAATTTGGAGAAAGAAATAATGTATCAACTATACTTGAGACGGGGGTAAGATAGGCATGATAGATATGGGTGGCACACACATCCTCAAATCCAAGGTAATAAAATAAATCGTAGTATACATTTGGGAGAGCAACGAGATAGAGTTAAGGCTACCTGTATGTTTATCTATTATTTACTTTTCTAGCAGTCAAGTCTACAAAGGTTATTTACTCTAGCTAAGCTCATACACATACAAGTCATGTCGTTTCGGGGCACACACGTGCTAGGTGAACCGATGAAGCTAGTTCAAACCTAGGGATCCGTATGCTATAATTAAGACCCTGCTGAGTCCAACCCGGACGTGGTGGATTACAGAGACCGGTGCAGCTGTCACATACACTCGCGGCTACCATCCTCCGTGGGGTTGGGTGCCAAACGTGCATAGGCCAAGTTCTAAGCGCCATGCTTACAACCCGCCTAGAGGAGCTACTCTTGATCAACGGAGCAGTCCTATCTAAGAATGAACAAGCACAGATTTCACACGACGTCATCTCCGACGACGGCACTCTCTCGTACTCGTTATTCCAACAATCACGAATCCCACAACAAGACTTCTACGAGCACTTACTTAACGAATAAATAAACTAAATAGAAAAGAACTACTAAAATAAATAAATAAAGATAAAACTAATTATATAATAAATAAAATAATATCTCAAGAGTAAGATACAAAGAACTATACCGAACTCCGAGAATACTCCGGAAGCCCGAGAGAGCTCTCACTCTACTCTACTCTACTCTAACTCCCAAAGCTACTACTCAACTAAACTAATGAACACTTGGATGAAGTGTGATGGTGCGCATTGCTTCAGAGGCCAAAGGGTCCAATTTATAGCTTGTGAAGGCGGTGGGAGCACCCTGGCCGAAGCTGGAGAGGCGGTGGCGTCAAAGTCGGCCGGCCGGCCTAGGGGGGTGGCCGGCCGGCCGTCCCCTGTGGTGGTTTGCCACCGACTTGCTCCTGGACGCTCCAGATCACTCCTTGAAGGCGGTCTGAAGGTCGGTTTCTTGCTGGGGTCGGCAGAATTGGATTGAGGGCCAAGTAAAGGCCCAAATGGCCCACCTTCTAGAATGTCGGTGGAATTCTGCCGAGCTGGGCTTGAATTGTGCGTTGAAGATTATTTTCCAGCCCACTGGAGGAAGCCTGGGGCCTGTGGCCACCAGGTGGGGCCGGCCGGCCAGGGATTTTCCCTGGCTGGGCCCACTTTTCTCCATTATTCACTCCTGCATCCAAATATTCACCAAAACCTATGGAGTAGCATTATTCCTATCTACTATGCACAAAATCTTGGTGTTATGTATTTATTTACCGGTAGGGTGGCGGTCAAAACATGGTTTAACGACCGCCAACAACCTCCCCAAGCTTAAACTTTGCTCGTCCCGAGCAAACTCAACTCAGGGTACCGGCGGATCAGGAGTTACAAAGAAGCGCCCCATGGGTAATAAAGATGCAACAACATACTCCCTAAACAGTGGTAAGTTTACGAGAGCACAAAATATTCATGAGTGTTGCAAAAATCGTGGGGCTTATATGTCACACCTTGTCATGCTGCATTGAAGACTAGAACGGCATTTTCGGACAAGTACACAATTCTAGCAGGTATGCATCCAGAGTTTTTATGTGCTGCAAGGTAAGGTGCAAAAATTCTCCTTCGTTTTGGTAGGCACTTCTCTTACCTACCAATGTGAGTTCTATTCCTACAAGCTTCACTCATCCTACCTTCTACCAAATGAGGCTTTGTATGTGGAGCTTGGTAAGGAATGCACAATTGTCATGCATATATTGTAAAGCTAAAGAATGAGTCTCAATCAACATAGCAACTCCATTTATTTTGGTCATAGGAAATGATGTGATGGAGGGGGAGAAAATGAACTCACACTTATGGAAGGGGGTTTTGAAAAACATTGGTCCTTTATTTTGCTCAAGATGTTTATGATAAGAACCATATAGCCATTGACTTTTGTCATGCAACCATGGAGTTTTTTTTTTTGACTACTCCATGGTGCAAGGGGCCATAAATTTTGAATGGTTCAATGAAACATTTTGAAATATTCTTGAGCATTTGGATGGACCAAAAGTTTTGCAAACTCTGAAAAATGTTTGGTTGATTTATCCAAACATTCCCCTTTTTATTTGGTGGAGAGAAATTTTCGAAAACACACGCGAAGGAATTATGACCAAAATTAGGAGTGCTTAGTTTCAAGAGTACATCAAACCTTAACAAAACTCAATGCACAAACAAATGGCTATGAGTGGGGCTGTTTCGAATATTATGATATGGCTCTGGTAGGTGAATAAATCCTCACACTAAGAGAAGTGTGCCAAAACAGAAGGGTTTTAGGTACTTGCAGCAATTCAAGAAAAACATCTCTGGATGAACCCATACTAAAAAATTGCAACAAGTCCTAATCATGCCATATCACTCCACAATGCTCAGACTTGGTGTAACAAATGCAACCCACGGAAATAAGCAAGACTCATGGTGTGATCATGCTCAAGTAAAAATAACACATATATCAGGAGTAGAGGTTGCATCTATGCGACACATGGGAAGCTAATTTGTAACTCGATCATCATTTCCCTTAAGCGTAGCATAACACCAAGATCCTAGCATTTATTCGAAACAGGGAGTTTATTTATTTATTAAGAAAATTAGGGATACTTACCTGGGGGTCCTCCTCAAGCTTGAGTCTTTGCAAGATTGCAAGACTCGAGCTTGTATTGAACTCCTTCTTACTTGGGGGTGCCCTCCCCAAGCTTGAGTCTTTGTAAGACTTAAGCTTGATTCAGGCTCTTCCTCCTCCTTGATCTGCAAAAAGAGTGGGGATGATACAAGTGGCTAGCCCCTAATGGGCATCACCGGGAATCCTATTATTTTTGTTGTTTTTTTATTTTTTTATTTTGTTTTTATGATTTATGAAAAGAAAAACAAGTGCTAGGCCTAGCTAGGATAACGATTGGGATGGCCTCCCCAATCGGAGGGCTCTCGTTTTTACGTCTTTGAGCTAGACGTTCTCCATGTCTTTTCAACTCGTTTGGACCTCGCTCGCTGGAGAATCTTGCGAGGTAGAGGTTCCTTCTTTCTTCCGCCACACCTTGGTTGTCTTCTTTGTGTTGGTGGCGGCGACCTTTTCTTCAATAGGCGCCTTTGTTGTACTCTCATCGGTCGATACCGTAGCTGCCTTCTTCTTTCTTGAGCGCCTCGCTCTCCTCTTCTTGGGCGATTGTGACTCGCCTACTCCTTCTTGCGGAGGAGTAAGAGGGGTTTGAGGTGTAATTGGCGGCTGAGGCATCCTCCTTGGAGTCCTCCAATATTTTGCTAGCCTTCTTGCAATCTCTCTTTCCAGATAGTCTCTCATGTATGCAATGAGCTTGTCTGGCTGTGGCATGGGTGGAGTAATCTCAATCTTCTCCACTCTCCTTGGGTCCTTTCCATATATGACCCGTACTTGCTTGCATTGCTCAACCTTAGGTTTGAAGTTGAACGTTTCTTCCCTGCCGTTGAAATCCAAGTGGTTCTCTCCTGCCCCCACGTCAATGTTGGCGTTGGTGGTGCTCAAGAACGGCCTCCCAAAGATGAGAGGGGTCTTGACATCTACTTCCATGTCAAGCACAACAAAGTCGACGGGGACGAAGAGATTTCTGATCTGCACGGGAATTTCTTCGACAATCCCCAAGGGCAGGCGTAGTGACCCGTCTGCAAGCTGGAGCTTCATGGTCGTTGGGGATAATGGATGGTTTAACCCATCGTACATCGCCTTCGGCATGATGCTCACGCTCGCCCCTAAGTCACATAGTGCCCGAGCGAAACAACGGTCGTTGACCAAACACGGAATGGTTGGCCATCCGGGATCTTTTCTGATCACATCATTGGGGAGTGCGGCATCCAAGTCGCTCTCTTCACACCTGATGGTTATTGCATTCACACTCTCCTTGGGATTAACTTCCGGTTGCCCAGGAAGTTTACCCGCATGAGGAGACTGTACAGCTGAAGCTATTTGCGCAATTTGCGTTTCTAGCATCTTGTTATGGCTTAGCTGATTCTGCAGAGCAGTGCTGAACGACTCTAGCTTGGCATCTATGCTCTCTAAAGCCTTGTCGGTAGTAAGAAATTTCTTACTAATACTGTCATTGATCTTGACCTGGCCGAGAACTAGATCCTTGATAGAGGGCTCATAACGGGAAAGATTACCATTGTTACCTCCCTGATTCTTGTTGAAGGAGAGGTCGGGCTTGGAATTCCAGCCGTAGTTGTTCTGGGAGCGGTACCCATTGCCATTGTTGAGGAAATTGCATTCCTCTCTCGTATTCGGGCAATTGATGCCCATATGCCCAACGCTGCCGCATTCCTCACATGTCATGCGGGAATCCGCAACTTGCAGGTCCTGTGGAGACTCCACCTTGCGGAGTAGCTGATCGAGCTTGATGGCGAGCATGTCCATCGTCTCCACTTGGTGCACTCCACGGGTCTTGGTGCTCGCCGCTTGGCGTTCACCATGAGTCTGGTTGGCCGCCACCTTCTCAATCAACTTCTTAGCGTTCTTCACGCTAAGGGAGAAGAAGGAGCCGCCTGCTGCGGCGTCGAGGTGCTCTCGAGCGGACGGCCTCAAACCGTGGTAGAAACTCTGTATGAGGAGCCATTCTTCCATGCCATGGTGTGGGCATGAGAGAACGTACTCCTGCATCCTGTCCCAGGCTTCCGCGGTCGACTCATCTGCGAGCTGTTGGAAGCCCGATATCTTGTTCGCAGGGCGGTCGTCTTGCCCGGCGGGAAGAACTTGGCGAGGAAGGCATTGGAGCATGCCGTCCACGTGTCGAGGGACTCTTGGTTCGCGTAGAACCACTGGAGAGCCTTCCCCAACAGAGAGAATGGGAAAAGCTGTAGTCGGATGGCGTCCTGAGGTGCATCCTTTATGACGAAAGTGTTGCACGTCATCAGGAACCTTTGGAGGTGAGCATTTGCATCCTCCGACGGCTTCCCACAGAAAGGACTGCCCAAGATCATGTTGATCAAGGCTGGCTTGAGCTCGTAGTCCTTGTTGGTGATGCGCGGGTTGGGTCCCACGCGGATGTTCTCCGTAGTTGGCGCGGAGAAGTCATTGATCGTCTTCTCAACAACGGGGTCGGCCATGGTGTTGTTCGTTGAGGAGGCCCTGACAACCGGTGGAGGAGACGATTCGAGAGCCAGAGCGTTCTTGCGGATCGGTTTGGTGAGTTTTGCTCGAACTTTCCTCAAGAACTGCTCTGGATCTGAGTGGAAGTTTTCTGGTAGGTCGAAACCAGTCATGCACAGTCCTGTTTCAAATGTTCACAAGAAGAAAAACCAGGACAAGGGTAAGCCCGCAAAAGTAAGTGATAATTATCCTTCTCACAAACTTCAATGCATTTATTCAGTTCCTAGCTGCTACTTCCCCGGCAACGGCGCCAGAAATGCTTGTTGGCGGTTCTTATGCGATAAAATTAAATTCATTAATTTCGCAAGCGCACGGATCACCATTGTAGCATTTCACCTTGGAGTATTCCAGGGTTATCGTATTTATATTTCCGCAGGGAAGTAGAGCAAAAGGTAGCTGAATAATAGCTATGCATTGGATAATTTGGAGAAAGAAATAATGTATCAACTATACTTGAGACGGGGGTAAGATAGGCATGATAGATATGGGTGGCACACACATCCTCAAATCGAAGGTAATAAAATAAATCGTAGTATACATTTGGGAGAGCAACGAGATAGAGTTAAGGCTACCTGTATGTTTATCTATTATTTACTTTTCTAGCAGTCAAGTCTACAAAGGTTATTTACTCTAGCTAAGCTCATACACATACAAGTCATGTCGTTTCGGGGCACACACGTGCTAGGTTAACCGATGAAGCTAGTTCAAACCTAGGGATCCGTATGCTATAATTAAGACCCTGCTGAGTCCAACCCGGACGTGGTGGATTACAGAGACCGGTGCAGCTGTCACATACACTCGCGGCTACCATCCTCCGTGGGGTTGGGTGCCAAACGTGCATCGGCCAAGTTCTAAGCGCCATGCTTACAACCCGCCTAGAGGAGCTACTCTTGATCAACGGAGCAGTCCTATCTAAGAATGAACAAGCACAGATTTCACACGACGTCATCTCCGACGACGGCACTCTCTCGTACTCGCTATTCCAACAATCACGAATCCCACAACAAGACTTCTACGAGCACTTACTTAACGAATAAATAAACTAAATAGAAAAGAACTACTAAAATAAATAAATAAAGATAAAACTAATTATATAATAAATAAAATAATATCTCAAGAGTAAGATACAAAGAACTATACCGAACTCCGAGAATACTCCGGAAGCCCGAGAGAGCTCTCACTCTACTCTACTCTACTCTAACTCCCAAAGCTACTACTCAACTAAACTAATGAACACTTGGATGAAGTGTGATGGTGCGCATTGCTTCGGAGGACAAGGGGTCCAATTTATAGCTTGTGAAGGCGGTGGGAGCACCCTGGCCGAAGCTGGAGAGGCGGTGGCGCCAAAGTCGGCCGGCCGGCCTAGGGGGGTGGCCGGCCGGCCGTCCCCTGTGGTGGTTTGCCACCGACTTGCTCCTGGACGCTCCAGATCACTCCTTGAAGGCGGTCTGAAGGTCGGTTTCTTGCTGGGGTCGGCAGAATTGGATTGAGGGCCAAGTAAAGGCCCAAATGGACCACCTTCTAGAATGTCGGTGGAATTCTGCCGAGCTGGGCTTGAATTGTGCGTTGAAGATTATTTTCCAGCCCACTGGAGGAAGCCTGGGGCCTGTGGCCACCAGGTGGGGCCGGCCGGCCTAGGGTGGGGCCGGCCGGCCAGGGATTTTCCCTGGCTGGGCCCACTTTTCTCCATTATTCACTCTTGCATCCAAATATTCACCAAAACCTATGGAGTAGCATTATTCCTATCTACTATGCACAAAATCTTGGTGTTATGTATTTATTTACCGGTAGGGTGGCGGTCAAAACATGGTTTAACGACCGCCAACAACCACCCAAGGCAAGGAGAAGCAATAAGCCCCATGATGACTAAAGGGAAGAGTAAGTTGCCATGCCGGCATATTCAATTCATGGGAGAATATTTTGTTGTACATGGTACTTTTGCGGAGTAAGACATGGTAGCAATTCCTGATCAACATAACCAAGTCATTAGCTTTGCTCGGGACGAGCAAATGTTTAAGCTTGGGGGGTTTGTTGACGGTCGTTAAGTACCAACTTCGACCGCCAATATTCCTACACATAAAGGAGAATTAGCATTTCTTATACGCATATTTATTTCAACTAATAAATTTCCACGAGTTTTGGATGATTTATGAGTGCCGGAGTATTTCTGGAGAAAATGGGCCTCTGTGAGAGAAATCACAGGCCGGCCGGCCTACATCCCAGGCCGGCCGGCCACACCCAGCGGCCACAGCCTGCAGGCCTCCACCAGTGGGCCACGAGAAGCCCACAAAACCAGAATATTAAAGCCCAACTCGAACTTAATGAAGACTTTCTAGAAGATGGGCTACAATGGGCCTAAATTTGGCTCTTACTCCAGTTCTGCCGACCCCAGGAGAAAACCGACCTCAAGACCGACTTCATCAAGCAATCAGGAGCGTCCAGAGTGAAGACGGTGGCGAACCGACACTGTGGACGGCCGGCCGGCCTCCCTATCTGGCCGACCGGCCTGACTTGGCGGCCGCGCCACTCCTCCTCACGCTATAAGAGTCCCCTGGTCCTAAGTAGGCTATAAGTACCCCTGGCCGGCTTCGAAACAATAGACACCAAGTAGAGAGATCACACTCTTGTATTAGTTTAGTCTCCAAGCTCTAGTGGAGTTAGGCTTAGAGTAGAGCTACTCTAGTTCCCAAGTTGTCTTGGAGATTCTGGTATGGCTCTTGTATCTTTATTCTATTTAATAATATTATTCTTTTCATATAGTCTTGCCTTGGTTAAGCGTTCTTTGTTTGGTTGTGGACCCTTTGCTTGCTTATGTAATAGAGTAATTATAATCTTCTTATATAGTGCTAGTGTGATATTCATATGCTTGTTATGTGAGTATTGCCTAGAGGACTGGCAGTATGGACATAATTGCCTTATTGTCACGTGTCCTAGTACATAGTATACCATGACATGTATATACTTAGGGTTTACATGCATTTGCATATCCAAGCATAAGTCCAATGATCTTTATGATTATGCTCTAGATCTGATCCATCGCTAGGGATTTAGAGTAATGTTTTAGCAATGCAAGCATGGTGCTTGGGTTGGTAGAATACATTGGATGCCTCGTGCCCCACGGATTGTTTGAGGTAGACGTTAGGTGGTGACAGCCCTATTCGTCCTCGGTATCCCTCCACGTTCGGGTACGGCGTAGAGCTGTAGACCGGAGTCGCCTGGCAGACCAGGAGTAAACCGGTGCCCAATTTGCTTGAGTGCATATGCCTAAACCTTAGTTGATGTACATGTATGTGTATGTTGTATACTATGCCACTGTATAATGAAGTACATTAGGAACTTTGCTCTTTTCTTTGTTCTTCTCCACTTGGCTATGGATGTAATTTAGAGTTGATGCTTTTCTTGTGTGTCACACTACCCATATATTATTGTTTAGCTATGCATGGACTGTGATCCATTTAAATGTAGACATCGACTAAGAGCATAGTACTCTCTTGACCATCGTCTTCCCTGCGGAAAATATAAATTACGATACCTTGGAATACTCCCGGGTGAAATGCTACAACGGTATTCTCCGTGCGCTTGCGGATTTATCTGTGATCGTTAAGAAATACCAACACCCGCCGTGTCCACCGGCCGGCCGCACCCTGCCTCGCCTCGGCGCCCGCGCGCGCCCATAAATGGAGGCCAGCGCCTCCATGTTTTCTCGCACCACAGCTCGACGAGCTCTTCTTCCTCCCTTGCTTAAAACCTCCTAATCAAGAATTAGTGATAATTAGGTAATAATAAAATAAAATAAAATAAAATAAAATAAAATAAAAAATATTTAATGTTCTTAGTTCTGTTTTCTTACTGCGGAGTGGTGGTCCTAATAAACCCCACTTTGGACGACTAACCCCTGAACAACTAACCTTTGGACAGCTAACCCGCTAATTTTTATTCACTATTCCCTTCGGGTATTTGCTGTCTAATCATTTGTGCAGGTCACTATGAGCTTCTTCACTTCGCTCAAGAGGAAGGTTAGCAGCAAGAGTCGTGGCAGCAGCTCACACTCTGGGTCCGATGCTGGAACACAGCAACCACCGGAACCACTGAACGTGGAGCCGGTCGGCCCGATCGTGCGCTATATGGAGCACGAGCAGCACATTGTGGCACACAACGAGGATGAAAGAAACCGCATCGCCGGGTTAAGAGACCGTGAGTTTCAACACTCACGTGTTTTCGACCCTCAATTCCTCACCGACATCAGCATCAAGGAGGATTTCGACCAAGCTCTCAGGTACACAGGGCTTACTGACTTCTCTAATACCTTTGAGCTAGGTGCGAAATGGCTTTCTATTGAGTTTTTGATCACCCTGCAAATTGTCCCTGATAAAACCATAGCACGTACACGAATACAGTTTCGCTTGTTTAATCAAGAGTTTGATTTGCCGTTTAATGACATGAGTGATTTGTTGGGTTTTGAGCGTAGTGGGCAGACAGCTCTAGACAAACTTAAAGGCTTTAACGAACTCACCTTCTGGATTAAAATATCTGGGGAAAACGGAGTACACCGCCGCACTGGCGAAATTCATAACCCTTCCCTAAGAATCTTGCATCGTTGGTGTGGTTTCGTTCTGTCACCCCGTCATGAGAATAGGGCTGTCACCAGAATTGATCTGTTCTACCTTTATGCTATGGTAAAGAAGATTAAAATCAACCCTCTGCTTTATGTGCTTAATCATTGGTTGAGTGTGATGTTTACTTCAAGTGCTCCTATCTTGTTCACGTCATACATCACTAGAATTGCACGAGGCTTAGGGATGTTGCATCAAGCACGGGTAGCCTTTTTGCCTGGGACCCAAGTGTTGATTGGGTTCGATCACTTTCGCCAAGCCCACATGATCAATAGAATAGCTGAGGGGCGCTACCGCATGGTTTACCATGGGTATAGCACAGAGATTGAGCTTCCTGAGCTGAGGCTAGGGCTCTATCGCACCAAAAGCCTGACCATTGATCTGAGGATAGCCGAGACAGCCCGCCACAGCGTAGCAGAAGGACCTGTGACCCGGTCTAGAACCAGGAACGCAGGAACCACTGCTGGACCCTCCACCGGACCCTCTGTCACACCTTCAGCCGTACCTTCTGCTGCACCCAGAGCTGAGAGCTCAGGGTCACACCACTCAGGCGACCCTGACACACGCAGCGACTAACCTGCTTGGCCGCCCCCACAGGGGGTGCAGGGGATTTTCACCAGTTCCACTATCCTCCCGGTGGCCATGCAGCCGCAGGGGGAGTGCAGTTTCAGCCGGAAGTGCAGTTTCAGCCTGGCCCATACCCGCAGAGCTCTCACGCTCCACGGTTCATGAGCGGCCCACAAGTGGGACCCTCCCGCTCAGCTAGGTTTGCACCCAACTGGAACTACTGGTACCTCGAGCAAGAAGTTGCACAGCTCCAAGAAACCATGCATGACACCGCCAACCTCGTGACCGACCTCCAAGGTCAGGTCTACTACCAGGGCGGTAGGATAGATGACACGTATAACATCTGCCAGCAGATCGCCTCAGGCCTGAACATCGACACTTCCCAGTCCCAGCAGCAGCAGCACGGGCCCCAACCCGTACCACAGCCTGAGGCACAGCCACCACCTGAGCAGCACACTGGTTCTGTTCCCTTCTTTGACCCGCCTTCCCAAGGGGAGTGGGACCCCTGGATAGCTTCTTACCATTAGGTTTGTGTTGACGGTCCTTAGACCCAGTTTTTGACCGTCAATTAGCTCTATAAATAAGGAAGAACTAACACTTGTTACTTGCATTTTGTTATCAAATAACCTATTTCCACGTGTACGTCTAGATTTGGATGTGCAGGTGGAAAACAGGGATTTCCAGGTGTAAACAAGGCCCAAGGCGACGATTCCAACACTCCCACCAAACGACGCTCGCCGCGGGAATATAATTCAAGGATTAAAGGCCCAGAACCTACCAGAATATCAACTGAGGCCACGCACCTGGAAAAGAGGCTAAAAGCCCGAGGGGAGCCAACCTGCCAAAGCCCAGCCCAGGAGGGGCCAGGGCCAGGTCGGCCGACCCCCAACCCTAGGTCGGCCGACCTGACAGGGAGGCCCCCTGGGTCCACCTTTCTATGGCGGTTTGCAACCGACTTCAGGAGGTCGGTTCCACCTGCAATTAATGCCACCGACCTAAGGAACCGTCTCCAGGAACCGACCTTCAAGGCTATAAATAAAGGGGTACCCCCTCCCCTTAGAAGACACACAACACAAGAGGCTCATTCCCTCCTCCACACATCCAGAGCTAGGGGCTCCCTAGTTAGGCTTAGGCTGAGTATTGGGCTGCCCTTTTGGCTCCCAAGTCCCTTGGAGAGTTTGGGGTATATTCCCTTGTATCCTTTTACTCTCGTTGTAAGACTTATTTATTTATCAATGAAATATCATCGTTCTTGTAGTAGTTATGTGCTTATGCTAGTTCATCGTTCATCCTTGATCTTGGATGAACGTTCTTCGTTCGTTCATGTTCGTTCGTCGTTCATCGATGTTCGTTCATGATCGTTCATCGTTCGTTCGTCGTTCGTTCATACTCGATCATCGGTTAACGATGATCATTCTTCATCGTTCATCGTTCGTCGCTCGTTCTTGAGCGACGAACGCCTATGCTTAACGTAGTGCTAGCTTTGATCCTTTGTCTAAGTAATCGCTTGCTAGACCTAGTTGTTCCTTTTGCTTAGTCATCGGGTCCATTGTCTTGCAAGAGTGCTCTAGGTTTATCGCCTTGCGAGGTGCCTCGAGGGATCTAGAGTTGTGGTTAGTTACGCTAGCATGGTGCTAGGGCTTCCTTTCCACCCTTGGATGCGTGTTCGTGCCCCACGGTTTGTAGAGGTAGGCGGCAGGTGGTGACAGCCCTGTCCGTCCCTTGTAATCCTCCACGTTCGGGTATGGCGTAGGAGTATATATGAAATGTCCGGAGATTGGGGCAGACTCTGATCGCTGGATCTCCCGATGATGGCTTGGCAGTTGAACAGCTTAGTCTTGGCTTGTGTGCAGCTTAGGCTATAGGTAGACGTTACGCACGCTACTTGACGATGTACATTAGGAGTAGCAATTCTTCTTACTTAACCTTAGTCTAGCTTAGAGCCGCCTCTCGCCTTTTATCAGAGAGTGGAAATGCCTACTGTGTGTGTCGCACTATCCTCTATCCTTTTACTGCCTTACCCCTGCATTTGGATATTGGTTATGATCTATAATTTGTAACACCATGAGTATAAGTACACACTTGTCAACTACGTCTTCCTTTGGGAAAATATAAATAACGATACCTGGAATACTCTCGGATGAAATGCTACAATGGGTTATCCGTGCGCTTGCGGATTATCTTTTATGATTAAATACTAATAATACATTTCTGGCACTCGTTGCCAGTTGTGGATTATTATGTATCCTAAGCAAGTAACTTAACCCCAGGTATTTCTAGCGCCGAACCGGGAATATTCACTCTAGGCCTAACCAGCCTAAGGTGGTGTTTTCTGTTTGGTGTAAGAAATACCAACAGTTTGGTTCAAGCTTATGCCTTGCAAAGGCCTAAGCTTGGGGGGGGGGGGGGGGGGGGGGGGGGGGGGGAGTTTCGGAGTTCTATGTTGTTTGTCTGTCTTGCATGTTGTTTCACCTTGCCTGACCTCGCATGACCGTCAGTTGTTTCAGCCGTTCGTCTGTTCTGTAGTTTGATTTATTTGCTTATTAAAAAAAAGGGTTTGTTTTTTTTGTTGCCCAATCTTGGTTGTTCTACCCACACATAAAGGATATGATGAATAGTTGCTCTATTAGTTTTCTGCTTGTATGTTTTATGCAATCGCTACTCCTTGTATATTCGAGTAAGATGTAATCTGGCATTATTACACTTCTAGTATTGCTATGTCTGTGTGGGTAGCACCTGGTTTACCAAGTCTAGGCATTGACTTGCACGAGATGGCTATTTTGGGTTGAGTTAGCATGTTTATGCAATAATAGTCCAGAGATGTTTTAATCTTTATAAATGCTGCAACTAAAACCCTTTTTGTCTTACACTTCCCCTGTGAGGAATCAATTACCTACCAGAGCCATATACTGCAAAATTTATAAAAACAAACCTCACTCTTAGCTATCTTTTATATATTGAGTTCGGTTAAATTTTGATCTCTCGGAACACTGCTCTCTTTATGTCAGTCATCCTTCTTCTGGGAATATGAGAAATTCATTACCACTCATCCTTCAAAATTCTTTTGTCTTCCTTCAAGAGCTCAACAAAATTCAAAAATTATTGTTTAGGCCATCTAAAAATCTTCCTCACACTCTGCATTACGGGGATAAAAAAAAAACTCCCGTAATGCGCAGTAAAGATTTTTATAGAGGTGGTGGCCATCCTCAAAATTTCTCTTGAGCCAAGAAGACAGAAAAAATTTATGAGTGATTTCTCTTCCCACATTTATCATTGGACTGATTATGAAGAGCTGCTCTGTTTCCTTGAGATCATCCTTTAACCTTACAAAATATATGTGAAGGATATGCACATCCAAACCAAGCTCCACCAGAATAACTATCTTATGTAGCATTAGGTTGTGAGCGATTTTTTGTAGGAAATAGTATCCACAAAAGAGAGACAAAAAGGGGAAGTGCAAAAGACTTAAAGGAGAACTCTTGGAATTTTTCTTATGCAGCAAACAAAAACTCTGGACTAGTTATTTGCAGAATGTGTTTAACGAAAACCTAAAAATGCTGTTCTGCTTTTCAATGTCACATGACAAAGTAATCAATAAGCCCCACCAGATGTATGCATGCTTGATGAATAAATTGTGCTGGTTTATGGATTACTTGCTGTCCTGGAGTATGCTGTTGTATATCAGACACCTGCAGGAAATTAATATTGATGCAACTCCTGATCCGCCGATTGCCTAAGTTTTTATTTTGCTCGAGGACGAGCAAAGTTTAAGCTTGGGGGGTTTGTTGACGGTGTTTAAGTCATTAAATTAACATCAACATATCGGTAAATAAAAGGGTAAATCACCAATAATTCGGCAATGTTTTATTTATTAATAAAGTTCCACGAGTTTTGGATGATTTATGAGTGCAGGAGTAAATGCAGAAGAAATGGGCACCTGTGGAGAGAAACACAGGCCGGCCGGCCCAATCACAGGCCGGCCGGCCACACTCGGCCCCCTCTGCTGTCGATCTTCGACCAGTAGGCTCCAAAGATGTCCAGCACTGAGAATAACTAAAGCCCAAGTGAAGAAATAGCAAACATTCTAGAAGATGGGCTATAATGGGCCTAAACTTGGCCCTTACTTCACTTCTGCCGACCCCAGGAGAAAACCGACCTCAGGACCGACTCCACGAAGCAATCAGGAGCGTTCACAGAGGAGGCGGTCGCGAACCGACACTGTGGACGGCCGGCCGGCCCCCCTATCTGGCCGGCCGGCCGACCTTAGCGGCGCCGCCACTCCAGTCTCGGCCAGGGAGTCTCCACCGCCATGAGAAGCTATAAATAGGACCCCCCGGCCGCAGAAGCAACTCACCCCTCATTTGAAGAATCCATTTACTCTTCTTATTTAGTGTTAGCATTAGTTGGGAGTTAGAGTTAGAGAGTGAGCTTTGCTCAGGGTTCCGGAGTCATCTTCGGAAGTGTGGTAAAGCTCTACTTGTATCTTTACTTTCTTTTGAATAAATAATATTATTATGGATATCTTTTCTTATTTATTTAATTCAGTAATTCTTTTGATTTATATTATTGCTCTGAGTAATTACTTCGGAAGTATTTCTGTGTTGGATCCACGTCTGTGTGAGATAGACTTACGTGAGTTGTCAGCTGGTCTATGCGTAAACAATTCATTTAAGTTTATTGAGCATGGGTGGTCTGCCCTGTTAGCTAAGGGTAGATTATTTAGAATGATTGCTTGTATGGTTCAAGGAATTATTCTAGACGCGAGTTTGCACCCAACCCCACGGAGGATGGTAGCCGCGAGTGTATGTGACAGCTGCATCGGTCTCTGTAATCCACCACGTCCGGGTTGGACCTAGCAGGGTCTTAATTATAGCGGGTGGTTCCTTATAGTGGTGGCCTTGGTTATCGCTATGACACATCCGTGCCCCGATGCACAGTGATATGACTGTTGTATAATCTTGAGTGTATAATTGTAAATTATTAGATTGCTGAATATAAAATACTTAGGATGGATATATTTTAGGAAACCCTTTCCTCTACTCGTTGCTCTCCCAATCTTTTGCTAATTACTCTTTTATGGGTTACTTCATGAGTGCCACCTTTATCAAACTTTCAACGTTTGACGTGATTTACATACGATTGATTTAGACAGTACCTTTGTGGATTTTCTGCTAGCTTCCCTGTGGAAATTATAAATACGATACCCTGGAATACTCCATGGTGAAGAGCTACAATGGTGATCCGTGCGCTTGCGGAATAGAAATATTTAGTATAGCATATGAACCACCAACAGTATCCCCTCGTGAGTTTCATGCACATGCTCACTTGGGTTTGATTCTTCAAGTCTCACCACTTTATGTGGATCACTTTCACCATCTTTGGTTTTCTTTTGAGCATTTTGCTTAGGCTTTTTCTCCACAGGACGTCTCCTAGGAGCTTTAGCTTGAGTTTGTACTCTAGGCTTCTTGGATGCCCTCGTAACCGGTTCACTCCCCCTCTTCCTAGCATTCGTTGCTTTTATGGAAGAAGGTTGGAATTCCATATATTCATCCCCTTCAAATGGGATTTCTATTCTTTTAGGAGCATTTGCAGCCGGTATATGAGACTTCACAATGTCTCTTGTGTTGGTGAAAGCTTCAGGCAATTCATTGGCAACTCTCTGCAAGTGGAGTATGTTCTGAACTTCGAGTTCAACTTCTCTAGTGCGAGAATCCATTCCTAGGATTCCTTTAGCATCCCAATCTATTTGTCAGCATTCATCTCTAGATAAATACTTTCCTCCCCCTAATGCCGGGAAATGATCTTCATTAAAGATACAATCAGCAAACCGTGCAGTATGCAAATCTCCAGTGGAGGGTTCTAAGTATTTGATTATGGACGGACTTTCGTAGCCGACGTAAACTGCGAGTTTCCGTTGTGCGCCCATTGCAGTTCGCTGAGGTGGAGGAATTGGAATGTATACAGCACATCCAAATCTTCGTAGATGGGAAACATTTAGTATTCTACCACGCACCAATGCTAATGGTGATTCTTCATGTGTAGCAGATGGTCGTAATTGGATAAGTGCTGCTGCATGCAACACCGCATGCCCCCAACAAGAGGTAGGCAATAAGAAATTCTATAATAATGGGCGAGCAATCAATTTGATCCTCTTGATAATGATTCTGCGAGACCATTATGCACGTGTGGTACGGAGTGTTCCACTTTGATGCCTATATTCATACAGTAATCATCAAATACCTTCGAGGTAAATTCTCCAGCATTATCCATTTGAATGGATTTGATTCTATGGTCTGGAAAATGTGTCTTCAATTGTATGATCTGGGCAGTCAATCGTGCAAATGCATGATTTCTAGTAGATAATAGACATACATGGCTCCACTTCGAGGAAGCGTATATTAACACCATGAAGTAGCGGAAAGGCCCTGATGTGGGACTAATTGGTCCGCATATATCTCCTTGAATTCGTTCAAGGAATGGCATAGATTCTGCTTGAATCTTAAGCTGCGAGGATCGAGTAATAAGCTTCCCTTTTGCGCGTGCAAGGCACAAGAAATCTGCTTGATTTGGGAAATCTTTTGTTTCCAAGTTATGCCCTGTTGCATTCTTCGTAACTCTCTGTATCATATTAAGGCTAGGATGACCAAGACGGTCATGCCATAATCTATATGCTTCTTGATTGGTAAAGATGGTCTTGAACGTAGCAAATTCTTTGTTTGGCTTAATGTACGTGTAGTACAAGCCTTCTTTGATTGACGAAAAACTTTCAATAATGGTCTTCTCGTTTGCTTCTTTCTTGGTCATAATGAGACGTTCTTCACCTTCATCGTCCTTGGTTTCTACGTGAAACCCATTTTTACGGATGTCCGAGTTGAATCCGGATAAAGTAATGCTTCTTGGATTGTTAACCGCGTACCATTTGGTAGAACAAATGTGGCCCTTCCTGTCCAACAATCTTATTGTTATTCCCAATAACAGTAAGAATATCTCCAGTGTACTTTCGAAGTATTTGGAAATAGCAAGTGTCCCTTAAAACAGTAGCGGTGGTGCAACTGTCTACGAGACAGAGCTCCTCATCCATAGTCATTTTGCTCCACAATGCTGTAATTCATACATAAGAAATGTATAAACAAGAGAGTAATAAATGACAAAATTCCACAAACTGATTTATTCAAAGCAAATGTCTTCTCTTCGAGAGATTACACTAACTAATTCCTTCTAGGAATTAAACTTATTTCACTCCTATCACAAATAGATAACTAATTAATTCATAATAGTCTTCTTGACTACGCAGAATCTCCATGCACATCTTCCTCATCATCAATGTCCTCATTCATGAGATCATTGTCCAACTCCAGGTCAGTGGATTTGCTTGGTGATGGCTGGCCCATTGGTGTTTTTGTTGTTGGCTGCACGCCCTCAACAAAGTTAGCTTCATGCTGAGCGAGCTTCTTTCTGAGGGATTTGTATAAGTCAACATACTTCTGTGGTATTTGACATATTTCGAACCAATGGCCATGCAAAGCACACCTGTAGCAATCGTGATCCTATTCACCGTACTCTTCCCCTGAAGGTGTCTTCTTTGACTTCCCTTTCTTGTTCTTCTTGAAAGCATTAGAGTTGTTTTGAACCTTCGGGGGTGTGCTTGGCGACGCTTTGGGAGCACCTTTACCCTTATTCTTCTTCTTCTTCTTCTTATTATTAAAGGATACGGCATTCGCTTCATGCGGTGCCAATGAGCCAGTAGGACGATTCTTACGATTCTTATAGGTTTCATATTTCTCCTTCTTGTACTGGCGGCCCACGTGAGTGAACTTAGGGTGAAAGGTGGAGGGGGTCTTGTTAATAAGATCCTTTTGCTCAAGCTCTTTGCCACATAGCTTCATGCGTATGACAATTCCATAGAGTGCGGTGTTGTAATCCTCCACAGTCTTGTAGTCTTGGTAGCGTAGGTTTTGCCATTCACGCTCAACGGGGAGTAAGACAGTTTCAATCTGCTCAAAGCGTTTCTGCAATGAGTCCCACAAGACTTTTGGATCACGTTCCGTCATGTACTCAGTCTTCAAAGTAGCATTTAAGTGGTGGCGCAAGAAATGCAAAGCTTGCGCCTTCTCCACATCTGTTGCGGGAGTGTCTCCCTTCTTAGGTAGAACCGTCTTCAAGAGGCCTTTACTACTTAGGAGAATCTCCGTATCGAGTGCCCATGACAGGTAGTTGCTTCCATGAGGAGTCAACACTACAAATTCTCTCTTCACGAGGTCAGACATCTGCAAGATATCATGGTGCAAGGATTGTTTCATGTATCCAATTAATAGGGAGCATAAGTATAACAAAAACTGCGTGTTTAAGTTATATTATTGGTGTTTCTATATAAAATCACCAAAAACTGGGGTGTTATATAGAAAAATAACACAATCCAGCGAATTTTCTATTTTTCGGGCAATTTTCTGAGTATCCATGTCAATTTTCGTAATTAACAGGATTTTCTCGTAATTTTCAGATATTTCGAGGATATTCTGGTAATTTTCAGAGGTCCATAGGATATTTTCATAATTTCCTGTAATGCCCGAGGACGTCTTCGTAATTTTCAGAACCTTCCGAGTATATTCTTGTAATTTCTGATATCCTGAGGGCTGCCTCGTAATTTTTAGCACTGCGCGAGGACTTGTTTATAATTTCTAAAAATTGCGAGGTCTTTTTTGTAAATTTTGAGTTGGAGTATATAACAGGGCCGAAACCCTAGTTTCCTTCACTTTCTTCACTTCTCACCACCCGGTGAGCCGCCACCTCCTTTCTTCTTCTTTTCTCTTTCTTCTTCTTGCCGGCTCCTTCTTCCACCTAGATCCGGCCATGGGATTGGGTAGGTGAGAGCTCGGTGACTGGAGCACGCGGCTCCCTTGGCGCGGGGGCCGGGGCTCGCACGCGGTGGCCGGGCCCGTGGCTGCGCGGCTTGGTGGCCGGAGCCCGGGGCCAGGTCGTCGCGCGGTGGCCAGGGGCCGGCGCGGTGCGCAGCTCACCTCCGGCTTCATGCGACTGAGGTCGGGCCGGGGCTCGCCCCTGGCTGATTCGGCGGCGGAGGACGGGCCGGGTCGTCGCGCCGCGGTGGGCCGGAGCCGCTCCGTCGCTGTTGGTATTTCTTACACCAAACAGAAAACACTACCTTAGGCTGGTTAGGCCTAGAGTGAATATTCCCGGTTCGGCGCCAGAAATACCTGGGGTTAAGTTACTTGCTTAGGATACATAATAATCCACAACTGGCAACGAGTGCCAGAAATGTATTATTAGTATTTAATCATAAAAGATAATCCTCAAGCGCACGGATAACCCGTTGTAGCATTTCACCCGAGAGTATTCCAGGGTATCGTTATTTATATTTTCCCAAAGGAAGACGTAGTTGACAAGTGTGTACTTATACTCATGGTGTTACAAATGATAGATCATAACCAATATCCAAATGCAGGGGTAAGGCAGTAAATGGATAGAGGATAGTGCGACACACACAGCAGGCAGTTCCACTCTCTGATAAAAGGCGAGAGGCGGCTCTAAGCTAGACTAAGGTTAAGTAAGAAGAACTGCTACTCCTAATGTACATCGTCAAGTAGCGTGCGTAGCATCTACCTATAGCCTAAGCTGCACACAAGCCAAGACTAAGCTGCTCTACTGCCAAGCCATTATCGGGAGATCCAGCGATCAGAGTCTGCCCCAATCTCCGGACATTTCATATATACTCCTACGCCATACCCGAACGTGAAGGATTACAAGGGACGGACAGGGCTGTCACCACCTGCCGCCTACCTCTACAAACCATGGGGCACGAACACGCATCCAAGGGTGGAAAGGAAGCCCTAGCACCATGCTAGCGTAACTAACCACAACTCTAGATCCCTCGAGGCACCTCGCAAGGCGATAAACCTAGAGCACTCTTGCAAGACAATGGACCCGATGACTAGGCAAAAGGAACAACTAGGTCTAGCAAGCGGTTACTTAGACAAAGGATCAAAGCTAGCACTACGTTAAGCATAGGCGTTCGTCGCTCAAGAACGAGCGATGAACGATGAAGAACGATCATCGTTAACCGATGATCGAGTATGAACGAACGATGAACGAACGATGAACGATCATGAACGAACATCGATGAACGATGAACGAACGATGAACGAACATGAACGAACGAAGAACATTCATCCAAGATCAAGGATGAACGATGAACTAGCATAAGCACATAACTACTACAAGAACGATGATATTCCATTGATAAATGAATAAGTCTTACAAAGAGAGTAAAAGGATACAAGGGAATTTACCCCAAACTCTCCAAAGGGACTTGGGAGCCAAAAGGGCAGCCCAACTACTCAGCCTAAGCCGAACTAGAGAGCCCCTAGCTCTGGATGTGTGGAGGAGGGAATGAGCCTCATGTGTTGTGTGTCTTCTAAGGGGAGGGGTTACCCCTTTATTTATAGCCCTCCAAAGGCGGTGGAATTGAGGCGGTTCCAGATATTGTGGGCATTGATTGCAGGTGGAACCGACCTCCTGAAGTCGGTTGCAAACCGCCTTAGAAAGATGGACCCAGGGGGCCTCCCTGTCAGGTCGGCCGACCTAGGTATAGGGGTCGGCCGACCTGGCCCTGGCCCCTCCTGGGCTGGGCTTTGGCAGGTTGGCTCCCCTCGGCCTTTAAGCCTCTTTTCCTGGTGCGTGGCCTCAGTTGATATTCTGGTAGGTTCTGGGCCTTTAGTCCTTGAATTATATTCCCGCAGTGAGCGTCGTTTGGTGGACGTGTTGGAATCGTCGCCTTGGGCCTTGTTTACACCTGGAAATCCCTGTTTTCCACCTGCACATCCAAATCTAGAGGTACACGTGGAAATAGGTTATTTGATAACAATATGCAAGTAACAAGTGTTAGTTCTTCCTTATTTATAGAGCTAATTGACGGTCAAAAACTGGGTCTAAGGACTGTCAACAACTCCCCCAAGCTGTCCTGCTTGCTCGTCCCGAGCAAGAAGTAGGACTTAGGATGTTGATCAGGAGTTGCTACAATGTTTCATATCTCCTAGGTACCATGCACACAACGAAAATACTCTCCTTTGAGTTGAAAAAGTTGGCACGGTTACTCACCCTTTACCTTACTCCTTATGGGGCGTATGGCTTTTTCCTTGTCTTGGGCGGTTGAGAGATAGAACGGCTATAACGGAGCACCATTCACTTGTCCATTGTTTTGACTTTTATTTTCCGGAGGTTTTCAAAATTTTTGAAATAAAACCAAAGTTCCTCAAATGATGCTCTCGAATCGCTCAAAAAGTGTATATTCCTCACCAAGGCATTATTGTGTTGCCTCTTGTCATTCTACTTCTATGACTTGTATGTGGAGCTCAAGGTAGGGATGATATGAGGCATACTTGCATCACACATATTGCCGAACCAAAAGAGTGGATCCATGGAGAATGCAAGTCATACAACCTTGATCAAGATGTGCATGTGTGTATATGGTGGTGGTGAGGTGGAAGAACTATACTCCTTTTTATTTGTTCCTTCTCTCTCTTTTTTAATTTTTGAGGAGAACATGGCTATCTTTCTTTCTTTCTTTTTCTCAACATTTTTCTTTTATTCCCCATTTTTTTCATCATGCTCTACTTTTGTATGAGCAGGGGATTATTCTTTTTCTTTCTTTTGCATAGCCATGCCTCCAATGATATATTTTGAGAGAGATGTAACAATGAATTTTTGGAGTATTTATTTTGGGTGGAAAGTGTGGTGGTATTGCTTAACTTCCAGTGTAGAAGTTTAGCATGCGAGGTGGAGTGTACGTGATCTTGATCAATGAGAGTATGACAAGCTTCTCACTAGGGTCACACAATTTTGATAAAGCTCAATGCAATGACAAGCAGCACATGTGTAAGGTTTTGCAACATAAGAGCAACATATGGCTTTGGTAGGAATTTCGATCATTGAGGAACTTTATCATTTTTGTATTTTGTAAAATAAAACTCCGGAAGTCAAGTCGTACTTTGAACAAGATCATAGCAGCCCTATTTGTACCATATCATATCTCACAACAACTTAGACTTAGATCAAGCACTATGCAGCCCACAAGTTTCAAGTTCTAGGTAAGCATAAGCCAAAAATCTCAAAACTTGGGAGAGCACTAAGTCGTGACTAGGTACAAACGAGAGATAAAACAGAGCAACTATTCATCATCTCAACATAAGGAAGGCTAAACACTCATACTCGCATATAAAGAGAAACTACGAAAAACTAGCAACCACACTAAAGACTATTTTTGTTCTTTTTAGTTTTGTCATTTTTATTTTATTTTCAGATTTATCATTTTTTTTGTATTTTTCAAAAGAGGTGCAAGAACAAGCAAACAAAAGAAATAAAATGATACAAGTTGCGATACATGATACCTTAACGGGGGGTATGGCACCCCCCCAAGCTTGTTCTTGCTCATGGGTGGCGTCGAGGATCGAACCCGGTGTGGCGAAAGTAAGCCAACATATCGGCTTGGCCCTGCTGCGTCATGTTGGTGAGGTTGGTGAGCTGGGCGCTTGTGTTTTCTTGCCACTGGTGGGTCTGCAGGACGTGTTGGTTGAGAGTGTACTCAACGTCCTCTCCTCGAGTCTCGATGCGTCCCATTTGCTCGGTAAGCGCATTCATTTGCTGCTCGAGAATCACGAGCTGCAGACGAAAGCCGCCCACCGGCCCTCGGTGAGTAGGACGTCGAATCGGAGGAGATGTCCTCCCATTGTGCGCGGGGAGGGTGCGTCCATTGGGCTTGGCCCGCACCCTGCTGCGACGAGCCGCCGGCCTCAAACGGTGGTGGAGTGGTGTATCTACCGGGACCATACCCGGCGTGACCGCAGCTTGGCCCATATGCATAGGCCATGGGCTGCGGTGCGGGCATCTGTTGACGGTCGCTATGCCCTATTAATTTAATTCAAGTTAAACCGCAAGCGCACGGTGTACCATTGCAGCATTTCACCTCGGAGTATTCCGGGGTATCGAATTTCCTCAGGGAAGCAACTCGGATAAAGTATATCGTTACTTGATAAAGACTTAGCTACAAGAATACTACTAATCCAATGACGGGGGTAAACTCAATGATAGAATAATATAGGAGTGATTCACACTATCAAAGAGGTGTCAAGTCGCCAAGTCGTAGGTAAGTAAATCTGTTTGGTATAACGAGCGAGTACAATGTTCCTAAGTGTTGGTAAAAAAAAGGTTCAAGTCCTAAGTTCTAAAGCTATGTCGATCTCACGAGGTGCTGTCACCACCACGATCTGATTCTACACTTGAGGCAAAGTCTTAGTCCTGTCGGGATTTACGGTACACCTATTGGGCTAACCGAACGTGGCCGACTTCAAGGGACGGACAAGGCTGTCACCACTTGCCGCCTACGGCCCCCGTGGGCTTCGCCGTATTCCGCAACTAGCGCTAACCTAGGCACCACGCCTATGCTAACAACTAGTACCTCGCCTAGCACGTGCTTAAGCAAAGCGAGATAGTCGAACGACTCTTCATGTTAAATGACATAGAGAAGTTCCCACCGAGGAACGCTCGGCACAAGACGAAATTACCCTCTAAAGATAACTTAAGGACTTTGTTCTAAATCTAGCAAGGCATAAACTAGAACTTGCAAGATATAAACAAGGACCAACTTATATTGATTTTCACTAAGTACTTGATACAACGGAAATCGGAAAGAAAGATACAATGGACTCTTGCTTACCAATTCCGAAGACAACTTCCGGAATCGGGGCGAGTGCCCAACTCGACTCTAACTCCAAATAGACTACTACCTAGACTCTAAATGGCGAACAAGACAAGAACTGGACTTCTCTCTGGTGGATCTTCGTATCTTCTGCCTCCAGGCGCCTTGCACCCCTTTTATAGAGTGGAAGAGGCGGTTGAGGGGGGTCGGCCGACCTTGGGGGGTCGCCCGACCTGTCAGAGTAGGTCGGCCGACCCAGGGACATCGCCCGACCCTTGATCAGGGTCGGTTGTCCCCTCTACGGCTTGGATCCCTTCCCAGAGGCGGTTGGATGGCGGTTGGATATGTCGGTTTGGTCGAAAAGTCCTCCGAAGCGTTGGATTGAGGCGGTGGAACTTGGATGGCTTGATGGGGAGCTGAGTTGGACGTCGCCCGACGTGGATTGGGTCGGGCGACGTGGTTGACACGTCGGTCGACGTGTAGGGGGTCGGGCGGCCCTGCTGGAGGGTTGACCCCCACGTCACCCGGTGCTTCCCGCGTCCAATTGCTTCACTTCTTCGGTTCATATGGCCATGGTGACTTGATGGAGTATGTTGAGTAAATTCCACGGCCATAGAACCTCATTTGGTACCGGGTGACCTATGGGTGATCACGTCACCCGGTTCTTCGATGGTCTTCTGCCTCGAACCTCTTCTTAATATGGTCGTGTTGTCATTGTGTAGCACATTTTCATAGCCACTTGACCATCTGGACTTGATTTGGATCGGGTGACGTACGGATGTGTACGTCGCCCGAGCTTCGACCGACCGAATTGGCTTCATAACTTGTGTCCAATCTTCATGATATTGGGGTTTCACCATTTCTTTATTAAAATCACACCAAATTGCCTTGAACCCTGCAAAACAATGGCGGATACACAACTCGTGGAATTTGATTAGTAAATAAACAAACTATGCCTATGGCCTTGCATTCTTACCCTTTTATTCCCGGATTTAGTGCAGAAATATTGGCGTTTAAGCAACGCCAACAAACCCCCTAAGCTCAAACCTTTGCTCGTCCCGAGCAAATCAAGACTCTAAATCCGGCGGATCAGGAGTTGCTACTATGCCAATTACCGTTCAAGGGCTAAGGTTGCAAGACATGCTCAAACTTACAAATATAAACCGGCGTAACCTTGCACTCGTTATTTTTGTCATGGGGAATAAGATTACCTTGTCTTGGGCGGTTGAGAGATGGAATGGTTCAGAAATAAAACCAACCCGTTAGGAGGTTATTCCTTGGAGTTTTTGTGATGTCGCATGAGCATGAAAAATTTCTCCCAAGTTAACATTGTTTCCTCAAATGACACTCTCATTCACTCATATGTGTTTCCTCACCAAAGTTCTTTTCCTTCTCTATATAGGCTTGAAAGTGGAGCTCGGCAAGGAAAAGGCATACTTACCATGTATATTTTGTTAAGTCAAAGAATGGTCCTATTGAAAAGTGTCACACCCGGTTTCAAAGACCAAAACCGAATGCATCTGTATGCGTGCCCAGGATCAAGTTTTCACGCACACAGGACAATATATGTGATAAATGAACAATATCTTTATTAATCGATAAGTATATTACATAAATGACCAGTAGGTCTAAAAAGGAAATTACATTGCAGCGGAATAATCTAAACGTCGATGCCCTTCCACTCCACAGGAAGTCGACCGGAAGACTCGCAGGCCTAGAACTCCACTCCTTCACCTTGAGGGTTCTCCAATGCTTCTCCTGTAGCTGAACAATGTAGGGGAGAGTATCGCTGTGAGTACATAGAGTACTCAGCAAGTGGGGGAAAAGATGACATGCAGGCTGAGACAATGAAGGCTAAAAGGGTTTGTTGCAGAAAGCAAGTTTTAGTTCACACGATTAAAAATGCAACCTATTTATTTACTAAGTGTGAGGCCAACCAACCAAACCCATAGGTTCTAAGACTAACCACCCAAACCAAACCAACCAATGATAGCCATCTTCCAACCATCTCCATTCCATCCTTCTCAACCATCCATCTAATCATGCGAGGGTTCCAGGCTGCTCTTGACCGTGAGCACGGCTGTCATGACAGTTTTACTTCTCTGCAGAGGTCGCGCCACTTTACCCACAAGTCGTGATTTCGTCCCCTGTTGCCAGGTGGACTAGAAACCTCCCTGATGCCCGTGGTTGCAAGCCACTTACACACTACCGAGGTGTGCGGCCAGGAGATCACTACGAGGCCTTTCCAAAGGGTCTTCCAGTGTGCACTCGCCCTCTAAGGTTCCACTCCCGTCCATAAGTGATAGCCCTTAACTAGCAGCTCATCACCCCGGTAGCCCCCTCTTGAGCCGTTCAGATCCCAGGGCAGTCCTCTCTGACTCCCATTCCCCGCTCCACCACTGGCTCGCACAACACTGGAAGAACACCTAATTACTTAGCCAAGCTGCTCCCATAACAGTCTTGTGATGGCACTGTAGTCCTGGGTTGCCGCTCCACGAACCGGTCCTTAGGGTCTAGACAAGCATACCACCATCCAAACATGTGCCAACTGCACAACCAAACACATCCCGCTTGTCTAGAGCCTACCTCATACTACAACATCATCATAACCAAGCATTCCCGCATGTGCAATAAGTAGAGATTAACAAGTTATTAAGCAACCCAACCCGGACACAAGCATGCTAAGCAACATCTACCCATAACGAAACCATAAATCTAGGCTATGGTGACAAGGAGTGATCATACAAAATACTAGTAAACCTTAACAATTGGTATCCCATCATGTTGACACAAGCATGCATGTTTATAAATAAAATATTTGTAAAAGTAGGAGCAAGATGCATCAAGGACACTTGCCTTAATAAAAGCTTCTTGTGCGAGTACTAGTGTTGTGTCTCACTGATTTCAATCCTTGCTCTTCAATATGCTGAGATCCTCTTGATTGATCTTGATATGTGCGCTCTCTATTAAACCGTACACCGGAAGGACAAGCATGCACAAGCAAAGCAAGCAAACAATCAATATACAATGCATGGTTCTGAAAGGAAGAGAGCTATGGTTGGATAGGGCAGGTTATTATGAAAATTTAGGCGCAAGAATCACCTAAATCGGAGTTATGGGTGAAAAGATATGCAAGTTCAAAGTTACATGGACTAAAACAGGAATTACAGAAACGTTCGGGTAAAAACATGTGCGCGTTCCCGTTGATTGGATGCATGTTTGGGGATAAGGTTTGACAGTACTATTGGCAATGTTGTGGAACATAACAAACACAGGATGATTGAGGCACGGGATCACGTGAAAATGAGATCGAACGATTGGATCTCGATGAGGTAGTTCTGCGACAGTTGATGGTGGCGTAGCGTTCCTGGTCGTTCCCCTCAAGATCTAGATGAATACTTCTGGGAAAGTGTAGTAGACTTGCTGGAACACAATTTGGTATCGATTATGCATCAGAAACGTCAAGGATTTGGATGGAACAAGGATAGAATTACCGTGAGGCGCGCTGGATAGATCCAGGACAGGTAGCAGTGCTCATTGCGAACCAGATCCCCGTCGATTCAGATCAGATCTTGGCTTGATCTCTGGATATGTTGGAGAGGACTTCATGGCGCACCTCCTAGTGAAATTTGGTGGTATTTTGTTGGGTGGATCGCCGGGAACGCGAATGCCAACGGGTGGCAAACTGGCTGGGCGCGAGGGCAGGGAGCAGCTGCGGCAGCCTGGCGGCGTGGGAGGGGTTTGGAGGGGAGGGAGGACGTGGGGAAGGGGCTGGTTTTATAGGAGAGGAGTGCTTGCTGATTAGGAAAGAGGGAGAGAAAGAAAGGAAGGCAATAAACGCATTAATTGGCTTTTAATGCTCGTGTTCTTTCCATTTGAGCGCAAGGTGGTAGGTGGGACGAACATAGATGGCATCGCAGCTAGGTACGTGCATGTGGTTGGTGTAACGAATGTGGACGACATCATATCTTTGGTTCAGCTCGAACGGATGGAGACGACATCATGTCCAAATACATGCATGTCCAGATGACGAAAGTGGACATTAAGAAACAAAGTAGCACGACTTCTGGGATCAGAACGAACATCGACAGAGGTGAGGCGGCGATTAAGTTGGCGATTGGAACCATAACGGTAGTTCAAAGATGTTGACAAAATGGAGAGAAAAACAGAAGACGGCTCGACTATAAGTTTAGGATTTTCCCCATTTTATTGACTATATTTTTTAAAAAAACATTAAATAAATTCATTGATTTCCAAATAAAACATTGGCACATTAAAATCCTAGAAAACATTTAGAGTTTTCTCAAGTTTTAAAATCCAAATCAATTCCTTTTCAAAGAAGAAATTCTCTAGGGGAAAAATGCCTTTCATGATAAAAATAAAATCTTATTTGAAATTCGTTTCAATTTATAATTTATTTTAAAAAATTGATTTTCTTTAAGCAAGTTGAATCCATTTTTAAATAAAACAAAAATAAATCCTTCTCAATTTACCAAACCATATAAATCTTTAAAACAAAATAAATCCATTTCAATATAAAATAATAAAAATGAATAAAACCATTTGAAAATTTAGAAAATTGGGGCTTAAATCTGAAAAACGGTTCACATCCCAAAATTGAAATTTTGGGGTGTGACAAACTACCCCCCTTAAAAGGAATCTCGCCCCGAGATTCAGAGAAGCTAGGGCTAAGAATTTGGAGATGAGATTGGAATACCCAAAAAGGACGAGGGAAAGATAAACTAGGTTGAAGAGAATTTCAGTGAGATGAATAGGATCACACTGTACGCAAAAAGGTGATAGAAAGGTTTTCGAAGGATGAGGTATGTTCAAGGAAAGAGAATTGGCTCAAAAATAACCTATGACAACACACAAGCAAACACGCAAGAAAACATATGAAACGACAATCCATGACGAGGCTGAGATCTTCATTTTCATCTTGTGTTACTTGTCGATGAAAATGCTTCAAATCTTCGGCTAAGAGATTCTCCCGTGAGTAGTTGTTGTCATCGTTGTCTTCTTGATCTTCACGTCATCTTCATACGGAATAAGGAAAGAAGCATAGAAACAAACAACCAAGATAGGACAGAAGGCTTTTAAAGGATGAGACTAAAGGCAAGAGGTTAAACACAACCTACACACAAGCACACAAAGCAATCATACATGCACATTACAATCGAACAATTCAACGTTACTAAAGCGAAAAGCTAACACTGTTTTGGACAACTTCCTAACATGGGGTTGTTTTGGGAGGCGTAGGATATATACCAATAAATCTACTAAAGGCTAGGCTGAACCGCGAAAAGTTTTTATTTTAAAATAAAATAAGAAAACAACTAATCAATGAAGCAGGTAAAGAAACAAGAAAAACAATTAGCAAGGAGTTTTGTATAACATAGTTTTGAAAGTATCTTTCTAAAAACCGACCATTTCTAACTAGGCTTGCGTCCTGCGGTCAATATTGCTCTGATACCACTTGTCACACCCGGTTTCAAAGACCAAAACCGAATGCATCTGTATGCGTGCCCAGGATCAAGTTTTTACGCACACAGGACAATATATGTGATAAATGAACAATATCTTTATTAATCGATAAGTATATTACATAAATGACCAGTAGGTCTAAAATGGAAATTACATTGCAGCAGAATAATCTAAGCGTCGATGCCCTTCCACTCCCAGGAAGTCGACCGGAAGACTCGCAGGCCTAGAAATCCACTCCTTCACCTTGAGGGTTCTCCAATGCTTCTCCTGTAGCTGAACAATGTAGGGGAGAGTATCGCTGTGAGTACATAGAGTACTCAGCAAGTGGGGGAAAAGATGACATGCAGGCTGAGACAATGAAGGCTAAAAGGGTTTGTTGCAGAAAGCAAGTTTTAGTTCACACGATTAAAAATGCAACCTATTTATTTACTAAGTGTGAGGCCAACCAACCAAACCCATAGGTTCTAAGACTAACCACCCAAACCAAACCAACCAACGATAGCCATCTTCCAACCATCTCCATTCCATCCTTCTCAACCATCCATCTAATCATGCGAGGGTTCCAGGCTGCTCTTGACCGTGAGCACGGCTGTCATGACAGTTTTACTTCTCTGCAGAGGTCGCGCCACTTTACCCACAAGTCGTGATTTCGTCCCCTGTTGCCAGGTGGACTAGAAACCTCCCTGATGCCCGTGGTTGCAAGCCACTTACACACTACCGAGGTGTGCGGCCAGGAGATCACTACGAGGCCTTTCCAAAGGGTCTTCCAGTGTGCACTCGCCCTCTAAGGTTCCACTCCCGTCCATAAGTGATAGCCCTTAACTAGCAGCTCATCACCCCGGTAGCCCCCTCTTGAGCCGTTCAGATCCCAGGGCAGTCCTCTCTGACTCCCATTCCCCGCTCCACCACTGGCTCGCACAGCACTGGAAGAACACCTAATTACTTAGCCAAGCTGCTCCCATAACAGTATTGTGATGGCACTGTAGTCCTGGGTTGCCGCTCCACGAACCGGTCCTTAGGGTCTAGACAAGCATACCACCATCCAAACATGTGCCAACTGGACAACCAAACACATCCCGCTTGTCTAGAGCCTACCTCATACTACAACATCATCATAACCAAGCATTCCCGCATGTGCAATAAGTAGAGATTAACAAGTTATTAAGCAACCCAACCCGGACACAAGCATGCTAAGCAACATCTACCCATAACGAAACCATAAATCTAGGCTATGGTGACAAGGAGTGATCATACAAAATACTAGTAAACCTTAACAATTGGTATCCCATCATGTTGACACAAGCATGCATGTTTATAAATAAAATAATTGTAAAAGTAGGAGCAAGATGCATCAAGGACACTTGCCTTAATAAAAGCTTCTTGTGCGAGTACTAGTGTTGTGTCTCACTGATTTCAATCCTTGGTCTTCAATATGCTGAGATCCTCTTGATTGATCTTGATATGTGCGCTCTCTATTAAACCGTACATCGGAAGGACAAGCATGCACAAGCAAAGCAAGCAAACAATCAATATACAATGCATGGTTCTGAAAGGAAGAGAGCTATGGTTGGATAGGGCAGGTTATTATGAAAATTTAGGCGCAAGAATCACCTAAATCGGAGTTATGGGTGAAAAGATATGCAAGTTCAAAGTTACATGGACTAAAACAGGAATTACAGAAACGTTCGGGCAAAAACATGTGCGCGTTCCCGTTGATTGGATGCATGTTTGGGGATAAGGTTTGCACAGTACTATTGGCAATGTTGTGGAACATAACAAACACAGGATGATTGAGGCACGGGATCACCTGAAAATGAGATCGAACGATTGGATCTCGATGAGGTAGTTCTGCGACAGTTGATGGTGGCGTAGCGTTCCTGGTCGTTCCCCTCAAGATCTAGAGGAATCCTTATGGGAAAGTGTAGTAGACTTGCTGGAACACAATTTGGTACGTCAAGGATTTGGATGGAACAAGGATAGAATTACCGTGAGGCGCGCTGGATAGATCCAGGACAGGTAGCAGTGCTAATTGCGAACCAGATCCCCGTCGATTCAGATCAGATCTTGGCTTGATCTTTGGATATGTTGGAGAGGACTTCATGGCGCACCTCCTAGTGAAATTTGGTGGTATTTTGTTGGGTGGATCGCCGGGAACGCGAATGCCAACGGGTGGCAAACTGGCTGGGCGCGAGGGCAGGGAGCAGCTGCGGCAGCCTGGCGGCGTGGGAGGGGTTTGGAGGGGAGGGAGGACGTGGGGAAGGGGCTGGTTTTATAGGAGAGGAGTGCTTGCTGATTAGGAAAGAGGGAGAGAAAGAAAGGAAGGCAATAAACGCATTAATTGGCTTTTAATGCTCGTGTTCTTTCCATTTGAGCGCAAGTGGTAGGTGGGACGAACATAGATGGCATCGCAGCTAGGTACGTGCATGTGGTTGGTGTAACGAATGTGGACGACATCATATCTTTGGTTAAGCTCGAACGGATGGAGACGACATCATGTCCAAATACATGCATGTCCAGATGACGAAAGGTGACATTAAGAAACAAAGTAGCACGACTTCTGGGATCAGAACGAACATCGACAGAGGTGAGGCGGCGATTAAGTTGGCGATTGGAACCATCACGGTAGTTCAAAGATGTTGACAAAATGGAGAGAAAAACAGAAGACGGCTCGACTGTATGTTTAGGATTTTCCCCATTTTATTGACTATATTTTTAAAAAAAACATTAAATAAATTCATTGATTTCCAAATAAAACATTGGCACATTAAAATCCTAGAAAACATTTAGAGTTTTCTCAAGTTTTAAAATCCAAATCAATTCCTTTTCAAAGAAGAAATTCTCTAGGGGAAAAATGCCTTTCATGATAAAAATAAAATCTTATTTGAAATTCGTTTCAATTTATAATTTATTTAAAAAAATTGATTTTCTTTAAGCAAGTTGAATCCATTTTTAAATAAAACAAAAATAAATCCTTCTCAATTTACCAAACCATATAAATCTTTAAAACAAAATAAATCCATTTCAATATAAAATAATAAAAATGAATAAAACCATTTGAAAATTTAGAAAATTGGGGCTTAAATCTGAAAAACGGTTCACATCCCAAAATTGAAATTTTGGGGTGTGACAAAAAGACATGGCTGTTCGCACATTGGTCATTGGAATAAAATGTTCGGGGATGAGGGAGAAAATGGACTCACGCGAAGGATTTTGGAAAAATGACACCGAGGCAATGACATAAGGTACTAGCTAGTCCATTATGTCGGAATTTGTGTCATGAAAAACTTGTCTTTCTTTTGCCCAATTTTTTTTTGAAGTACTAGATCCTGGCTTGAATAAATATCATGAGAGCTACAGGAAATTCGTGCTTCTCTCTCTTCTTCTACTTTTTTTTTTAACAAAGCACGCTCTTTTGCTTTTGAATTTGATAGCTCTCATGTCTATTTTTCAGCATGCTTAAAGGACCAATAAATATGGGGGCAATTCGAAGACAAAGTTTTTTTTTTAAATTGGATAGGTTCAAAGGCTTCGCGAAGGTGAGAATTGGCTCAAATCTGAAATGCCCGGGGAAGTGAGTGCTTGAATTCGATGAGAATTTCAGCACGCCCCTTTTTTTTTATTTGTGATGAAGAGAGCAAAGATAAACGCGAAGGAAATTACCAATTTTTTTTGAACAGCCATACTCCATAAGGACTCAAACTTTGACAAAACTCAATACATAAGTAAGTAGCATATGTGTGGGTTTAAATAAATTCAGCTCATATGCAGCTTTGGTAGGACATTTTATTTGTCATAAAGGAAACAAGTAACTTGGGGTTTTGATATATGCGACTGAATGAAAACATCTCCAAGGTTTTATCATGATAAGGGGGAGGTGAATTAATGCCCATTTTACCATATCACACGCTCTCAACCACTTAGACTTGGTTATATCATGTAGCATCCCACAAGGTGTGAAAATTTGAGTGCTAAGCGCAAGGGAAGGCCGATAAATACTTTTATTGTGAGAGCATGATAAAGCAAACTTAGCAATTGAGGGCAATTAAACAGAGCAACCATTCATCATCTCCTTTTAGCAAGGGTAGAACCAAGACAAACCATTTATTTCTTTTTGGTGGTTTTTAAGTTATGCAAATTTTTATGGCTTTTCTTAACATATAAAAACAGAAATCTTTTTGGGTTTTTGTCATATGGAAATAAAGAAAGAAAGGAAAACTAAAGTGAGAAATTATTTATATACAAGGTGCGGCACTTCTCCAACGGACAGCGAACAAACAGCATAACGGGACTAGCAATTGACAAGTGAAACGGGCAGCGAGACATGACCGGCAAGCAACATGATAACGAGCAAAGCAACGGAGATTGACTAGAGTGGAGTTTCATGGACATACCTTCCCCCCCCCTAAGCTCGAACCTTCGCACATTGGTGCAAGGTAAGAGCTTATGGCGGCTCTCTACCATTCGACGTCGTCGTCACGCCGCGGTCGATGGGGTGGAGGCGGTCTCTCGATGTGAAGGTTGTTGAATAGCGTAGAGAGTGAGGTTCCATGGTACTCCAGCATGAAGTCGGTTCTCCGTTGTTGACGGGTGAGTTCTTCATTGTTGCGCTCAATGGCAAGGCGATTTCCTTCAATTTCGTGGGCGTTGAGGTAGACTTGTTGCTCCATGTTTTCCTCCCATCGACGCCTTTCCTGCGGATCATAATAATATTCCCCTTCATTGTACGCACCTTGATGTTCGTATTCGCGCGAAGAACCAGCCCCGGCGTGCTCGTTGAATCCCTGATTGTACCCATCATCAAAGCCTTGGTTATAGTTATAATTATAGTTCGGGTTAGCGTGGTTATAGCCTTGACCATAGTGGTCGTAGCCGTAACCTTGCACATGCCCGTGACCATAATCATGACCACGTCCTTGGCCATAATGATGAGGTGCTTGCAGCGAACCATCCTCTTCTTCGCTGTCCTCCTCCTCCTCTTTTTCTTCATTTTCAGCGCGTTCCTCCTCTTGGCGTGCTCGGCTCCGTGTACGTGGACCTGCGGGGTTAGTTTGTGGTGCAGCGCTGCCTTCTCCGGTTTGCTTATGGGGCAGTTTTAACTTATACTTCTTAAGCTTATAAATGCTAAGTTTTGAGTCAGGAAGCTTAATCAAAGTGTCACTCCATCTATATTTCGAGTAAAACACTTCGCCCCTTCTTAAAAGCATATGCGCTTGCACAAAATGTGTCTCCCCTAATTCAACAAATCCCCCGGGAAGATAAGCTAGACGCACATTATCAAGAGCATCAATGTAGTTCGCAATTCTAGTGATGAAAGAGGTGAAGAGGATATCGGTGTTCTGCACTCTTGTCGCAAATTCCAGCCAATGTTCAATCATAAAGTAAGTGGGGTTCATTTCAATTTTCTTGAGCATGGCATAAAGGTATTGCATATCGTCAATTCTCACTATGCGAGGATCTTTACGTGCAGTCACGGAATACCCAATAAAACGGTGTAGGATTCGAAGAGTGGGATTATGAATGTGACTAGTGCGAGGTCCATCATTCATTGGTTCAGCTATTTTCTCCCAAAATTTGGTTGGATCAAAACCATTAATATTAGAAATTTTACTAGGATGAAAACCAAGAGCTTTTGACATGCGGGAGAAGGATAAAGTGTGCTCACGATTAAAGAGACGAAATTTGTATTGCACACTATCATCTACTTGCTCGCGAATCAAGGTTGAAAGAAATTCAAGTGTGAGAAGTTCAGAACCTGGTTCTTCGATCATGCAAAACTTCTCCCAACTGATCGCCTTCATCGCCTTGTGGAAGTCACCCTCGATCCCAAGGGCGGCCAGCAGTCCAAGATCGATTACTCGATTTGGAAGGAACGTGTGCTGGCGGAGACGCTCAAACCGTGTTCGCTCTTGATCAGTTCGGAGTAGAATGTGCTCATACCGGGTGAGCTCGGCCGGCGGCGGTGGTGTTCGGATCAGCGGAGATGGTACTTGACGGAACGGCGGTGTGTGGATGACTGACACCGACCGTCGGCCTGGCTGCACCGGGCTGTCCATGTCCATCTCCGAGCCGCTATGGCTGAACCGCGTCGAGCTCGAATGGGGCGTCCCCATGATCGACGGCGAGCCGGTGTGGTGTGATGTGCCCTCTCCATCCTTCTTGTTTTTCTTCTTCTTCTTGAAAATGTTCATACCTGCAAGCAAAAATTGCACAACAACGACTATGCCAAGGTAAAGTGTTAAGAGGTTAGCGGGGTTAGTCGTTCGTTCCGCAAAATATCCGTTCAAAAGTGTTCACGTTCGTCGTATGAGTACTGCGGCCATTAGTGAAGTACTTAATTAAGACTAAGCTAATTTTTATTTGGTTTTCAGCATGGCTAGGTGATCATGTGGGCAAAGGAGATTATTCTATTCACAAAAGGGACTTTGCTTTGCGGCCACTTAGCAAACTAATTAAGCTAGAGGGATTAGGAGAGGAAGAGAGCTGCTTGCCTTGCTCTGGTGCGGATTGCTGCAGAGGAACTCGAGCTCCATTTATAGGAGATGGAGGAGGAGCTCCCGGAGCGAGCAATGGCCGGGCGACGCACAGCTGAGGGTCGGCCGACCCCAGCTGCGTCGTGCTGTGCTCCCATGTGCGCGGGTTGGCGCGTCGGGCGACGCGACGGCAGGGTCGGGCGACCATGTGCGGTGGAGGACGCGCTGCAGTGCGCCGTGGTGGCGTCGGGCGAGCTCGTGGCGGGGTCGGGCGACGTGGAGAGCGTCGGCCGACGGGACACCAGCGGCTTAGCTTGCTCCGGCGCCTGTTCATGTGTCTTGTCTTGCCGGTTGTTGGTGCAGAGGAGGAAGAAGGTGGACGACGTCGTGGCGGGGTCGGACAACTTGGTGGCTGGGTCGGGCGACCAGGCAGGGTCGGGCGACCATGATAGCCTGGTCGGCCGACGCTCAATCCTCCAATTTTTTTTTTATGGTTTTATCCTTTTCTTCTTTTTGCTTTGTTTTAGTTTAACTCCTAGATTAACTTCTACGTGAATTTACACTACGGAAAGGAATTAAAGCACGGAAAAATTGAATGAAAATTGAGAAATAAGAAAGGAAAATTCCGGGTTACCTCCCGGCTAGTGCCCTTCGTTTTAAGTCGGTAGGCTCGACTTATCCATACCTTTTAGTGCCCCAACACGTAGTATAGGTACTCACATTTATGTTTATGCGAGAACCCTTTTAATGTGGCTAAAATTTGAAAGAAGGACCAACTTTTAGTGCTATTTTTATGCAATTATTCCTATACCTTGGGTCAGCCCCCTGCATACTAGGAGTCGGTCTTAGAAGGCCATTTTGACGGGTAAGTCTTGCTGAGTATTAGTTGCTCAGGGTTTGTTGTTTAAATCTTTGTTGCAGGTAATCTTTGGTTGGAGGAGAATGAAGCATGTTTACGGGCTGAATATGCTTCATATTAGGGTAATGACGTCGAGTTGTATATCGATCGCTTCCGCTACGTTTTTCAAACTCTTTTATGTAATCAAATACGAATCAAAGTTGTAATAACTAAAATTTCACTTTGTACTATTTTATTTTTGCTCATATGTGTGTACTTTTGGACTCTTGCTTCGCCAAGTGTCACCCGATCTCGATCCTGTTAAGCAAACCTCTCATTATTTGAGGCGGGATGCTACAGCTGGTACCAGAGCTAAATCGGGGTTAGTACCTCACTAATGAGCGTTATTTTCGAAAACCACGCTTACGGTGAGGTACGGGATAGTCGGCCCTATATAAGGATGTTAGTGTTCAGGTGGCAATAGGAGTTGTTTGGTTACTTTTCTGTAACGACGCACCGACGCCCAGGTAAGAAGGTAAGTAACATGCATGGCTCAGGAGTTTAACGAGCTGGACTCGTATTGTGGGGGGTGTTATTGTTCAACGAGCCGTCGAGCTCGTGAGGAGGCGAGAGGTGTTGAGATTGTTTGAGCCATGCATTACATTCTGTTTTCGCTGACCATCGGCGTGAATGATGGCGTCACCTGTGTAGGTTGTTTGACGTGGCGATGTGTGTTCTTCTGCAGTTACACTAACTACGTTAGAGGTCACACCGTTTGCTAGACTAACACGGTTGAGAGACGATTATGCCACCGAAATACGTGCCAATATAATGGCGATATTTTCTTTTAGTGAGGAACGAATAAATTAGGTTAACTAAAAATTTGAGGCATTTCATAGCATTGATAACTCAAGTAAAACTTTGCCTCTCCTTATTGCTCACTCTCTGGTTAACAAAAAGTTTTATAAGATAGAAATTTGACCACCACTTTTTCATTCGCTTGTTGCATGTAAAATTGAGGATATCAATAAACCAACCAACTCGAAGCTCAAAATGAAAAAGTTGATCAAGTGACATAAGACCTTACACCGCTGCTGGTAGCTGGTTGAAATCGTGTTTTTCGTTGTCAAACACTTGCCAAATTGATCGATCAATGAACTCCATCACAATTGTCAATGAAAATCATGATCTGGAAATTCCAGAATTTCTAGGTCAACTTCAAAAATCCATATCTCACTCTTTTCTGATCCAAATATCGCGTACTGGAAGGGTTTTGAAGTTGTCTACAAGTTTGGCTTTCAAACTTTTTCGAAATTCTCCATGGAAATCTCCTTAAACATCCAACCTTTCAGTCGAGTTCAATCTGTCCGGAACAGGAAATTGTGTCGGTTGACTGTTAACTTTCACAGATCATATCTCCTGTCCCTTTCATCGTACGGAGTCATATAAATACTCCTTGGAAAGCTATGGGGATCCTCTACAACTTTGTAGTTCATCCGATTTCGTGAATCTGCTCACAGAATTCTCAGTTTCACTTTCCGTGATGACTGCCAGTTAAGGCAGATTTCTGTCCGGTTGGAATTGCTTCTCTTTCGATCACCCATTCTTGCTCTAATTATAAGAACTTGACGGCATAAATTATATGCATTTTTTGCACAATATTGTAGTGGTCTTCATTTCATCAATGTGCATTGCAATATCGCATAATTGCATTGCACCAAGGCATCAAGTGTACCATTAATACATGATGCATCATACCATATGCACTTGTACGCACCATCCATATGCATCACGGGAATTGCATCATAACATGTGTATCATGCCATATGCATTGACCATGTGCAGCATGTGCAACATAATGCACCATTATGCACCATCCATGTGCAACATCCCATAATGCACCATTATGCAACATATTTGCATTCCATGCTATATGCATCATTGTGCACCATCCATGGCATGACCATATGCAGCTGCACCATTGCATATGCATCATCACACGCGTGCACTGCACCATGCCATCATGCAATGCACATGAAATTGCACCATGGCATTGCAGTATCTCATCGGGGGGCATGCTTGATAGGGTTAATTAGATAGCATCTTCCATGCATAAATAACTATGGTTAACGAGCAAGAATAGGGCGTTTGCATCATCTCTTCCATTGAGGAGCAATCAATGAACCCAAGATCCTTGCGGGTTCGATTGTGTTTACGCTCACTCAATTTAGAACCATCGCCTATTGGCCTCATGTCGTCATTCTTTGCATATGAGTTGAATGCCAATTTTCGTTTATCCAATTCATATGAAAATCCTTCCTTGGACATCTATCCTCGTTATCCCAAATTGAAACCTGCTCAAAAATCCTTGTTTCTCCAAACTTTCCCCACTCTTGTTATGCCGTTTCATTTGCCGTTACCCTCCCTAACTTCTCGTAAATCTCGGGACGAGATTTTCTTAAGGGGGGAGGGCTGTAACATCCCCAAATTCTTAATTGCACTCAGTACTTCTTGATTATTGCAAATCCTTGTTAAGTCCAAATTTTCGTAATTTAACTCGCAAATCAAATCAATTAATTTCAAAATCGTCAAGTTGAGCTTGAACTAAAACCTTTTAAATTTTGCATAAAAGTGGGTCCATTTAAAAATTTCTTTGGACTACATGTACCAAGACATAATTTTGGAGAATTTTGCAGATTTTTCTGCAAAGTGCAAGGTGCTCCAATAAATCGAAAGCCATTTATCAAATCTCTATCTTAACAGAATTTTAATTCAAAATACATTTCGAAATTTGAAAACTTTCAATAAGGGAAGATGTTCAACCATGTGAGATCTTTTGATGGCGAATTTATCAGGATTTTTGGAGCACGGGAATAAGTCAATGGAACACGTGGAGAAATTCTTTGGAAAATTCGAAATCAGGTGTGGGGCCCAGCTGTCATCCTCTTCTCCTTGCTCTCTCTCTGCTCGGCGCCCATGCCGCCGCTGTGCTCGACGTCAGCCGCTGTCCTCGCCTGCGCGATGGCGCCCATTTACGGCCAACTCGTCCTCATCCGCTCCCCCACCGACTCCCCATCCCATACTTCTCGTTTCTTCACGCAAACAACCGAAACCCTAGCCGCCATTGCCGCCGGGAAGAGCTCACCGCCTCGCCATCGCTCTGCAGCACCCCAAGCTCGACCCCAATTGCAAAAAGAAGCGCCGAGACCCCCTCTAGTGCTCCTCAACTCCAATCGAAGCCTCCCCAATCATAACGTGAGATCGAAGCCGAAATCCATCCATGGCCGCCCGGTGAACAGCTTGGACGTCGTCGTCGATTCCTTCTCCCTCGGTGAGCCGTCCTTCAATTAATTGCGCACGGTGGTGCTACACTCCCCCGCGCACCCACCGGCACTGACCTCGTCGTTCGCTGTGCAGCAACCCCGCCGGAATTCCATTCTTCCCCGCCGCCGTCCCCCGGTCCAGTCCGCCCCTCCGACAAACTCCCACTCCCGCTGCTCCTCCACGTCAACGCGTAGCACGGTGAGAACCCCCTTGACTCGTAGAAGCTCATGCGCGCCTTCTTTTTCCGCGCCGACCTCTCTCTTCGCTGGAACGCCGCTTCCCGCCGCTCGCCGCCGCCGCCATCACCGTCGACCTAGCTCCGCTCCGCGCGCACGTGCACATACTAGGGGGAACGAGCCGCCTCGACGTCCTCGTCGTGGTGCTCCCCTCCTTTTCCTTTGGGTCACCGTGGTTTGGCCGGAACGCGGCCGCGCCGCCGCCTCCGCAGCGCGCGCACGCCGCCGCGCCTGGCAAAGCTACAGTGCCAGCTGATCTTTTCTTTTTCTTTTTCCTCAATTTAGCAGATCTTGTAAAATCAATAGAAAATAAAATATAAATCGTAAAATTGCAAACTAAATTTTGTTGGAACCCTCATGCGTAGATCTATCCTATGGTGCAAGAACATCACCAAGATTCATCTGAAATAAATTTACAAAATTCAGAGAAGGAAAACCTAAAAGGATTTTTATAGCCTTTTCTGTTCATCCAAAATTATGAATTTTGGTGTGCATGCATCTCATAGTATTTCTGAACTGTTGACCAAGTGGCATATTTAAAATAATTATATTTTAGGAGAAATTGCAGTTTTAAGCTTTTCCTTGTTTCTTTTTAGTATTTTTATCCTTACTTGTTTTTAACCCAATTTTTGGGCAGGTTACTGTTCATACTAGTGTTCTGCTAGGAAAAATACCAAATTATATTTATGCCTTCCAGAACCATGTTAAAGAGAATTTCGGAATAAATTCCTTGTATCGATCTTTTAAACTCTAACTTTCTTGTCGTTATTTCATGGAAGTATTTCAAACAAAAGTACTTAACATCTTTTTGTGTTATTTATGAGCTTCGTAACCTTTTGTGCATCATGTCATTGCATTCCTTTTTATCAAGGAAGTTCCATGAACCTTCTTTTAAATCTTATCTTTGCATTGCATCATTATAGGAAACGACAACGGAACGGAGGACGTGGAGATCATGGCGGAGGAGCGTGGTGCTGTTACTAACATATTGGAATGTGCTAACATTGCTTAGACCCAAGGCAAGCCCCGGTGCATCTCACCCTGTTTTAACAAGCTTTTCTTTTTATCACTGTATATGGAGTCATGTTATGTGCATTAGGTGTTTAGAAGTTGAATGAAACCTTAGTTGCATGTATCCCTATGTAATCCTATGGGTTGGTATGTTCAGCCGTTCGTTACTTTATGCTATGCTTAAGTTGAGTCATCGGTAGAAGTCGAGTGGTGCGGAACACTACTCGTGAGCTATAGGACTCTTTTCGGGAGACTTACGGTAATTGTTACTATCTCACATGATGATGATAATTTGGAGACCGGACGGGGATGTGTAGGTGCAGCAGGACATGGAGGTCTTGTGTGCGGTAGCCCCGTCTGTGTCGATTAAGGACCGTTCGTTGTGGCCCTGCTTGAGCAAGTTTGAACGTACCGGATGCATGCTAGTGATATGGGCACTAGTAAACCGATGTAGCTTGATTACTGTATTGTTGGACGGTGCTCCCCTCTCTTCTGGTGATGAAGATGGTCACGGTGGTTCACGGGTATGTGTAGGAAGGGAGGGCACACGGGCTAACCACGGATAGCTCCGGCGTGGGTATCGCGTGGAGGACGTGTGTCCGGGAGAGGGGAAATCGGCCCGACTTTACGGGGTCTTGCGAAAGGTTGCCATGCGTGACTCTTTTGAGTGTGCGTACGTCGTGTTGTTCGGGTTTCCCCTGCAGGTGGAAATCGATTCGAGTCGCCGTCCCTCGCGGTTATTGAGTACCACTTGTTCACTGAGTCACCTCGTAGTAAGAAGTGCACAAGATGATGTATATATGCTGTATTGATACTTTAAATATTGTATTGCAACCATGTATTGCTTAGTATAGGTACTCACATTTATGTTTATGCGAGAACCCTTTTAATGTGGCTAAAATTTGAAAGAAGGACCAACTTTTAGTTCTATTTTTATGCAATTATTCCTATACCTTGGGTCAGCCCCCTGCATACTAGGAGTCGGTCTTAGAAGGCCATTTTGACGGGTAAGTCTTGCTGAGTATTAGTTGCTCAGGGTTTGTTGTTTAAATCTTTGTTGCAGGTAATCTTTGGTCGGAGGAGAATGAAGCATGTTTACGGGCTGAATATGCTTCATATTAGGGTAATGACGTCGAGTTGTATATCGATCGCTTCCGCTACGTTTTTCAAACTCTTTTATGTAATCAAATACGAGTCAAAGTTGTAATAACTAAAATTTCAGTTTGTACTATTTTATTTATGCTCATATGTGTGTACTTTTGGACTCTTGCTTCGCCAAGTGTCACCCGATCTCGATCCTGTTAAGCAAACCCCTCATTATTTGAGGCGGGATGCTACAGCTATCGACCCCAACCTCAAGCTCGCCCTCGATGCCCAGACCAAGGCGATTTTCGCGGAGTTCGACAAGCGATTCGCGGCCCGGGACGAGAAGTGGGAGCAGAGGGTCAGCGCGCTTGAGGCGGCGTCAGCGGCGTCCGCCTCCGCCGCGGCGACATTGTCGTCCCTGCTCGACTCCGACGCCATCAAGGCCGACATCGACAGCACCTTCTCCGAGCACATGGCCTACCTCGAGTCGGCCGCAGTCGAGCGCCTGGGGATGTTCGAGGCGTCGTCCGCCACGCGCATCGCCGCCCTCGAGTCCGCGGCATCGGCGTTCGAGTCATGGCGTCCACGGATCGAGACGGCGGTCGGCGACATCGCCACATCGATCGACTACGTCAAGCTGGAGCTGACCAAGCTCAACAAGCACTGGATCCGCGATTCTCTCGAGTCGCCCGAGAACAGGCGGGGTATCCTTGGATCCAAGGTGCTGGCCTCCGTGAACATCTTCGCCGGACCTGAAGCCGACGGCCCAAGCGGGCACCGCGATCAACATCACTACCGGGAGAATGAGCATGGGTCGATGTTTCCCCACACTCATCTCCCGGACAAGGGTACGCACTCATCTGGAATTCCTCGCCCCCATAGTGTTGAATCCCTCCCTAAGTTCAGTGCATTTCACTCTTCACACCGTCCTCACCACGAATCTGGGTACTCTTCATCTAGCAAGTTACCCAAGCTGCATTTCCCTCAGTTTGATGGGGACAACCCCAAGCTCTGGCAAACCCGCTGCGAGAACTATTTTGATATGTACCATGTGGAGGGTAATTTGTGGGTCAAAGTAGCTTCTATGCATTTTGTGGGGTCAGCAGCTAGGTGGTTACAGTCGGTTGAGAAGAAAATTGCACGCTCAACCTGGGATGAATTTTGTGGCTTAGTCCTTGCTCGTTTTGGTAGAGATCACCATGAGCTCCTTATTAGGCAGTTATTTCACATTAAACAAACTGCCTCTGTTTCAGAGTACATTGAGAAATTTTCTGAGCTAGTAGATCAGTTACACGCTTATGATTCTGTCACTGATCCCGTGTACTACACTACACGCTTCATTCATGGACTCCGATCTGATATCAAATCTAGTGTTATGGTTCAGCGTCCAAAAGACTTCGATACTGCTTGTGTCCTCGCTGCATTGCAGGAAGAAGCAGCTGATCCATTGGCTATCAAGGAGACGAAGAAGAATGATTGTGGCCCTTTCTCCAAGAATGAGTTCTCTTCTCGGAGCCAGCCCAAGACATCATATCCCCTATTACCTCCTCCTCAGCCATCAACACCAGAGGCCCGTGCAACTGAGGTGAAATCTTCTTCAGCTACTAATGCTAATGATAAGCTTGCTGCATTAAGAGCTTACAGAATGTCCAAGGGACTATGCAAAATTTGTGCTGAGAAATGGTTTAGAGGACACAAATGTGCTCCTTCTGGCCAACTGCATGTGGTTCAGGAACTTTGGGATTTCTTGGGCGTTGAGAAAAATGATGCAGTGGATGACACTTCTTCTGCCCAGGGCGACCAGCTCTTTTTAGCTATATCTGAAGCTGCTGTCACTGGAAAATCTGCTCCTAGAACCATGCGCATGAGAGGCACTTTCCTGGACAAGGAAATATTGATACTGGTTGATTCTGGAAGTACACACTCATTTCTCAGCTTCAAGGTTGGCATCAGATATTCAGAACTTATCTTCTTTATCTGACCCTTTAAATGTTGTGGCTGCCAATGGTGAACAACTTCTCTGCCAATCTTATGTTCCTAATGCTTCTTGGTCAATGGGTGGTTATGAATTTTCCTCTGGCCTTAAGTTGTTACCCTTGCACTGTTTTGATCTTATCTTGGGTATGGATTGGCTTGAAAGTTATAGTCCAATGGAAGTGCACTGGAAACAGAAATGGATGTCCATTCCTTATCATGGCACTCACATTGTGCTCCAAGGTCTCATTTCTGTTCTGCCTCCTGATACTGTTATTCAGTTATCTAGTATCTCTGATGATGCATCTGTTAAGGTTGAGTTGCAGCAACTCCCTTCAGAAATTCAGCAGCTCATTGAACAATATGCTGAAGTTTTCCAGAAGCCCTCAGGTTTGCCTCCTAAGAGAAGCTGTGACCATGCCATTCCATTGGTCCCTGGGGCAACTCCTTTTAACATCAGGTCTTACAGATATCCCCCTGCTTTGAAAACTGAGATTGAGAAGCAGGTGCAGGAAATGCTAGCTAATGGCATCATACAAGCAAGCACAAGTCCTTTTTCCTCTCCTGTGTTATTGGTCAAAAAGAAGGACATGTCATGGCGTTTTTGTGTGGATTTCAGACACTTAAATGCTCTGACCATCAAGAGTCAGTTCCCAATTCCTATCATGGAGGACATTTTTAATGAACTATTCAAGGATAGCTGGTTTTCTTGTCTTGATCTCAGTGCTGGTTTTCATCAGATAAGACTGCAGCCTGGAGAAGAGTTTAAAACTGCATTCTCAACTCATGATGGACATTTTGAGTTCAAGGTTCTAGCCTTTGGGTTATCTGGAGCTCCTGCAACATTCGAGGGTGCAATGAATGCAACATTGCATCCTCTCCTTCGCAAATGTGTGATGGTGTTTTTCGATGATATTTTGGTGTTCAGTAAAACATATGACGACCATCTCATACATTTACAGCAGGTGCTCGAACTTTTGTCCAAAGATGATTGGAAAGTCAAGCTCTCCAAATGCAATTTTGCTCAGAGGCAGATCAAGTACTTAGGACATGTCATCAGTGAGCAGGGAGTTGCTACTGACCCTGCTAAAATACAGACTGCCCAACAATGGCCTACTCCTACTTCTGTGAAGGAACTAAGAAGTTTCCTTGGTATGGCAGGACACTACAGGAGATTTGTGAAGAATTTGGAGTTATGGCTAAACCTCTCACCAATCTTCTAAAAAAGGATACCATGTTTGTCTGGACATCTATTCATGAACAGTCTTTTCAGGCTCTGAAAACTGCATTATCCACTGCACCTGTGTTAGCTATTCCTGATTTTTCCAAGCCATTCTGCATAGAGACAGATGTCTCTGGTTCTGGGATTGGTGCTGTCCTTCAGCAGGATGGACATCCTATTGCTTATGTCAGTAAACCCTTGGGGTCAAAAACAATGGGTCTCTCAACTTATGAAAAGGAGTATCTTGCCATCCTGCTAGCTGTTGAGCAGTGGAGGCATTACTTACAGTATGGGGAATTCACAATCCTTACTGACCAGAAGAGCTTATCCATATTACTGACCAAAGACTGAACACACCTTGGCAGCAAAAGGTGTTCACTAAGCTGCTTGGACTCCAGTACAAGGTACAGTACAAACAAGGCTCTGAAAACTGAGTTGCTGATGCTTTGTCTAGAAGACCTCACCCAACAAATGGATTGTTTGCCATCTCTTCTGCCGTTCCTGACTGGTTGAGCTTGGTGGAAGCATCTTATTCTGCTGACCCTAAGTGTAAAGACAAGATTGCAGCTCTCACTGTCAGTAAACATGCAGTTCCAAATTTCTCTCTGGTTGGCAGCATGATCAAGTATAAATCAAGAATCTGGGTGAGTAATGATGCAACATTGCAACAACAGATTGTTTCTGCATTGCATTCTAGTGCCATAGGAGGACATTCAGGAATTCCTGTGACCACTAGACGTGTTAAACAATATTTTGCATGGACTGGACTGAAGACTTCAGTGGCTGAGTTTGTCAGGTCCTGTACTGTTTGCCAACAAGCAAAACCTGACAGATCTCGTTATCCAGGCCTGATTCAACCACTTGAAATTTCACCAGCTCCTTGGAAAGTGGTAACCATGGATTTCGTGGAAGGGTTACCCAATTCTGGCTCTGCTAATTGTATCCTAGTTGTGGTTGACAAACTGTCAAAATATGCACACTTCATTCCCATGAAACATCCTTTTAATGCTGCTTATGTCGCCAGGCTTTTCATGGACAATATCTACAAACTACATGGCATGCCCCAGGCAATAGTTTCTGACAGAGACCGCATTTTCACAAGCAAGCTCTGGCAGGAATTATTTTCTCTTGCTGATGTTCAGCTCAAGATGAGTTCTACGTATCACCCTCAATCTGATGGACAAACTGAGCGTGTAAATCAATGCATGGAGACCTTTCTTCGGTGCTTTGTCCATGCCTGCCCTCAAAAGTGGAGCAAATGGTTATCTCAGGCTGAGTTTTGGTATAACTCCAGTTACCATTCTGCCATTAACACATCTCCTTTTGAAGCATTGTATGGTCACCCTCCATCTCATTTTGGTGTTGACCCTTCTGCCAATATAATAGTTCCTGAACTATCTCAATGGCTTAAAGAACGTGCTGTTATGACTGATCTTATCAAGCAACATCTTGCTCGAGCACAGGAAAGGATGAAGAGGCAAGCTGATAAGTCTCGCTCTGAGCGAACTTTTCAAGTGGGTGATCGTGTATATCTCAAGTTACAGCCATACATTCAATCCTCAGTGGCTCACCGTGCTAATCAAAAGCTTTCCTTCAAGTATTTTGGCCCTTTCACTGTTCTATCCATGATTGGATCGGTTGCTTATAAATTGAAATTGCCATCAGGAAGCTCTGTGCATCCTGTGTTTCATGTATCCCAGCTGAAGCAAGCCATCAGTCCCAAGACTCATGTTAGTGCTGCTCTTCCTGATATGACTGTTCCTTTGCAAGTTCCTCTGAAGATTGTCCAGCACAGAACAGTTACTCGTGGCAATGATTCTGTCGCGCAAGGTTTAGTGCAATGGTCTAACATGCCTGAAGACCTAGCAACCTGGGAAGATCTAGAGCATCTCAAGCAGCGCTTTCCCCGAGCTCCTGCTTGGGGGCAAGCAGTCTCTAAAGGGGGGAGGGATGTTAGCACTACTATTCCTCAGCCGGCAACATCTACTGACAACTGTGATGGGCCAAGCCGCGCCTCTCGCTCCAGGAAGCCCAACGTCCGCATATCCGGCCCAGACTGGGAGTAGTGAGCGTGTGCGTTGCGTTGTAATATAAAGAGAGGAGAGCCGAGAGCTCACGGCATCGAATGATTGAATTGTAAACAGACACTTTCCCTTTCATCAAGCTATCGCTGAACTCCTATCTCTGTTCTTCTTCCTGCTTGCTTCCTCTGCTTCTCTCCCTAGATCTCCTACCCTAACAGTTTCGTGAAGTGCTGAAGAGAGGAGGCGGTGGCAGTTCCTGTAATTTCGTCTACAAGTTGGAGGGGACGTTGATAAGGGCGGGGGCGAGAATCAGAACGGAACGATGCGGAACACCTGTTTAGGTGATTCACGGGCGCAGTGTATTTTGCTGGAACGATTCTCTCCGATTCTCAGGTGAAACGTTTCGTATTTTTGCTCTTTGGAAGTGATTCTACCGATTCAGCCTAGAATCTGAAACGATTCTGGTTACCAAACGGACCCATAGTAGACTGGGATAGAGGCAAAGACTGAGTTGATGTACGCTAGACGACCAGCATGGTTTAGCTTGTTTGCCTTGATAGTAGTGAGCTTGGCTTTGAATTTAGTTAGTATGAAATCGTACGCTTTGGTTCTTTCTGTGTGAGATATAATAAGTGGGTGGCCGAGGTGAATTGTTGAAGTGTCTAATGGCTGGACCGGGTGTTGTCATCCACTTGACGGCTGAAGAGTATGGAGGACTTGGTCCAGTTTGGAGCCTGGCCTGATTGTTGACAGAAATCAGTAAGGATGGTATGGATTAAGGTAGCTTCCTGAATGTCGGTCTTTTCACATATTATGAGGTCATCAGCATAAAGTAAGGAGTGAATTTGAAGGCAATTAAGTCCGAGTGAAATACCTGTGAGAGAGTTGTCTTGAAGAGCCTGCTGCAGGCGAATGGATAGTTCATTGATTGCTAGGACAAACAGGTATGGTGACAATGGACAACCTTGTCGGATTCCTCTTTGCGATCGAAAGCAACCATGTCCCTGCCCATTTATCAGTACAGAGAAAGTAGGTGCAACAATGCAGTTGTAAATGAGATCGATGAAATGACCGTGAAACCTTTGGCGCCGAAGCGCATGAACTATAAAGGACCATTCTAGCCCTTTTCTTTCAGCGTGTGAGCCGTAGCAGAGTGACAGAAACTTTGGTGAAACATTTGGTTCCTTTTCATAAAATATTCTCTTTATGGAACATTACAATGAGCAACATATAATGCAGCTAGAAACTCGATTTCTTTCGGTGGAACATTTGATTTCTCTTAATGCAACATTTGGTTAAAAAAATTAGAACAATCGGTTGTAATTACTAGAACAGTTGGTTTCTTTTCTTAGAACATTTGGTTAAGAAGGTTAGAACAATTGGTTGTAATTGCTGGAACAATTGATTTCTCTTTTTGGAACATTTGATTAAGAAGCCTAGAACAATTGCTTGTAATTGCTAGAACAATGTTAAAATAGTAAAGGAAAAATGTTAAAACAATACATTTAAAATATTAATATTAAAAAATTAAAAAATATATACATATGGGATCTTGTTTTGTTGCATTAATTGTAAGCATTATCATGGTTCAAACGGATTTGAAAACGGAGTTACGATGAGGAGAAAAATCGTTCCATTCAAATGACCGCCCATTGACAAGTTGACACGTGTCGCGGTGCTCGTCCATCTCCAACCCGCCTGACTGCGTGGAGCGCTCCGTAAGCATCTCACCTCAGCCAGCGTGGGGCGCGCCCGCACCGTTCGTTGCGCACAGCACGGATCTTAAAGCGCGCTACCCGGTGGCTCCGGGTAGCGCGCGCTACGTATAGGTTTTCCGTCGATATGTGCCCGCGATAGATCAAGATTGGGCCGAGCAGTCCATTAGTTTGTTGGGGATCTGCCTGTAGGCCGGTCATCCAGAATCGGGAATGATTTTCTTCAACTCAAAGTGCGCTAATAGATAATAGCTAGCCCGGCCCACAGAACGGTTCAAGTAGCACTTCGTCCTCTCCATTGAATCCAACCTTTTATATGTGAAGGAAAACATTTTAAAACCAGGCACCTACAGGTTAATCAAACCGGCCTTAGTAAACTTTTTCATTAAAAAATGAATTTCAACACTCTAATCTTTGTATCATTTATATACAGCTTTATATCTGTCTATTACCTTAATAATTAGCCGAGAAATGAAGCCACCATGTTTGCCCTAAAAGGGCCAACACCGCAATTATGTATAAGTTAGTTCAAAATATCCTTTATATGTTTTAAAATTAGACCGACGCTATTATCATAAAATATTGGTCTAAAATGCCCTCCACACGTTATACATATTATCTGCCACTGACATTATGAAAGAAGCTGAAAAAATAGAAAATACCACAATAATTAGTGAAATAAATTTACCCACCACTGTCATTATGATTCAAATAGCCCAAAATACCATAGAAAAAAACCCAATACTACCATTTGCATAATTTAAAATTTCACACCATTTCCATTTTATAGAAACATAGTCTAATATACATAGATATAAGTTTGTTAATTACGCACCACGACCATTAAAAAACTTATCATCTGGAAATAATAAGCAAATATTATAATGTGATAATAAACTAGTAGACATTTAATATAAAATAAAGTATTATTGATATATACTAGCCGTGTAAATACTGGTAACTACAAGCAAGATAAACTAAAGGAAGTTAATTCACACACTCTATGTATGCTATATTATTACAAAGATACTTTATTACTAAAGAGCTAGTTACGAGTGGCAAAAGTATTTACTGCATGGTATCTAGCACATGATACCTTGACTTTATTTTTGGTCTTCTCCACTACTTATGTAACAGGGCAAGCAAGTAACATATCGAATGAGTCCCTCTAAATACATGATGCGCAGAAGGTAATTAAAACTTTTGATTTATTAAAAACGTCCTATATTTAGTTGAGACAATTTTCCCAACATGCATGTTAGCAAATACTCCCTCAAAGGTTTGGGGCTAGGTGGGGCTAGGTTTTTATCTGCCCTTTGTTACCAGCCATTAAACATGCAGTGAACATACAAAGGAGAAAATATTAAAAAAAAACATATTCAACTTTCTTAATTAATAATTTCAGCATTATAGCAATCGAAGAAAATATGCTCTATATATAAACTCAGGTTACAAACTACTCACTTTGTCCTAAAATAATAAGACACACAGTCCAAAATGAAACTTTGAAACAATTTATTTTAGTTTGTGTAACAATATTCCAACTGCAACTTAAAAAATCATGCAAAGTCAAATTACGCCTTATAAAGTGGGACAAGTAAGATCCAATGCTTCCCTTCCAGTACTATTTTTCTAATTGTTCTTAATTAGTTAATACTACTACTTTTATCAAGTACTACATGAAAAATCTAAATTAATTTAAGAGGCGGCATGAGATTGATTTTCTTTTTTTTTTTTGCAAGTAGTTTGAAAATAACATGACTGTAGAGTGAATTGTAAATCTACCATGTTAATATAAGAGTCACATGAAAGCATTTCACTTGCGCTCAAAAAAGCATCTCACTTATTTGTTAACCGCATACCTATAACTCTAGCCACAATGCAAGATGATGCCAGACTATCAAGTTATTTACTCATAACTGTTGCCCTTTCACTTTAAAACTACTTTTAAAGTCTTATTTGAGTACCACAACCTAATTAAGTTGTAGGGTCACCGTTTAAAAAAGTTTTAATCTCATAGATTATTGAATTATTGCTGGCATGTTTGAAGGTGTGATCGATAATTGCAGATCCGTGACAGGCCGCTCGATTATTAACTATTTCAGAAAAGACAAAAGACGATGCTCAATGACGCAATCAGTTACGCCATCGATGATGCTGTCAACCCTTAAGCACCAAGAGAAACCAATCGCATTTTCCGTAGTAAACACGGGACCGTATCCTATCCCACTAATCGAAAACGATGCGTTACTCGTGGAGAGTCCGAGCGAGACTTTCTTCTTCTTTCTTTTTTTTTCAAATTTCTAGAGTCCAGGGGGCTATTACCACTTGGCATTTTTGTATGCCTCTTTCATGTAAAGATTAAAGACATCACACAGACTATAGGAAAGTTCCTGTAGGAATACAAAAATCGCCTGTGTGATTAGCACGCAAAAAAATTGGATCTACCTCGTTACTGCATAAGAAAAAGGTAGGCGGAATGATCCATTCAAAAGGGGGAAGCCCGAGCCTCTCTCACAGGGAGGCGGCGGGCTGAACCCTAGCCGCCGCCGCCGGCCCTCAGCCCCCTCCTGCCCCCTCCGCACCTTGCCGCCGCCCGAGCAGGCCGCCGGCCAACAAGCCGCGCGCGCTCGCGAGGAAGGCGGCGGCAGGGAGCCTCTCCGCGCCGCCACGGGTGGAAACCTAGTCCAGCCGCGCCGCCACCTCCCTTCCTCCTTTCCTCGCCGAAGACGATGCATGGTGGATGGAAGATCCCTCGCCGTCGATCTGGCTACCTGCGACGCACACGGGCGCGTGGCCCTCCTCGCCGTCAATTGCGACGCGCGCGGGTGCGCTGCTCCCCTCGTCGTCGATCCGTCTGCGATGCGAGCAGGCGCAGGCTCCGGTCGTGGTGGCCGGATCAAGGATCACGACCCGATGTGTGTCACCGTGGTGTTGCCGTCCAACGTCGATCTAGAATCCGGTCGTGGTGTCCGGATCGTGGATCGGTCAAGGACTTGCACGACACCGCGGTGCTTGGGCCATCCATGGTGGCTTGGGCGTAGTGGTCGGCCAGATCGATGGAGCAATCACTTTGACGGAGAGTCTTTGTTGGTGGTTCAACCCGTGCCAACATTTCTTCCATGGTGATTGAGGTTCTGAGCACTCAGGGCGAAAGCCTAGGCCGCATTGGCATGGGTCGACAACAGTGACGCATTCGGCGCCATTACCTCGATGGAGGTGTTGTTGTGAGTGTTCAGATTCAGGCTTATTCGGATCTCCGGGTGAAAACCTAATCCTCTTCTGGATGGGCGTCGGCGACGTGTGGCGTTGCATCCTCCTTGGAGGCGTCGTCTTGGAGATCTCCGAGGATCATCAGCCTTATTCATCGTTCTTGGGTGGTTGCCTCCTCCTGTAGCTGTTGGCATGATTGATGCTACTATGGGTGTTCCGTCAGTTACATGGGAACTCCTAACTTCGTCGGTTTGCGGTTGGGTGGTCTTGCTTCAATCAAGAGATGTTGCTCATCATCAGATTGGCAGAGGATCGTATGATGTTCTATCCTCGGTGGAAGAATGGACACAGAGAGTCGACCTTACTCAAGACACTGCACCGGAAGTTAATAAAAGCTAGAGATAGGAGTCTTCTTTTTTATTTTGGTTTTTAGTTTTATTTCATCAGTGTAGCGTTTATGCACTACTGATGATGTTCGACTTCTGTCGAGGATTGTATTTGGCCGTAACTTTCTTAGAAGTCAAAACCATATGGTTGTAGCTTCTTTGAGAGCCAAGGCCGGGATTAATATAATCTTCCCATTATCTAAAAAAGAAAAAGGTAGGCAGCAGCCGGCGGCTAATCATGCGTTTAGGTGACCATCCTTCTATTAATCTATCTTTTTACATGAAGGAATCCCTCTATTTATTGGCCCAGCTCCCGGGCCTCTACGGACAGCAGTCAGCAGCATCAAGGAGTGAGGACACACACTGCATCAGTTTGCCATAGCATGGAAGCAGCGATGACGAAGCCGGTCCTCCGCGTGGCCGCCATCAGCGGCTCCATTCGCAAGGCCTCCTGGCACGGCGGCCTCATCCGCGCCGGTACGTACCGTGCCTCCCCTCTCTTTCCCCTTCCCTACCACAGGGTCGCTTGTTGCTGAAATGGTGAAAAACTGAACCAGCTGCGGAGGTGTGCGAGGACTCCATCCCGGGGCTGCGCATCGACCACCTCGACATCGCCGACCTACCGATGCTCAACACCGATCTCATCACCACCGACGGCGGCGCCAGCTGCTTCCCGCCGGTGGTCGAGGCGTTCCGTGCCAAAGTCCTCCAGGCCGACTGCTTCCTCTTCGCCTCGCCCGAGTACAACTACTCCATTACAGGTGCGTTACGTGCTTTGCTTTCCCTTTTCTTATTATATTCCCTCCATGATTTTCATTTTATATCTGATAAGGAACTTACAATGACCCATTGTAGGTCCACTGAAGAATGCACTTGACTGGGCTTCTATAGGAGTTAACTGCTGGGCAGACAAACCCGGTGCCATCGTCTGTGCAGGGGGCAACTTTGGCGGAGGCAGGTCCAGTTACCATCTACGTCAGATTGGGGTGTTCTTAGACATTCACTTCATCAACAAGCCGGAGCTGTTCGTCTGGTCATTCGAGGACCCGCCCAAGTTCTTCGACAGTGATGGCAATCTGATCAATCAAGAAACCAGAGCGCGGCTAAAGAAAGTGCTCCTGTCACTCCAAGCCTTCACGCATAGGCTCCAGAAGAAGGATTGAATAAACTCATGGTCACAGTGCTAGTCCATAATAATCTGAGTTTTGTTCAATGTTTGGTAATATCGGTGTGTTATACACAATGCCTGCAACCTCTAAGTAGTCTGGAGACTTGGAGAGTGCACACTGCACTCTAATTTGCATGTTATTGGTAGATGATGCGGCCGTATATACCGCCCTTCAAATGAATAAGAACTGAGAAGAAACACCTTTCTGTTTTTGTCACGACTACTACTAAAAGTCCTGGTGTTCAAAACAATTGCACCCTCAAATGAACGTGAGCCATCCATCTTCCTCCATCTAATGGTTCAGATATACTTTATGTTACAATGATTCCTTTTTTTAGCTAAATATTACTAGGTTCCTTTTTTAAGCAAAGTATTACTACAATTCCTTTTTTTAGCAGAATTACTACAATTCCTAGTAGTAACATATGTAGGAGCGGGCCTATTGGTGGTCAAATTGGGCTCCGGCACCCCTTTGGAGCGGCCCGTTTCCTTTGCCTCGCTCAAATAGAAGTAGCAAGTCACCAGGCCAACAGCTGCGTATCCTTAACTAGCACAAGAGCCGTTTAAAAAAAAAAAAAGAGCACAAGAGCGGAATACAATGACCACGTTGCTGTAACGAGCCCACAGTGATCTTTGATTGGTTGTACTGTAGCAAATGGCCCTCCATTTGGTTGTGCTCTTTGACCTTTAGCATGCGCACTAGCTTTTTGTTTTTCTAGCACTGTTCCGTACATTTTTTCACTGTTTTGCACTACCCAGAGAACCAATCCTGGCTCCGTCATTAAATCTTAATGTTGTCATTTTGTGAATTTTAAGATCAGTCAGTTTAGTTTTTCACATTCATTTTAAATGATAAGTACTGAATGTTTACATCTGTGATCTGTATTGTGTTTGAAAAAGATTTTTCCTGCTACTTAGAGATAGAGAGAGAGATGGAAAGAAAGAGAAACGATGCCTAACCCCAGGCTTTTGGCATCCTTTATTATCTCGTGATCTTGTCTCTCTTGTCGTTCTCAGTCATGGATCACCGATAAGGCTGACTTCAACAACAAGAGGCAATTTGGAGATGTAAATGAAGGATTGCATCACGTGTACAGTAACAGAATAGCGCTCTGAAGGTGATGGACTCCAACAGCTAATGCATTTCAGCTAGGCATCCTTCGCGCCGCCGGGGTGCTCCGCACGTTCCTCCACTTCTTCGGGCGCGTGGGCATGGCGACCACGTTCTCCACCGCCTCCTCAAGCAGCGCATCACCGCGTGGCTGACGTGCACGTCCCTCTCTCCACGTAGCTCGCCGCCGAATTCGCACCGCGCCGTGAGCCCTGGCCGGTGCGTGACCACCGTCGACCTCGCCGTCGAATTCGCATCGCACGGTGACCAATTCCGCAATTCCTCGCGTAGGAGAGCTCCCCACTCCACCCCGCACTCGCCTGACTTGTTCTTCACGAAGAAACGCCAACGAGGCCGACGGAAATCGCTTCTTCCCCGCCGCCGTTTGCCGGAACCACGCCGCCTCACCGACGAACTCGACCTTCCGGCCATCTTCCACGTCCATACGTCCCACGGTGAGCTTCGCCTTGGTTCGTGGAAGCTCGGGCTAGCGCAAGTTCAGGTCGCCGGCAACCCTAGCCTCCGGGACGCCGCCGCACCATGCTCGCCGCGCCGCCGCTCGTCGTCGGCCGTGCTCTGGCGACCGTGCACGTGCATGTGTTAGTGCTTCGAGGTCGCCTCGTCACCCTCAACACGTGGCTCCCCACCGTTTCCCCTACCTCGCCGCCGTTCAGCCGGAACGCGCCGCTTGCCGTCGCACTCGCCCCGTGCCCCGCCGTCGCGCCCGCAGCGCACGCTCGCTCCGCCACGCGCCCGCAGCGCACGCCCGCGCCGCCGCGCCAGCCCCGCCATCGCCCCTCGCCCCGCGCCGCTGCTCGCCGCGCGCCGCCGCCCGCCCGCCCCCCCGCCGCCCCAGCGCGCGCCCCCGCCGCCCCCCGCCCCGCAGCGCACGTGCCACCGCGCCCCCCGCTCCCCCCCGCCGCGCCCTGCGTTCACGTCAAGCTCCACCATCGCGTCGCACCCCACTAGATCGAAGCCCAATTTCTTCCCCGCCGCCGTCCGCGCTGGTGAACACGATCGCTGTGCAGGTGAGCTGGGGGATGTTCGACGGCGACCCTCGCACCTCCGCGCCGCCACGCCAGCGCGCCCTCTCGCTCGTCCACGCCGCGTGCCGCCGCTCTCGTCGAATTTGGAATGCATTGGAGGAGAGAGGGATTGCAATTTTACATTCCCTCTCTCCTCGGTAGGAAGTTTGCCTTCTGGTTTGCATGTTCTGTTGGAAGAAGGAATGGTGGTGCACAGTACTTCTTGAGAGCTATATTTGGAGATGCATACTCTTGTTGGAGTCAGTCTAAGCGCGGCATCAGGGAGCAGGAAGCAGAGGCAGCCACTTGATGGCACTGGCGGAGCCAGAGTAAAGGGCTAGCCGGGGCCCGGCAGACACACAGGCCCCCCCCCCCCCCCCCCCCCCCCCCCCCGGGCCGAGGGAAATTGTGAGATGAAGTCATCTGACACCAGTTTGCTGCTTCGATTTGCTTAAACCATCGTCTACTCAACAAGTAGGCGATTATAGTAGGACGTTTTCCGCTTCTTTTTGCTTCAAAAATCCTGACTTTGCCTAATTGGCCCCTGCTACAATTCATGTCTGGCTCGGCCACTGCCTGATGGTGTCGCTCGCGCACCCAAGCATGTGAAATTGTGTTGGAAGTGGCGTGGAGGATCACATTAAACATGCCAGATGTCACCTTCTCTGCTTTTCACTGTCAAGTATGCCTGGTGACATGATTAGCTGAATAACACACAGCATATATCATTTGCTATTTCATTTATCCTTTTCTGTTTGCAACATCTATTGCTTTTTCATTCTTTTTTTTTTTGAGGAGTGCTTTTTCATTCTTGGTGTCAGTCAGCAATGGACGTTGATATTGTATATAGTATTTTTTTTTTGGCGATGATTGTATATAGTATTAGTATAGGAGCGGGCCTGTTGGAGGCGAAATTGGGCTCCGGCACCCCTTTGGAGCCGAAAAAAATTCTCTGCGCACCGTCCGTAAATAGGGGCTGTGCGGCCCCTTTCTAGATTTGTGCCGCGTGGACACCTCCAGCGAGCCGACGGGAGAAGCGAGCGACTCAGCTCCCGCACAACGCTCGGCTCCCGCACGCCCTCTGCTCCTAGGCAAGCGCTCGGCTTGGCTCAACACCCCTTCAGACGCTTTCGGCTTGGGTGTTCTGCTCCGTTGAGTCCCTCCATCGATCCATCGGGCCGCCACCGGAAGCGCGAGTTTGATGCCCACCGTTGTCGCCGGGACGCCGGGAGCACCACAGAACGTTGACCACCTCATGTGCTCTAGGAAAGCGCCTGAGGGACCGTAACGACGGCGAACGCCTCCCCGTAGGGTTTATGGCGATCTCCTTGGCAGCTGCCTTCGCCGCAGCCTCGGCCAGGCTTGTGCAACTTGTACTTACCGGTGTAAGCATTGGACCAGGCCCCGTCCTTCGGTTCACCACATATTTTGGTCAGTTCAGAGTTCTGCAGAATAAAGTTCTTGAGTGGATCGTATTTTGGATATTTGTCTCTTCATTTCTTGCATGGATTTAAAGCTGATTATTAACCTCCAATATCACATTGACTGAATAGCCAAACATAATTGTTTGGAGGTGGACAGCAAGCCGTTTAGTATACAGCTTGATCAGCCTAGCTTTTTTCAATTCAGTGGATCCCACAACACTTTCGTCTCTACGTGATTAAGAAGAAACTCATTTGTGCTTACGCGAAAGAAATATGAAACGGGTGCATATTTAAGGACACAAGGTAAAACAAATCTTTTTAAAAGCACTCCGAATTGCTGTCATGCAATGATACATTGTACAATTGTTCTGTTCAGATTAAACTAGTATGGCTGCCCGCGCATTTGCGTGCCTAGAGTTGATTGTTTTCATAACGATAATAATATAAAATTTATAAACTTGTATGTTTGTATTTTATGATATTTTGAAATAAATTTTTATTTGCTCTCTCCTACAGTCGCATCCACCTCTTGCTCGTATGATGCTCAGCTATTTGTCGCCTTGGGTTGTTGTCCGGCTCACTTGTTTCTCTAATACACTTCTGCCAACTTGTCATCCGTCCCGCGACTCCCGCCTACTTATCGTCCACTCCGGCAAGAGCTACTACCTTCACGTGTCACCTTCCCCCCTCTCCTTCCTACTGGTAGGTTGGTCATCTTGTTGTTTAGATTGCCTGCTCGTCGCCTTCTCGTTCAAGGCTCTTCCCGTCCTTATTTCTAACTTATTTTTCGGTTCTCTCACTCATCCTTACTCTCTTATCGTCATAGCTTGTTTTTTAGCTTGCCTACTCATCACATCAAAATTTAGCTATTTCAGTCTCATAATGGTATAGTGGGAAAATAAGAAATAAGAATTAGGGATATTTTGTTCGAGAAAAAAAGAATTAGAGATATTCTTAGCTTTCTTTTATAACCCACATTTAGTTTTTTTTTACTCATAATGGAATGACGTGTAATTTAGAAATAGGTGTGAAATGTATTTTTGTTATTTTTTATTATTTCGAATTTATCCATTTTTTGACTTATAATAACATGGTGGGTAATTTAGAAATAGGTTTGTGGGGTATTTTTGGTTATTTTCTATTATTCCGAATTTAGCTATTTTATAAATATTTATAGGGGGTTTTGTGACTATTTTTTCATAATGGCAATGGTGGGTAATTTTCTCTTCTTATTTTTTCGGATTAACGTGAGAATTTCTAGTATTTTAGGGCGAACGTGGTGGCGCCTTTTCTCGTCAATTATATATATAATAGATGCCATCCATAAAAAAAAGAGAGGCACAAGATATGTTGACGCCTGTTGACCTCTTCTTCACATCCCTTTAGTCCCATGAGATTCTCTTCTGAACAAGCACGCCGGTTCCACAAGTGAAAAATTGAAACAGAATCGACAGCTGAAGACTTCTATGTCACAACGTCCACATAATTTACATCGTTAATTCTTCCGAATGCTGAGCTCTGCAGATCCCTTGAGCTTTCAAGTACTTTGTGACTATCCAACATTCTGAAAATATATGCAGGACACAAGGAGGAGGTTTTAATAACTGGAATTGAGAAAAAGAGCTTTCTAATGACACAAGCACTTGTATTGTATATTTCTAATGTATAGACAGAATCAGTGATACATGCATTCGAATGGCATCTTGTTCATGTCGAAGGAAATCAGTGGCAGACAGGGAATCACAACCTTAAGCTCGGCAGTAGATCATCAGCTCTGCAATAGATTTCTCAAGACATGAACTCCATGTCTGCGGCTAGTTGAATAAAAAATAAATCTGAACCAAATTGTTACTGTCATGAGATTCTGTATGCATTGAGACTCGCACCTACCTGAAACACCAATCTGAATACAAAAGAAATCACATTATGTTAGTGACATGAGAATCAGATTCTGTAAAAATTAACAAAGCTAATTCCTACACCTGATAATGATCTCTAACATAAATCAAGTAGCATGCAACCATACGTATACATTGAACAATGGGCCCTCGCAAAAAAAAAAATTGAACAATGGGTGTGTTTCTAGTTGATTTCTGAACTAAATTGCAATGCCGGCATCACCTTGCAGCAGTAAATTCCCCATTTGATAGTGAGGATTCAGATGAGTGAGACATTGCTCTCATAGATCCGCGAGAGCATCTCGGCTTGGATGCGAAGGAAGGCTGTTTTGTTCTTTGGCGCTCTTGGCGATGGCTGTGGCGGATCGAGCTTGCACAGCTGGCATGGCGATGGCGAATCGAGCTCGCGCCTAGAGACGAGGGCATCGCCTGAGAAGGTGCCGAGCTGAACGCGAGGCAGGGGAAGGCGGTCGCTTTTCTTTGGCGCTAGCGCCCAACGGCGGCGATCACTACGGGAAACCCCCCGTTTGCCGTGTGCCCAGGGCACACGGCAAAAGGCCAAAAGCACACGGCAAAGGGTTTGCCGTGTGCAACACTCGGCAAACGGCACACGGCAAACAGGTACCGGCAAACAGTACTTTGCCGAGTGCCATTTGTCGGGCACACGGCAAACCCTTTGCCGTGTGCCCCACGTGGCGCTCGGCAAAAAAAAGGTGTTGACGTCCGTCAGCCGTCAACCCCCGCTTTGCCGAGTGCCGTGGGCCCTGGCACACGGCAAAGCCTGGCCTCTTTGCCGAGTACCGTGGGCCATGGCACTCGGCAAAGCCTGGACTCTTTGCCGTGTGCCACGTCAGGCACACGGCAAAGAATGGCTCCTTTGCCGAGTGTCTACGCCTGGCACTCGGCAAAGGGTTAAAACACTCGGCAAAAAATTATTCCAGATTACAATAAACATTTCAAATCGACTACAACCTGGACCACAATCACAAAAAAACATCATACATCACATATATGAGCCAAAACATGATCACATATCACATATTTGAGCCCACATCATCACAAACTCAACATATCACATAAATGAGCTCCACCATCATCACAAACTCAATATACAAAAAGCTCCACCATCATCACAAACACATCACATAGAGGTCCACGATCAACCATCATCACAAACACATCACATAGAGGTCCACGATCATTACAAACACATAGTCCACCAACCGTCATCACAAAGTCTCACACGATCACGACACATAGTTATAGAAGTCGAAATACAATTACAGGTTTATTGACGAGGCGGCCACGGCGACCAAGCATTCTGCGGAGAGGGATTGTTGGATCCCGCCGATTGATTCTGCACGAGCAAAGCAATACAAGTATTTAAATTGTAGGTTAGAAGCATATAAGCTAAAATGTGTAGGTTAGAAGCATATAAACTAAAATGTAATAGAAGTGACAAAATATAGGTTACAAGCTAGCATAGCTAACCCTTCAATTACTTCACTATATCATACTTGAAGGTAAGAAATTAAAGTACAAAAGATTTGAAGTGACTCACCGGAGTGCCTGCAGAAGGAGTGCCAGGAGAAGTACCACCGAAAGTAGGAGGAACGCCGAAGGGAAGAGGAACGCCGAAGGGAGGAGAAATGCCGAAGGGAGGAGGATCGCCGTAAGGAGGAGGTAGTGGTAGAAGAGGGAGTTGCCCTGGCTGTGGCACCGTACCATGAGTCTGCATGTAAAGGAACATCTGCGCCATCCGCTGGTCATTCCTCTGCCGCTCTGCCTCCAGCTTCGCATCCATCTCGGCCTGCATCCTCTGCCGCTCTTGCTCCAACTTCGCATCCATCTGGGCCTACAATATTTCATCGATCCCAATATTACAATGCAAGACAATACCATGTACAAATCAATGAACAACGAATTAAACCAAGATTACCAGCATTTGCTCAATCTGGATCTGCGTAGCGCTAGGCCGTGGGCGTATAGGCGGAGCTGAGCCCGTGCTCCTTGCTCGGATCTCGGAGAGGGTGGGAGTAGAGGCCGTGTCGATTGTGCTGTCGCCAATCCAGTACCGGCCATGCTTCTTAGCTCCACCCACCCTCATCACGACCTCTCCATCAAGGGGCTCGGTGCTCGGATCCCACTCTGGCCCATGGACCTCCCTTGCCGCCGAGGTGTACTCACTGAGGCGGCTGTGGACGGTAGCGTTGCTGTACGCCTCGGGCGGGTCCTCCGGGTTGTAGTCGATGTCGGCCGTCGCCTTGCCCTTGTGGGACAGAGCAAAGGCCTTCAACTGCCCGCAAGGCTGGCCACCATGTGCCGCCGATTACAAGGAAAATAGAAAGATGATTAGAAGTTATGGAGAATATTAAGTGTTTAAATAAAGAAGTTGAGTTCACGTACCCATCTAGCCGCGTACTGGGAAAGGGTAAGGTTGCCTTGATGGTGTGATGCCCCAGGCATCATCAAGCGCTGCTCCCGGCAAGCGTTGTGTGTCTCATGCCACTGGGGCTCGCACCATTTGTTGACAATATAGGACCAGGCCGTGAAATGGGAGGCGCACCACCACGGAGGCACCTGCACGTCATCAAGTATAGAAATATGAGAAGATCAAATTAAGCGTACTTAATCGAATAAGAGTTCGGTATTCGTGTTTACCAGCATGTATTGCTCTCAGGTAAGCTCAATGGTTCGTGCCTCCTTTTTTTCCACCTTCATACGTTGGACAGTAGCGTAGTAAGTTATGACGGCCTGGACGCGCGACTCGTAATGCATGTCTCTGACGAGTTTACGACATGCATTGTTCCTCACACGAACCGCCAACGCCTCCTGCCCAGGCTCGCATCTGTAGAAATCCTGCATCAAGACGCAATGTACACTGTCATTATTTGAATAATATCCAATGAATGCGACGTATTGACCAATGCAGTGCAACGAAGACTTACCCACAGCTCTTCCATCACCCTCTCCGCCTTGTGCTGAAAAACCCTGTTGTCACGATCTGGAAGATCGGCGGCGTTTCTGTAGTGGTACCACGTCAAGGCCGGCACCTGCTTGCCGGCGTAGAGCACCAAGCCAGGGAAGTGTAGCCTGCACAAAAGACCCAGGATGCCATTAGGAATGCGCTTGTGATCACCTGCCTCGATCACGTCCCAACTCCTGCCCAAATGAATGAGACAAAATAATAGATGTTATTGTGATTTTGAACATATGAAATGAGAAGTTAGCGATAAAAATTAGAAAATTACGTACCTAGGCGGTATGGGTCGAATCATCAGCCGTCTGTTAAGATGAATCGGCCGAGTCGGGAGCTGTGAGGGACCTCGCAACCACACACTCTGCAAGTCCTCGGAAGCGGAACCGGACCCCTCTGCCTCCCCCTCCTCGTCCTCGTCCTCCTCCTCAGAGCCGTGAGCAGAAGGTAACTCCTCCTCCTCCTCCTCCTCTCCCTGGTGCTCCTCCTCCTCCTCGGACTCCTCCTGGTGCTCCTCCTCCTCGTGCGCGGAAGGTGTAGGCGACGGGTCCCTCCTGCCTCCTCGACCCCTGCCTCCAGCTCCTCCACCTCTGCCTCGCTCCTTCCCTCGCCCCTTCCCTCGTCCCTTCCCGGACCCCTCAGCTTCATCGGACCTCTTCCCCTTCCCAGTCGCTCTCTTGTAAAGCGACGACACCGACCTCAACACACCACCTCTGCCCACCATCTTCGATCAATCACCTGCAATTGAAAAGATGAAATCCATCAGTACTTCCAAATAGATGCAAAACAAATAAAATATATATAATTAGAAAGTAACATATATATATGAGTGAAGTGCAAGGCCGGTCCTTAAACTTGTCCAGCCGTGTCACCTAGGTCCTTATACTCTCAAAATGCAGTTTTCGCTCCTAAAACTTAGCTTCGGGTGTTATTTAGGTCCATGTACTCTAAAAATACAAATCTAGATCATGTAACTTGGCTTCGGGTGTCATTTAGGTCCAATGCTCTCAAAATATAGTGTTATCTCAATTAAATTGATTAAATCTAAGGAGTGAATGCGGATCTGACCGCCTAATGCATGCTATTCTTTGATGAAATTGAGGAGTGAATATGTATTTTTTATGGCTAAAGTTTGTGATTATTTTGAAGATTTGACGCAACAATGCTTAAAAAAAATTCATTGTTTCACTCTTTTTTTTTGCTGCTGCTCACTTGAATGATCTAGAACATCAAGGCATTTATTAATATTTTATACACACATTTGAGTCAAATAATCATGTTTATTTAACTATAATTAAGTTATATCTCTAAAAAATAAAAATTAATGAATTTAACTATGATGCTGTATTTTGAAAGTATATAGCGATCTAAATTACATCCGAGGCTAAGTTTAGGGACCCAAAACTGCAAGTTGAGAGTACAAGGATCTAAATGGCATCCGAAGCTAAGTTTAGGGAGCCAAAAATGCAATTTGAGAGTATAGGGACCTAAGTGACACGGCTGAACAAGTTGAAGGACCGGCCATGCACTTTACTCTATATATATTATTGGAAATATGAAAGTAATTTAAAAAGACCATACATGTATCAGAAATAATCATCATAATCGGGATTAGCTTCATCATATGCCTCATCATCACTATCAGGCATGTCGATATCATTTTGCACATTCGCCGGAGGAGGAATGTCGCCTTCGTCCTCAATGTTTAAATGTAACCGCTCAAGTAATTTCAAATCGTTCAAATTATGAACCTCATCTCCGGCATCGTCGTCACTAACCGTTTCATTCTCTACTTTCATTCCGAACTCTTCGGTTAAGTCTATCTGAAAACCCTCTTCTTGCCCATGTTCTTGAAAGAACTCTTCGTCGTCTGGGTTTGGCACTATATTGTAATCTTCATTGTTTGGGACAGGTAGTTTGCCGTGTGGCGCTACCTTGTACACAACATCCCAACCCTTGATACGGTCGTCGGTTTGGCACGGGTATGAGCTATAATAAACTTGTGTGACCTGTTGCGCCACAATGTATACATCGTCTCCTGGGTACACTGATGACTGTCGAATTTCGACTAGGCCAATATTAGGGGTCCGTCTCACTGCTTGAGGATCAAACCAATGGCATTTGAATATGACAGGAGTAAGAGGCTTGGACCCATGAAACTTGAGTTCGTATATTTCTTCAACTCTTCCGTAATGCTCGACCCCATCGTCCCCCGGCGTAAAAACTCCGGTATTGGTGGTTCTTCGATTGGGCCGACTCTGCTCGTAGCTTGTTGTGTGAAAGCGGTACCCATTAACGTCATAGCTTCTAAATGACCTAACCTTATAGGCACAGCCATCGGCAACCTGTCTTAGATCGTGAAGCACCCCGGTTATCCCAGGAGCTAGAACACTTTATTATACCAGTCCCTGGATCAGTCGCTGGTACAATCAAGTCTTACAACAGGTGATATTACAAGTCGCGACCTGGCTAGGGTCGATCGATAAGCAACAAGAATATTAAAAGATGACAAACAACCAGTACAAGCCAGACCCCGATGATAACATCTAGGTCCTCAACCAGCGGAAGCATCTAAGCGGTAGACTAATGCCACAGGCAGCTCGGGTGCGGACGAGACCAAGCTTAATCGTCTTCCTCACCGTCGGCGTCGACGAAGTCTGGATCTTCCTCTGTAATCAGCAAGCAAGAATGAGTACAGAAGTACTCAGCAAGTCGCAACCCTTACCCTACCATCAATGGATAAATGTATGCATTTGGCGGTAGCAAGGTAAAGGCCATCAGGTTTAACTTTGCAATAAAGCAAGTTTTACACATGCAGGGGTTCAGTTTAAAGCAGTTTTTGCAAAAGCATCAAATTAAGATATTAAGGGGTTGGTCAAGTTTTACGTTGCCGGACACCCCGTCCACGACAACCTTCGGCGGAAGGCCGGACCTATTCTCAAAAACAACTCACGCATCAAGGAGATAAGCACCCATCCCATGCTAGTTCTTGGAGCGAACCAAAGCCATGTCCGTGACCGTGGACTCGGCTATTCGAATAGATTTTAACACTCTGCAGAGGTTGTACGCTGTACCCACAATCTGAGTGCATCACGAGCCACTGCGCGGGTGGTGTGAAGACTCACAAAGCCATTACCCATCACAGCATCGTCCCGACTAATCGCCATGGGAGTTGTCCAGGGGTCTAGCCTCTGATCTAGGCCTCGACCGGGTCGCACACGTCTGCAGCACGTCCACCTGCTCCATGGGCTCCCATTGCATCTCCAGCCTCCAGGCGATTAACAGACTAGCTGGCGGGGTTTAGACTAAGCCGTGCCGCATACACGGTAGTGTGGTCGTACTGAATAAACGGCTAGGTAGGATGTCACAAGCAACTCGGTCCTTATACGAGCCAAGGCAATCATCTCCACATATATGAACCCACCACAGAGGCGGCATTCATCTCCCATATCACTTGTCATAAGCACACCACAGAGGCGACGCTTAATCTTCCATAAATATCATCAGGATCACCTCAGCTCTAACCCAAGTTCATTCATTCATCTTTCTTAAGTTATCACCCAACCTTACTACTACCACACAACACCAATCACGGTTTTCACATTTGCAAAAGCTAAGTATAAGTAGAGCACTTAGTGATACACAGTCCTAAGCATTTCTATAACAAGGAAATCATCCATGCGTAAATAATGTCATACATGGATATCCTAGGTTTAACAGGGAATAATTTAGGACAGGTAATATAAGGCTCAGTGGTCTTGGTCATACTACACAAAGGTTTTGCAAACATCAGGGCAATCATTTCATGCAATAAAACGGCTGCTACGGGTTGTGTTTATAAAACATAGGAGCAGTATGATCAAAGGGAAAACGGATTGTGACTTGCCTTCGTTGACGTCCTCGGGAAGCTCCTGCTCGAAGTCTTCGGCTCCTGGTTCCTGCTCCTCCTCCTCCGCGTACTCGTGCTCGTACACTCCGTCAGCTACGGTACGCGAAACCGGCACACAAACAAACAAGCAAACAAACACAAATAAATACAAAAGAAATAGAAGAGGAGCTCTACAAAAGATGAAACTGGTAGAAATGGATAGAGCTTGATTTTAGATGAATTTAGGAGGAAGAATGGAGTCAATCGGAGCTCGGATGATGGAAATATGAATTATTCAGTGGAGGTTGCCGGAATAATTTCGAAAATGAATTTGGAAACGGGAAATCAGCACATGGTGCTGGGCTGCTGCTGGTGTGGTTGGTTTTCAAGGGGCCAGATGCTCAAGTGTGAGCCGTGGCTAGTGGAGATTGATAGGGTGGCTCTCGGCCGGTGACAGAGCAAGGAAGGAATAAGGGAGAGGCTCACCTGCAGTTGGCTGGACAACACGGTGGTGGAAGAGGCCGGGGGAAAGGCTTTTTATAGGAGCGCGGCGAGGCAAGAATTCGCCGGCAAGGATTGGATGGCGGGGCCGATGGCTTCGCGTGCAGCCTTGCGAGCGCTCAGTCAGCTTGGCCACTAGTCGCGTGGATGCGCAGGGGCGGTGCGTCGCGACGCGGCGTGCGCGGCGCAGTCGATGGGACAAGGCAAGCAGGCGGAGTAAAGGCTGGGCATTGAGGCGGAGGAGGTGGTAGACAGCCCGATGCGTGCGTGCTTGCAAGTGGGCATGGCACGGCATGGCGCGCGGGTTACGGTGACAAGACCGCTCAGAAATGGTGTTGGCGTGTGGTTTTGGTTTGACGAGACGATTCGACGCGACGAGACGACTCAGAGATGGAGTATGGTTTTGGGTAACTTCGGCGTGTGGTTTTGGAGCGATGGGACGCGAGCTCGCATGCAAGTTGGCCACTAGCTTGGATGCTCATGCATGGTGTAGCTGAGGTGACCACTGCGTGCAGAGAAATGAAGAGAGGTAGGGGACGGCTCGGTTGTGGCATTGACGCGATGGCGCAGTTGACGTGCTGTAGGTGAGGCAGATGACTTCAAGAGGTGGGGCAATGCGGAGGCAGAGCACGAGCTGAGCTCGGTGATAGTGCTGATGTGACGGCGTAGTTGACGCACTGTGCTCGATGAGACCACAGCGGCAGGGATGGGACGGCGGGGCCAAGAGCGTGGCTTGTGAACTTGGGTTGATGGGATGGTTCATGCAGGCTTGAATAAAGGCACGGGTAGGCGAGATTAAAGGCGCGGGCCGAGGTAGGTAAAGAAAACATGCGTGCTGTGCCAGTGCACGGGGTGGTAGAAAAGACAATGACGAGACGGCGGGGCCAATGGTGTGGCGTATGGATTTGGGCTGATGAGACAACGACGAGACGCGACGAGATAACACAAGCATAGTGTATAGTGTCGTCACGTGGTTTGAGATGACGAGACGACTCAAGCATAGTGCATAGTGTTGGCACAAGGTTCAAGACGACGAGACGACTCAAGCATAGTGCATAGTGTCGTCAGGTCATTCGAGATAATTAATGTGACGAGATGACTCGTGCGGGGCCGAGCGATGTGCCAGCTTATGCGACGGAATAAATGACGGTCACTGGGTAGGTGAAGGTAAAAACGCGCTGGACGGCAATTTAGCGCGCGAGGATGGAGAAGGGAAAGAAATAGACCAGACCGGAAAATCCAGTTGGTGAGGTCCAGAACAAGAGAGGGATTTTTGAAAAGTTTTGAAAACTTCCGATTTAAGTTTCGATTTTTATTTAAAATTTTTAGGGTCGATTTTCAGGGCGTTACAAACCTACCCCCCTTAAAGGAATCTCGTCCTCGAGATTCAGGCTCGCCTTCAAAGAGATGAGGGTACTCCTTCCTCAGAGCATCTTCTCGTTCCCAAGTAGCTTCTGCCTCTGTGTGCCGACTCCACTGAACACGGTACAGACGAACTGTTGATCCTCTGGTCTGACGGGTGGTTACATCCAAAATCTTAATCGGCACTTCCCGATATCGAAGGTCATCTTGCAAGTCCAAGGTTTCTACAGAGACATGTTCTTCTGGTATTCTCAGACACTTCTTGAGCTGGGACACATGGAAAACATTGTGCACATCTGCCAACTCTGGTGGTAGCTCAATCCTGTATGCCACTGTACCGATCTTCTTTAACACTCGGTAAGGTCCGATGTAGCGTGGTGCTAACTTGCCACGGACTTGGAAACGACGCGTACCTCTAATTGGGGAAACTTTAAGGTACACATAGTCTCCAATTTGGAAACTTAAATCCCTTCGTCTTTTGTCTGAATAACTCTTCTGACGAGACTGTGCTTCCTTCAGCTTCTCTCTGATTTCTGCAACTTTTTCTTCTGCGTCCTTAACGATGGAGGGTCCTGTAAGGGAACGCTCTCCAACTTCTGACCACATCAGAGGTGTTCTGCATTTTCTGCAATATAACACTTCAAAAGGCGACATCTTGAGGCTAGCTTGATAACTGTTGTTGTATGAGAATTCAGCATAAGCTAGACTCTTCTCCCAGTCTTTGCCATAGGTCAGTGCACAGGCTCTCAACATGTCTTCAAAGATTTGGTTGATCCTTTCTGTCTGACCATCAGTCTGAGGGTGATAAGCAGTGCTGAAATCCAACTTAGTTCCCAAAGCAGAGTGTAAGCTTTTCCAAAACCTAGAGGTAAATTGGGTACCTCTATCAGAGACAATTCTGCTCGGTACTCCATGTAGCTTTATTATGTTGTCAATGTACAACTGAGCTAACTTGTCTCCTCCATAGTTGGTTCGTACAGGAATAAAGTGAGCGACCTTGGTGAGTCGGTCCACTATTACCCATACAGAGTTATATCCCTTCTTTGTTTTAGGAAAACCAACTATAAAATCCATGCCTACTTCGTCCCATTTCCACACAGGGATTGGTAAGGGCTGGAGCAATCCTGCAGGCTTCTGGTGTTCTGCTTTGACTCTCTGACAGACATCACATTCTGCAACAAACCTGGCTATATCTGCCTTCATTCCATTCCACCAGTACCTTTTCTTTAAATCAAGATACATCTTGGTAGATCCTGGGTGGATGGAATAAGCTGAGTTGTGGGCTTCATCCATGATTATCTCTCGGAACTTTCCTTCCTGTGGTACACAAATTTTGTCTTTATACCACAGAGTTCCTTTATCATCTACTCTGAAGTTTGGGGCTTTGTTTTCTCCAGTGTGGCTGCGGATCTTCATTAACTCTTGATCCTTGAGCTGGGCTTGTCTGATCTGTTCATCCAGTGTTGGTTGCACACTTAGATTATTCACACAAGCTCGAGGCACTATCTCCAGATTAAGCTTCTTTATCTCGGTCAACAGGTGATCATTGTGGGTCATGAGGTAGTTGCAGTAGGCTTTTCTGCTTAAGGCATCTGCTACAACATTTGCTTTTCCGGGATGGTAGTGGATTTCCAAATCATAATCTTTGATTAACTCTAACCATCTTCGTTGTCTCAGATTCAGGTCTGGCTGAGTAAAGATGTATTTCAAACTCTTATGATCCGTGTAGATCTCACACTTACTTCCAATTAAGTAGTGCCTCCAAATCTTGAGGGCATGCACTACTGCTGCTAACTCCAGATCATGAGTGGGATAATTCTGCTCATGAGTCTTCAATTGCCTTGATGCATAGGCAACAACTCTACCATCTTGCATTAAGACACATCCTAAGCCTTGTCTTGATGCATCACAGTAGGCAACAAAATCTCTGTGAATGTCAGGTAAGACTAACACTGGTGCTGTTGTCAGTCTTCTCTTCAACTCTTGAAAGCTTCTTTCACAAGACTGGGTCCATTCAAACTTCTTGTCTTTCCTGAGAAGTTCTGTCATGGGTCTGGCTATCTTGGAAAATCCTTCAATGAATCGGCGGTAATAACCCGCTAATCCAAGAAAGCTTCTGATCTCTGACACATTTGTCGGCTGAGGCCAATGGGTAACTGCTTCAACCTTCTCAGGGTCTACAGCAACTCCTTCTGCTGTCAGAATGTGGCCAAGGAAGGCAACTTTCTCAAGCCAAAATTCACACTTACTGAACTTGGCATACAACTTGTGGGCTCTGAGCTTTTCCAAAATTACTCTCAGATGTTGCTCGTGCTCTTCGGCACTCTTTGAATAGATCAGTATGTCGTCAATGAAGACAACGACAAACTTATCTAATTCTTCCATAAACACCTTGTTCATGAGATTCATGAAGTATGCCGGTGCATTGGTTAGTCCAAAAGACATAACTGTGAACTCATACTGACCATATCTGGATACAAAGGCTGTCTTTGGGATATCTGCTTCTCTGATCTTCAGCTGATAATACCCAGACCTTATGTCAATCTTGGAGAAGTACTTAGCACCTTTTAACTGATCAAACAGGTCATCAATCCTGGGCAGGGGGTACTTGTTCTTGATGGTCACTTCATTCAAGGATCTGTAGTCTACACACATCCTCATACTTCCATCCTTCTTCTTGACAAACAGAACTGGTGCTCCCCAGGGGGAAGAGCATAAGATGAGAGAAGAACCTAAGATCTTCTTCATGTTATCATTTAATTCTCTTTGTTATTATATTTTTCTTTTTATAAAAAGGGCGCAAGGCACAAGGGCCTCGCTGGCACACACAACAAGCAATTCACACAAACAAGCAGCACTCATGGATTCATTAAAACAGCAGGGGGCACAACACTAGCGAAGAGCTACTAGCGGTTACACTGCGACTACAAGGGACAAACTAGGATTTCGGGGTACAGACTTCCACAGACACTTCCTTGAACTCGGACCGGTAGCTTCATCCCATGATGATTGGATCTTCATCTCGGTAGACACTCAGGGGTCCTGGGCATCCATGAGGTTGGAGGCATCTTCCAGGCCTCTAACTGGGGAATCTTCATCCGAAGCGGTGGGGAGGCGATCTTCATTCTCCTTTGGAAAAGGCTGGGTCAAAGGGAGGGGCTCTTCTTCTTCTTCGACTTCTTCTTTACCCTCAGCTTCAGAAGGCGGTGGTGCAGGAAGATCTTCTGCGTACTTCCTCTTGATGTTGCTTCCCGCAGAGCAGATAGGAGTGCCATCCAAAGCGGAACGTTCTCCTACTCCGGGGATATGCAGAGTCCTGCAGTGGGCACGCCCAGTGAGATAGGCAGTGCCAACTAGCTTGTTGTAGCGGTCTTCTGCTGCCTTCAAGGCTTCTGCGGCAGTAACAGCACGGCTTTCTGCTTCTGCTTCACGAGCTTTGGCTTCAGCGAGCTGAACACATAGGGTCCTAACTCGTGTCTCAGCTTCTTCAGCTTGAGTGATGCACCTTCGCAGTCTGGCTGCGGTTCCGTCATACAGCTCATCCAAGGCGAGCAGATAACGGGTCATAGCAACCACTGTGGGATCTCTTTCAGCCATTCTCAGGCCTTCAATTGACCTCATCCTCGCAAGCCAAGTGGGGCGGTTTCTCTCCATGGGAGGGAAAAACCTCATTGGCGAGCGACCGATAGGCCTCTCATACATCTGGCACAAGTACCGAAGGGCCTTGCGTGCCACAGCTTGGTAGGTGTCTGCGAAGCGTGACCCAGTGGTAGTCACGTTCCAAGGCTTCATCTCAGGGTGGTCATCATTGGCTCCAATGTGAATGGTGACTTCACAGCGCTCAGTACCAAACTCTTCATATTCTCTTCCGACATACTCGGCAGGCTCCATAATGCCAAGTCTGACCATGGCATCACGTAGCACCTTTGGAAAGCCAGGGGTTTCCAAGCAGTAGTCGGTCACCCATCCATCTTCTTCCATCTGTAGAGGAGGGATTAAATAAGAGTTTTGTAAAAGAGGGGGAAAGAGCTAAGGAGTTTTTCCAAAATAGTTTTTGCAAATAATTTTCACGTCCAAGCCTAAGGTCACGTCCTACAGCCAAGCACGGCTCTGATACCACCTGAAGCACCCCGGTTATCCCAGGAGCTAGAACACTTTATTATACCAGTCCCTGGATCAGTCGCTGGTACAATCAAGTCTTACAACAGGTGATATTACAAGTCGCGACCTGGCTAGGGTCGATCGATAAGCAACAAGAATATTAAAAGATGACAAACAACCAGTACAAGCCAGACCCCGATGATAACATCTAGGTCCTCAACCAGCGGAAGCATCTAAGCGGTAGACTAATGCCACAGGCAGCTCGGGTGCGGACGAGACCAAGCTTAATCGTCTTCCTCACCGTCGGCGTCGACGAAGTCTGGATCTTCCTCTGTAATCAGCAAGCAAGAATGAGTACAGAAGTACTCAGCAAGTCGCAACCCTTACCCTACCATCAATGGATAAATGTATGCATTTGGCGGTAGCAAGGTAAAGGCCATCAGGTTTAACTTTGCAATAAAGCAAGTTTTACACATGCAGGGGTTCAGTTTAAAGCAGTTTTTGCAAAAGCATCAAATTAAGATATTAAGGGGTTGGTCAAGTTTTACGTTGCCGGACACCCCGTCCACGACAACCTTCGGCGGAAGGCCGGACCTATTCTCAAAAACAACTCACGCATCAAGGAGATAAGCACCCATCCCATGCTAGTTCTTGGAGCGAACCAAAGCCATGTCCGTGACCGTGGACTCGGCTATTCGAATAGATTTTAACACTCTGCAGAGGTTGTACGCTGTACCCACAATCTGAGTGCATCACGAGCCACTGCGCGGGTGGTGTGAAGACTCACAAAGCCATTACCCATCACAGCATCGTCCCGACTAATCGCCATGGGAGTTGTCCAGGGGTCTAGCCTCTGATCTAGGCCTCGACCGGGTCGCACACGTCTGCAGCACGTCCACCTGCTCCATGGGCTCCCATTGCATCTCCAGCCTCCAGGCGATTAACAGACTAGCTGGCGGGGTTTAGACTAAGCCGTGCCGCATACACGGTAGTGTGGTCGTACTGAATAAACGGCTAGGTAGGATGTCACAAGCAACTCGGTCCTTATACGAGCCAAGGCAATCATCTCCACATATATGAACCCACCACAGAGGCGGCATTCATCTCCCATATCACTTGTCATAAGCACACCACAGAGGCGACGCTTAATCTTCCATAAATATCATCAGGATCACCTCAGCTCTAACCCAAGTTCATTCATTCATCTTTCTTAAGTTATCACCCAACCTTACTACTACCACACAACACCAATCACGGTTTTCACATTTGCAAAAGCTAAGTATAAGTAGAGCACTTAGTGATACACAGTCCTAAGCATTTCTATAACAAGGAAATCATCCATGCGTAAATAATGTCATACATGGATATCCTAGGTTTAACAGGGAATAATTTAGGACAGGTAATATAAGGCTCAGTGGTCTTGGTCATACTACACAAAGGTTTTGCAAACATCAGGGCAATCATTTCATGCAATAAAACGGCTGCTACGGGTTGTGTTTATAAAACATAGGAGCAGTATGATCAAAGGGAAAACGGATTGTGACTTGCCTTCGTTGACGTCCTCGGGAAGCTCCTGCTCGAAGTCTTCGGCTCCTGGTTCCTGCTCCTCCTCCTCCGCGTACTCGTGCTCGTACACTCCGTCAGCTACGGTACGCGAAACCGGCACACAAACAAACAAGCAAACAAACACAAATAAATACAAAAGAAATAGAAGAGGAGCTCTACAAAAGATGAAACTGGTAGAAATGGATAGAGCTTGATTTTAGATGAATTTAGGAGGAAGAATGGAGTCAATCGGAGCTCGGATGATGGAAATATGAATTATTCAGTGGAGGTTGCCGGAATAATTTCGAAAATGAATTTGGAAACGGGAAATCAGCACATGGTGCTGGGCTGCTGCTGGTGTGGTTGGTTTTCAAGGGGCCAGATGCTCAAGTGTGAGCCGTGGCTAGTGGAGATTGATAGGGTGGCTCTCGGCCGGTGACAGAGCAAGGAAGGAATAAGGGAGAGGCTCACCTGCAGTTGGCTGGACAACACGGTGGTGGAAGAGGCCGGGGGAAAGGCTTTTTATAGGAGCGCGGCGAGGCAAGAATTCGCCGGCAAGGATTGGATGGCGGGGCCGATGGCTTCGCGTGCAGCCTTGAAACGATGGGACGCGAGCGCTCAGTCAGCTTGGCCACTAGTCGCGTGGATGCGCAGGGGCGGTGCGTCGCGACGCGGCGTGCGCGGCGCAGTCGATGGGACAAGGCAAGCAGGCGGAGTAAAGGCTGGGCATTGAGGCGGAGGAGGTGGTAGACAGCCCGATGCGTGCGTGCTTGCAAGTGGGCATGGCACGGCATGGCGCGCGGGTTACGGTGACAAGACCGCTCAGAAATGGTGTTGGCGTGTGGTTTTGGTTTGACGAGACGATTCGACGCGACGAGACGACTCAGAGATGGAGTATGGTTTTGGGTAACTTCGGCGTGTGGTTTTGGAGCGATGGGACGCGAGCTCGCATGCAAGTTGGCCACTAGCTTGGATGCTCATGCATGGTGTAGCTGAGGTGACCACTGCGTGCAGAGAAATGAAGAGAGGTAGGGGACGGCTCGGTTGTGGCATTGACGCGATGGCGCAGTTGACGTGCTGTAGGTGAGGCAGATGACTTCAAGAGGTGGGGCAATGCGGAGGCAGAGCACGAGCTGAGCTCGGTGATAGTGCTGATGTGACGGCGTAGTTGACGCACTGTGCTCGATGAGACCACAGCGGCAGGGATGGGACGGCGGGGCCAAGAGCGTGGCTTGTGAACTTGGGTTGATGGGATGGTTCATGCAGGCTTGAATAAAGGCACGGGTAGGCGAGATTAAAGGCGCGGGCCGAGGTAGGTAAAGAAAACATGCGTGCTGTGCCAGTGCACGGGGTGGTAGAAAAGACAATGACGAGACGGCGGGGCCAATGGTGTGGCGTATGGATTTGGGCTGATGAGACAACGACGAGACGCGACGAGATAACACAAGCATAGTGTATAGTGTCGTCACGTGGTTTGAGATGACGAGACGACTCAAGCATAGTGCATAGTGTTGGCACAAGGTTCAAGACGACGAGACGACTCAAGCATAGTGCATAGTGTCGTCAGGTCATTCGAGATAATTAATGTGACGAGATGACTCGTGCGGGGCCGAGCGATGTGCCAGCTTATGCGACGGAATAAATGACGGTCACTGGGTAGGTGAAGGTAAAAACGCGCTGGACGGCAATTTAGCGCGCGAGGATGGAGAAGGGAAAGAAATAGACCAGACCGGAAAATCCAGTTGGTGAGGTCCAGAACAAGAGAGGGATTTTTGAAAAGTTTTGAAAACTTCCGATTTAAGTTTCGATTTTTATTTAAAATTTTTAGGGTCGATTTTCAGGGCGTTACAGATCGGCACTCATAGACGCATCAGTTTGGCTCTGCAAGTTCAAGCAGGATCGTTAGTTATATTATTCGCACGTACGAGCAACTTGTAAGCGATACGAAAAAATGCTAAATACCTTTTGTTTGAACCAAGAAATGAAATCAGGCATTTCATTTTCCGCACCCTTTGAAATAAGGATATCAACTTCCTGTGCGGTTGGTTCTCTTGATCCACGCCAGAATTCATGAATAAACTCCCTGTACCAACAAGGAACAAGTTGGTTGGACGCGGAATATTCAATACTAGGAAAAAAAAATTGGACAGTAACTGACTGCATGTACGGCAACACTTCGGAAAGGTTGGTCAACACATATAGCATGATAGTGCGCCACTCTTCATGTTTCAAGGTCTTGTTGGTCCCTTCACTTGCAGTTCCGTGTTACCCTAGGAAAAGGCTGAGCTTCGATTCGTTTTCGCCAGCATTGTAACGAGGAGCTGGATAATGCACGCTCGGAAGGTTGTCTGAATAGTATTTTGATGTGAAGTTTGACACCTCCTCCAGAACGTAAGCCTCTGCAATGGAAGCTTCAATTTTGCATTTATTCTTGCATTTCGTTCGAAGAACCTTTTGACACCTCTCAATTGAATAGCACCAACGGTTCTGCGCAGGCCCCCCCCATTCGTGCCTCATACGGGACGTGCAAAATCATATGAAACATCGGAGTGAACATGCCGGGTGGAAATATCTTCTCCAACTTACAGAGCAACACAGGCGCCATTTTTTCCATGTCTGCGATCACGGTCTTAGATACCTCCTTGGCACAAAGCTGACGGAAGAAATAGCTCAACTCTGCCAGCACTAGCCACACATGATCAGGGAGATAGCCTCGAACCATCACCGGAAGAAGCCGCTCAAGCCACATGTGGTAGTCATGATTCTTTGCCCCGTTGATTCGCATAGTTGTTAAGTTCACCCCTCTACTCAGATTCGCTGCAAACCCATCAGGGAACATTAACGTTTTGAACCATTCTAGTACTTCCCTCCTTTGAGGCCTCGTAAGGACGAAATCGGCCGGAGGCTTCCTCCATGACTTGCCGGATTTAGGAGGCGCCATGTCTAGCTTAGGTCTATCGCATAACACTGCTTGATCGACTCTTGCCTTCACGTTGTCCCTTGTCTTATCAGGAATGTCCATGATTGTTCCGAAAAGTAGAACGCCAATGCCATGTTCAGTGTGCATTAGGTCAATGTTATGTGGAAGAAGAAGGTCTTCCATATAGGAAAGCCTCCACAAGCCGCAGATCTGAGTGAAGGTATGTAGCTCACCATATCCCACAAAACCACCTTCTTGTTCATCAACCACGAGAGCATCTAACTGAGCACGCACCTCGGCACCAGTCATGAACGGCCGTGCCTGGTGGTGCACTGCGACACCTTTCGTGAAATTCTTTTTGTCTCTTCTGAATGGATGGTCAGGAGGGAGGAATTGTCGGTGTTGGCCGAACGAAGAAAACTTGCCACCCTTCTTCAACCAAATGAACCTCACAATTGTCTTGTATACTGGGCATGGGAACTTGGAGTGAACACCATGGCCGCAGAATGTCCCATACGCCGGCAGGTCATGCAGAGAGTGGTGGTAATTAACATACATTCTGAAGTTTTCCTTTTTAGATTTATCGTATGTCCATACCCCTTCCTCCCAAGCACGGACCAAATCATCGATCAGAGGCTCCATGTACACAGACATATTATTCCCTGGGTTTTCAGGAATTATCAGCGACAAGAATACGTTCTATCGTTGAAAGAGGACGCCGGGGGGGAGATTCAGGGGTATAACGAAAACGGGCCAACAACTGTACGGGGCAGCTCCCATTCCATAAGGATTGAACCCATCTGTTGCCAACGCCACACGTACATTACGAGCCTCCAGAGCTTTTATGTCGTGAATCTCATCAAAATGTTTCCAGGCTTCACCATCAGATGGATGTACAAGCTTATCGGGATTGTATCGGACTCCATCTTTGTGCCATGTCATCTGTTTCGCGGATTTCTCGGTCATGTAAAGGCGTTGGATCCTCGGTATGAACGGAGGGTACCGTAGGATTTTCGCGGGGACCGCGAGCTGCCTCTTTTGGCCATCAGCAGCGTCTACCTCCATGAACCTAGAGGATCCACACTTTGGACAGTATTTTGCTTCCGCGCGTTCTTTCCTAAATAAGATGCATCCCTTCGGACATGCATGTATCTGCTCATATGGCATCTTAAGTGCACGAAGGAGTTTCTGTGCCTCATATATGTTCTTTGGCATAATGTGACCTTCCGGAAGCAAGGTGCCAATAACTGTCAACATAACATCGAAGGCGTTTCGACTCAAGCTGAACTGGGACTTCACGGCCATTAGGCGTGCAATGGCATCCAGCTGAGAAACCTTGGAATGCATGTGAAGAGGTCGCTGTGAAGAAGACAACATGTCGTTGTTGGCGTTTCTTACGTACAGAGATTAAATTCAGCTCCGCAAGCGCACGGAATACCGTTGTAGCATTTCACCCAGGAATATTCAAAGGGTATCGTATTTATATTTTCCACAGGGAAGCAAGGCTAAGAATATCATGAATCAACAAGGAAACATCTATTATTTATAACTTGCAGACTAGACCAAAGCAGTGATAAGGTATGTGATAAGTGTGGCACTCAGGAGAACATCCATCGATATAGATAACAAGGAGTTAGCATTTAGTCTGGGAGAACAACGAGAAGAAGGGTATCAGTCAGATCTACGAGCCAACCCGAACGTGGTGGATTGCATAGGATAGATAGGGCTGTCACCACCTACTACCTACCGCACATCCCGTGAGGTTGGGTGCAGATAAAGGATGCCTAGGGGTTAGCATTTAGTATTTCCTGATAGTCTACAACTACTTACTTAAGCTTTCATTACAGATACATTCAAGTGCATCGGGGCACGGATGTGCCAAAGTAATAAACTTGTTCTGTTGCTCGAACTACCACCGGGCATAATCTCAAAAGAACAGAGGCACAGAAGTGGCCCACCCAACCAACAGAAAAAAGATTAATACTCTGGGGAACCACCCGCTATAATTAAGACCCTGCTAGGTCCAACCCGGACGTGGTGGATTACAGAGACCGGTGACAAGCACTCGCGGCTACCATCCTCCGTGGGGTTGGGTGCAAACTCACGTCTAGAATAATTCCTTGAACCACACAAGCAACTATCCTAAATGATTTACCCTAAGCTTTTGGGGCAAACCACCCATGCATGATAAATCCAAACAAACCGCGCGAGGTCGTAACAATAAGGCGATTATATTGTCCCTACTGCCTAGCTCGACAATTCATTCAAACCTATCGTACACAGACGTGAATCCAACACAAGAATTTCTCTATAATAATTACTTAAATAAATAAATATAAACTAAAAAGAAAACTAAATTAAATAAATAAGAAAATAAATAAGAAAATAATTATATTAAAGAAAGTATAAAAGAAAAGATACACGAGAACTTTACCCAAACTCCGAAGAGAACTCCGGAGCTCCGAGCGAAGCTCTCACTTCTACTCTAACTCCCATGACTAAAATACTAATCCTATTCTAAACTACACAAGTGGAATGATCTTCCATGAGAAAGAGCGTGACCCTACTTGGGGTCTTCTCTTCTCAAGTGTTTGGTGCAGGTTGGAGTGAGGGGAGGGGTCCTCTATTTATAGTGGAGTTGCCTTGGGAGAGTGGAGAAGGTCTTGGAGCATTTCATGGAATATTCCTTCTTGCCGACGTCCCCTTGGCTTGGCCGGTGCGTCAAGTGGCTTGTGACCGCCTCTGGAACCGACTGGAGGAAGATTGAGACGGTTGGAGTTTGGCTCGGGCCGGCCGGCCAGGTGTTTGGGCCGGCCGGCCAGCTTTTTCCTGGATTTTCTGCAATCTTCCGCGAGGCATAACTCCTACTCCCGAACTCCGAATTGGGTGATCCAAAAGCCCATTTCGACTATCTTGACGAGGCCTTTGACATGGAGGGACCATATTTCTCATTTGAATAATTATTTCTTGATGTCCAAGTCATTCTTTATTTCTTGCGTCGAATGTCGTCGAGATGTCGGAGCATAGTCTTGCTTTAACATGTGCGTTTGGATATTTGCTATTTCTCCATGATTGTAAGCACAATTACACCAATATTCCTATGTACCTTGCAAAACAAGATCTCATCCAAAACTTGTGGAACTTTATTAGTTTAATGCAAGAAAAATTGGTGTATATCTTTTATTCGCCGATAAGTTGATGGTCATTTTATGATTTAATGACCGTCAACAGTCGTAATACGCCTTTGCGGTCTCCTCTGGCTCCTCCTCTCTACGTTCTTCATCCACATTGAAATGTGCTTCATGGTAGTCATGTAACATGTCTTCTACCCCACCATCAGCATCATAATCATCGACGCGTTGTCTCACGACGTCGTCTCTCACACGTTCGGCTTCACCATGGTACAACCACCGAGTATAGCCTGGCGTAAATCCATTCAGACAGATGTTTAGCCATGACATCCTTTGGTTTTCGCCGCGTGTTGTTACAACGGCTGCAGGGACACCAAGTGGCACTCGCTCCTTTAGCCTTGGCAAATGCTAGTTCCATGAAAGCTTCTGACTTCTCAATCCATTCGTCGGTAAACTCAGTCCGACTTAAGTGGCCCGTGTACATCCACTCACGGTCTTCCATCCTCTAACAGATATATATCAACAAGTAATATAAAATTAATTCATTTGCATCGATCTACACTATGTTCCAACTGTTTAATAGGTGAAGATAGGTCCTAATCCCACCCGAGGATGCGCAGATGGGGTTAGTTTCCATGGTTTACTCCGCGCCCGAGACAGAATTTCGACAGCACCTCCCCGCTGTTCTCCAAATACACGTCCTCGCAGGGAGATTGTGTATCCGGAGAACAACAGGGAGGTGCTGCGGAAATTCTGTCTCGGACCGAAGTAAACCATGGAAACTAACCCCATCTACGCATCCTCTGGCTGTCCAAAAAACGTGGACAATTCAAAACAGATACGGTCATAGATATGCAAAGATCTACATATCTCCAACTGTATCTCTTTCGAACGGGAGACGTCAAACTAGGTTACGCGTGACCTACATACATGAATGGAAAAAGGGGTTGGTTATGCCTCACCTTGCTGTGCTGCAAAGTGACCGATGGAGGACGGTGTGCACAAGCCTTTCCTGCAAAGAACGGAACGTTTGTAAAAGTACATTAGCCTTCGTCCTGTTGGAGTACTCCAATTTCTTGCAGAAAGTTTGTAAAAGTTGCATAGGCAGAAATTTTTCTGCTCCAAAAAGATGAACAAGCAGGCCTATTTTAGTTTCATGATAATTTTGACATTTCTATCAAACAATAGATTAGCCACAACTGCTGGCTCTATGTTTTGTGCATGAGAAGCACATATAGCAGTGATGAGCCTCTACTGATGTATGGGCAGGCTAATGGTGCGAAATGGCTCATCCTTCTGTCATTCTTGCTGCTGCAAGTTATGATCACACAATCAGATTTTGGGAAGCCATGATTAGGTGCTGTTGTCACGTTATTCAATATCCAGACTCTGTAAGTGTTGCCCTCGCAAGCATTAAAAAAAAGAAAAGAAAAGAAAAGAAAAAAAAAGAAAGAAAGAAAGAAAGAAAGGAAGAGAAGAGACTCTGTAAGTGTTGACTCTTGACGGGTTCCTAGTGGTCTGTTCGGTTGGCTTGCAAATTTAATTGCATGGCCCTGTCTTCACCTTTACATAGTTTATCTTACTAACATAAAAGACACTGTCATTTATCGACTTGTTGCCTTCTACTGGAGCCTGGAGGACAGCACGGCAATAGAACCTTGGTTTATTATAGTTTTCTCAAAGCACATGTCTCCTTTATTATTCTCCTTTATTTTGAAGTTGCAGACTTACATCAAGTTTACACAGGTCTTCATCCTACCTGTTCTTAAGTAGATTTATATTTCTGCATTTGCAGTTGATGGATTCTCTTGTGCAGGTCATTACCTGCTTTGAACCTCTCCACAAATTGCAAGCTCATGATGGCTACATTCTGAAGTGCCTGCTTTCACCAAAATTTTGCGACTCTAACAGGTATCATAGGGGTCTAAAGGACTTTGTATTCTTATTTTGAGCACTGCATCCTAGCGATTGCATAGTGCACATATAACAGTGTCAGTTAGTGGTCAAAACAGGAGTTATTTTAGTTTAAACCGAAGCTGAGATGTGCACTATGCAATCGCTGCCAACAAGCTGAGATTGACATGGAAATCTATACAGATTTTGTGGGAACAAACAAGAGCTAGCAGGCAACAACACACTTGCATTTAAAGACTATATGGAGAGACACATCAAGCATTATTTTCAGAAGTAATCCTAAAAGCTGATTGAGCAGCATCTGCATTTGCAATCAAATTAAGAACAGTCCTAACAGTGTCGGAAAAGAAGAAAAGGAATACAACAAACCTTGCTTGCGGAGGTGACGAACTGCAGATCCTGCTGGAGGCGTCGGGCGGCAGGTCTGGCTCGGCATTGGGGGGCGGCGACCTGGGCGGCACTGGAGGCAGAGACGCGGTGGGGAGCGGCGACCTGGGCGGGTGGTGCAGATGGCGACGAGCGGAGGGAGCGGAGCACCCGGGCGGCGACGAGGAAGGGAGCGGGGCACCCGGGCGGACCCTGCGGCAAGTCGGAGCGTCGGCGTCAACCCTATCGCTCGCGGATCCGGTCGTGCGCCAGAACGACGAGTGGAGAAGAAGAATGAGGGCGCGACGGTGGAGGGCGGTGCGGTGGAGGGCGACGGCGCGCGGCGCAGTGGAGGGCGGCGCGGTGGGCGGGACCGGTGGGCGGGCGCGGCGCGGTGGGCGTGCGCGGTGGGCGGGTGAGGCGCGGTGGGAGGGCAGCGGCGCGGTGGGAGGGCGGCAGCGTCAGAAGAATGAGGAGAGGAGAAGAAAAGAGGACGCACGCGGCTAAGTGTAGATTCAACAGGTTTGCCGAGTGCCCGCGATCCCGCGCTCGGCAAACTCAAATCTTTGCCATGTGCCCTCCACGTGGCACACGGCAAAGATTTGATTTTCTTTTTTTTTTTTGACAACACATAGTTTCGTCGACAATACGATTTCAAACAAAAAATTTATCAACATGAAAGTTTCATAACTTTTTGAGATCTACAACTTTTATTTTCATAATTTTGCCATCCGAAATTGTGAGATTGTTTAAAAAATTCAAATTTCAAAAATTGAGAAATTCAAACGTACTTTACGTCAAATTTCAAAAATCGACAAATTGATGTCAAATAAAAAATTTGTCAACATGACGGTTTCATAACTTCTCGAGATCTACAACTTTTATTTTTAGTATTTCTCCATCCGAAATTGTTTCCAAAATTCAAATTTTCAAATTTGAGAAATTCAAACAATTTTTCCGTTGACAATTTGAATTTAAATAAAAAAGTGTTCAACAGCAAAGATGTGTAACTTATGCAGATCTACAACTTTTATTTTGATCTTTTTTTTCAAGAATAATTATAGTCGCGTTGTCCACATATTCCAAATATCCTTCTTCGAGTTTCCAAAAACTATCCGGGGGCTCTAGGATTTTTGAACAAATTTACTAGCGCTTTGTTGAATGAAAAAAATACCAAAATAAGAAGTGTAAATGTTGTCAAAATATACAACTTTGCAGTTCAAAACTTTTTTATTTGAATTAATTTAGAGGCCCAAAAAATTCATTGAATTTATCTTTGCCGAGTGTAATGGGGCAAACACTCGGCAAAGAGGCCATTTTGCCGCTGGCCCGGGGCACACGGCAAAGAGGTTTCTTTGCCGAGTGCCTCGCTTGCGCACTCGTCAAAAATTAAAAATTTTGCCGTGTGTTCCTTTTTGCCGAGTACCCGGGCCCACCTCGTTCAACGGCCGTCAACAAAATTCTAACGGGCGTCAAAGTTTGCCGAGTGTAGTGTGTTGGCCACCTGGCACACGGCAAAGTGTGATATTTGCCATGTGCCGGCCACCTGACACTCGGCAAACTACTGTATGCCAGGTGCCTATTGTTTGCCGAGTGCGGCACTCGGCAAATAGCCTTTTTGCCATGTGCCCGAGATAAAGCTCTCGGCAAACGCTGTGGCACACGGCAAATGGGGGGTTTCCCGTAGTGGATGGTGGGTCGAGGTTGCGCAGCCGGCGGCGGTGATGGTGGGTCGAGCTTGCGCATCGAGACATGGGCATCGCTGGGAAGGGGCCGAGCCGTGTGCTTGCCTAGGAGCCAAGGGCGTGCAGGAGCTGAGTCGCTCGCTTCTCCCGTTGGATCGCTGGAGGTGTCCACGCGGCACAAATCCAGACAGAGGCCCCACAACGCCTGTTTACGGACGGTGCGCAGAGAATTTTTTCCTGTATTTGACACAGATTGGTCCTTCGCATCTGATAGATTTGTTCTTATGGGAAGTAAACGTCGCCGTCAATTTTCATATCCTCGGGAATTTGTATTCCGTAATGATCCACAATGACTTATATATTCATATGGAAAATATTTTTTTTAAGATTGCGGGGATGATATGATGGAAATATAGTCATTAATATAATAACCCACTGTATATTCATGCTAGAAAGGGAGTCATTTCAAAACCCTGCTTACTCAACAGCGCATTTCTTTCTGTAAAGCTAAATAAGTATTGTTCCAAGCTAGCATACAGCATTTATGTAATCCCAGTTGTGCAGCCTAGAACTTTCAGAATATGTTGTTTCAGCGAGAAACAACACTGGTCCAAATTCGCACGAGAAACTCGGCATATGGGAAAAAGCAGAACACAGCGCAGCATGAGAAACACGAGAGTTCCGATTTGCTGCCTACTAGTCAAGCAGGGCCCAGCCCCAATGAAAACGCAGGGAGTTGAGCAACGTGGAAAATGCCGTGCTTAATTGATTTCTCACACTGCTCATAACACGGCACCGACTGCTGGGACGGGGATTAGGGATCGTCATCCTTGTGGAAACCAGGGCAAGCAAACAACGAAGTCTGCGTCATGGCTGAGCAGCGGTAAACGGTGAGTGGACCTGGCAAAATCATGACGGTATTTGGACAATCTTCAATCAGTATCTGCACACATGCAAGTTACCAGGACAGCACAAAACAGGAAAGCGGCAAATTCATAATTTGTCATGCACGTGGACCACGCAATCCCCGTTTACCTTATTAAGAATCAGGTGGGGCTATATTAGTCGACGTACCTTCTCGATACTGACCTTTTTAGAAATGCATCTTCTAGATACTGATAGAGAGATGCAACCTGTGTATATATTATTTTATACGAAGTCATGAGCTCTATAAAAAGATACCGCGGAGAAGCGGTGTCATGCAAGTGCAGCCAGTTAGCAGCTTATTGCAGGATACGTACACTAGCTACTCAAACATATTGTGCTTGATATGGCTCCAAGCAAGGCAGCTGCTGCACCTCTAAACCACGAGATCAGCGCCTGCCCGCCGGTGGTATCCGACGCCATCGACGGCGCCTTTGAGCCCTGCGTGTGGGGCGAATTCTTTATCTCCTACACCCCTCCCCTTTTGCAGGTTTATATACATGCACATATATACAAAGATACATACAAGCACATTTTCTTGCGCCTGTAATAACTGTAATATTAAGTTGACGACATGTAGCTTTTATCCTTGATTTATAATTTCGTGTGCAATTAATACAGGAGTCGGAAGAGCAGATGAGAGATAGGGCTGATCAACTCAAGGGAGAAGTTCGTCGAATGTTTGAGGCCGGCAAGGCCATGAACATGGCCGACATGCTGATCCTCGTGGACACGCTTGAGCGTCTCGGCATAGACAACCACTTCCATGAGGAGATTGATACGGTGCTGCAACGTATCCATAGTGAGGAGCTGGAATTTGGCAGCTACAACGATCTCCATATTTTCGCGCTCCGATTCCGTGTACTACGGCAACATGGCTTCTGCATATCTCCTGATACGTTCCCGCAAAAAACTGAAATATTTGTCTTGATATATTGTAGTTTCCCCCAAGATACTCAGAACTTTTTCGCATGTGTGATTTGTCCCTTTTTTTTTTTTTTTGCGGTGGAGCATGTGTGATTTGTCATACTCTATTAATGTAATAGGTCGCTCTCAGATCCTGTTTCTTTAGGCCGTAGCATGGCTTAGAGAAATATCAGAGGCTGAATAAAATTGAGGGCTCTCTTACAGTTCTGTTCATCATATATGGACAAGCCATGTTTTGTGTCGTGTGAAGAATACTATTTCTTCATGCACACCTGTTTTCACTATTTGTAGATATAGTGCGCATAAGTAAAGGAGATGGCTACAAATGTATTTCTGTTTTCACAAATAAGATTTTGTATGGAGGGTAGGATATTTGCTGATGTGGATGTGGGCTTTCCACACGACTTTAATGATTAGTGTCATGTCGAAGGTGTAGGCGAGTAGAACAACTTAATTTAATACACAACTGCGCCTACATTTCCAGTTATATCATTCATGGAGCACATATCATCATTAACGCTATATCTACAGATGTAGTTGACAAGTTCAAAGATGACACCGGGAGTTTCAGTCCCAGCCTAAGCAGTGACCCAAGGGGCTTGCTGGAATTGTATAACGCGGCTCACATGGCAACCCCCGGGGAGCTGGCCCTTGATGAAGCCATCTCCTTCTCCAGGCACCACCTTGAGTCCATGATGAGAGGCAACATGCTCCCGTTTCCAATGAACGATCAGGTTTCCCGTGCCCTCGACATCCCTCTCCCACGGCTCCCGAAGCGGCTAGAGACGATGCACTACATAATTGAGTATGAGAAAGAAGAGGGGTGCAAGAGCATGATCTTGGAGCTCGCGAGGCTTGACTTCAACCTTGTCAGGTCACTTCACGTTAGAGAGCTCAAAGACCTCTCCTTGTAAGTTGACCCTTTTTTTTCCATGTTTTAATTTGTTTTGCAAGACCGATCTAGCTAGTCGCTAAGCTTTGATTCAATGTGTAGGTGGTGGAAGGATCTTTACGGTAGTGTGAAGCTAAAATACGCCCGAGACCGATTAGTTGAGAACTACTTTTGGACCTGTGGAGTGTTCCATGAAGAAGAGTACTCGCGCGCTCGGATGTTGTTTGCGAAGACTTTTGGATTGTTATCCTTGATGGATGACACTTACGATGTTCATGCTACTCTGGATGAATGCCATAAACTCAATGAAGCTATACAGAGGTTGGATAACTTATGTAGACAAACACACACACCGTTTCATACTATATTCTAACTATTTTAGCAATATAGTAATGTTGGAGGTTGATTTAGCTCAATTCAGTAGTTCTTGTTATCTGCAGATGGGATGAAAGAGCGGTGTCTGTTCTCCCAGCATATATGAGCCTGTTTTACATCAATCTTCTGAAGAACTTTCAAGGGTTCAAGGATACATTGGAACCTGATGAGAAGTACCGTGTGTCCTATGCAACGAAAGCAGTAAGATTATATTAATTATATGCAAACAAAACTGTACTATCGTACATATGCTTGCAGTCAAATTCAACGCGGCCAAAAAATTTACGATGTGTATATGTATGTCATTCAACGTGCAGTTCCAATCTTCTTCAAAATACTATCTCGACGAGGCCAAATGGTCCAGCGAGAAGTATGCGCCGAGCTTCGACGAGCACATGGAAGTGTCGGTCATGTCGTCTGGCTTTCCAACGCTTGCCGTCGTTCTGCTCATGGGCGCCGGAGACTTGGCGACTAAGGAGGCATTCGAGTGGGCGAGTACCGTCCCTGACGTGGTCGTCGCCAGCGGAGAGGTCGCTCGATTCCTCAACGACATCGCTGCATACAAGGTATGCATCGTACAAATACTAGAGATACATACATCTAATTAAAGATCGGTAAATTGTACACTCACATCTCATGCGCGCACGTGGAAGAGCAGAAGGGGAAGAACAAGAAGGATGTGGCAAGCACCGTTGAATGCTACGCGAAGGAGCACGCCATGGCCGGGGAGGATGCCGTGGCGGCAGTGGCAGCGATGGCAGAACACGCGTGGAGGAGGATCAACCGAGCATGCATGGAGATGGACCGCACACTGTTACCAGCGGCGCAGCTGGTTGTGAACCTGACGAAGACGCTGGAGGTTATATACCTTGGGGGCAGAGACGCGTACACCTTCGCTGGTGACCTCAGGGATCTGGTCATCTCCCTTTTTATAAAGCCTGTACCGATATAAATTTCTAATTTCTTCCATGTAAAATAAACTATAGAAGCTTGGCTAAGCTATCACAGGGATGGTCTGGGCACCTCCTAGTCTCAATGTTTGGGCACATTTTGGCTTGGTTGCCACTAAATTATGAATTGGCAGTTTGGCGCAAGTGCCACTTGTTTGCAGGCTTTGAATGGAGGGCTAACATTAAGGGGACACAAGTCACACAAACCACCCCCCCCCCCCCCCCCCCCCCCCCCCCCCCCTCTTCTCCTCCCTTTGCCTTTTCCTGTGGTTGTTGCCACCCGCAGGCACCCTGGAGGTCCACCAACATCGGCTAGATTTGGCGCCGGACAACCGCATTATTTGAACATATATTTATGGAAATTAATTGGTATTTTTGTTTTTTCTGAAACACGGTAAAGATATAGACACACACCATTACGAACGCATGCACACAAACCACACTAATATGAATGCACGCACGCGAACTACCCCACCTCTATAAATTTATCCGAAAAGACTAGCGTTATTGACGGGCATGGGATTGCCACTGAACAAATAATTAACCATAAATGCAAGACTTAAATCGGAGTAGACAAGTTTAAGATGGTGAGTGTTCATCTTTGTAACCTATTGCGGACCGTCAACTTTTATGAAATTACTATTGCATATAGTTCTTTGTCCAAAACCATCTGCTTTAGTTCACCATTTGCAAAATTACCCTGTGTCATCTGTTCCTTTCTCAATTTGTCCCTGCTCAAGAAAACTTGCAGACAATTAGTTGTAGACCCTTTTGGATTGATTTCATTGCAGGAGCTCTTTAATACGTGCGAGGGCATCACTGTATATCTTTTCAAGTAGTGTTAACCACCTTGAAACCTCATCATCGTAACCGATTTAAAAGCTACCTCGCAATGTTGCGGGTAACTCTTCTAGTTTGTTATGAAATCCCTCTACTAATTAATTCTCTCTTATACTCTATGATATTTAAGAAGAGCTATGTGGCTAAATATTTATCTTAAATGTTACATCAACTATTTATAATGGGAAAACAATGATCAAAGGAGTAGTCGTCAGCATTTGCACCAATGATAACTCATATAATGGGCATATCAATACACAAAGGTGAAAATAGATGTTATAATTAACAAGATGAAGTTGTATGACAATTATAATTTGAACAACAATGTAGGAGTTTCTACCACCCTGAGCTGTCCTGACACTCGGACAGTATAGGACATGGCTTAAGTCTTCAACCCAATTGCAGGAAGTAATTTCCTAGTAACCAATGTAAATAATTTTAGTATCATGAAACTGGAATTACCCACGGACTGACCCAAAAGAAGAGGTAAGTTAAATTTCCTTTGCTTTCATGATCATTTATATGCAGCCATCCTTCTGCATAAACATTTTTGGGTCTACGTTGATTTCAGTTCAGCCAACAGCACGCCGCCCATACCCTTAAGGGCGGCAAAGGCATAGTAGTGGCCAACAACAGAAAGCATCTTTTTATAGTATATCGATCAAATCGGGCCTCATTTCAAACAACTACCTACAACCATTAGCTCAAGTGCGCATGCCCTTGTGTGCACTAAGGGACCTAGACAAAAACCAAAATGAAGCAGAGGAAAGATATATACAAGAGATCGAAGGAGGGCAAGGAAGAGAATCACAATAAGAAACATGGGCTACCTAGCAGCCCAAATCCCTTTCGTTGAGCCATTGCTCATCCTCACCACCCTTTGTCTCTGACACCGGGGCGCCGTGCCGGCACCACCGATTGTGATATCCGCCTTGACTATGTGATGATCCGATGTCCCTTTGGATGAGACGACGGCGTAGGAGCCCTGGGCGAACTTGTAGGGTGAGCTTGGCGACGCCAGAATGTAATCCACCCGTGTGCCATACCTGCACGTCCCTTGCACATCTGCAAGCGCATGCATGCTCAGTAAAATCAGCAACGTAACCTGATGACCTTCTCGATCGGAAATAAATCAATGTTACTGGCATTGTGTTCGTGAGGCGAAGCTGAACTCACCTTGGCCTTTGGCCACCACCACCACGGCCTCGCACTCTCCGGCAAAATCTTTAGCGTCAACGTACCTCTTCGCCTTCAGGTACCTCACTACCTCTGCCTTGGGCGTCGGCTTGCCGATCTCTGTGTAGTACTTCAGCCGATCAAAACATAACAACCGTTCATGGTCAGGCGGTAACTGAAGTTTCAGATATTGCGAACAGATGTGTTGTACATAGTACATACCTTGACGATGTCTGCCCAGCGGTCGGCCGAGTAGTCGGTGGAGTCCAGAGCGTTCAGGCCTCCGGCGAGGATGTGGTGGCCATCGGCTGATCGCAGTATGGAGTTGACCTGCTTCATCCTCAAGCTCTCGTCAAGATGGTCCAGATGAGTGCAGTGGAAGTTCACCTCTCCCGCTCCCGGCACATCGATGGTGACCCGCAATACGTTCCTGCTCTTTTGCACATTGTATCACAAAGTTATTTGTCTCTCTTCAACATGAACAAAAGAGGTTTTGAACTCTACAACAAAAAAATTGAAATTTAATAGTGCTTTGTCAACAGAGAAGAAACTGTCAACAGGGAGCCGCAGTATTCCTTTCACATTATTATTGTGACTTACAATAGTATATGGACAAGACATAAAGTGAGAGAGAGACCTTTGATCCTAATTAATATTTGTTTAAAAGGTCTGTTCTTTTTCATTCTTTAACATGGACAACAGAATCAAAACATGACACACTCCATCCGATGTGTTGTATTTTACCAGTATCTATCTCGATGCTTTTGGAGCAGCTCACCTAATCCTTAATTTTACGAAATCTCAAGAAACGTTCTGAACTCTTAGGTCATCAGAAAGAGGAAAAGGTAGAATCTGACTTGTTAATTGAGCGCCTTTCAGCTATACTTGCTCCATAAATAATCTTCTGATACTGCGTATTGACTGCTACTACACATTTGACTTGTTCCCGATTGACGTTATAGGATGTACGAGATGGACAGCATGCGACCAAATATTTTCCCTACTCCAAGCATGGCCGTGCAACAACTTGCTTGAATTTATGCAAGACAAAAGTCGCCAAGCTACATGTAGTACGGGTGCAATAATTCATTCTAGCTCCAAATCGGCAGCACGTGCGAAGGCTACCATACTTGCAAGTTACTCCTACAACAAGAAGAAGAAAAAGGATTGATGATCATCAGTACGTGGCGTTACCGGAGGTCGGAGTGGTCGGCGATGCGGTGCGCCCTCCATCGCTTGATGGGCCAGCGGGAGAGCACGGCGTTGCCGTACTCGGGCGCCCAGCTCTCGGCGAACACGTAGCGCATGCCCAGCCCCTCGGCGAGCTCTGACAGCGGCCGCATCCCGCGGTCCTGCTCCGCCCGCACGTTCTGCAGCCCGACGATGTCGGCGCCCACCTCCCGCAGGACCTCCGCCACGCTCCGGGTCCGCCCCGACGCCGACGACGACGACGACTTCCTCGTCCACTCCGCCGCCGGCAACCTCCTAGCAGATGAGCCCTCCACCACCGCCGCCTTCCCCTTCCAGCTGCCGGCGCGGTGGTGCCTGCTCGTCAGCCTCTCCGCCGCCGTGATCTCGTCGTCCTGGAGGTTGATGGACACGCGGCGGAGCTGCTTGCTGTCGCTCGGCGGCGACGCCGGGCTCTGCTGCGCCTTGAGGATGCCTTTCCTCGGCTGCCGCTGCCGACGCCGCCCGGACCCGGCTCGGGAAAGGCTTCGCGGGTCGTCGTTGGCTGGCGGCGGCACGGCGGGCGCCATGGAGAACATGGCGGCGTTGAAGGTGGCCAGGCGGATGGTGACCGGTGCCGCTTCTCGAGCCGTGGCGTGGTCGGCAGTCCCCGCCGGTCGGACAACGACGCGGGGCCCTTTGGAATTGGAGCGCCGGCAGAGCAGCACGTCACATAGGCCGTCGCAGAGACGCCGGAGCGCGTCCTTCACGGTCCTCGCCATGGTCCGGCGCCGATCGAGGAGGGAGCGCCTGCTTGCTTGGTAGTAGGAGCTTCTTCTCGCGTTGGAGGGTTCTCGACGTCGCGTGTACATACACAGAAAGATGGAGACGAGAGAAGAGACTTCAGGGTGGGGTGTACGTGTTCATGGATTTATTAGACTATGTGTACGGTCTTCTCGTACTATACGCGTTCAGTCACAGCGCAAAAATGAATTAATTTTCCATTATTCTGGCCGCTATTTTGAATCAAAACTGATTTTTCTTCATTTTTCTGGCCATTGTGCTCTTCCATATGTACCTACAAATCACCGTGACAAAAAGCTTACAGATGTTCCACGAGCAAGAAGAAGTTCCGGAAGAATTTTTTCTTATTCTTTTTACGAGCCTTTTTTTTTCCGCGAACCTGAAGAATGTTAAGATCGGCATTACCTAAACAATGTTTAATGTCTTTATAATATTCAATTGGAAAAGGGCATCTCTCTAAGCATGTGTCGCTAAGTTGGTGCAGCTGACAATCGACGTTGTCCTGACGTAACCAAGATATGCCATGATTTTTGAGTAACCTCTCTTGTGGATCACTCACCTGCTCCTTTGGTACCATGTGAATTAAACGGATCAGTATCGATCAGCATCTACATCACCCAGTGCACGGTCTGTGGTGGTGGTCAAGACCGGGGCTATCAACCACTCAACCATCTCTCCACAGCCTAAAGACTTACCACAAACATTAGTAAATCAGGAAAACTTGGATGTGCAGGCATATGCTTAGTACTAATACTAGTCCGGCCTAGTCCTATATTAGTGTTTGGGCAAAGGCAAAGGAATTCTTTGTACAACCCATCTGATCAAAATAGTACATGATCATCTTGGCGTAGCAGCCAAAGTTGTACTTACCTACTACGTGCCATGCAATGCATCAAGTACAAGTACAGCTGATGAATTTAACTACTCGTGAGGTCTGAACGTCGCCCCTCCATTCAGAGTGTCTGCCCAAATGGAGCATAGAGTACATGATATTGCTGCCTGTAGCTATGAAAGAGCATCCAGTCGAAGCTTGATGTGATGCTGAATTGCTGCAGAGCGTGTGGTTCGTTGCTCGTGATAGATACAAAATGGTTGGGCCGACAAGAATATTTCTTCAACGTCTCATAGTGAGCTAAACGAGAATGGCCCAGCCCGCGAAACGGTTTAAGTAGCGAAAAATTCGTCAATGCCATTTTCGCAATACAGCATGAACTTATAACCGCGAGAGTGTTTATGCCGTCCATGTGCATCTCATCTAGAGATCCACTTAATTCAAGCGAAATTGGGCCCTAAACGAATGATAGGCCCATTTAATTAACAGTACAAGAACCAGACTATTCGCCTTTCGCCAATTGCCAAGGGTTTTAGTTATAATGGCCCACGGGGATTTCTATTCTTTAATATTTTTCAGTCTAATGGCCGAGGATGTTTAGTGTTTATTAGTTGATTTGCTGAGTGCAGATAAATTTGCTGCCAACGTTTACTGACCACCAATCCTGAGCACGCAGTCGGTAGTGGAACAAAAGACTAAGAGGGTGTTCGTTTCTTTAGGTCTAATGGTCATATCAAAATTAATCTTGTTATTTAGGCGTCTTAAATAAGTCTAATTACAAAACCTTTTTACAGATGTGCGCTAATTTGTGAGACGAATCTAATGAGCCTAATTAATCTATGTTTTGTTACAGTGATGCTACAGTAACCATCGTCTAATCACGGCTTAATTACCCTCATTAGATTCGTCTCGCAAATTACTACAAGGTTCTGCAGTTAGTTTTTTAATTAGACTTTATTTAATACCCTTAAATGACAAGATTCTAGCAGGCCTAAAATTAGGCCTAAAGAAATGAACACCCCCTAACTCACCGTCGGCCTTTTGATTCACACTCTAGCTGAATCTTGTTATTCTTGTAGTGATCAACCGAAATTGGGCCCTAAACTACTACTCTATCGAGAAATATAGTGTACATCTAGTTTTGTTTTAAGTCAAACTTTTTCAACTTTAATCAACAATATCTAGAAAACAGTAAAAATTGACAACATGAAAATACTTTTACTAGATTCATCGTGAAATGAACTTTCATAATACATAAATACACTATGTTTATGAACGGAGGGAGTAGTTCGTTCTAGCAGTATTGCTAATGTAAGCCAGCCATGTAGAAACTGCGCTGTTACGGTGTTTTCTTGCACACACAAATTCAACTCCTTAAAAGTTTCCTCAGTTGACCCGCCTAGGGTTCGCTCCGCCACCGCCGCCGCCCCACCGCCGGAGCCACCTCCCACGCCCCATCTCTCTCATCCCAAGCTCCTCCACGACCCAGCAACCCTGCTAGTCGCCGCCCCCATCTCCGGTTCGCCTGGATCTCCCGTCCCTCTCCACTGGTCGCCAGTCCCGCTCCTCCCTCCTTCGTCTCCACCGGTCGCGTTCTTCTCCAGCGGCTCCGGCCCTCCCCCGTCGCCAAGCAACAGCAATGGAGGTGTAAGGATTGTGTGGCCGAGAGGGGGTGGGGGGCGAATCGGTGCACTCTATAGCCTTTTACTTAACACTAACACCCAAACAACTCTTAGCAAGTAGTTCTAGTAACAAGGTAAAGCATACTATGGAGAGTCATTGACCTAAGATGCTAGTGAATATAGATGACAAGAAGCACTCACACTAGCATAAAGGAAGTCACTAGATAGCACAAGATATAAAGCGGAAACAACTAGCTAGGACAAGTAAAACTAGAGACAAGACAACTAAGAAAATTAGGCACACTAAGTAGAGTCCTTAGAGCTACAAGATAGACTACAACAAGTAAGCACACGAGCAAGGCAAACTAGCAATACTAGTGAAACTAGTAGGAACCAAGGAAAACATACAAGCAAGATAGGGACAACTCAAATACTACAAGCAATCATATATAGTGCGATAAGTAAATGCATGTAGTAAAGGAGAAGGGATAGAGAGTGCTCGTGATGTTTTCCCGTAGTCTCGGAAGGATGGCGCCTTCCCTTACTCCACGTTGGGTCACTCCCGTCAGAGTCTCGACCCCGTCCCTCCGCTCGAGGCGATCCCTCCTAGAGACTTCACCCTCCGAGTGAAGTCGCGGGCACGTCCCGCCGGGCTCTCTCCGGGGTACTCTTTCGGAGGTAAGGCTCCGCACTTGATGCGTGCTAAAGGGCGCTCCACTAGTGATGCTTCTTTCACATGGGAAGCTCCAAGACCGTGTACAAACTTGTGCCGGCTTCCACAATCTCCTTAGACAGCTCAACACTGACGCCTAACCGGTCTAGGCCTTGCCATAGACCAAGAGTAATAGCTCTAAATGACTCTCTCAAGCTCACACTAGCCTAGAGATCAAAGGATGCAAGTTGTTACTCTCTCAAGCACTAGGATCACTCCAAATCCTTCTCAAGTGCTTCACAGTTCTTCCCCTTGGCTTCTTGGCAGCACATCCCCTCTTTCCTGGGTCCAAGAGCACCTTAAAGAGGCAAACAACCGGCTATATATAGGCCACCAACCTCAAACTAGCCGTTGTCCAAAAGTGCCCAGTCTGCGTAGAGACCGTACTATTGACCGTATGGTCCGGTCCTCTTTAGACCGTACGATCCGGTCTTCATCTGACTGGCGTCCAGGGAGTGCTGCTCTACTTCTCAAAGTAGACCGTACTATACGGTCCCTAGGACCGTACCATCCGGTCTCCACTTCTTCGTCTGCCAACAGAAACTTCTCCTTCCCTGTTGAATCTGCTTGTAAGATCGTACCATCCGTCCTTGACCGTACCGTCCCGTCAATGGTCCGGTCTTCATTTCTCCACTTCCAGAAACTTCAGCTTTTCTGTCTGGAAAACTCAATAGAGACCGTACCGTCCGGTCCCTAGGACCGTATCATCCGGTCAATGATCCGGTCTCCATTCCTCCACTTCCAGAAACTTCAGCTTCTCTGTCTGGATTTCCAATGTAAACCGTATGTTCCGGTCTCCTTGACTGTACCGTCCGGTCTCCTTCTCTTCCATCAGCTCGAGAACCTTCTTCTCTGTCTGGGAACTGCCTATAGACCGTATGGTCCGGTCTCCTTGACCGTACCGTCCAGTCTCTTCTTTGCAGTTTCGATCTTCTTCTTGATCCTTACTTCCAAACTTTATCTTCTTGGTTCCTTCAATTCTCTTCTATCATCCTAGCCTCTGAGAGACTCACAATGCATCCAATGATCTCTATAACTAGTGTGCACTAAGAGAAACACCTCGAACCCTCTTGATAGTCTGGTTTTTTCTATGGACTCAAGCTAACATCTAACCAAGCAACACTCGCTTGGATCTAGCATGTCCTTAGCCTTGATCCATATCTTCTCCGCGACTCCATCAAGTCCGTTCTTGTGTTGATGAAGGCAACCAATCATCCTTGACAATAAGCTCATGGTGTGTTGGCGTACATCACCAACGGACGGAGCTTTCTTTATATTTGACATATAAGATCTCACAGAGAGTGTTAGTCACAATCATGGTTCTCATCCAATCACCAAAACATTCATACCTTGGGGTTTCCCTAGCTCCAATGGTCATGAAGCTTACAGGAGGTCGGTGCGACCACATCGCTATTGAGATCTCGTCGGGCGACCTCATCGCGGCGCGACGGTGGCCCTCCTTCTCCTTCGCCGCGCGGCGTGGCGGCGGCCCTCCCTTCCGCGCTTGGCGGCGCGGCCTACCTCGGGGCCATCCAGATCTGGGCGGTGCGGCACCTTCCATGGGTGTGGCGGGCGCTCTGCCACGACGACGGCGTGGCGACGAACTCCGGCTGGCCGAGGCCCCGACGACAAGAAGGCGGAGGAACACGCGGCCGACGCCGACGCCATCCCCTACCCCGCGCGCGCCGTCATCCCCGCCGGATCTGCGCCATCTCCGCCATCCCCTACCTCACGCGCACCGCCATCACCGCCGGATTTGCGGTAATGAGATTTCTGCCATCTTCTTGCTCACCCCTCTCTCTTTCTCTCTCTTCCTTTCAGTGCTCGGATCCGGTGCGGGATGGCTCCTTGACTCAGATTCGGCGCGGCGGCGGCGGATAGGGTTCCGGCAGAATGGCGCGGCAGAGTGCTCCACGGCGGACGAGCGGCGGCGACGTCGGGTGGCAGGGCGACGCGTGGGCTCGGCATGGGCTGCGCTGGTTGTGTTTCATGATCCCCTGTCTCCATGGCCGAATCTGGCGAGCTAGCCTGGATCTTGAGGTGCGCTGCCGCGAGGCCCGGCTTCAGGTGGCGGTGCTGGCGGCGACTTGGCAGCATAAGCGGTCGTAGCGTGGTCGTGGTCGTGGTCGTAATCCGGCTTCAAGACCCCCTCCGGTCATGGTCGTGTGGTCGTGATCGTGTGGTCGTAGTATTTGATTCATTCTTCCCTGGCAAAGTGGAGTCTTGCTTGTTGCGGCGGTCTGAGTTGAAGTCGGATTGGGTTGACCTTCTCAAGCATTCTGCAGTGCCATGATGGCTTTAGATCAAGGTGAGCAAATACATGAGCAAACAATGCAGACGGGTCGAGAAGGTCTACAAGATCAGAGACGAGGGAAGGGAGTGGTCGCTTGCCAGAATAGTTGGTTGTCAGGCCTTCCACAGTAGCAGTTCTTTTGTGTTTAGTAGATGCAGCAGTTCTTATTGGTCTAGTAGATGCATGTTGAGTCCGTTGTAATCGTTTTGTAATCCTCAACAAACCAAACAGCCCCTCAGGTTGAGGGGTGGTGAGGTCGCTTTTTCTCTTCCTCTTTAATGAAACAACGCGTCAAGACGCGTTCTCGAAAAAAAAAAGTTTCCTCGGTTCGCTGGTTCACTTTTGCAAGCTCTCGTCAGGTTTGGCTAGAGGTGAGATCACTATCCAACGCTAAGGAGTGATGAATGGCCAGTTTTGCACGGTTGTTTCCTTGATTTTTCATTTTATGATTCTTCCTTGAAAAAATGTGATGTAGTTTCTTAAGTTGTCCTGAACTAATTCATTGTAATACCTTGTTGGATCAAAGTGCTATTGATATGTTGTTCTATCCGATTTGGGCCTCAATCTACAATGATATTTCCAACACCTGGTGCTGTAACATAAGTACATGCATCAGAGGGCTTGTCCAAGTAGTGATGAGACCGGGTTCATTCAGTGCGCTCTTTTTTCTGACTCAGCGATACGCACCTTAAGGCATTGGCCTCCTTTATAACTCAACACAAATGCAGCTTATTGGGGAATGTCGAAAATCATCCTTGAAACAGATGCGACAAATTTGGGGTGCGCACTCACCTCTAATTCCTGGGATAGCAGCCCAGGCGGTAGTATCTTCAGGTAGACGAAGGACTTCATGGCCAACAACTTCAATTCTTGTACTGTTAAAGTGTGCTCTCGGCATTGTAATAGGGTACCTGATGGCTTAGCAGGCCATGGTTGTAGAGCTCCGCTTCAAAGCGAGCCTGTGTTCTGGTGCTCAGCACCAAGTGTTGTACTGGACTTGGTCTCTGGCGATATGCTGGAGTGCTGCAGTTAATTGATTTGCCGTGTTTGATTCCCCCCAAAAAAAAAAAAAAAGTCAACACAAATGCATCACTGAATTAGTACTACCAGCTAGGAAATAATACGAACGTCTGTATCCTCCTAGAAAGCATCTAGAACATATATCAGGATAACTATATCAGTTCACTACGCTTTCAGCCTTAGCACAATAGCAAATTTGCAGTTGGTTGGTAGCAAAAGAAGGAAACATCCAAAGCCTCAGCTTGAAAGTTGAAACAAGTTAGGATGCATGCAGCAGCTCCTCAAGGGTCCTGTTCAGAGCTTCCCATAGCTTGCATGGCCTCCCTGCAAGTTTCAAGAATCGAGAAATCCTATGAATAATGTGCTCATTACACCAATAACTGAAAATTGGAGTAGAAGGGAACAAGAGCATTTGCCTCAGGGCTTTCTTGATCTCGTCGCTTGCAGAGTCGAGCTTTAGTGCTTCCTCGAATGCATGAACTGCTTCTTTGTAGTTCTGGATATGGAGGCACAACGAGAGTGAGATCCGATTATTAGATTATGTTGCCAAATTTGAGGTAGCTGTTGCAATACCTTGAGCAAGCTTAGAGCAGCGCCCTGTCGGTACCATGCCTTCGCCCATCGAGGACGCATCATTCTGCATCGTTCAGCGTCGACCAGAGCATCCTGTCCTTTCCCCATCCGCAGGTAGCTAACGCTCCGGTTGGAGAACAGTGTAGCATCAAGTGGATCTATCGCTATTGCCTGTATCAATAATCAATGGGAATTTGAATCTCGTCATCTCTGGATCTATTCCAGCAATGGTAGGTCAGAGTCGAACAGATTCTGTTTGCACTAGTTTTTGTATCGTTGCAAACAAGTGAACAACTTTTTAGAATGAGCAATTACCTGGCCGTAGAAGTAGCCTGCAGCAAAGTAGTCCCCCTTTGTAAACGCTTCCTTCCCTTTTGACTTTGAATTGCGTAGGCGCTCCTCCAACTCAACTGAAACCGCATCCTAGACATGATGGCATATTCGGTTACACAAATGGCATGGCGTTGAAGATGTAAAATCATGCTACTTTTGTGCAAGTTCCTTTTTTGAATCAATGTTTGTTCAAAATGCTTCAATCATAACCGTGTCTTATTTTTCCCATTATTAACTTTGCAAGCTTGACAGACAAACCGTTTGCATACCTTAGCCTTCAATTTCATAGTTCTAATTATGGCATCAACATTCCAGTCTGGCAGAGATGGAATTGGTCTTGTCCATGGAAATAGAATTTCAACAAGCTTGCGTGGTCCCCAAGCTGCTGCTAACATCATTGGAATTTTCCCATGCTGCATTATAACGAACAAAGATGGAGCTGTTAAAACAATTCAACTTGAAATGTGCAAAAGGTAAATTGTTGAAGATAAGTTACGACAATTATAGTCAGTTGATCAATTGTTGAAAACCATAGTAAGTGTGCCTACTGCCTACATTCCATATTTCAACAATTGAATTTGAATGGTCTACCCGGACCCAGAGATCGCAATTTGTTGGGAGTTTCAGAATTTCGAATCTTAGAATCATGCTGTCATCTGAAATTTCAATATTTACTTCATTTTTTGTTCAATTTTGATATTTCAAATGGTAATACACATAAAAAAGATCCAAGATATATGCACTATATTATTGCTAGCTTGGTGAAAAGAGGCCAAGAGACTGTAACCCTCAAACCATCTATAACGTAACGAAAAGTAGAGTGGGCAAAAGGCAGAGCCGTACCTCATTAGGGATGTTAGCGTCTGCTCCGGCCTCTAGCAAGAACTTGACAATGTTGGCCAAGTTATCATCAAGTGCCTGTAGATAAATTTAAGAATACAAAGTTCATGTAGCGTTAGATTGGATTTCCACATGTAAAGCTGGTGACAGGATTTTCACATAAAAAGTTCAGAACCATTCAACCGAATTGCCTGTATTCTCCTACCAACAAGTTTTCTTTTCCAAAACAATGAAATTTATGCAGGGAGAAAAAAGTAGGCGAAGGCATTGATAGAGCTCAATTTAGGAAGCTCTAGGTAGTGCTAAAGTGCTGATCGTTAGAGCAGGTGTGTCTAGACTTCAACAACGGGGTTTCAATCTCCTCCAGGAATTATGAGTAGTTAATTGTCATTAAAGTTGCAAATCATGGATTACACAACAGAACAATCGGCAGTTGGAAGCGAAGCCAAAAGTATGGACACACTGTACAAAATATTCTGGGCCCATGAACTAGGTTCTTATTATAGACATCTTATTTGTCACGGGGTAGCGAAAGCGTAACCACTGTCAAGGCATGCATTTTCGGTAAACAAAAGATTAGGAAAACTGCTAATGAAGGAATCATACTTACTATCTTGCCAGGATAGTTTGGGTCAGCTCTGGCCTCCTTGAGCTCGGCAATGTCAGGTAAACAGGCATCAACCATGACATTTAAAGCGGCTTGCCCGTAGGGAGTCGTAAAGTTGACATCAGCACCAGCCTATAGAACAGATTAGTTGTTAGGGGTAACTTTAGAGACAAAGAGGAAAGAGCCCCTATGACAATCAAGTTGAGCAGTAGTGACAATTAGCAGTACTGGCAAAATAGGGTGTTTCATTTAAACAATGGCATGTTAATGCAGAGAAAGGCACAAGACAATCAAGGAAGTTGACCTGGACCAGTAGCTTGATGCATTCCAAGCAGTGAGATCCGCATGCCACCGTGAGCGGCGAATAGCGACTCTGGTTCATTTTATTGGGCTGCATGATATCACAGTTTGCGTTTGGACAAACAACTAGTTATTACATTATCGGAAGAAGAGTTGGCAACCAATCCTTTGTGAGAGATTGAGAGATGGATGGACTTACATTAGCTCCATGGTCTAGCAGGATGCCAACAGCCTGATGGTGGTCCCTGGAGAGAGCAAAGTGCAGCGGCGTGCAATTGTTGGTGAGAGGATCCACGGGAGCTCCTTTGGACAGGAGCAGCCTCACAGCATCGCATTGCCCTTTATGGAGGGAGGCCAGGCAGGCAAACAAATTTATTCGGACCGGAAAAATTAAGGGAATCACTGAATCAGCCCAACTCCAGAATCGAACTAGCTGCTGATGAGAGATGTACCATTCAGGGCTGCTGCATGCAGCGGCGTCAGGCCCCCGACGCCGGGCATCGCCGGGTCCCCGCCGCGGGTAAGGAGGTACCTCAGGACGGGCAGGTGCCCCTCGGAGGCGGCGAAGAGCACGGGCGTGTGGCCTGCAGCAAGAAGAATCAGTTATATAATTACAATAATGGGAGGCTCGCACAAGGAAAGGAAAGGATGACCATTGGTGGCGGAGCGCGAGTTGACGTCGAGCCCCGGCCCCTCCTTGTCCTCGATCAAGAAGCGGCAGATGTCGAGGCGGCCCTTGGCCGAGGCGACGTGCAGCGCGTTCCGCCCGTCGGCGCCCGTGATGACCCGCAAGTCCACCTCCTTCGCCGCCTCTGCCCAGGGTACGGTCGGGGGAGGAGGAGGAGGAAGCAATCTAATCCGTTAGACAACAGTCATGCGTGCACGCAATGTGCCTCTAATTAAGGGAGGAGGAAGAAGAAGGGTCTGCTTACTCTTGAGGAGGCGGAGGTTGCCGTCGTCGGCAGCCTTGAGAGCCACGCGGGAGAGAGCCGGGGCGTCCATGGCGTTTGCTTGTGGTGGCGGAAGGAGCCGAAGCGAAAGGTAGTACTAGTCTTGATGCTAGTCTTGCTGCTCCATCCCCTTCCCTATTCCCGAACATTACTACTGTAGCCAAAAAAACATTGCTACTGTAGCCGTCTGTACTCGGCCGCTGCAATCGCCAAGCTGGAGTTGTATTCCGTGAACCATGATGTCCCACTCTAAACATTCCAAACTCGTTTTCTCAATTGCTTTGATCATGTTTATTTATTCCCATCAATCAGTAGTGTACAAGAACTACTGGTACTCCAGTTCATTCTGGGGTCAACGTGGACTGATAACATACATATCTGCAAAGTTCAAACTCAATGAAGCCATGTTTCAGTTTTGTTCATTTCAGTCAAAATGTCACAAGAATTATTTCTTGTTCTCACATGATCTGTAGTTGTTTGCTCCGTGCAAGTTTTGTCGTAGCCTATATTTTTAGATATTCTGAAGACATAATTATCAAAGACCTAATTACTGAAGACCTTATTCCATGGTAGAATCATTTGTAGTCTTATTTGGTTTTAAATGAATGATTTCCAGCATATGTGTCTAATGTGGATCGGTGATAAAGAAATTAATTTCAATTTTTTGTGAAAGAGATGTAATATTTACGTCACTAAAAAATACGAAGACAATTTTCAAGTCGTAAAGAAACACAAAATCAAACTATGACTTTCTTTAAAAGGTTCACTTTGTCTTAGCTAGCTATATTTGAACATTTTGTAAATTTATTTGTTCTAATATTACCCGTGAAACTATTTGCAATGGACCAACCTTTTATTTTCTTCAGGGCCGTCTCCAGGAATTCAGAGGCCCGGTTCAAAATTCAAAGTGAGGCCCTGGAATTCCTGGGCCACTTTTTTTTTATCCCAAAGGCAACATGGGTTTAAATTGCAAATAAAGTTCCAATCAATCCAATACTCTTATGTTTGGCCCAACTTGACCAGGCAAGGTCGTCTTCCTCCTCCAGTTGCACCGTCCGTTGTTCTCTCTCTCTCCACCACTGTTGACGAGACGAGCTCACACCAGGGCATCATTTAATGGCTGAGACACATATAAACAAGGAAAATGGAGTGCCTATTCGCTCCTCTATCACTCCCCCCCGGTCAAACTCGAAACTACATCCTTTATCCGGTGGCGTGAAGCACAAAGGTGTCAATGGTGAAGCTCTAACTGGGGGCCCTAATTTTTTGGGGGCCCTGTTCCGTCGGCCACCCTGCCCATGCTCATCGATGGGGCTGTTTTCTTTTAGCTCGCGAATACCCCAAGTTCCAAATCCTAGGTCCTTCGTTGTTGTACCTGTTAATGAAAAGATGATTGGAAGTTTCACTTATTTTCTCTATCGTGTGATTACGTTACATTGAATCAAGGGGGCATTACTGATGGTTTGGGTTCTTGTAAGTATGCAATGAATTCTTGGCAACAGTACTATGTTATTGTTTACATGAATACCTCACCTTCGTTCTAAAATGTTCTAAAATAAATGTTGTTTTAGCATTGTGCACGTGAATCAAAGAGAGGTGAAAAAGATAGGTGCACAGAAAAGAATGAGAAGAGAGATAGGGATCGAGATATATTAAGAAGATATAAATGTGCATTAGGAAGCGAGAATGATAAATAATTTGAAAAAAGTTAGAAACTCTAGAATGACAAGTATTTAGTATTCTGTTGACAAATGTGCTCGAATTGAGGAGGATGTTATTGCTAATTTGAATGCGTAGTACTATATTTTTTATAAACTCGTTCATTTGAATGCATCAGGTTGTGCCTACCACTTTACTGCGACACTGCTTGCTTTGCCCGTGTGACAATCTGAAATTAAACCCAAATTCTTCATTTCGATTTACATGTGTCACAGACTCACAATCTGAAACTGTAGTGTTCATTTCAGATTGTGAGAGCTTTCACTTTACAGTACTACTTGTACGTACAGCACTCCATTCTGAACTTTGCTTGAAGACGAAAATACCGTGAGTCCTCCCTTGGCGTGGTACAGTATTTGACGGCTTGACGCTGCACCAGTGCCTTCAAGGGTCAAAATAGGCTGCTCCTTACTGCCTACTCTACTCTGGTCGCTTTATTTCTCAGCAGGCAGTGGCGCCCTGTGGATTCGATAAAAACGGAGCGAGGTGAGACTGCCAGCACTGCTATTTCTCTATTTCCCTCCTCTAAAAGGAATATTCCGTCCTGGTCATCAAGATTCTTTCCTCTATACCAATTTCTTCCGCACCCATCATTCCTCTATATCCTTCCTCTATACCCAACTATCCTATATTTTATTCAATCATTCCAACTACCATCTCCTCTCTCTCCTATTTTTTTTCCTTTTCTTTTTCCTCTCCCACCGCCCCTTCTCTCTCTCTCTCCTTATCCATTCGTCCCTCCTCCTCCTCGGCCGCGCGTCGGCCGCCGCGCCTCTCCTCCTCCCCCGCGGGAGCGCCGCCGCGCCCCTCCCCCTCCTCCTCCGACGCCGCCGCGCTCGGCCCGCCGCGCCCCTCCTCCTCCTCCGACGCCGCCGCGCCCCTCCTCCGCCCGACCCCGCACCTCTGCTCAGCTCCACCACCACATCCCTATCGCCGCCGCCGTCCAGGAGCGGAGGTCCGCGTCATGGATGCGAGCGGCCGCGGCGTCGTCCCCTCTCACGCGACGCGGCGGGGCCCGCATCGTCCTGCGCGCGGTCCTGTCGTCGCCCGCGCCGGTGAAGGCGGAGGAGCAGCAGCCGACGCGGCGGATCTCGCGGGCCGGGTCGGACGGCGCGCTGCGGCCCACGGCGAGGCTCCGGCGGGCGCGCCACGGAGGCCGGCTGCCTCGTCGTCAACGCGCCCACGGCCAACACCGTCGCCGCCGCGGAGCACGGCATCGCGCTGCTCGCATCCATGGCGCGGACCTCCGCTCCTGGACGGCATGTGCGCGCGGCGGACTCGGCTACTCGGCCTCCTGCTCCTCCGTCCCCATCCTCTCTCCCTACTCCTCCTTCCCCAGGCAGCGGCAACTCCTCCTCTTATTTCGATTTGTGGACTCCCGATTGCTCAATGTGATCTGTTCTTAGTTTTTCCAAATTTGTGCTTCCAATCGATTGTGCTTCCAATCTTCGATTTGTGGTTCGATTTGTGATTCAATTTGTTCGGCTCCGGCGGGCGGCGCAGCGACGGCGAGGCTCCGGCGGGCGCGCCTCCATCCACGCGCGCGAAGTGGTTGGGGCAGTGGCCGTGGAAGGCGAGCGCGTCGCGAGGTGGGCCCGGCGCAGTGCGTAGCGGAACTCCTCTGTTTCGCTAGGAATGGCGGAAGCAGGTGCCTTCCGCTTCGATAGCGGAACGGTAGCGGAGCCCGGTGCAGCACCTTTTACGCTATCTGTTTACTGAAGGAACCGGTAGAGGAACCCAGTGCGGAGAGTCTGATGGAGAGGACGCAAAGCGGACCGGCCTGCCTTGCCAGTTATCACAGTCCTCGAGTGAATGTATGACTAGACCTCTAGTCCTCGCGTTATTTGCTAGGTGTGTTTGTTGCATAGGGTCTAAACTTTAAAAGATTTTTGCAACGAATATTTTAATTACAAATAAAGTTTAATTACAAAACTAATTTCAGGATTCCGTTCGAATTCGCGAGACGAATCTAATGAGAGTAATTAAGTTATGATTAGAAGATAGTTACTGTAACATCGCTGTAGCAAAATATAGATTAATTAGGCTCATTAGATTCGTCTCGCGATTTAGAGGAGGGTCGTGACATAGGTTTTGTGATTAAATTAATAAAAATATTTTTAAATAATAAGATTCTCTTTGATGTGACAGGTCTAAAATTTAGACAAGGTGCAACTAACGCGCCTAGACCTGCTGCAGACCAGCGTGGTTGCGTCTTGTGGGCGTTGCTAGCACAGCCCGTCTCGTCAGCTGCCGATTCCAGGGCCAAGCTAGCAGTCAAAGAACACTGCTAAAGATTCGATCCTCGACCGGTGGTTAAGTGATAGGGTAATTACTAAATATCATCGATCTTCAAGCAGAAATGAATGCGAAATTCCGTGAAATTCCTATGAAATGGCTTGTTCCATAGAGATTTTGAAGAATTCTTAGTATGAGCTTCAACTTCATAAAAAATTTCTTTGTGTCTATTTCTCTCATCCGATTCCGGCATTTTTCCTGTGCGCCATCCAAACGGTCATTCCTGCGATTTTTTTTGTTTTTCGTTTCATAAGATTCGAGATAGATGCTCATTCAGTTCCTGTGTTTTTCTTATCCTTAGACAGACTTCAACATCAAAGGCAAAAGGACAGGCAAATGCATTTTGCATCTTCAATTGCTACTGTGCACAACCAAATTCATCTCCAACAGATCATGCAAAAGAGTAGCCATTTTTGCATTGGAGGAGAGAGACTGTCCAAAATTGGAATCCCTCTCTCCTCAAATGCATTCCATCCATCGCGCGGGAGGCGACGACACCATGGAGGCGAGAGAGAGGGGTGGCGCGCGGAGGCGGAGGCGGCGTGTGGGTGTCGGCGCGGAGCGGCGCGCTGGGGCGGCGGCGGAGGCGCACGTGCCCACGGCGCAGGCACATCCACGTCGTCGTCGCCAGCTCCAAGCAGTGGGGCCAAGCGAGGCGGCGCGGTGGCGCGGGGCCAGGCGCGGTGGCGCGGGGCGGAGCCAAGTGGTGGCCCCGGGCGCGGAGCGGCGGCGCAGTGCAGAGCGGCGTCGGGGGAGATGGCCGATTCCGGCAACCTGGGTCGAGGAGGAGAAGGAATGAGTGGTCATAGAGGTGCGCGTACGAGTTGTGCATCGCCTGGCGCGAGTAATCGAAGAGTGGCTCACCGGAGTTGGAGTATTTGACGGCGTGGTCGACGGCGGTCACCCGGCGGCCATAGTCGAAATCCCGTGTCAATCTCGGGCTAGGGCGTAGGAAGTAGAAGTGTGTGCTAGGGAGGGGCTAGATGAGTTCCTCGCGGAGCTTTTTGGTACTAGGGGCTCGTCCGGGAAGTGGCTGTGGCGGCGGCGAGCATCGGCTCCAGTTCAAGCGCCCATGGTGAGCTGTGGCGGCTGGGAGAAGAAGAAGAGAGAAAAAGAAATGACGAGCCCGCGGCGCAGGCACCTCCGCGTCGTCGTCGCCGGCTCCAAGCGCGGGGCGCGACACGGTGGCCCGGCGCGGCCGCTCGGTGCAAAGCGGGGCGAAGCGGAGCGGCACGGTGGCCCGGCGCGGCCGCTCGGTGCAAAGCGGGGCGAAGCGGAGCGGCACGGTGGCGCGGTGCAGGGCGTGGCGGGCGCGTGGTGAGCCATGCAATTGCATTTGCCTCTCTTCTGTTGGAGTCATCGCTGAAACCTGCCTTCTTTGTTACCGTACACAGGATGCAAAGATACGTTTGCCTTTCCAAACTGCATGTTGCCTGTTACAGTCAGTCTAAACCAGCCGACTCAGGAAGCCTATACGATGCACTGCCACCATAATAAACACAACCAGACAGCGCCGTTCCAGAGACACCCTGATACCGACTCCAACAACAGAGTCATTTTGGAGAGCCAAAGAGCCAAATGTACATTTGCTTGCTGTGCACAGTAAAAAAAGAGGCAGTTTTTGTTGACATCTCCAACAGAGAAGAGACAGAGGCAGTTGCTGCTCGTCCCCGCGCCAACGTTCGCCTCGCGCACTGCCGCAGAATGCCCCGCCTGCGCCGACGACGCCCTCGACCTCACCTCCGCAGCGCCACACCACAGCATGCCCCGCGCCCCGCCGCCGTCCCCGTGCGCCGCGCCGCAGGTTCACCCCGCGCACTATCGCAGCTGGCCCAGCGCCGTCGCTGGTCCCGCGAGTCGCGAGCTGCCACCGTCCCGTGCCCTGCTCGTCCCGCAGCTCGCCTTGCGCCGCAGGTTGCCCAGCGCCGCGAGCATGTGCGAGTTGAAGGGGAGGACGAGGTCGTCGTCGGAGGAGGCCATGCGCCGCCCCGCTCCGCCCGTCGCGCCACCCGCCGTCGCGCTGCTGCCTCGCCCTGCTCCCTGCGCCGCCGCAGCTCGCCTGCGCGCCATCGCGGCCTTGGCCGCGCCGCATCTCGTCGGGCCGCGCCGCGCGGCATATCGCGCGCCCTGCTCGTGCTGCTGGCAGCGGGGCTCAGTCGCGCCTCGGGCCACTGGGGCGACGACGTGCTGCGGAGGGCGCAGCGGCCGAAGTTCGCGGCTTGGATGGCGGCGTCAGGGGAGCTATCCACGAGCGGCTGGAGCAGGGGGAATTCCAGAGAGCTCAAACTTCCTAGGCACTCAGATCCATGGCGACCAGGGGCGAAGCTACTTTAGCAGCTGTGGGTGCAGATGCACCCAGGAAAAAATAAAAATCCTCTTTAGTCTTCAAATTTCCACCATGTTTGCACCCCCCACAAGCTAAATTTATGCACCCAGAAGGCAAAAATTTGAGACCAAGAACAGAACTATAAGCAAATAGATCACAACTGCACCCCCCTTGACTAATCTCTAGCTTCGCCACTGATGGCGACCACGTCGAAACTGCGGCCCGCCGAACCCGTCTCCAACTCCAGCGCTCTGCCGCCCGACGCGTTGTTCGAGGTCCTGCTGCACCTCTCCGCCAAGGAGCTCTGCCGCCTCTGCCAAACCCTCCGTCGCTTCATCCCCGCCTCCCCCGCTCTGATGGCGACGGAGGAGACGGGCCCCGGCGGCGTCCAACACGACATCGCCAGGTGGGCGGGATCCGGCGCGGCTTGGCCCCGGCACGACCGCGCTGCGCACGAGGCGAGAGGAATGAGGAGAGTGGGCGTGCGGAGGGAGCCGTAGCGGGGCGAGAGAACGACGGGAAAAATGCATTTGAGGAGAGAGGAGATCTATTTTTGCATGATCTCTCTCCTCAAATGCAAAATACCTACTCACTTTGCCTGTTCTCTTGGAGATGATTCTCTCATGCACAGTGTCAATCGAAGAGCTATTTTCCATTTGCCCGCCTGGATGCCTCGGCTGTTGAAGTCAGTCTTAGTGCTCGTCCTTGCAGAAAGCAGACAGTACTTAGAGCCTGTTCGGAGGCTATTATTTTTAGATGAGAGAGAAAATGTTTTTACCATTTAGGAGTACTAAACAAAGTCTAATTACAAAACCCAGTCACAACCCTCCCTCTAATTCGCGAGACGAATCTAATAAGCCTAATTAATCTATGTTTTGGAACAGTGATGCTACAGTAACCATCTTCTAATCGCCGCATAATTACCCTCGTTGGATTCGTCTCGCGAATTAGACCAGGGGTTCTGCAGTTAGTTTTATAATTAGACTTTGTTTAGTACTCCTAAGAGCATCTCCAAGAGACTCCCATAAAATTGGCCCCATAAACTTATTTTTGGGAGCAACCAAAAAATTACGAGGGGCAATTTTTCTCTCCTCCTCTAACAATCCTCCCATAAAAATAGATTAAAGCACTTTTGATTGGGCCACGTCAGCATTTGGGGCTAAAAAACATTAATTCCATAGCAAAAAGAAGAGATGGGAGCCCCAATTCTTCCCCTGTTTGTAGCTACAAATGAGGAGAGTTTATGGGCTATGAAAAAACTGGAGGTGATTTTAGGGTCCTGTTAGAGATGGTTTTTTTGATTGGATCATAATATTTTGATTTAAGGGAGGTTTATGGAGATCTAAACTAAAAAAAATTTCTCTCTCATCTAAAAAAAGTCCTCCGAACAGGCTCTTAGACCGTAGAATTCCAAGGTTCTCTCTCTGACTACATCCATGGAGGACGACGGGTCCAATAGGGGCACCAACAGAGGTGCCGGGCACCTTACGGAGGGTCGGTCCTCCGTTGAAGCTGCAGCCTCAGGTGCCTGGTTTCGTTTGGAGTTGTACGTGTTGCTCCTTTTTTTTTTCTTGACACGGATTTTTTTTTCATTCTATTTTTAGGATAGTGGGACCGGATCCTCTGATGGCACTGTGCATCATGAGACGACTACTTGCCGAAGCAATGCTGTGGACGCTGCAGCTGCCGGTGCAAAAAAGATGCCATCAGTCCTTTCCTTGACGGTTCCTGTTAAGGAGGCATCAGTGCTGGACTGCTCCTCGTTGACTCGGAAGAGTTCATGAAGATGGCTGCAGCCAGGATTTCTCCAAATAAAGATAATTGAATACTTTAGTTTGTGCATGACTGCCTACACTCTCCATCTTTGATTGTTCATGGGGCAGGTAAGAGAAAAATGTCCTGCACTGAGGTCGGAGCAGAAATTCAGAGCTCAAGCACTATACTGGTGCAATGTGCTGGCAACTGGCATAATTTTTCAAAATCTGTGAGGAAGAATAATGTTTTAATTTGTGACCCAATTTGTCAGTTATCCAATCAAAGCACCATGTTTGCCCCTATTTTAATAGCCACCATCACTTTGTAACAATATTAAATGCAACAACAAACCTATGAGGCTGCAGAAGGAATTAAGCATTTTTAAAAACATTGAGCTGCGGTAAAATGGTAGAGCATATAACTGTGATTATAATACGAAGAGAAGATTTAGAAGGGTCTAAATACTTGGTAGGAAACTCTTATGATAATATTAAGAAATGAATGCCATGTAATATGTGGAAAAAACATTCGAGAAAAAAAAATACGTGGAAGAAAAATAGTACACGCAGAATGCATCAGAGGGGCCTCGGTTTGGTTTTGCAATAAGGATCAACATATATTCCACTGCGCTCTTTCCACTCAATCACATTTTCTCACCACGGTCATCACAGAAATGCGTCATAGAATTTACTACTAGCCAGGAAATAATACGTCATTATCCTCGTAGAAAGCATCTAAACATATACTAGTATGATAATTCCATCCAGATCACCGCAAGCTTCCAACTTTAGCTCGATGGCAGATTTGTAGTAGTTAGTTGGTCCCAAAATAAGCAGAACATCCAAACAATAGCTTGAAACAAGTTCGATGCAGCAGCTACTCAAGGGTCATGTTCAGAGCTTCCCATAGCTTGCATGGCCGCCCTGCAAGTTTCAAGAATCGAAGGCCTAAGAACAACGTGCTCAATTACAGCAATAACTGAAAATAGGAATAGAAGGGAAATAGCGTATTTGCCTAAGGGCGTTCTTGATCTCGTCGCTTGCAGGGTCAAGCTTCCATGCTTCCCCAAATGCATGAACTGCTTCTTTGTAGTTCTGGAGATGGAGGCACAACGAGAGTGAGATCAGATTTAGATTGCGTGGCCAAATTTGAGGTAGCTGTTGCAGTACCTTGAGCAGGCTGAGAGCAGCGCCCTGGCGGTACCATGCCTTCGCCCATCGAGGACACATCATCCGGCATCGTTCAGCGTCGACCAGAGCAGCCTGTCCGTCTCCCATCCGCAGGTAGCTAACGCTCCGGTTGGAGAACAGTGTAGCATCAAGTGAATCTATCGCTATTGCCTGTATCAATAATCAACGGGAATTTGAATCTCATCATCCTCTGGATCTATTCCAGCAATGGTAGGTCAAGGTCAGACAGATTCTGTCTGCACTAGTTTTTGTATCGTTGCAAACAAGTGTACAATTTTTTAGAATGAGCAATTACCCGGGCATAGAAGTAGACTGCAGCAAGGTAGTCCCCCTTTGTAAACGCTTCCTTCCCTTTTGACTTCGAATTGCGTATGCACTCCTCCAACTCAACTGAAACCGCATCCTAGACATGATGGCATATTCGGTTACACAAATGGCATGGCGTTGAAGATGTAAAATCATGCTACTTTTGTGCAAGTTCCTTTTTTTGAATCAATGTTTGTTCAAAATGCTTCAACCATAACCGTGTCTTATTTTTCCCATTATTAACTTTGCAAGCTTGATGGACAAACCGTTTGCATACCTTAGCCTTCAATTTCATAGTTCTAATTATGGCATCAACATTCCAGTCTGGCAGAGATGGAATTGGTCTTGTCCATGGAAATAGAATTTCAACTAGTTTGCGTGGTCCCCAAGCTGCTGCTAACATCATTGGAATTTTCCCGTGCTGCATCATAACGAACAAAGATGGAGCTGGTAAAACAATTCAACTTGAAATGTGCAAAAGGTAAATTGTTTTGAAGATAAGATACGACAATTATAGTCAGTGATCAATTGTTGAAAACCATAGTAAGTGTACCTACAGCCTACATTACATATTTCTACAATTGAATTTGAATGGTCTACCCGGACCCAGGGATCGCAATTTGGTGGGAGTTCCAGAATTTCAAATCTTAGAATCATGCTGTCATCTGAAATTTCAATATTTACTTCATTTTTTGTTCAAATTTGATATTTCAAATGGTAATACACATAAAAAGATCCAAGATATATGCACTATATTATTGCTAGCTTGGTGAAAAGAGGCCAAGAGACTGTAACCCTCAAACCATCAATAACGTAACGAAAAGTAGAGTGAGCAAAAGGCAGAGCCATACTTACCTCGTTAGGGATGTTAGCGTCTGCTCCGGCCTCTAGCAACAACTTGACAATGTTGGCCAAGTTATCATCAAGTGCCTGTAGATACAATTAAGAATACAAAGTTCATGTAGCGTTAGAACCGTTCAACTGAATTGCCTGCATTCTCCTACCAACAAGTTTTCTTTTCCAAAACAATGAAATTTATGCAGGGAGAAAAAAAGTAGGCGAAGGCATTGATAGAGCTCAATTTAAGAAGCTCTAGTTAGTGATAAAGTGCTGATCGTTAGAATAGGTGTGTCTAGACTTCAACAATGGGATTTCAATCTCCTCTAGGAATCATGAGTAGTTAACTTGTCACTAAAGTTGCAAATCATGGAATACACAACAGAACAACTGCAGTCGGAAGCGAAGCCAAAAGTATGGACACACTGTACAAAATACTCTGGGCCCATGAACTAGGTTCTTATTAGAGCCATCTTATATGTCAAGGGGTAGCGAAAGCGTAACCACTGTCAAGGCATTCATTTTCGGTAAACAAAAGAGTAGGAAAACTGCTAATGAAGGAATCATACTTACTACCTTGTCAGGATAGTTTGGGGCAGCTCTGGCCTCCTTGAGCTTGGCAATGTCAGGTAAACAGGCATCAACCATGTCATTTAAAGCGGTTTGCCCGTAGGGAGTCGTAAAGTTGACATCAGCGCCAGCCTATAGAACAGATTAGTTGTTAGGGGTAACTTTAGAGACAAAGAGCCCCTTTGACAATCAAGTTGAGCCGGAGTGACAATTGGCAGTACTGGCAAAATAGAGTATTCCATTTGAACAATGGCATGTTAATGCATTGAAAGGCACAAGATAATCAAGCAAGTTGACCTGGACCAGTAGCTTGATGCATTCCAGGGAGCGTGATCCGCATGCCACCATGATCGGCGAATAGAGACTGTGGCTCATTTTGTTGGGCTGCATGATATCAAAGTTTGAGTTTGAACAAACAACTATCATTGGGAGAAGAGTTGGTAACCAATCCTCTATGTGAGAGATTCAGAGATGGATGGCCTTACATCAGCTCCATGGTCCAGCAGGATGCCAAGAGCCTGATGGTGGCCCTTGGCGAGAGCATAGTGCAGCGGTGTGCAATTGTCGGCGAGAGGATCCACGGGAGCTCCTTTGGACAGGAGCAGCCTAACAACTTCGCAATGCCCTTCGTGGAGGGGGGCAAGGCAAGGAAACAAATTTATTTGGACCGAAAAAATTAAGGGAATCAGCCCAACTCCAGAATCGAACTAGTAGCTGATGATGCGAGATATACCATTCAGGGCTGCTTCGTGCAGCGGCGTCAGGCCCCCGACGCCGGGCATCGCCGGGTCCCCGCCGCGGGCGAGGAGGTACCTCAGGACTGGCAGGTGCCCCTCGCAGGCGGCGACGAGTACGGGCGTATCGCCTGCAGCAAGAAGAATCAATTTTTAATTATAATGGGAGGCTCCCGCAAGGAAAGGGAAAAAAACCGGGAACGTACCATTGGCGGCGGAGCGCGAGTTGACGTCGAGCCCCGGCCCCTCCTTGTCCTCGATCAAGAAGCGGCAGATGTCGAGGCGGCCCTTGGCCGAGGCGACGTGCAGCGCGTTCCGCCCGTCCGCGCCCGTGATGACCCGCAAGTCCACCTCCTTCGCCGCCTCTGCCCAGGGTACGGTCGGGGAAGGAGGAGGAGGAGGAGGAAGCAATCTAATCCGTTAGACAACAATCATGCGTGCACGAAATGTGCCTCCAATTAAGGTAGGAGGAAGAAGAAGGGTCTGCTTACTCTTGAGGAGGCGGAGGTTGCCGTCGGCGGCGGCCTTGAGAGCCACGCGGGAGAGCGCCGCGGCGTCCATGGCGGTTGCTTGGGGGCGTCTCGTCTCCCCCTCGTCTCGTGGGGGGAAGGAGCCGAAACGGAAGAAAGGGTTTGGACTGGCACACGAAACGGCGGCGCCTGTGCCAGTCTTGCTGCTCCCTTCCCAAAAAATCGCCTTTTGTACTCGGCCACTGCAATCGCCAGCTGGGCTGTATTCCGTGAAGCTTGATGTTCCACAGTCCACACTAAAAATTCCAAACTCGTTTTCTCAATTTTTTTCATCATTTTTATTTAACTACCAAGACGTTTCATGTAACAATATCATTTTTGACACGATTCTATTTTCATGTAAACGCCTTGGTAGTTCATTCTGGGGTCAACGTGGACTAATAACATATCTACAACGTTCAAACTCAATGAACCCACTATCACAATAGTCAGAAGCCATGTTTCAGTTTTCTTCAGTAATGTCACAAGTATTCTTTCATGTTCTCACATGGTTTGTAGTCTTTGATCCATGCAAGTTTGATTCATACCATGTTGCGCAAACACTACATCTCATGTCTTATTTTGAAGTTCGCTTGTGGTCAATAATCTGTATTGTACACGTTGATGGAAAGTTGATTGCAAATTTCACTTTTTTCTTTCTCTCGTGTGATTACGTTACATTAAATCAAAAGGGGCATTACTGAGTGTTTACATGAATATTCTGTTGACACAATATCAGCGTTAGCTCAATAAATTGTGTAGGAATCGAGGAGGATGTTACTGAATATCATCGATCTTCAAGCAAAAAATGTTTGTTTGTGGGGCATATGAAGAAGCATTATCAGTACATGGTCTGCTGAACAATTTAACATATTCAAAAAGAAAAACATGATGTGCTGAACGATTATACACTAATATCGCTCTTTAGAAGAAAGCAAGGGATGGGAAGACTTGCGAATGTGGCAGAGCAAAAAATGAAAATATGTGAGGTTGGGAAATGGGAAGGGTTCTCTCTCCGTGCAGCGCTGCGGACCCGAACCGAGCAACCGCTACGCGCGGCGGCCGCGAGCGTACAGTGAGTGGCACGACTCGAGAACTCGTCCAGGAGCGAGCGATTTTACAAAAAAAAAAATCACCAGCTGATTCATATTGAGAGACCATATTAAAACTAGGCCTCTAACGAAATTACAATGAGAAACCGACATACACACTGCAGTTGTTCGATGGTATTTCTACAAGGATCAGAAAGAAACTGAAAAACAACAGTAGATCATGTTGCAATCCTGCATCTGAGTTTTCGAATTCCGATACTTCTACATGGTCTTCAAACAAATAATGAGAGTACTGTCTATCTAGATAAAGTGAACAAAGAACATGTATACCCGAATCACGGGGCTACAACTGAACGCAAGGAAAATACTACTACTATATACCATTGGAGTATAAACATAATTTGTTGTTAATGATTTATAACTGAACATATGAGGAGTTATATGGTTTTTACAGGTGATATACTTTTCAGTGTGATTTAAATAGAGCTTTTCACTTGGCCTATTCTCAGTGCTTCTATTTTACTAGATTTGAACAGACTTTATCTATAGACTTAAGAGAAGAACTAGATAGTTTGTGTGGTCATTTCAATACAAGAGACGGCATCATTGGAGCTAAACTAGGTAAGCTCTGGATGATCTGTTGCAGCCAAAGTCATTGATGACCAAAAATAAAAGAAACCCCATTAACATAATTGTTACGGAGTATCTTATAAGGCAACGCGGTGAGAAAATAAGCAAGTTTTGGGACTTTAGAGAATCCTCCGGAGAAAAGCAACTTCCATTACCCACAAACAGAGTTGCTAGTGAACAGTGATTTTCCTTGGTCATCACAAATAAATAAGCACTTCCATGGTCAGGAAGCGGAAACCTACAAAAACAAGAGCAAGGTGCCCTTATAGAACATACAAGGCTTATAAAAACATCTGGATCTGCAGCAGAATTAAAGAAATAAGAAATTACCACCAGTGAGGCCGATGTAGCTATAATCTTCCTGCAATTAAAACCCAAGAGGACTCCTAGCTCCTGCATCTGAATCTGATAATTGTTCCGTGCAGTTTGTGACACTTATAGTGCATGGCTATCTTACATGGACTTGACTGTGTGCACCATGCTTTGAAACAATGCATCTTGCCACCTTCATTATCAGATGCCCATCGCTCTGCTTCTGCATAAACATTTGATTCTGTGATAACATCTCCATCGTTCATTGGCATCGATTGATGCAGTTCGCAAAAAGCTTTATTAGCAAAATCGAAGTGCCCATGCACTTTGCATGCAGCTATAACCATCTTCAATAGCATGGAATTTTGCCTTTACAGGCATGTCCTTGATCATTTGGTAAGCTTCATGGACTTTCCCACAGCCGCTTAACATATCTATCATGCAGCCATAGTGCTTCGCATTGGGCAAAATTTTGTAGTCTTCAATCATGCTATTGAAATATGCTCTCCCCTCATCCACTAGGCCACCGTGGCTGCAAGCAATCAAAACACCAACAAATGTGAAAAGATCAGGCTCAACGTTCATTGAATTAAAGAGAGCTCAAGGGCATCACACGAGTAGCCATGTACTGATAACCCAACAATCATCGCATTCCAGCATGTAACATCCCTGATTAACATGCTGTCAAAAACTTGTCGGGCAAGCTGCAATTTCCCACATTTTGCATACATATCAACCAATGCATTTCCAATAAATCCATAGCTGCAATGCCCTTGCACCAAATGTAATTATGGATTTCCCTCCCCTGTTCTAGCTCGCCCATCTGTGCACAAGCCCGGAGAACTGACACAATCATTAACTCCGTCGGTTCAACACCATTCTGCTGCATCTCTCGAAAAATATCCAATGCTATCCTAAGCTTCGCATAGCCACCAATAAAGGAGTTCCAAGACACCGTGTCCCTCTCGGGCATTAGCCTGAAAATCGTTGCTGCATTGGCCATATGTCCGAGTTTCACATTTCGCATGATCCCATTATTCCACCACGATAAGTTCCTTTCAGGCATCGCCTGAGAGACTGAGTCCTGCTCCCTGACAGTCCCCAGCGGCACCATAAGCATTCATCAGCGCATTCCAAGAGACAGCATTCTTCACCGGCATTTCATCAAACAGCCCCCTTGCGTCCTTGAGGAGCTCGAACTTGCCATACATGGACACGAGCGCATTTTGCACATATCGATCCTGCGCGCATCCAAGTTTCAAGATGCGACAATGCAGCTCGGCGCCCTTGGCAGCAACTGCAGCAGCAGCGTTGGCGTGCAAGCTGAGCTTGAAAGCGCGCGCACAGGATTTGAGGAGGGCCGGGAAAGCGGAAGCGGGGTGGGTAGGGAGAGGGAGGACACGTGGTTGAAGAGGAACAGCGAGCAGGACGGTCTGGGAGAGGATGAGAACGCGACGATGATGGGGCAGAAGAGGGACGGGGAGAGGACGCTGGGAGGGGCGGCGAGGAGGACGGAGAGGGACGAGGTGCAGGCAGCCGGGAGGCGAGAGAGGAGAGCGGGGAAGAAGGCAGGGTAGTGAAGGAGGCGGAGCTTGGCGAGGAGCGCGTGGAGTTGGTGGCCGCCGGCGGCGGCGCTCCGACGAGGGAGGCGGCGAAGGACGCGGCGGACGGCGACCGGGGTGTATGAGTACGACTCGTTCCGAAGCGTCGTGAAGGGCATGGGCTTTGGCGCATTGCGTGCCTTGTTGACTGGTGGGCCGTCGGTCCACTGCTTTTGAAGGCCTGATGCAATGTGCGAGTTGCTAGCAATAGAATAGAGTGTGTGCATCAAAAAGAAAAAAAACAAAAGCAATAGGAGTAAAGATGGCAACGGATACGAATTATCCGCGTGCCCGTGGGCAAAATGCCCATCGGGTGAGGATATGGGTCTGATATTCCGCCCGCGGGCACGGATGCGGGCACGACTTCAAACCCAACGGGCATTGCTAAGTGGGCACAGAAAAGTCTTGCCCGTACCCGCTTGCCCGTTTGCCCGCAATCTCCTTCTGACATGTGGGCTCATCATCCAAATGATTCAATAAACAAGCTAGCTTTTCCTTCCGACTGCCCAAGACTTCAGCCGCCGCCACCCAGCTTTCGTGCGAGCGCACGCGCTCCTCGTCTCGATCTCGAATCGTGCTCCCGAATCGCCATCTCGCAAGCCGGATTTCGCTCCAAGCGCATCGCGCGCCTGGTTTCCGGCCCCTCCGCTCCCCTCGCCGTCGCCCGCGGCCCCTGCTCCCTCGCCGTCGCGCGGCCCCTCGCCTCGAAGCCGTCGCGCGCGCATCGGCCGCCGCCCCAGTCTTCAAGCGCGCCGCCCGTCGTCTTCAACCCCTCCCCATCGACGGCCAAGACTCCCGCTCGCCCCACGCACAGCCTCGACGGCCGCAGGGCGCCCCGCTCTGCCGTTCGCCGCTAGCGCCGCGTCGGGAACGCGGATACGCCCGCGGGCACACGGATATCCGCGGATGGCGGGCACGGGCGGCCTTCTCTGCCCGTTGCCGATAGCGGGCGCGGGCACTGGCACGGAATTTCGATTGCGGGCACGGGCATGTGGAGTTGCTATCCGCGGGCGCCATGCCCGTTGCCATCTCTAAATAGGAGTCATACCAACATTTTCTAGTCTCCATTCATCAGACTACAGAGAGAAAAGCTCAAGAGCATTTCTTAACTTCACGTATTCGAGCAGTCCATAGAGAGTCGACCATAAATATCCCCAACCAATGCGCGGTTTCGAAGGGCCTGGTCCACGTTTGCGACCTCATAGCATCTCCAAAAAAGCCACATAAACCTCATTTAAATCAAAATATTAGGATCTAATTAAAAAAACCCATCTCCAACAGAACCCCAAAACTACCTCCAGTTTTTTCATAGCCTCTAAACTCTCCTCATTTATAGCTACAAACAGGGAAAGAATTGGGGCTCCTATCTCTTCTTTTTGCTATGGTATTAATGTTTTTTGTGGCCCATGCTGACGTGTTTTAATCCATTTTTAGGGGAGGACTGTTGGAGGAGGAGAGAAAAAGTTGTCTCTCATAATTTTTTGGTTGCTTTCAAAACCAAGTTTATGTAGCCAATTTTATGAGAGTCTCTTCGATATGCTCACAATGGTATATTCCTAATTAGGTACGATCCGAGGATGTGGCTCCTTGCCTACAACTTGGATAATACATGAATTTTAAAATCAAATACTCCTTCCGTTCCACTATATAGGTTTGCCTTAAGTTAACACTTCTTAACTTTGACCTTCTGTTTCACAATTAGTCTAGCACTATCCCTTTTACGATGTCAATTTTTATGATTTTTTCTATTAACAGTCAAATTTAAGAAAATTTAATTTGAGACAAATCTAAAGGTAGATTGATATTATGCGATAGAGGGAGTATCATGTTCAAATGTGCCCTTCCATCCCATTGTCACCTGTGCTACAAACAAAATTTTGTTTCTTTATTTCTAGATAAGGTTATATTCTAATAAACTTTTCATTTTTGCAAATACCATGTTGATACAACATGTGAGTTTAGTGTCTCTAATGAGGCTACTATAAACAATTTTTTGCCACCAACAGAGGTTGGCTGGAAGGGCAATGCATAACTCTGACTGTAATCTTCTTTCTTTTATGATGCATTGTAAACAATTACAGTTTTATACTAAAATAGAGGGCACTCTCTATTTTTTACTTTTGGAAAAAAACTACACTTATGAAAAATTAGTCCAATATGACCTGACACGTTTTAAAAATGGCCATCATTGACATTATGCAAAAATAGCTCGAATTACCTATATGTTCATAAAAAGGTTTCCACAATTCATTCTCAAATGCTAGAAAATACCGTGATAATCAGATAAAAATAGAAATTACCATCACTCTCATTATGAAACAATAGCCCGAAGTTCCTAGGAAAATTTACCCACTACCGCAATTTTGAAAAAAAAATCAAAATTCTAAAATATCACCAGCATAATTTAAAATTTTCCACCATTGCCATCATAGAATATACATAAATATACGTTTATAAATTATGCAGTACTACCCTTAGAAAACCGAATTACTAAAAGTAAATATGGTAAGGTAATTATAAACTAGAAGACATTTAACATAATACAATGGGATTATTGATACTAGTAATCAAACATGCTATCAACATACAAAGGTGAAAAAAATAGATACATTCGACTTTATAAACAGATTTAGCATTATGTCGATCAAAGAAAATATGCCCTATAAACTCGTTAAAGTTACAAACTACCAACACTCACTTTGTAATTTAATTGAAGAGAAAATTCCTTCCCTGACCTCAAAAAAACTCCAGATGCCTTCCACGGCCCTTCCGGAATTGAACTTCCCTATCAGGACAGTACCAAAATCAAATTTCGGTTCCTTTGTGGTCCTTCCATTAGTTCTAGCACTTAATGGCGTTAACTAGAGAGTAAGAAGACGATTTTACCCCTGACTTGAAATGCACTTCAGTTATTTTCAAAAAATTGTGCGAATGTGAGTATTAATTTACCGGTTTCACAAAAAAAAATTAGAGGTTGAGCCATTCAGTGGTAAAAATATTGTGCGAATGTGAGTGTTAATTTGCTACTCACATTCGCACAATTCACACAAGTCAGGGGTAAATCATGCTTTTACCCTCCAATTAACACTATTACGTGCTAGAACTAACGGGAGGGCCATGGAAGGAACCGAAAATTGATTTTGGTCCTGATAGGGAAGTTCATTTCTGAAAAGGCCAAGGAAAGCAGTTGCATTCTTTTTACTAGGCCACAAAATGAATTTTCTATTAATTGAAACGTGACGCTATCAGTTGCGCCATCGATGACAGGCCACTTGATTATTAGCTACATAGTTTAGAAATGTCAGAAGGCGACACTCAATGACGCAATCAGTTGCGCCATCGATGATGCTGTCAGTGCCCTTAAGCACCAAGCGAAACCAATCACATTCTCCGTAGGGAACACTGGACAGTATCCTATCATGAACCGAAACAATCGTAAACGATGCGTCACTCTTCATTGGAGAGTGCGAGCCGATAGGCTTTGATCTATTTTTTCCAATTTCAAGAGTCCAGGAGGCTATCACCACTTGAGGTTTTCTAATGTCTCTTTGATCAGCGTTTCTAAAAAAAAAAATGTCTCTTTGATATAAAGAATAAAGATATCACAGACCATAGGAAAGTTTCTGTAGGAATACAAAAATCATCTAAGCGATTAGCGCGCACTTAAAGTGAATCTTAGTCGTTACTAGTGCATAAGATAAAGCTAGCAGCCGGCGGCTAATCATGTGTTTAGGTGACCATCCTTCTATTAATCTGTATATATTGGCCCAGCTCCGGCCCGGGCCAAGTACAGTTCTAAGGACAGCAGCCAGCAGCTCTGAGGGGTGAGGACACGCAGTGCATTCGTCAACTCGCATGGAAGCCGCGACGACGAAGCCAATCCTCCGCGTGGCCGCCATCAGCGGCTCCATCCGCAAGGGCTCCTGGCACGGCGGCCTCATCCGCGCCGGTAAATACCACCCCTCTCTTCCCCCTTCTTCTCTATCCCTGCTGCTGCTAATTAAGCTCAAAATCGCTTGCTCAAATGGTGAAAATGACTACTAATAACCAGCCGCGGAGTTGTGCGCGGACTCCATCCCGGGGCTGCACATCGACCACCTCGACGTCGCCGACCTGCCGATGCTCAACACCGATCTCATCACCACCGACGGCTTCCCGCCGGTGGTCGAGGCGTTCCGTGCCAAGGTCCTCCAGGCCGACTGCTTCCTCTTCGCCTCGCCCGAGTACAACTACTCCATCACAAGTGAGTACAACTACCTTAAATTTGAGCTAGCTCTCCCTTCATTCTATTCACTTTTACCAAGGCCAAGCTCCGCCTGATAATCCCAGCATGTGCCGATATGCATGCTCCATCGGCTTGGCTCCACCGGCCTAGCTAGGGGCTTTGCCAATGCCAACTGACCTAAGTCAATTCCTTCTGCACTTAATTTAAAGGTTCAATATCTCTGATGCCAACTTCATTAACAACTAGCTAGCAACAACCTGCAACTAGGAAAAAAAGCTCACGATGCCCAACAAGCATCCGGTGGTAGAGCACAGTAATGGAACTACTTCTATCACTGGGACTCGGACTTTTTTATGCCCAAGAGTATATATCATGCTGTCGCTATAGCGGAGTTGTTTTCCCTTTGCTTATTATATTCCCCATGCTTTTCAGGCTTTGTGGTACAAACGTACAAATTATCATTTTATTTTCGATAAGGAACTTACAATAATCCATTGTAGGTCCACTGAAGAATGCACTTGACTGGGCTTCAATAGGAGTTAACTGCTGGGCATACAAACCTGCTGCCATCATCAGTGCAGGCGGAAACTTCGGCGGAGGCAGGTCCAGCTATCATCTGCGTCAGATTGGTGTGTTCTTAGACATTCATTTCATCAACAAGCCGGAGCTGTTCGTCTTCTCATTCGAGAACCCGCCCAAGTTCTTCGATAGTGATGGCAATCTGATCGATGTCGAAACCAGAGAGCGGCTAAAGAAAGTGCTCCTGTCACTCCAAGCCTTCACGCTTAGGCTCCAGAAGAAGGATTGAATAAGATCACAGTGCTGATACATAATAATCGGAGTTTTCTTCAGTGTTTAGTTATATCTGTGTGTTATATAAAATGCCTGCAACCTCTAAGTAGTATGGAGACTTGGAGACGGCACACTGCACTCCAATTTGCATGTTATTGGTAGATGATGCAGTCATATACACCGCCGCAAGTGGAACGGAAGTCCAAAGTGTAGTTTATGTATACATCACTTGTTCTATATATGTCATATTGCCAGGTCCACTTGGCATATTTTTAACATTATTACTGGTCTTCCAAAGCCAAATTGTAAAGGCATTTAATGGTGAAATGGTGAAAATGATCACTGACAATTAATAACCAGCCGCGGAGGTGTGCGAGGACTCCATCCCGGGGCCTCGACATCGCCGACCTGCCAATGCTCAACACCGATCTCATCACCACCGAGTCACCGACGGCAGCGCCAGCTGCTTCCCGCCGGTGGTCGAGGCGTTCCGTCCCAAGGTCATCCAGGCCGACTGTTGCGTCGCTCTTCGCCTCGCCCGACAACTACTCCATCACTAGTGCGTTACTTACTCTAAATTTGTGCTAGCTCTCTTCATTCTGTTTGCATGCTTGCATTCCATCATCTCCATGTACACGCAAGTCCATCGGGTTCGTTAATTTTGGTCTTGCCTACAACATTGGTGGCAACTACCGCTCTCTACATAGAGCGAACCATAAAACAGCCACGTTGATTCAAAGACCAAATGAATTTATCCCTCTGATATGTTAGTAACATATATATAGGCTGGCCTATTGGAGGCGAAGTTGGGCTCCGGAACCCCCTTGCCAAGACAAAATTACCTGGTATGCTTCATCAAGCCTGGAGGTGAATTATAGCTGGAGCGGCCCGTTGCCTAATGCCTCGCTGGACTAGAAGTAGCAAGTTAGCAGGCCACCGGCTGCCTATCCTTAACTAGCCCGAGAACGAAATAAAATGCCCACGTTGCTGTAACGAGCCCACAGTGATCTTTAGTCCGAACTCTTTGATGTCTCTCTTGATTGGTTGTACTCCTCGATCTTCAGCACTAGCTTTTGGTTTTTCTAGCACTGTTCTACACTAGTTCAGCAATTTTTTGTCACTGTTATGAATTGTTTGAAGTGTTGAAGAACAAATCCTGGCTTCGTCACTCAAACCAGACCACCAAACTTTGAACCTTCAACTCAGTATAAGTGTCATATTCGTAGATGACATACCTGTCGCTCGTGTTGTGACTTCATCAATCTCAAGATTGCTCGGTTTTGTCTCTCATGGACATTCATTCTATATGATGAGTGATCAAATATGAATATGAATCTATATCTTTATAAGTGCAACCAATTAAGAGTCATTAACTTTTATTTCTTTGCAACCACATTGAGCCACATCACCGCAATTGTTTATCACCGTTGGATCCATTCACATCTGTCCATCCAATCTCCTAGCTAAAACTGATTGTTGCATGCTCACTAACCTCAATTACTCTTTAACACCATAAAGTGTATCGGGCGGCACTACCTTTTTTTCTCCCACCGAGCTGATCCCGTCTACTAATGAAATACTCCACTTTATTGCCTTAACATTGCATCCGTTGCCTTTTCATCCTGTTTGTTTTCCATTACCTTTCTATTGAACCATAGCGTTTATGCCGCACGATCAATTACTGTCCGTTGGTCATGAGCCACAACGCCTGGTTAATTACTCTCCATCTGTAACCACTGTCCCCATCACTTCCCTAATTAAATTTTTATTGAATTTGAAATTAAATCTCTAACAGGCTATTCCCCTGCTCCCATTTGAAACCGCATCCTCTAATGCTTTGCATAAATCACCTTCGCCAATGCTTGGTGTTTTTTTAACGCTAGGGGCTGCAGCGTCCCGCTCCACCTCTTCTTGCTGCCACTCAGTCCATGCTAGGCGCCTCTACAATACAATTGATGATGGCCCGATGATCTCTGCAGCCATGCAAGAAATTCTTAATGTCTGATGAGATGTCAACATGATCATGGCACTGATCGATAGTCACCAAGCGGATGTCCTTGACATGTTACCCCTCTATTGCATACTCTCCTGCTGCTTTGTTTTGATTCTTTATTGTCTCATTCTTCACATTCGGGGTGTTCGGTTGGAGGATGCAGTTGCAGTTGCAGTTTGAATAGTGAGAGAGAACACTGTAATGGAGGAAATGGACACTGTAGCAACGCGCATACTGTAGCAGCAGCATCAGCAGCAGCCGGAGGCTTTTCCGGCTGCCGAACGCGCCCATTAGTTAGGTGTTTAGCACTGCTTATGGGCTTTGTTCTTTTGCTACTTGCGAATTGCAGGAACATTACTGTATCCAACTAAGCATCATCAGAACGTCCGTATGTGCTACCTCTTACTCTTTTCTTTGATGTGTGAATTGGAGGCTCCCTGTTGGGATAACCCTCTCAAATCTTTGCTTTCGTTAATTAGTAATTATTTAAATCAATAAACTACATAGGAATTTTTTTTCTATGGTGTATAGGCCTTTCTCCTGGAATCTCAGGGCGAAGACATCACTAAGCAGATGTCACTGTTCACAACATCAAAAAGGAAGAACCATTTCACTGAAGCGAACTTCCAGAGTAATAAATAAATAAAATTGTTTACTGATTTTTCCAAATTTAGTTTATCTACACATGATACTTTTTTTCCTATTCATCATAAAAGAATAACCACATTATGTGTTGATGAATGGATTCAGTCCTAAGTTTTGGCACACCATAATTTTGTTTTATCCGCCCATTCCACCGATAATTGCACTGCTAACTTCCTCTCCTCATAAGGCTAACTTCATTTGTATTTCTATTTCCTACATATTATTTGTTCATTTGTATTTATATTTCCTACGTAATCTTTGTTCAGGACCATGACACGCTGTGGTGCCACTGATGGCTCAAGTTACACATGTATTTATATTTCCTTCAGATAAGGATTCAGTCACTTAACCAAAAAATCTTAATATAAATATATATTGCTTTTGCAAAACTATTTTCTCATTTTCCCCATCTAAATATATCCATAATACTCCATTCTTCTAATTAAAACATCGTCAAAAAATTATCTTCCATTCCCGCAGCAACGCACTAACCATCACTAATTGTTATAAAGCTGCAACCACAGCGAGCCACGTCATCGCAATTGTTTTTAGCCGTCTGATCAGTAGATTCATTTGCTCGTTAGCGTTAGATCATTCCTTGGTCACCCGTGCATTCTTTATGGATTGCAATGAATCCAGCCATCGCTGCTACAAATCTCTTCAATAGCCGCCGTAGTAGTGTAACTGATAGATGTTGCACACTTCAGCCTTCTAATGACGCATAAGTTATAGTTATAGCATCAGTAACGCCCATCTTTAGTCATTTTTTCAATGCTTCCTCTCCGTAAATGGCTGTCAGGCGTTTCTACCCACTAACCCATGTCCATTGTCTTTTAATATCTTTTCAAGCCCCTTCTGCTAACCGGCAATATCAACCGAGCCGTCGTGTTTACTCAGTATTAAGGTAGTCGATCTATTGGTCTTCACCCTATATTTATCTCCTCAGTAAGCTGCGATTAGTAGTTGCACATCGCACCACTCTTCCACATGTCTTCTTCCATTTCTTGCAGACAGATGCAGCTGCAACGGGCACTTCTTTTTGATCGCTATGGCTAGCTGATGTGCCTTCCTCCCTCTATCATGAATCATGATGTTCGTGATTGGCAGTTGTCCATTGCCATGGAATTCAGGCATCATCCTTGGGCTCCTCACCTTGCGGCTGAGGCAACAGCAAAAAGTTTCTCCTGAACTATGAAGGCAAGCTAGCAGATACACGTTGCCCTATTAGTATGCTTCAGTGTTTATCTTTTCACCGCTGCTTATTTCTTCAGCCAGGTATATTGCATTCTCATGATGGCATCATTGTTGTCTTTTCATACATGTTGGTGCTATTAGCCACGAGAAAGAATGCAAAATGATCAAGCTGTCCAAAGTGCAAAAGATGCAAATTAACCAGCTTAACCAATATGTAGCTATGATCCAAGCAAAACGTTCCGCAGCAACGCGCGGGGTATGAACTAGTGTTTAAATATGTAGTTATGTTTATAAAAAAATAGATATTTCCTGCTACTTAGAGGGAGACTGAAAGAAAGAGAAACGCTGCCTAATTAACCTCAGGCTTTTGCCACGCACTCTATCTAGTATCTAGTGGTCTCGTCTGTCTTGTCGCTCTCGGTCGTGGCCTCGTGGGTCACCGACAAGCGTGGCATCAGGGAGCAGGAAGCTGAGAGGCAGCCATCGGATGGGGTTGCTCGCGCACCCCAAGCACGTAGGAGCACATTGAACATGCCAGACGTCACCTGCTCTGCTTTTCACTGTCAATAAAAATTGTGCCTCGTGACATGATTAACCAGGGGGGAAGCTACTCAGGCTGTCCCGAGTGCCTCACCAGGTTAAAATGTAACTTTCAGTGATTAGTATCCAGTCTAAATCATGTGTGCACCACACAAATCTATACATGTGCACTACCCAGCTTTTGAAGTGGCACTCGGGTTGCTGTGACGCTAGCTTCGCCACTGTGATTAACTGAATAAGGCGGAACATATATCGAGAGCTTTTCCATTCTTGCTGTCAGTCAGTAATATTCCTGTATCGTATAGTATGTGGTGATAGAAGCATTTTTTTTTTTGCAAACAGTGATAGAAGCATCTTAAGCCTTTTTTTTTTTAGGAAAGAATAACAGTTTTAGTGCGGAGGCAGTAAGCTTAATATATCTTTTGGAGGCTTCAATTACACACACTCATCACTAGCGGCTCGCACGTACCGTCAACTTCATTGCCACGACTTGACACCTTTAATTCCGTTGTCCAGCAAGAAGATTCCCGGCGTGTGTGGTTGAACTGTCGAATATCAGCAGCAGTGATCCGTCTGTGCACAAGATCCAGCCTTCGATCGCAAGAAAGGCAACAACGCGCGGCGGGAAGAACGAAATATCACGGCCGCGCCTAGGCCCGGGCTGATAATCCTGCGTCACTGCGCGCGTCGATGACCACCTACGTACCGCTTCTCTAGCCTTGCTCATCGCGTGGCAGATGGACGGCCAACCTCCACAGCGCCACTTGAAGCTCGACCTGCTGCACCTCCATCAACTCCCTCATCCTCTTTCTCTCCCCGGCAGATCCATGGTGGATTGATGGATCGGCAGCCGACCACCCAGCATTGGCGGTGGACGAGCTGCTGGAGGAGAGAGGGCCGGAAGAAAACGATTGATGGTGGTGAGCAGCTAGGCTAGCTAGAGCACCTTTGATGAGGGGCATAATAGTCTTTTCCTTTTCCTGTTGTTTTCCCATTTCAACCTCCAATGTTTTTACATAAAGAGACCAAGCGAGTACTACCAAAATAATTGACACCCGTAGCTGGAATGCTCGATCCGTGGGACTGGATCTGTGAATAGGTTGTTGATAAAGTTTTGTCGGCGTGCCTCTTTCCTTCCATCATGGACTCATGGTATACAGTAAAAAGTTAGTGTCCAAGCAACTCCAACAGTCTAGGTAAAACATGTTTTTTCTCTAAATATAACTACTCAGTAGTATTGAAAATATCTTCCCAACTGTCTCTTCAAATCTATATCTAAAATAGCTAACTCTTCATTCCACTTTTCTAGCTAACAATATTTAGCTAGAGACCTTCACTCTCTATTCCCTTCCCGCGGGCTCTTGGTGGTTTAGAGAGTCTGTTGGTTTACTCCAATCTTTTTAGATATGCTTTATTTTAGTATAAAGCCCTGTGTGAGTAGGTTGATCCCTATAGTATAAAGCCCGGGGGGCGGTCAATACCCCCCGCATGTCGAGTTTTTAGATATGCTTTATTTTAAAGACTAGCTAAAACCAAAAAAATTAGAATATATTTTATCTAGTCTGTTGGAGTTGCTCTAAGGGAGAAAGCAGATAAGTCTGAGAAAGTATGCATATATTTTTTTTTGCGATTACACAGTACAACTCGGACACTCAAAACGCACGCACACTTATCCTTATGAACGTATATACGCAAACGCTACCCCTATGAAAGCATCATCGAAGACTAAGCCGGCAAATTTTTGAGATTGACGAAGTCACCCTGGCGCCTCGCTATCGACGAAAACGTCGCATTCATATATGCTAAACATGGAGACAGTACACCTCATGGCTACGTTTTGATCAGCGTGGCCATTATTTGGCATTTCGTCCCGTCGTATTCATGCATACCAAACATGGAATCGCGGCATGAACATGACGACATAAAGTGATTGAGGCACCACCGTAGCGCGCTGCTCTGATCTATAAATTGGCCACTTGGATCACCTCTTCATCGGAGAGTCCAAATTAAGAAACCAACACGGTGCTACGTACATTCCGATGGAGAAGTTACAACCGTCGGCCTTGTTCCTTGGCGTCGTGCTCGCCACCGTCCTCTTCCTCCTAACCCTCCTCCTCCACCGCCGGCGCCCCACGCGCAAGTCGTACAAGCTCCCGCCGGGCCCTCGCCCATGGCCGGTGATCGGCAACCTGAACCTGATCGGCCCGCTCCCGCACCACTCCCTCCACAAGCTGTCGGCGAGGTACGGCCCGCTCATGTCGCTCCGGTTCGGCTCCGTCCCCGTCGTCGTCGGCTCGTCCGTCGACGCCGCGCGATTAATACTGAAAACCAACGACCTCGACTTCATCGACCGGCCGAGCACCGCGGCCGGGAAGTACACCTCCTACAGCAACTCGAGCATGCTGTGGTCGGCGTACGGCGAGTACTGGCGCCAGGCGCGGCGGCTGTGGCAGACGGAGCTCCTCGGTGCCAAGCAGCTCAAGCTGCACGAGCGCGCGCGCGGCGAGGAGGTGCGCGCGATGCTGCGCGACCTGCGCCACGACGCCACCGAGAAGCGAAACGTGGCGCTGACCGAGCACCTGATGATGGCGAGCCTGAACGTGATCTCGCGCATGGTGCTGGGCAGGAAGTACGTCGGCAAGGGGTCCTCCGGCAGCGGCAGCGGCAGCGGCACGGCGGCGTTACTGACGACGCCGGAGGAGTTCGGGTGGATGATGGACGAGCTCTTCTTCCTCAACGGCGCGGTGAACGTGGGCGACGTGATCCCGTGGCTCGGGTGGCTGGACCCGCAGGGGTACGTCCGCCGGATGAAGAGACTGGGCAAGGTGCTGGACGGGTTCCTGGAACAGGTCTTGGACGAGCACGAGGAACGGCGCCGGCGCGAGGGGGAGGCGTTCGTGGCCAGAGACACGGTGGACAAGCTTCTGCAGCTCGCCGACGACCCCAGCCTCAAGGTTCCCATCGAGCGCCACGGCGTCAAGGCATTCACTCTGGTAAGCTGTAGAGTAGTAAGCCCAATCATTGATTGATCATACTTCCTCCGTTCATAAATATAAGCATTCGTTGACTTTCAGCCAACTCGTTTGACCACTCGTCTTATTTAAAAAAGTTGTGAAAATACAAAAACAAATAAGCCATACTTAAAGTATATTTAGTGATAAAACATGTCATAATAAAACTGATAATAATTTGTATAATTTTTTTGAATAAGACGAGTGGTCAAACGAGTTAGCTGAAAGTCTCCGAATCCTTATATTTATAGACGGAGGAAGTATTATCGTGACTGATTGATTTTAAATGGTGCACCCGCCACTCCCATGGAGCTACTCCTATATAGGAAATATTCGCGGCGGGTACGGACACTTCGGCGGCTACAGTGGAGTGGGCCATGTCGGAGCTAGTGAAGAAGCCCGAGGTCCTCGCGAAAGCCACCGAGGAGCTGGACCGCGTCATCGGCCGCGACCGCCTCGTCACCGAGGGCGACATCCCGAGCCTCCCTTACATGGAGGCCATCGTGAAGGAGACGATGCGCACGCACCCGGTGGCGCCGCTCCTGACGCCGCGGCAGTGCCGCGAGGACACGTCCGTGGCCGGCTACGACGTCCCGGCGGGCACGCGCGTGCTCATCAACGTGATGGCCATCTGCCGGGACCCCGCCGTGTGGGAGGCGCCGGAGGAGTTCCGGCCGGAGCGGTTCGTCGGGAGCAGCGTGGACGTGAGGGGGCAGGACCTGGAGCTGCTGCCGTTCGGGTCCGGCCGCCGGATGTGCCCCGGCCACACGCTCGGGCTCAAGATGGTGCAGGTGACCCTGGCCAACCTGCTTCACGCCTTCGAGTGGAGGCTCCCCGACGGCGTGGCGCCGGAGGAGCTGAGCATGGAGGAGAACTTCAGGATGAACGTGCTGCGCAAGGTCCCGCTCCAGGCCGTCGCTGAACCTAAGCTGCCGGCTCACCTGTACGTCGGACCGTGACCGTGTCCTGCTGTATAGTAGCTTGCACGTACCTGTGTGAATGTATCATGCATGTATGTGGAGGGCATGTGTGCTCTTGAGCCCGTAATTAATAATAATGGAAACGACAAATAAACAACGATCACATACTGTGATTGGTTTTTAAGGTATTTTTGGTACGTAACTCAACTATATCATTGTTCTTGACTTGAAGAATCCACGACGTACTCTGATTCTTTCAAGCAGCAAGGTACAAATCATGGCTTCCGTGACAACGGGAGAAACGAGTCTGCTCCGAAAGCCGACAGCCGGTTTTTGACATAGGAATTTGAAAAAAAAAATGAAATTATGAAAAAAAAACATTGAAATTTAGAACGACCGAGCGGTAAAATAAGGAAACCAAGCAGTAAACTGTGAAGCCGATTGTTTTGCTTCCTAAAGAAGAAATTTTCTCGCGGTAAACCGGGAAACCGACCAGTTTGCTTTCAAAATTTCTTCCAAATCTTTTTTGAACTTTGATCGATTTATGGTTCAAAGTTCAAAAAATTTGATTTAAGACAAAACTAGATGGACATTGTATTTCTTGAGGCCAAGGGTGTGGCCGGGGCACATCCGGCGGCCGGACCCGAACGGCAGCAGCTCGAGGTCCTGCGGTGCCTCCTCACGTCCACCCTGCTGCCGAGGAAACGCTCCGGCCGGAACTCCTCCGGGGCGTCACACACGGCGGGGTCGCGGCCGATGGCCCACACGTTGACCAGCGCGCGCGTCCCCGCCAGGATATCGTAGCCGCCCACGGACGCGTCCAGCTGGGACTGCCGTGGCATCAGAAGCGGCGCCACTGGGTGCAAGCGCATCGTCTCCTTCACGATGGCCTCCAAGTACGGGAGGCTCGCGGTGTCCCCACTCGGCGACGAGGCGGCTGCGGCCCACCACGCGGTCCAGCTCCTCGGTGGCCCTCCCTGGCGAGGACCTCGGGCTTCTTCACCAGCTCCGACATGGCCCACTCCACGGTCGCTGCAGAAGTGTCCGTACCCGCCGCGAATAGTTCCTATATGGAGTAGCTCCATGGATGGCGCGGGTGCACCATTTCAAATCAGTCACGATAATGATCGATGATTCTCGTTGCAGTACGTACGTGGCATCACAGAAAACAAAGATGCTGCTAGTGAATTAACTCGTCTACTTACCAGAGTGAATGCCTTGACGCCGTCGCGCGTGATGGGGAAATATTGGAAGTGTTGTCGTGAATGTAGCACCTACCAACTTTGCATCAATGAGATCATCCTCTGAATATATAACAGATTTGTGGGAAAGGACATATTTGGTTCCTGAAATGCCTTCGGTATGACCTGAAAGGTGTTACGACGGAGATCAAATCTGTCTATAATATTAGTGTAAGGGTTGTAGTAGTATATTTTCTCTGTTTTTCCTTGCAATGCATGTGCATCAGAAGAATTATGCAAACAATACAGCAATCGCCATGAAAATGGTTCACTAACTCTCATATTTTTACCGATTGATGTGCTCTTCATTGTGTCACTACCTACTAAGTAGCATTCCAGCAAGAATTCGTCTGAAATTCTCTGTAAGTATTATTATGTCAAACCCTGGCAGTTTGGCTGCGCGTATCAGCATTGTGAAAAAAAAAAAGCTGTTGGTCCAACTTGCTTGCCACGAACTGACACCTTCCGTTGTCCACCAAGAAAATACCCGTGTTGCACTGCCGAAGATCATCAATAGTCAGTCGATCCCTCAGTGGTGAGAATAGCTAATTAACCTTGAATCGCAAGTGGAGCAACGTAACTGAATGGCCGAGAGAACGAAATGTCACGGCGGTGCAACGCCCGGGCAGCGTCACCCCGTCTGCTAAATTAGCTTGTCCGAATAATCCCATGTGTGGCTGGATGACCATCTCCCAGACTGCTCTCAATGGAAATAGTCACCAGGTATTGTAGTCCTGCCGGCTGTTCTCGTCTTCCACTCTTCTTAGTTTTCTGCGCTCTCTATTTTTTCACCTCGTTTTAATTTCGTGCCCAAGACTAAAACAACCTATGAAATAAAAGAAGTAGAACGTAAAAGATTGCTCTAAGCGAGGCTTGAGAGCACATGTGAGGGTTTTATCCGTTGCTTCGAGGTTAGGCCCATGCAGGCTCAAGCCTAATTAATGACATTTAATATGCTAAAAAATAATTAACGACATTTAATGTATGATTATAATATAATATTAATTTAATTTAAAACTATCAAAACAAAAATAGATTAAATTAAGAAGCACTTGCTTAAATTAAATATCATAAAAATATTTATTTGTCTATTTTGATATTATGTTGGTAACCTTCTCAGCTTGGCAATATAGATACACGAAATAAAACAAAAAAAAGTGATGTTGCTCAGTCTAGATGAGATGGGTTGCCTCCCAGGTACAGGCCGAGTACAACATGCGTGCACCCAAACAGATGTACCCTACATGGGATCCGAGATTATGAAAGGCTTAAGATACGAAACATGTTTGTACTCCATCTTTCTAAAATTATTTTTATGGACGGTGGTGCGATGTAAAGCAGAGCAATAAGATTAAAATAATTGTGATACCCTTCATGATACCACTAGTATAATACTAGTGGCATCATAAAACTTTTCTTTAAAAATGAGGAGTTTTACGGTGCCTTATATCAGTGATATAATACCACCAATATCCTAAAAGATATCATTAGTATCGTAAATACTAGTGGTATTAGAGGTGAGGGAGGAAACAACCTGGACCGTCGAATCATAAATACCATTAGATACTGGTGGTATTGTATCACTGGTACAAGGCACCGTAAAACTCCTCTTTAAAATACAGCACATGAGATGGGAAGATATGCCAACTAGTGCCACCGATGTGCCATCTCACACGCAAGAAAAAGGTGACGATGATGTGAACTCTCTTTGCATTTGATGATTGGTTTTTTCAGTTTGATAGTGTGAAACTTTCACCATCGTTATGTGTAATATCTTTGTGTTTAATATCATTGATTCTTTTTGTTTTGATAATTTGTAACTTTCACTATTGTATACTCTCTCCGGTTTTAAATTGTTGACGCTATTGACTTTTTTTGCTACGTTTGACTATTCGTTTTATTCAAAATATTAGTTCAAATACGTAAAGTTATAAGGTATATTTCAACTTTCTTTAATGACAAAACAAAACATAACAAAATATAAGATAAAATTTTTTAAAATTTTCGAATAAGATGAATGGTCAAACAGAACGAAAAAAGTCAATGGCGTCAACAATTTAAAACCAGAGGAAGTATGTGTACTCTCTTTGTATGAACGCATTACACGAGTTATATTTTGTCTTTTCGTCCACAATCAGCATTTATGAGTCTAATCAAGGTCAATGTTACCAGCATTATCTTTTTTTTGCAATTACAAAGTACAACTCAAACACTCATAATGCACGCACTCACCTCTATGAGGGCACATAGGCAAACACTATCCCTATGAGCATCTTCGAAGATTGAGCCAGTCGTTAAATTCTAAAAAGTTTGCTCCCATGGGTACTTGAACTCAGGACCTGAGGCCCTTGTAACCACTAGGCTACAGGCCCTTATGCTACTAGCATTATTTTGAAAAAAAAAGTATTACTATTGTTTTCATATTTTTTTAATATACAAAGTTTAATTTACAAAATAACATATTTTTTGCCAAAACTTTCGCAGAACTACATAGATTTAACAACTTATATAACAAAACTAATAGTGCACCATTTATCGCAAGACTACAGATTTAAATATTATATCACAAATCTACATATTTTGTTAGCACTGTATCTCAAAATTATAGATTTTACACATCCTAAATTTAAGGAGGAGCCTTCTTTTCACCTACTGACCGACGGCCTCCATGTTCCAGCCAGGATAACGAAGCTCTTGTTTCGATCCAATCATTACGGCTGGGTTTCACCGAGCTGGGTGTACGTGGTGCGGCGGGGCCATGCCCAGGATTAAAGAAAATTAAAAAAATCTTTAACTAGTCTTTTGGATTCGTGCATATTTTCAGAAAAAAAAACTCTAGAGTATTTCTCAAGAAAAAATAAAATAAAATTGCAAACAAAGCTAATACAAAGGAGGATTATTAGTAGAAACCTTGTAGCCATTCAGTAACTCGCATTAGGGTATTAATTTTGGACTTACTCTATGGAGAAGCTGGAATTGTGTAGACTGGACTTGAGCAAATAATATCTACTTTTTTTCTGCTTGTCTGGATACTCCAGCGCATAAAGAATGGAACACCAAGAACACGCGCGGCTGGCATCGCTAACACCATACACTTACAAACACAAAAGAACAAGCTCTGGTTGACACGCATGAGCGCACGGCAGGCCCAAAAGTTTCTTTTGCTTGAACAACAATTCACGTGTCATGTTTTTCGTTTGCTTTCCACGAGAATAATCATATGTTTATGTCGCTTGCAACGATGATCGCGTGCATGCATTTTAAATCTTCATCGCAAAAAAAAATGTATTTTAAATCCTGATGTTCTCACTTGATGAAGTATGTGAGAAGCCGTGTCGATATGTACCATGGCTTGACAATTGTGATGGGTAATTCTTTATGTTGAGTTGAATGCGGATTTTGATATCACTTTAGTTTGTTTGTTTTCGCAACATTGAGTGAAGCTTTATATCAAACCCGAGTTGGTGAAGGTGTTGGTGAAGTTGGAGGAGATGAGAAATGTGTTTTCTTGTTTCATGATGTGTAGGTTAATGGAGTCAACTTGATGGTCAACTGCGGGAGGATCGGGAACAAGCGGGGGTTTGGGGCCGGACGACCGAGAGGCCGGGTGAGGTCAAGGGTGATCCACACCGTACACATGGAGATGACAAGAAGTACGGATGGTTTCGCGATTTGGCCTCACAACCGTGGAGGTGATAAAGACGGCATGCTGACCAAATCAAGGCGAACGGAAGGCCTGTGCAAGTGACAAGGGTGCTTGATGGACTAGGACTGAGAGAGACTTGCCCGTGGTGAGTTTTGCGGGAAGAGGTGACATGCGTTGACATCGGAAGACTTGTTTAAGGAGTAAGCAAGCAACAGAAGTGGTGCTTTGAGAAGCGAGCAAGGCGGTTTTTCGGTTTGCGCCTCAAAACCGGTGGCGACGGATGGAGGTGCATGTGACACCTGTGGAGATAGCTTCAAGATGAAGCTATGTTGTGAAGGTCCCGACAGCATTCGGGTGACGGAGAAGAAGATGGACGAAAACGCCCTTATGTGTTGTATGGGTGTGTTGTAGTGTGAGGGGCATTTTTAGAATGTGAAAATGTCCAAAATGATAAGGTGGGTGGCTGCTTGTGGCTGCCTCCTTGAGCCTTTCATTTGTGTTTTGGGGCTAGCTCTTGAGTGGGGAGAAGAGAGAAGACGACTCTTTGATTGACCTTTTTGTCATATGCGTGTGCTAGGGAGTGGTTGGCATATACATCTTTGAGCAATATAAAGTATATATATATTAATTCATCCTTAAAGTTTGTTCTCCTCATATTGCATCCTGAATTTGTTATTTTTCCTATTATCGGGTCAATTTTTTATCTTCGTTTTGGCAGAAATTTGGGCCCGATTTTCTTAGGGATCTTGGCGCTAGGATAGGTGAGAAGACATCTTGGTCATGGATTGGTTCATTTCCCTCACGAGCACCTTTTAATTTTGATTTTGCCAAAATTCCCCATTTTCTAGTGTTCTTGTTCCTCGACTAAGATGATTTTCTATTCTCATGGTTTGGGTCATCTTTTGTGTTTTTTTAGATAGATTTAGTGCTAGAACATGTGACCTTTGAATCTAATCCCCTCACGAGCACTTCGAATTTGTGGATTTCGTCCAAGTTTGTCCATACCCTTGGTTTTCCCATAAATTCCAAAATCCGTGGTGATTTCTTAGGTTTTTTGATATGGATACTTTTAGATGAAGTTTCCCATCCTAAAATATACATATGGTTCAAATTTCATGAATAATGGAGGTCATTTGGTCGGATTTCCAGTTTTGGCGAGCATCCTTTCCTGAGATTTTTTATGTCCTTTTCTAAAGAAGGAGGGGGGGGGGGGGGGACTGTCCAACAAAGTGTCGGAGTGTCCGACGCACGCAATTTATGAGAGGAACGGGGCATCTGATAACTTGTCGGATAATCCAGTGGTCGTGAAACCTCCGAATAGAGGCTCCCCATCGGAGTGTCTGTAGTAACTTGACATTTTTGGATCTCCTAGTCATTGTTTTGCTTCCGCATTTGCTCATGTCACTCCCTAACTATTCCTAACAATTTATGTGTGATCTTGATGGTTGAAAAAGAGGTGATGTGTGGGGTTGTAATTGGGATAAAGGCATGTACAAACACGAGCCGACTGACCTTGAGATTTATAAAGTCACCACAAGCGTCTCGCTGTCGATGAGGACATCGCCTCCCACTGAAAGAATAAATAGATGTAAAGATGTAACACCGATACGTGTTAAAGTATAGGATTTGAACCCGGATGGGTTGGCTCCAGCACAAATAAGTTAACTAGCTGAGTTATGCTCGCTCTGCATCGCCACGTCTTAATCATCTGGGGCATTATTTGGCATTTCGTCCCATCGTATTCATGCATGTACACCAAACGTGCATAGACAATCTCAACCGCGGCATGACTATATAGGTACGTACTACCACGATAGCGCTGCTCTGATCTCTAAATTGGCCACTTCACCTCTTCTTCCTTGGCGTCCAAATTAAGAAACCAGCACCGTACGTGCTACACACAAAACGATGGAGAAGTTGCCACCGGTGGGCTTGTTCCTTGGCGTCGTGCTCACTACCATTCTCTTCCTCCTTACCATCATCGGCCTTGGGCGCCAGCGTCCCACACGCAAGTACAAGCTCCCGCCAGGCCCTCTCCCATGGCCGGTGATCGGCAACCTGAACCTGATCGGGCCGCTCCCGCACCGCTCCCTCCACATGCTTTCGGCACGCTACGGCCCGCTCATGTCCCTCCGGTTCGGCTCCGTCCCCGTCGTCGTCGGCTCATCCGTCGACGCGGCCAGATTAATACTCAAAACCAACGACCTGGACTTCATCGACCGGCCGAGCACCGCGGCCGGGAAGTACACCTCCTACAACAACTCCAGCATGTTGTGGTCGGCGTACGGCGACTACTGGCGCCAGGCGCGGCGGCTGTGGCAGACCGAGCTCCTGAGCGTCAAGCAGCTCAAGCTGCACGAGCGCGCGCGCGGCGAGGAGGTGAGCGCTGTACTGCGCGACCTGCACCACGAGGCCACCGGGCGGCGCGCCGTGGTGGCGCTGAGCAAGCACGTGATGATGGCCAGCCTGAACGTGATCTCGCGCATGGTGCTCGGCAGGAAGTACGTCGGCAAGGGGTCCTCCGGCTGCGGCACGGCGGCGTTGCTGACCACGCCGGAGGAGTTCGGCTGGACGATGAACGAGCTCTTCTTCCTCAACGGCGCGGTCAACGTCGGCGACGTGATCCCGTGGCTCGGCTGGCTGGACCTGCAGGGTTACGTTCGCCGGATGAAGAGGGTGAGCAAGGCGCTCGATGGTTTCCTGGAGAAGGTGCTGGACGAGCACGACGAGCAGAGGCGGCGAGAGGGCGAGGCTTTCGTGGCCAGGGACATGGTGGACAGGCTCCTGCAGCTTGCCGATGACCCAAGCCTCAAGGTCCCCATCGAGCGCGACGGCGTCAAGGCATTCACTCTCGTAAGCAGAGTATCTATTCCATTCCACCAACATCATTTTATTTTATTTTTTTGGTGACGCCGCTGCTAGCAATAAGAGTAAGCTCAATCATTGATCACTCTCGCCACCCATGGAGCTATGTAGGAACTATTCGCGGCTGGTACGGACACTACGTCAGCGACCGTAGAGTGGGCCATGTCGGAGCTGTTGAAGAACCCTAAGGTCCTCGCCAGGGCCACCGAGGAACTGGACCGTGTCATCGGGCGTGACCGTCTGGTCACGGAGGGGGACATCCCGAGCCTCCCATACTTTGAGGCCATCGTGAAGGAGGCGATGCGCACGCACCCGGTGGCGCCGCTCCTGACGCCGCGGCAGTGCCGCGAGGACACGTCCGTGGGCGGCTACGACATCCCGGCGGGCACGCGCGTGCTCATCAACGTCTGGGCCATCTGCCGGGACCCTGAGGTGTGGGAGGCACCCATGGAGTTCCGGCCGGAGCGGTTCGTCGGGAGCAGCGTGGACATGAGGGGGCAGGACCTCGAGCTGCTGCCGTTCGGGTCCGGCCGCCGGATGTGCCCCGGCCACACGCTCGGCCTCAAGATGGTGCAGGTCACCCTCGCGAACCTGCTTCACGCCTTCGCGTGGAGGCTCCCCGACGGCGTGGCGGCGGAGGAGCTGAGCATGGAGGAGAACTTCAGGATGAACGTGCTGCGCAAGGTCCCCCTCGAGGCCGTCGCTGAACCTAGGCTGCCGGCTCACCTATACGCCGGACCGTGAATGATGTCTTTCCTGATGTATCTTGCAGCTGCACCTGTGTGAATGTATATATGTGCATGGAGGGCATGTGTGTTCTTGAGCCCGTAATAATAAAATTCCATAATAAAAATGATAAATAAACAACGATTACATGCTGTGATTGGTTTTTAAGGTATGTCGAACTGAGAGCATGAAGTGGGCTAAATATGCTCGGTGGTCGAGCCCATGTCTGTATTCCACTACATCTCAAGAACCGGTTTTAGCTTTCAGCTCTACATGTCATCGTCTATAATATATTGAGCAAACAGAATAAGGCCCGTCAGATTCCTGGAACACGGAGAGCTCGGGAAGATGATGGAGAGGTCGCTGCTGGCCTCGCGTGCTGCGAGCCTGTAGCAGCTGAGAAAGCATCCAAGATTGACTTCAGGTGTTGGACAACAGCTAGCTCTTCTCGGATGAGTATAAGAGTTTCATCAGCGTACCGAAGAACTGGACAAGGCAAGGAAGGGTTGATAGGGCAGTGGAGGTGTCCTTTTCTCCAAGCTCGGTGAATGAGGCGTTGAAGAACATCGGCCACGATGATGAAAACATAAGGGGACAACGGGTCCACCTGGCGTAGCCCATTCATAGAGTTGATCCAGTGGCCGGGGACGCCATTGAGTAGGACAAAGGTCTTTCCAGTTGCAAGGATGGAGGACAGCCAGCTGACCAAATCCCCGGGCCGCCAAGCTAGCCCAGTTGACCGAATCAAACGCCTTCCTAAAGTCCAACTTGAGCACAACCCTGGCCTTCTTCCTTTTGTGACAACAACTATAAGGAGTTCAGCTGCATAAACAAAAGTTATCGGAAATACACCGACCCTTGAGAAAGCCGGTTTGGTCAGCAGCCACTAGAGCGGGAACAAGGGGTTGGAGTCAATTGGTCATGACTTTATTGAACATTCTTTGAACCCAGACAAGCCGTCTGTCAAGTTTATTTGAACATGAACTTTAAAAAAACATACTTAGAAAAATGAAAATAAACTGGATCGGAGAGATCGAGTACTGAATATGCCATATTAGGAGAGCAACACAGATGAGAGACGAACGCAGCAGAACAGACATGCATCACGGCCCGGCGTAGAGGTGAGCCGTGAGCTTGGGCTCAGCGACTGCTTCCAGCGGGTCCAAGCGCAGCATGGACAGCGCGAACTTCTCCTCCATGCTCACGTCCTCCGCCGACACGCCATCGGGGAGTCTCCAGGCGAACGCGTGCACCAGGTTCGCGAGCGTCAGCTGCACCATCTTGAGCCCTAGGCCAATTCCGGGGCACATCCGACGGCCGGACCCGAACGGGAGAAGCTCAAAGTCCTGGCCCTTCACGTCCACGCCGCTCCCGACGAACCGCTCCGGCCGGAACTCGCCGGGCGCGTCCCACACGGAGGGGTCGCGGCCGATGCCCAGACGTTGACGAGGACGAGCGTGCCCGTGGGGATGTCGTAGCCGTAGATGGAAGCGTCCTCGCGCGAGACAGCCGGGGAGCCAGCAGCGGAGACACCGGATGCAGGCGCATCGTCTCCTTCACTACGGCCTTTAGGTAAGGGAGGTTGGGGATGTCGCCTTCGGCGACGAGGCGGCCACGGCCGACCACGCGGTCCATCTCCTCGGTGGCCTTGGCGAGGACCTCGGGGTTACTCAGTACCTCCGACATGGCCCACTCGATGGTCACGGTTGATGTGTCCGTCCCGCCAACCATTAGATCCTGCAACATGAGTGCGCTTGCTCCATTTTTCTATTAATTGTCACAAATAATAACCAAAAGCTCAATGATCGAATTGATCAATTCAGTATAAACTCTCTAGTCTTATATAAGGTTCTAAATAGCCGGCTATAGCTGCCGCTATAGCCCGCTATAGCTGTTTTAGGGGGTCTGCCGCTATTTGCCTTCTAGTACAACTTAGCTGATTTAGCCGGCTATTGCACCGCTATAGCCTTATTTAGCTGTTTTAGAGTCAAACGGCTATCAGTCCATAGCCCGCTATTTAAAACACTGGTCTTATACCAGAATGAATCCCTTGACAGCGTCCCGCTCGATCGGGACCTCGAGGTTCGGGTCGTCAGCGAGCTCCAACAGCAGGTCGGCCAAGTCCGTGGAAACGAACGCCTCGCCTTGATCTCGTCGCCGCTCGTTATGCTCATCCAGCACGTGCTCAAAGAACCGATCAAACATCTTGCCCAGCTTCTTCATCCTCTTGACGTATCCCTGCGGGTCCAGCCAGCTCACCCACGGGATCATGTCCCCGACGTTGAGTACGCCGTTGAGGACGAAGAACTCTTTCACCATCCACCTGAACTCCTCCGGAGTCGTCGGCGAGACGTCCCCGCCGTCGTCGACGGCGTACCTCCTGCCCAGCACCATGCGGGAGATCACGCCCAGGTTCACCGTGGTGATGTGGTCCCTGAGCGTCACCGCCGCGCATCCGCCGGCGGCGGCATGATGCAGGTCGCGCAGCATGGCGCGCACCTCCTCGGCGCGGACGTGCTCGTACGACGCGAGCGGCCGCGCGCTGAAGATCTCGGCCTTCCAAAGCCTGCGCGCTTGCCGCCAGTACGCGCCGTACGGCGACCAAAGCACGTCGGAGTAGTTGAAGCCGGTGTACCTGCCGGCCACCACCCGGGGACGGTCGATGAAAGCCAGGTCGTGGGTCTTGAGGAAGAACTTGGCCATGTCAACGGACGAACCCACGACGACGGGGACGGAGCCGAACCGGAGGGACATGAGTGGCCCGTACCGCTGCGCCAGCTCATGGACGGAGCGGTGCGGGAGCCGGCCGATGAGGTTCAGGTTGCCAATCACCGGCCATGGGCGAGGGCCTGGTGGGAGCTTGTACTTGCGCGTGCGAGTGCGATGGAGGAGGATGGTTAGGAGGAAGAGAACGGTGGCGAGCACGACACCAAGGCCGGCCGCCGCGGGTAGCTTCTCCATCGGAAGGTACCTCCACTCTGAAGAGGTGAAGTGACGAATGTATAGTCACGTTGCGGATGGGATTGAGTGCCAATTTGGAGGAATACAATGCATGGGGACGGGGAAGGTATGCCAAATAGTGCCACCGGCACTACGGGAAACCGGCTATATGCCGAGAGCCAAACTCTTTGCCGAGAGCTATTTGTCGGGCTCTCGGCAAAGAGCCTCTTTGCCGAGAGGCAAGGGCAAAACTCTCGGCAAAAACACGGCCCTCGGTAAAAATATCCTTTGCCGAGCGCCAGCAGTCAGGACGCTCGGCAAAAATATCCTTTGCCGAGAGCCATGTGCCAGGCTCTCGGCAAAGACTATAAAAACTCTCGGCAAAAAAAAAACCCTCGGCAAACAGGATCACGTGCCACGTACATGCAGCGGCCGCGCGGAACGGAACCAAACTCCGTCAAAAGTTTGCCGAGAGTTCGTTAGGGACACTCGGCAAAGGATGGTATTTGCCGAGTGCAGAGGCTAACACTCGGCAAAGAAGAGTTTTTGCCGAGAGCCTTGCCTGGACACTCGGCAAAATAATTTTTTTTTCGTTTTTGGCCACTATATTTTTTAATCTTCCTTTTATGTATGCAAGGTACATCATGTCAAAAAAATTTGGTATTTTTATCGAATCGTTGGCTATATTTAAGTAATTTATTTCATTTAAAGTATTTATTGAAGGTAAGTAAAATTTGAACTGCAAGTGATTGAAATGATGAAATATAGTGACTCGAAAAATGATATTCATGTTTCTAAGTCCAATTTGAGGCCGTAACCATGAAATGGAAGGAAAAATCATGTTTCTTGTACATAAAATATTACAGCAAATATGGGGTCGAATTGTATTTTAATTTTATAAAATACAAACGAAGTGTGAAAATTATGAGACTCGCTCTGCCATCACTAAATGATACGTAGAGGTCATGGTAAATCGTAGAAAAAGTTTCGCAAAAGTTCGTACGTACATTGTTTAGAAACTGGAGCTTCCGCGAAGAAGATCCATAGAGTTGTGATGTGTACGTTTAGATTTCGAATCAATTCGACGGCGACATTATGGTTTTGCTCTAAATCTTTTTTTGTAGGCAACAGAACATGTAACATGTATCACGACAAAGTTTGGTGAATTTTTGAATTTTTGTGATTTTTAAAATTTTTTTGAACTTGACTTTGAAAATATTTGCCGAGTGTGGGCCCATGGCTCTCGGCAAACACGTTTTTGCCGAGTGCCTTATCTTTGCCGAGAGCCCCAAATCGTGGCGCTCGGCAAAATTTCGATCTAGATCTTGGGCGCGCCGGCCTCTTTTCTCTCTCTCTCTCTCTCTCTCATTCATCTTCTTCCTCGCATCGATCCCAAGCCGCCGACACCCCGCGCCGCCGCCACCCGCTCCCGCCACGCCGTCGCCCTCCCCCTCCACCAGCTCGCCGCAGCCGTCGCACTCTCCCTCGACCATCTCGCCGCCGCCATCCGCCGGCCACCGCGCCAGCACGCACGGCCCGCCGCGCCCTCCCCCTCCACCAGCTCGCCGCCGCCGTCGCCCTCCTCCAGCTCGCCGCCGTCGCCCTCGACCAGGTCACGCCGCCATCGCCCTCCTCCACCAGCTCGCCCCCGCCGTCGCCCTCCTCCAGCTCGCCACCGTCGCCCTCCTCCACCACTCCCGCCCCTCCGCGCTCTCCCCCTCCACCAGCTCGCCGCCGTCACCCTCCTCCACCTCGCCGCCGTCGCCCTCCACCTCCGGCCCGCCGTCCAGCCCCGCCCCCGGCACGTCTCGGGTCGCCGCCGTCCAGCACGCGCCCGGGGACGCCGCCACTGCGTCCCCGGCCTCCTCGACCTCGCCGCCGTCATCCTCCACCTCCGGCCCACCGTCCAGCCCCGCCCCCGCCACTGCTCGGGTCGTCGCAGTCCAGCACGCGCCCGGGGACGCCTCCACTGCGTCCCCGGCCCCTTCTTCCCCGACCCCAGCCTCCTCCCGTTGACGTCGACCCCCCTGCCGCCGCTGCCCCTCCCGGCAGACGCCGAACGCCGCTGCCGCAGCCTCTCCTCGTCCGCGACCTCGAGCCCTAGCAGGTGGAATGCATGTTTGCAATTGAATTGCAATCCAAATTTTGATTGGACGTTAGAATATAGGTATGAAATGGAAATGAATTTGAAATTGAATTTGAAATTGAATTTGAAATTGAAATAGAAATTGAATGTTAGGTATGAAATGCAATTGAAATTGAAATTGAATGTTCTTGAAATTGGATGCATGTTAGCTATGAAATGCAATTGAATGTGATTGTTTGAATTGGATGTGGTTGTCGGCCATCGTGCCGTTGGTTTATTGCAGGTTTTGGGAACCTCACCGTACAGGGGAGGTGCTGTCGGATTTTGAATTGACGGTTTTATGTTCCGTTCTTTGCAGGAGAGGCTTTTGCGTCGTCTTTCACTCGCCACTTTGCAGGACAGCAAGGTATGACATAAAGGACCCCCCCCTTTTCCATTTCTGTTTGTAGGTAACGCGTAACCTAGTTAGGCGTCTCCCGTTCGAAAGAGATACAGTTGGAGATATGCAGATCTTTGCATATCTATGACCGTATCTGTTTCGAATTGTCCACGTTTTTTGGACAGCCCGAGGATGCGTAGATGGAGTTAGTTTCCATGGTCTATTCCGGTTTGAGACAGAGTTTCGGCACCATCTCCCTGTTGTTCTCCGGATACACAATCTCCCTCCCCGGACGTGTATTTGGAGAACAGCGGGGAGGTGCTGCCGAAATTCTGTCTCGGACCGGAGTAGACTTTGGAAACTAACCCCATCTACGCATCGTCGGGTGGGATTAGGACCTATCTTCACCCAGTAGACATTGTAAACATCGCGTAGATGGCAATGAATTTTATATTGCTCGCTTATATGTTAGAGGATGGATGACCGTGAGTGGATGTACACGGGCCGCCCAAGTCAGGGTTGTGAAACAAGTGAATGGATTGACAAGGCCGGTGCTTTCTTGGAACAAGCATTTGGCAATGTTAAAGAAGGTGGTGTCACTTGGTGTCCCTGCAGCCGTTGTAACAACACAAGGAAACAAACAAAGTTTGAGATGAGTAAACATCTTGCTAAGAATGGATTTACGCAGACTATACCCGATGGATCTACCATGGTGAAGCTGATCGTATGAGAGAGGAGGTCGTGAGACAACGAGTCGATGACTTTGATGATGATGCCGGGGTAGGAGACATGTTACATGACTATCATGAAGCACAGTTCCATGAACAACCAAGGGAGGAGGAGCCAGAGGAGACCGCAAAGGCGTATTATCACATGTTGTCTGCGGCACAACAACCTCTTCACGGGCATACCAGGATTTCTCAGCTGGATGCCATTGCACGCCTAATGGCCGTAAAGTCCCAGTTTAGCTTCAGTCGGAATGCCTTCGATGTTATGTTGACAGTTATTGCCAGCCTGCTTCCGGAAGGGAACATTCTGCCAAAGAGCATGTATGAGGCACAAAAACTCCTTAGTGCACTTAAGATGCCGTATGAGCAGATTCATGCGTGTCCGAAAGGATGCGTCTTATTCAGGAAAGAGCATGCGGAAGCAAAATACTGTCCAAAGTGTGGATCTTCTAGATTCATGGAGGTAGACGCTGGTGAAGGACAAAAGAGGCAGCTCACGGTCCCCGTGAAGATCCTAAGGTACCTTCCATTCTTACCGAGGATCCAACGGCTTTACATGACCGAGGAATCCGCGAAACAGATGACATGGCATAAACACGGAACACGATACAGGCCCACTAAGCTTGTGCATCCATCCGATGGTGAAGCATGGAAACATTTGACAAACGCCCGTTGGTTCGACCCACGGCTCGGAGGAGAGGGAGGAGGAGGAGGAGGAGGAGGAGGAGGAGGCGTCAGGGGCTGGCGGTTCTGAGGGCGCGCAGAGTGTGTTTCTTAGAGGTCCTGCACAACTCCCGCCGCGACCGATACCGTTTGACAAACGCCCGTTGGTTCGACCCACGGCGAAGAAGTAAGTAACTTTAAATGTTAACTCATTTGATATCTTATCAATTACATTAAAGACTAATCATTTGTGTTGATCACTTTGGCAGGGGTTGGGCGAGGATCGCTCCAGGTGACCACAAGCGTTTGCCCAATGGCATCCTGGGTCTTCTGGTCAGGAAGCACTTTCCTGGCCTCGTGACTGTGGGCGACGAGGAGGAGCCGGCCTACACCTGGGAGCACTACAAAAAGGCCCATGATTTCCCAGATCGAGATAACAGGCACTTTGACAACGTGGCGGCCCGGGTGGTGGAGGAGCTGTTTGTAAGTCATCTTTGCATTGCTTTACTCAATACATCGCATTCATTGGATATTCTTGAAATAATAACAATATACATCGCGTCTATGTGCAGGATTTCTTCAGGGTTGAGCCAGAGTATATGGAGCGGGCGCGCATTGCGGCGTCCAACTCATGTCCTAAACTTGTTACGGACATGATGTACGAGGCGCGCGTCCAGGCCATCATCACCTACTACGCTCGGTACCGGAACATGAGGGTGGAGAAGGGTGAGGCACGGACCATGGAGCTGACCCGAGAACAATACATGGAGGTAATTTGATCTTCTCGTATTTCCTATACTTGATTAAGTACGCTTACTTTCATCTTGTCATATTTTCTACACTTTGTGACGTGTAGGTGATTCCGTGGTGGTGCGCCGCCCATGGCCGGTGCTGGCAGTTCATTGTGGAGAGGTGGTGCGACCCCCAGTGGCAGGAGACGCACAGCGCTTGCCGGCAGCGGCGTTTGATGATGCCTGGTCCAGCACACCACCAAGGCAACCTTACCCTCGACCAGTACGCAGCTAGATGGGTACGTGAATTCATCTATTTGTTGTAATCATCTTTCTGTAGTTATTGTAACGTTCAATCTTGTATAATTTCTAATCATCTTTCTGTTTTCTTTCCAGTCGGCGGTGCACGGTGGGCAGGCTTGCCCCCCGTTGAAGGCTTGGGCTATGGCTCACAAGGGCAAGGCGACGTCCGAGGTCGACTACAACCCGGAGGACCCGCCCGAGTCGTACACCAACGCCACCGTCCACAGTCGCCTCAGTCAGTACACGGCGGTGGCTAGGGAGGTCCACGGGCCAGAGTGGGACCCGAGCACCGAGGACATTGATGGAGAGGTCATCATGAGGGTGGGTGGAGGTAAGAAGCACGGCCGCTACTGGATTGCAGACAGCACGCTGGACACGGCCACTACTCCCACCCTCTCCCAGATCCGAGCAAGAAGCTCGGCCTCAGCCCCGCCCATACGCCCACGGCAGACTTCTTCATAGATCCAGCTTGAGCAGCTCCAGGTTAGTTATTTTTTATTCGTCGTTCATTGATTCGTACATGGCTTTGCCTTGCATTGTAACGTTGGATGAAAATATTATAGGCCCAGATGGACGCGAAGCTGCAGGAAGAGAGGCAGAGGATCGAGGCCCAGATGGAGGCGAAGCTGGAGGCAGAGCGGGAGAGGACTGCGCTGATGATGGGCGCGATGTACCAGTACATACAGAGTGTGCCCGGTCTCCCGCCGCCGCCTCCAGGGCTGTTTTCGGTACAACCTGCTCTCGGCACTCCTCCGTTTCCCGTTACTCCTACAGGCACTCCGGTGAGTCACTTGAGATCCTTGTAGTTTCATTTCTTACCTTCAAGTAGAAAATGATACGATATAATCAGATGTTTTAGCTTGTATGCGTCTATCTTACACACACAATCTCTTCTTTGTGCAGAATCAATCGACGGGATCCAACAATCCGATTTCCCCGCCAAATGCTTGGTCACCGTGGGTACCACCTCGTCAATGAACTTGTAGTTAGTTGTATTTGAACTTCTATTACTATATATGAACCAAAACTTGCTAGTCGTGCTTGCATTTGTGAATTTGAACTATGTGGACACTTTCTATGTGAACTTGAGGTTGTGGTCATGTGGTTTAGTGTTTGGGATGATTTTTGTGCCCGTGATGATGATGGTGATGATATATATGTATCTCTGGTGATGGTGATTGTCTATGTTTGATTTGGTGTGATTTGGTCCAGGTTATAGTGAATTTAAACAATTTATAGCAATCTGTTACAATTATTTGCCGAGCGCCTCAGATCTTTGCCGAGAGCCCTGGCCGAGGCTCTCGGCAAAGAGGACATATTTGCCGAGCGCCGACTCCTGGCGCTCGGCAAATATGCCTATCTTTGCCGAGAGCCGGCTGACGTGGCGCTTGGCAAAGGTGAAGATTTGCCGAGTGCCATTTGTCGTGGCTCTCGGCAAACTTGACGTGACGGCCGTTGGGTGCCGTCACGTTACTTTATTTTGCCGAGAGCCTTCCTGGCTCTCGGCAAAGTCTTTGCCGAGCGCCCGACATTTGGCTCTCGGCAAAGAGGCCTTTGCTGGCAATTTTTTGCCGTATGTCCTTTGCCGAGCGTAACGCTCGGCAAAGTCTTTGCCGAGAGCTTTTTGACCTTTGCCGAGCGCCCTTGGCTCTCGGCAAATAAGAGGTTTCCCGTAGTGCGGAGTGCCTGTCGCGCGAAAAAAACGTGACGATGAGATGTGTACTCTCTTTGCATTTAATGTTGTTGAATTTTTTTTTTTGATAGTGTGCAACTTGCACCATCGTATATGTGTAATATATTTGTGTTTAATATTGTTGATTCGTTTTAATTTGATAATGTGCAACTTGCACCATCGTATATGTGTACCCTCTTTGTATGAACGCATTACACAGACTTATATTTTGTCTTTGTGCAGAAATGTTAGCATTTAATTTCTGAGTCGGATAAATTTCAAAGTTACCAACATTATCTTTGATAGTATTTATTAGTAGTGTTTTTTTATATACAAACTTTTATAGTACAAAACTACATATTCTTTGTCAAAACTTTCGCAGAACTAAGATATTTAAGCAGTTATATCACAAAATTATAGACCGATTTAGTGTACCATTTATCGCAAGACTATAGATTTAAATAATATGTCACAAATATACTTATTTTGTTAGCATTGTACCACAAAATTATAGATTTTACACATCCTAAATTTAAGGAACCTTCTTTCACCTACTTAGCGGCGATCTCGATGTTTTAAAACAAAAAAAAAGGAGACGATGATGCTTACTCTCTTTGCATTTCATATTGCTGAGTTTTTTAGTTTGATAATGTGCAACTTTAATCATCGTACTCTCTTTGTATGAACGAATTACACAACTCAATTATATTTTGCCTTTGTCTGCAAATGTGAGTCTAATCAAAATCAAAGTTATCAGCATTATCTTTTATTTAAAAACTTTTTGTATTATGATATTTGGTTTTTGATAAATTTAGTGCTACTATTTTCATATTTTTAATACATAAAATTTTATACAAAACATCATATTCTTGGTCAAAACTTTCTCAAAACTGCAGATTTAAGGAGTTGTATTATAGGTTTATTGCAATACTACAAGTTTAAAGATTATATCACCTGCACCATTTATTGCAATACTACAAACTTTCTCAAGGTGTGGAGTTTCTCCCAAAACTGATGTTTTGCGTTAAAAGGTCCAAGAAGCTGTTGTTTTCCGCAAAGAACTATATAAAAGTTGTGGTTTAGTGTTACAATGGTACTAAAACCTGTGGTTCCTTGATATTCTGTTTTTCAAAAGAAAAAAGAACGCTTCGATGCACACGACCGGGTCTTCCGACCCGGCTGTGCGACCAGCTAATTAGTTAATCAGGAGCGATGCCGATGATCACTAATCAGGATGCAAGTATCCAGCGGTTCAACAAGCGGCAAAAACGGGTCATATGACCAGATCTAAGCATTTTCGAAGGAAAAAAAAAAAAAGAGGTGCTCAAGGTCTGTTCTATGTTGTGGCACTTTTGATTCATTGCGAGGAGCCCTGACACTCACAATGTGGCTTGGGCAAGGTGAGGCGCGAGACGAACACCAAAATCTTGCTCCTACCTACTAGCTCGACTTGGGTTATTCTTCTTCTCTCTGTCATGGCCGCGTACATGGCTTTTTTTTTTGGGGGGGGGGGGGGGGGGGGGGGGGGGGGGGGCGCAAATTGGTCCTGTTTACTATCTTCTTCATCTGTTCAATCATCCATGTCTTTATTATAGATGATAGTCCCTTAGTTATATTTTTCCATGATTTATGTTTCCGATTTCTATAGATACCGAGATGTTATATTTGTTAAGAATCTAGGCAATTTTCTAATTAATTTAATCCATAAATTTCCCAACAAGGTGATGGCGATGAATAAACTGAACATAAAGTTAGGAACGTACCCAGCGGAAGATCCTGCGCCGGAGGCGCTGGAAGATCCATTCCCAAGAACCATTGTTCTTGAGTATGTTCGATGTAGTCGATCTTAGTCGATGCAGGACGTTTGAAGAAGTCGATCGAAAGCGAGCAGTCGCGTTGTCGCTCCCCAAAAACCTGATCGCCCGCACACCCGGCAGATGTCCCTTGCGGATCGGTCGTTTCGGAGGCCTGCTCTCCCAGATTCTATGCGCGCAGAAGTCCGGGGCGCTATATATAGAGACGGAACAGACGCGACGCCTTCGAACGAACAGACGCGACCCTTCGTAACGAACGAACAGGTGCGACGTCTTCGTAACGAAAAGGCGTCGGTTCATCTGAGATGTGCCGTTTCGATATATCAAAACTTCCATAACGGACGGACGGACGGACGCGACACGCCACGCCTCGCCTCGCCCGCCAGCCAGCCAGCCACGCCACGCCACGGCACGGCTCGGCTCGGCGGCGGCGGCGGCGCGCGCGCGCGTGTGGTTCACCACTAGCCTCTCTCAACTTCTCTAAGGGATCAACCGGAAATCCACCTAATAAGTCGAGTCAATTAATGATAGGAATCCCATGTGGGACTAAACCATTATTGCATTAATTATGGGCCTAGACTAAATAGAATTATTGCTCTATTATGGGCTTAGAGGCCCATAAATCTCAACAATCCCCACCAAGTCTAGAGCTCATAAGGAATGCACTCAAGTCATCTTCCTCTCGTTTGATATACCGGTGTTTCGATGGAGACTGTTAAGTTGAACTTCCATCTAGAACAGAGGTTACACCTTATTCACAACTGAGCAGTGGACTACGCCTTGAATTGTCAGTTTTGTGCGAAAGAGGTTTTGCCTAAGTTCTTACCGATACTAGGTTGCCAAAAGCATCCCCTCTGTCTTGAAGCATATAAGTCACACTTCTGGTCCATTCATGAGTATCTAGAGATCCCCACCATCTCATAGACTGTGACTAGCAGTCGAACTCATATAGTTGTGTTCCTTAAAGATATCCTGTAGGACGATATCTTTGCTTCTCATAAGCCACTAGGAACACATTATGGTTAATAAACCAGCCTGCCTTACAGTTCTCTAGGAAAGAAGTACATCTGAGATAGACCAATCAGGGTCTTTCCTCTCAAGCTGTCACTAGTTTGTTTCACCATTCTACTTCACGGGATCTCCGATCGCATAGAACAGGTTAAAACTATGACAGCCTATCAAGTGGGTCTCAGGCCCATCTCACTCGATGCACTGTTTATCACATTACGTGATAGTCCCTTGGTAAATTGATCTGCCAGATTTTTAGACGTATGGACATAGTCCAACGAAATAACTCCTGAGTTTCTTAATTTTCTGACAGATTTCAATCGCCTTTTTACATGCCTTGTCGACTTCATGTTATCCTTTGAACTGTTCACTTTGACTATCACTATTTGATTGTCACAGTTCATGGAGATAGACGGTATTGGTTTTTCAACCACCGGTAAATCCATAAGGAAATCACGAAGCCACTCGGCCTCAATGCCGGCAGTATCCAAAGCTGTAAGTTCTGCTTCCATAGTAGACCTCGTTAAGATAGTCTGCTTGCAAGACTTCCAGGAAACAGCGCCACCTCCAAGTAGAAACACATATCCACTAGTGGCGTACATCTCATCAGCATCGGATATCCAGTTTGCATCACAATATCCTTCTAGTACTTTAGGGTACTCAGAATAGTGAATGCTATAGCTCATAGTACCTTTAAGATAGCGCATTACTCTCTCAAGAGCTCGCCAGTGATCATCTCCCGGTTTTGACACAAACCGGCTCAATTTGCTCACAGCAAACGAGATATCAGGCCTTGTAACACTAGCCAGGTACATAAGCGAACCAATGATTTGGGAATATCTCAATTGATCCCTTGCTATTCTTTGGTTCTTCTTTAATAGCACGCCAGGATCATAAGGCGTAGGAGCAGATTGAATATCGCTATACCCAAAGCGACTCAAGATCTTCTACACGTAGTGAGATTGCAAAAGAGTAATCCCACCATTGCCTTCTCTTTGTAGCTTGATGTTAAGAATAACATCTGCTACTCCCAAATCCTTCATCTCAAAGTTGTTGGACAGAAAGCCCTTGACCTCCTTAATTACATTAAGGTTGGTCCCAAAGATCAGTATGTCATCAACGTATAGACACAGGATGACTCCCTCGCCCCCACCATACCGATAGTACACACATTTGTCGGCTTCATTCACAACAAAGCCAGCCGATATCAAAGTCCTTTCGAACTTCTCGTGCCATTGCCTAGGAGCTTGTTTGAGGCCATACAGGAATTTTAACAATTTACACACTAAGCTCTTTTGACCTTCTATCACAAACCCATCAGGCTGATCCATATAGATCTCCTCGTCTAACTCTCCATAAAGGAAAGCTGTCTTAACGTCCATCTGATGGACGAGAAGACCATGTGAGGCTGCCAGGAAAAGTAATACTCGAATCGTGGTCATACGAGCAACAGGTGAGTAGGTGTCGAAATAATCTTCACCCTCTTTTTGTGAATATCCCTTCACCACAAGCCTTGCCTTGTACCTCTCAATCGTACCATCAGGCCTAAGCTTTTTCTTGAACACCCATTTGCATCCTATGGGTTTGCACACGTAAGGACGCTCGACCAACTCCCAAGTACCATTAGACATGATTGAATCCATTTCACTCCTTATTGCTTCCTTCCATAGGTCAGCATCAGGAGATGAAAATGCCTCTTCAATGGTTCTGGGAGTGTCATCCACGAGGTACACAATAAAGTCATTTCCAAAAGACTTTGCAGTCCTCTGTCTCTTACCCTTACGGGTGACTAGATTGTTATCCTCCTCAGGAATGTGCACAGGGGGTTCCTCATTTTGTGTTATCGGAATGAAATGCTCATGGGGTAATGTAAATTCATGACTAGATGTGCTAGGTGCATTTTTGGAAGGAAATTCACTCTCAAAGAATGTAGCATCTCTGGACTCCAAAATTGTACCAACCAACATGTCAGGTACTCCAGATTTTACTACTAAAAATCTATAACCCACGCTGTTCATAGCATAACCCAGGAAGATACAATCAACAGTTTTAGGTCCAAGTTTGCGCTTCTTATTGATTGGCACATTCACCATGGCCAAACAACCTCAAGTACGCAAATATGAGAGATTTAATCTTTTCTTATGCCATTCCTCGAATGGTGTGATTTCTTTATCCTTTGTGGGAAATCTATTCAGGACATGACATGCTGTCAGAATCGCCTCACCTCACCATTCCTTAGAATGACCCGCTATCTCTAACATGGCGTTAACCAAATCAGTTAGAGTTCGGTTCTTTCTCTCAGCAATCCCATTGGATTGAGGTGAGTAAGGCGGTGTCCTCTCATGAATAATACCATGTTCCACGCAGAATTCAGAAAAATCATTAGAAAAGTACTCTCCACCACGGTCAGACCTTAAACGTTTAATCTTCCTCTCTAGTTGGTTTTCTACTTCAGCTTTATAGATTTTAAAGTAATGTAAAGCTTCATCTTTGGATTTCAGCAGATACACATAGCAATATCTAGTACAATCATCTATGAGAGTCATGAAGTACCTTTTATCACCTCTAGTCAATTCGCCATTCATCTCGCATAGATCGGAACGAACAAGTTCTAATGCCTCTAAGTTCCTCGCCTCCGCAGCCTTGTGAGGCTTGCGAGGTTGATTAGATTGCACGCAAGCATGGCACTTAGAACTTTTGACCATGTCAAATTTCGGGATTAAATTCAGTTTTGCTAACCGCGTCATACAACCAAAGTTAATGTGACAAAGTCGTGAATGCCAAACATTCGACTCATTCGAAGTAAGAATATTATTCACAACCTTATTACAAACATTGTCAAGTAAAGAAAAGCGGAACAAGCTTCCGCAATCATAGCCTTTTCCAACAAATGTCCCATACTTAGAAAGTATACATTTATTAGACTCAAGAACTAATTTATAACCATCTCGACACAATTGAGAGCCACTAACAAGATTCCTTTTGATTGAGGGGACATGCTGCACGTGCTTCAATAGCACCGTCTTTCCCGAAGTAAACTTCAGAATGACCGTACCAACACCAAGAACACGAGCATGTGACCCATTTCCCATCAACAAGTCTCCTGTCACTCCGGCCTGATAAGAAGAAAACAAAGAGATATCAGCACACACATGTACATTAGCCCCAGTGTCAATCCACCACTTAGGTGTTTGACAAACAGAAAGGACAATGGGTGTAGAATTACCGTACCCAGAAGTCCCTCCAGTCTCGCTAATGACCACGTTTGCAGATTTCTTCTCCTGCTTAACTTTGCGGTCTGGGCACGCACTTGCCCAGTGCTCAGTGCTCCCGCAAACAAAGCAGCCACCATCTTTGTTCTTTTTCTTCTTAAAAGTGGTTGTTTGCTTAGGCTTCTCAGCCCCCTTCTTCTTCTTCTTTGATGAGGTAACCTTTCGCACCATATTGGCACTAGAAGGTTCTCCTACGCTCTTTCCACGTGTGTCTTTTGCTTTCGCCCTTTCCTCAACATCAAGAGTCCCAATGAGTTCAGACACGCTAAACTCCTGTCTCTTGTGTTTCAGTTGGGTAGCAAAATCCCTCCAAGTAGGTGGCAACTTAGCGATAATACCGCCAGCCACAAACTTGTCAGGCAACACACATGGAAACGGTTCGAGTTCTTTTGCCAAAGCCTGAATTTCATGAGCTTGTTCAACTACAGAACGGTTCTCAACCATCTTGTAGTCAAAAAGCTGCTCCATGATATACAGTTCACTACCGGCATCAGAAACACCGAACTTAGCGTCCAGAGCATCCCATAGTTCTTTCGCAGAGGTGCACGTGATATATGAATCCTTATACTTATCAGCAAGAGCGCTAATCACGGCGCCTCTGAACAGATTATCAGCCATATTGAACCGTTCCTCCTCCTCTGGAGTGAACTGTTCTGGCTTACCGTTCGCGGCGTGATAGCAGTTCATTGCTGTAAGCCACAGGACCATCTGAGCACGCCATCTCTTGTAGGAAGACCCATCAAAAGAGTTTGGTTTCAGTGCAGCAGCAAAACCGCTAACAGAAAATTGCCTAATATCAGGTTTTTGGATTGTTAAGAATCTAGGCAATTTTCTAATTAATTTAATCCATAAATTCCCAACAAGGTGATGGCGATGAATAAACTGAACATAAAGTCAGGAACGTACCCAGCGGAAGATCCTGCGCCGGAGGCGCTGGAAGATCCATTCCCAAGAACCATTGTTCTTGAGTATGTTCGATGTAGTCGATCTTAGTCGATGCAGGACGTTTGAAGAAGTCGATCGAAAGCCCGGCGCTGGAAGATCCATTCCCAAGAACCATTGTTCTTGAGTATGTTCGATGTAGTCGATCTTAGTCGATGCAGGACGTTTGAAGAAGTCGATCGAAAGCGAGCAGTCGCGTTGTCGCTCCCCAAAAACCTGATCGCCCGCACACCCGGCAGATGTCCCTTGCGGATCGGTGGTTTCGGAGGCCTGCTCTCCCAGATTCTGTGCGCGCAGAAGTCCGGGACGGAGAAGTCTTCGAAGACAAGTATGGAATGCGAGTGCGAGTGAGCGAACGATTCAGGCGTATGGAAGGCGCTATATATAGAGACGGAACAGACGCGACGCCTTCGAACGAACAGACGCGACCCTTCGTAACGAACGAACAGGTGCGACGTCTTCGTAACGAAAAGGCGTCGGTTCATCTGAGATGTGCCGTTTCGATATATCAAAACTTCCATAACGGACGGACGCGACGCGCCCGCCACGCCACGGCTCGGCTCGGCTCGGCTCGGCTCGGCTCGGGGGCGGCGGCGGCGCGCGCGCGCGCGTGTGGTTCACCACTAGCCTCTCTCAACTTCTCTAAGGGATCAACCGGAAATCCACCTAATAAGTCGAGTCAATTAATGATAGGAATCCCATGTGGGACTAAATCATTATTGCATTAATTATGGGCCTAGACTAAATAGAATTATTGCTCTATTATGGGCTTAGAGGCCCATAAATCTCAACAATATTGTATTTCACATTTCTCTGAATTGAAATATTAGTCCTTCTGTATTGAATCTCTTAAAAAGAGGAAAGCAAAATCCCTTTCAAACAATATACATTTAAATGCACTGATTCATATCGCTACACATGATCGGTCAATTAGCACAAGATATAAGCATAATATTATAGATCAAATCGAAATCACTAGCGATCGTACCTTGTCGTTGGACTACACATGTTTGCATTACTTGATCACGCTTCTAGTACAGTAGTACTTGTCTCAAGTCCACTCGCGTGTTGTGCAAGATGAAGTCGATGTCGATTCCGATCATTGGTTGTGGTTGAACTGCCGCCATCATGCATCAGGCCCTGTTAACTCGTAGAAGTGTAGAACCCATATGCGGCTCTATTCCCACTCCAATACAGCGGTCATGATCGCCTCCATGGTTGTGTGGTCACTGTTTTCAGTATAAACTAGGTGAAAACCCCACGCGTTGCTGCGGGACAATGAACAATGAGCACAATTGCGTAAAAGGAAATTAAAGTGATTGACTGGCTTGAATAAGTTAGATTGAATGAACAATGGGAATCCACTTTTTTACTGATAGAAAATAAATATGGTGTTTGAATTGACTCTCAGAAAGATGAAATTTTGTGAAATTTTGCACCATAAACAAACATGTGTATGTTGACAAATTTCCATGTTAGTGTTATCTGACTCTAGACGTTGTGGCACACATTTATGTTCCTATTTACTATCGAGAGAGAATTGCAGAGATGTTTAGGAAAAGAAAGTAGTGGAATGAATTTGGTAAACTATCCAATATTGGTTGTCTTGATTAACTTCTCCGGTTGAGTAAATTGAGTTTATGTAATTTCATTTCCTTGTGATATTAAGAAAAGTGTACAGGGAGGAACAATCTATACAACTGAAATCAATTATCAAATATCCTCAGAGGTTTTGCTTCTTCTGGCAACCCCTGTGCTCTTCTTTTTAATTACCTCTTATTATATCGCACATCCTAATCATATTAAATTTCATAATTAGTTAGTAAGCATTGAATATGAATATGTGAGCCCAATCAATATACCTTGAGATGGCATCCTCGTCGTGGGAAAATCACACACGTAGAATCACTCGATCACACACGTACTTGCAACTGATCAGCAAGGAAAAGACCCACAATCCAATCATGGCAGTAAAATCAGAACATGTTCATTGAGAAGAGTGTATATGATTTTTCCACGCAAAAAAAAAAAGAGTGTATATGGTTTTGGGACTGGACTCGACAGCATCGTTCGTGTTTGGTGTGACTCTCAAAGATGTTGAAAAGTTTACACGAACTGTGAGGACTTTGGTCCTTTATATAGGAAATGGTCCTGCGAAGTAACTTAGCAGAGCGCAATTAGTGGATGATTAATTCCATCAGTGACAGTAATATCTTGATTATACCGTGGTGGTGGTGGTTACTAATAGTGCTGAGGCAGGAAATAAAATAGAACCATAGTGGCGGGAGTTTTATGTAGCCAATTACTACACCAAGTAAACAAAGAAAGAGTGCATGAGGGACTATGATCTGACGGACTTGATACTTTGTAGACTATGATCTGATGGCTGAAGTTTTTCAGGTGATGTGGCTCAACGTGAGAGTAGCTTTGTAGCAATAACTACACTAAGTGGGTTGCATCTGTGTAAGATATATAGATATCTTACCCGTGACGATCTTCACCAGATTCGTGGTGTCCTGCTTTCAGCAAAGGTCTTGAAATGCCTGTCGCCACCATAAATTTCTGATGGGGTCAACAAAAGGTAAGGTTCCAAGTGTGTAGGCGGGCTCGTTCACAACGGCACAAGATGTTTTCGGCTACCTCTCGCAGACATCAGTTTCAACTGTCAAAGTCAAACCATTTTAACTGAGGAACCATTGGTACCATGAAGTTCTAGCAGAGGACCGGAGGCGAGCAATGACTTTCAACTGGAGGCCTTTGGTTTTGCAGCTTCGGAAGTTCGGATCATGTATGCCAATCCCTCCTTGACTTCAAACTTCGGATCATTATGCCAATACCATCTTAACTTGAGTGTACTATTCTTTAGCCTTTACTTTTGAGGAATTAGAGAGGAGTTTGGATTGAAAACCATTTGACTATACGGATCAACATATTGTGGCATTTGAGTAAAGTGACGAGATATTGATGGCTTCTATACAGCAAGAAAAGTGAAGCGAAACTTTTCCCTATATTAACCAATGAACATGACATGTATCCTCTTAACAAAGTCAACCTATATCATCAGAACAAAGAAGCAAACAACATCAGGACTACCTCTAGGCGGAGTGTTGGTTTTATTTGTATTTATATATAGTAGGTACGGTTTTCATGCGTGGGAAATATATCAACAACATACTAACCTTCGAATGGCTCCATCAAACTTGAGCAAGGGAAATGTCAATAACACCCATAGTTCTCCATTACTCTAGTCAAACTTTGAATAATATGTCTTGAATAAAGATTCAATTATCAGTCCAGCAATGCAAGAAACAAAACTCCAACCAAAGTAAAAGGAGACACGCACGTGTGCCAACAACTGGAGCATATGCCTTCAATGTTTTACTACAGCAATGTTCAAATCGCGGCAGAAGCTTATTCATTATTTTATACTGCTTCCCCATGTCGTCATATTTGAGTTTCATCCAGAGAAGGTGACTTATTAGGAGCCAGGAGTAAACTTGATAGAAACACTGTTCACGCAGTGGCGCTCATCTGTAGGCGTCTTGAAGCCTTCACCCTTGAAAACATGGCCCAGATGCCCGCCACAAGCTGCACATGTGATCTCCACCCTCCTACCATCAGGATCAGGCTAAAATGAAAGAATACAAGTCATCAGCATTTATCAACAAAAAACAAAGGACAAGTGAAACATGCAGCAGCTGGCTACTGAGTCATACTGTTCTGTTTATTGCTCCTGGAAGACCCTCAAAGAATGCCGGCCAACCACAACCGGAATCAAATTTGGTGGTGGATTTGTACAGGGGTGTCCCACAGCCAGCACAGTTATAGACCCCATCACCATAGAATTTGTTGTACTCTCCAGTTCCAGGTAACCTGGACATGAATGTGAGATTAGCTTTAAGGACAAATGCATCAAGCGACAAACAAGAAATTGTCATTTGTGTTCCAAGACATGAAGACAACACAATGGAAATTGGAAAATAAGATATTTAGGTTGCCATGTGCTTGGTGCAGCTGCACATGACTAAGGGAATCTGATTAGCTTGATAAAGTATTCAAAATCAAATTAACAAGTCAAATACTAGGGAACTGATTTGCATTAGTAAACCCCACACACTTTACTACTCAACTATTGGGACAGAGATCGCAGCTCACAAAGCAGCATGGGTTTGCAAATCATAACACACACTTTACAACACCACTCTTGAATGCCTAATGTAGGTAATACCTACTCAAACCGTGATATGGTTTCACCCAAACTTGTTCCAACTACACCTGACTAGCAAATGGGTTTGCAAATCATAACAGACTATAAGGCAATCCTGCCAAGGAAGAATTTGAAGATAGTTATACCTCCATATTTGCTATACAACTGAGTTCCATGAAAGTTAGGTATCTTGTATTCGGAGTGTCACATGATTGACATGTCATCTGAACTACTGAGGAGTGAAAACTATCTCCCACATGAATAAGGCATTATTGCTTGGAAGGGGCACATATGTAGGGCAGCCCGGTGCACGTAGCTCCCGCTTGCGCAGGGTCCGGGGAAGGGTCCGACCACTTTGGGTCTTTTGTACGCAGCCTTACCCTGCATTTCTGCAAGAGGCTGTTTCCAGGACTTGAACCCATGACCTCATGGTCACAAGGCAACAGCTTTACCGCTGCGCCAGGGCTCAAGGGGCACATATGTAGATTATAAACTAATTTACATTTGGATTGGCAGGAACCCGGTCAACCCAAATTGATGCCCAAATAACTCGAGTCATAGACTCGACCACGTAACTCAAAGTTAGAGAACACAACATACTTTTCTTCTTTATAAATGTACATATTTATTATTTCAGCTACTAATTTTCAGTGATGTTTGATGATATATAGTGTATCCTAATTCAAGAAATGTTCCAAATGTACTCTATATCTCACTAGTAATCAGGGAATGAATCCAACAGATATGATTGTAGCGAGATCTGGTAGGTTGAATTTGATTGTCAATGCACCCACATTGATTGTGTCATCAACCATGTCCAGAACTACTCACTAGTGGAATCTTTGTACCAAATTGAGGGGAGAAGTTCACGTGCACATAATTCGCACAGTGGATTTGTTTCAATTTGGATAGAACATGAATGCTTATCTATCTCTAGACCCCAGAGAGTCAACCGTGTGGGCACATGTACAGAAATAAATTCACTGTTCTGATCAAAATTTGCAGCATAAATTGAGTCAAGTTGCTACTGACAAATGGAAAGTCTACAACATTGATGCATGACACGAATAGTATGAGATAAACAAGTTGACAGCTCGTTTTAGCTGTAGATTCCTAAATAATATAGGATCATCACAAGTCAACGTTTTGAGGAGCCAAACGAAAAAAGGCAACTTGCTATTGTTTTATATGAACATCCAACAAGCATTAGCACGACCGGGATGAAATAGACAAACAAGAGCAACAAAGGGAGCCCAAATCCCTCGTCGGTGACTCGGACAGGTTCAGAATTTAGTAATTTCACCAAATCTCCCGATGAGCAGAGCCTCAAAACGTACGTCTATGCTAGCTACCATCAGGAACTAGACATGATTCTAAAAAGGAACTAGACATGAAGAATCGAACAACCATCTACATCCATCTACGGGCTCAGGAGGAAGAAAAGAGAAATAAATAAAAATAGCAGGACGCTCCGGCGCAGATCAATTCACAGCATGTCAGTCGATAAATCAGGGTCGCGTTTGGAATCTCGGCGGTAAATGCAATCAGGTATAGACGAACTTAAGCACGCGCATGGTCCACGGGTGTGCCCTTGAGGCAGAGAAGCAGAGGATGAAGCTGGGGAGTAGGAAGAACTGGGGAAAGATACTGACTCGGTTCCCTTCATGCGGAGGATGCGGAACTGCTCGGGGGAGAGGACGGCGCGCCACTCCTCCTCGCTCCTTTGCTTGCTGTCGGCGCCCGATGCCATGGCGGCCGCGGCTTGGGGAGCGATCCTGGAAGAAACACGAAGCACCGCCCGGCGAAACGGGAAAGGAGAGGAAGACGGAAAGTGGATACGACTGCGCTGAGGGGGTCGACGGTCGAGGCACCAAAATGGCCTTTAAATATCGGTCTCTGTTTTTTTTCTTTTTGTGTGTGTCAATTGGTCCAGAAGCGACCGACCGGTCATCGAACTATTGCTGTAAAAATTATATTCGATGACAATATTATGAATTGGATGATTTTAGGAGATACTCTTTGAAAATATTTACATTTTTTTCGTGCAATGCTCACGAAGCTTTAGTGCTAATCACAATTAGATAGTGGCGTCGTATAGATGTTTTTCCCCTTTTTGGTAAATGTACCCTAGAAATCGGTTGCAGAGGGTCAGTTAAGCTACTACTCTCGCATAGAAGTCGTAGCAATGTGCTGCAAATATACGTTGTTGCAGAAGGTTCATTGAATCTGGATGTGTTCTCACTCCGGGTGAATCTCGCTCGAGAACTTGCTCTCCTGCTATTTTGCCCTTCATGTACTCTCCTTTCCATTCTTGGACGCCGAACTTAATAAATTCCACCCCTCTCAATAAGGCAAAAACATAAAGATTGATAACTTGAAAATGTTTTCGAATTTGTGGTGGAACTATCATAAGCATGTAACCCTTTAATTTGAAATGATATACTTTTGTAGATATTGTTGGTCATATAACTCTTTTTTTTTAATGTTGATTGACCAAATCCAAAAGGCGTTATGTATTTTGGAAATGTTTGTATTCATATGACCATTGAATAAAGGAGTTTTAGCAATTGCTCTGTTTAATAGTAACATCAAACAATAAATCAGAGCGTTATATGTGTTTTCCAACGAAGAGCCCACGAATCATGCAGCCCACCCCATTTTAGCTACCATGATTGGGCAGCAGGCTGGCCCAACATCTGACTGGGCCCAGATTCTAATTTCTCCATTGGTCCAGTCTTCTAACCAGCGTGCTTCGTGGCCATGGAAATTTCCCTCCGTTTTGCCCTTTTAACCAACAGAACAGGACAGGACAGCAGAGAGGAAAAACATGTGGCTCTGCATCTCCTTCCGCCGCTGGGCGTCGCTGCCCCGGCGCCCCCACCTCCGACGAAGAATCCGGCGCGATCACACCTGGCCCAATCACTCCTCCCCGTGCCGACGCCCTATCCTCCTTTACCGCCTTGCCCCACCGCGCCTTATCCTCGCCACACCACCAACCACCTCACTCTCGTCCCGCGCGGCACTCTGCACTGTCCAAGAAGCTTACCGCTTGCCGATTCAAGGAGCCCGGAACACGCGGACACACGCTCCCGCCTCCCGACAAATGGAGGAGCTCCTGCTGCGCCACGCCGGCCACGGCAGCCTCCCGAGGCCGGCTGCGCCGCGCCGGCGGCTCCGCGTCGTCGCCGTCGCGCTGCGGACCAGGCCGACCAGCCTCGCTGTCCCGGGGCTCCCGCCGGCGCCCGCCACGCGGCCAGTGCCGGAGCCCGTGCTGCCGTCGCCGCCCGTGGCCGCCGACGCCGCGGCGGTGCTGCTAGCCGCGGGCGTCCCGCCGGCCGACCTCCGTCGCGCCGCGGGGATGTGCCCGGAGCTCCTGTCCGTGCCCGCGGAGACCATCGCAGCGGCGCTCCGGTTCCTGACGGAGGAGGCCGGGGTGCCCGAGGCGGACCTCCCGCGCGTGCTCCGCCGCCGCCCGCGTCTCCTCGTCTCCCCCGTCGCGGCGCGGCTCCGGCCCACGCTCTACTTCCTCCGCGCGCTCGGCGTGCCGGACCTGCACCGCCGCGCCGACCTCCTCTCCTTCTCCGTCGAGGAGAAGCTGCTCCCGCGGATCGAGTTCCTCGAGTCGCTCGGCCTCCCGTCCCGCGCCGCGCGCTCCATGGCGCGCCGCTTCCCGGCGCTCTTCGGCTACGGCCTCGACGGCAACATGCGGCCCAAGGCGGAGTACCTCCTGGGCGCCATGGGCCGGGACGCCGACGAGCTCTTCGAGTTCCCCGAGTACTTCTCCTACGCGCTCGACACGCGCATCGCGCCGCGCCACGAGGCATGCGCGGCGCGCGGGGTCAGGATGCCGCTGCCCGCCATGCTCCGACCGGGCGACGCCAAGTTCCGAGACACCCTAACCAGCTGCGTCGGCTCCACGCCGCCGCGGCGAAGGTCGCCGCTGTGGTACGCCGCGTGGGTGGACGATGACGATGCCGGCACACCGGTCAAGGAGGGAATAGCGTGAGATGCCGTCGATCGATCCTGGGCACGCGCTGGGAGAGTGGCTGGTTCTTGGTGGTGGTAACATGTGCATATGGATTGGCATGATTTGCCACTTGTAAGTAGTACGATACCATGAATCTAAATGGTTTCATTTGCTAAACGATTAATGTGTACTACTTGTGCATTGGCATTGGCTACTAGGGCGTAAGCAAAATGACTGTCACTCAAATGGGACTTGATGAGATCGATGTAAATAAGATGCACATCACATTAAAGTTCAATTGTGGAATACAAGATTTCTTTGTATAATTTCAATAGACCATTATTCCAACTTGTGTAACTTAGCTTGCTTGAGTTCTAGTATTTTCCAAATGGATCACAGTTGCACTACATCTTGAGAAACATGTTGGGGTATAAAATAGTTATTGAAGGACATTATGATAGTAGGCCAAAAAAAAGGGGACAGAAGATTAAGATTGCCGCTTCAACATCAACCCAACAACAAGTCAAAGCGACTGTCACTCAAATTGAACTTAATGAGATCGATGTATCTAAGATGCACATCAGAATTACAAATCAATTTGGAAGACAAGCTTTCTTTGTATAATTTCAATAGACCAGTAATCTAAATTGTGTAACTTAGCTTGCTTGATTCTATTTTCCAAATGGATCGCCGTTGCACTACATCTTGAGAAACATGATAAGGTATAAATAGTTATTGAAGGACATTATGATAGTAGGCAAGAAGAGAGAGAGAAGCAATACGGGGGTTTTAGATGAACTCTTAATTAAAAAGCACGGACCAAGGTCCAACTTGTGGCTTCAACAAGGAGACCTAAACTAGGAAGAACAAGACGATTTTTTCATTAAAAATAAGAAATCAGCACTCAAATTTTGACATAACATGGAAATAATGAAACTTTCAAGTAATATAAAGGGGCTAGTGCGTTTTTACCCCTGCTTTGCCTTTCAATTGTGATTTTACCCTTGGTTTTTAGGGTTTGTGATTTTACCCCTAGAATTCAAAACGAAGATAAAGTTTACCCCTATCAGGGGTAAATTCGCAATAAAAATATTGCGATTTTACCCTAGCGGGGGCAAAATCACCCTTCAATTTGAAAAACCAGGGGTAAAATCGCAAAGTTGAAAAACAGAGGTAAAATTGCAATTAGGAGGCAAATTAGAGGTAAAAACACAATAATCCTAATATAAAAGATCGTCTTTGTTTTCGTGGTCGCATTGTCATTGGTGCCCATCTTCTTTATCACCCAGCGAGAACGTTGTTTACATTCTTGAAACATTGAACATCATAGTAACTTAACATCAAAATCATCATGGCTCTTCTCGAAAAATTATCCGACCCTGCAATCAAGTTGTAGTCTTCAGATCGAGGAGACCCTAAATCAAAGAAAACAACAAGGACACAACATTGAACAAAATATGTAAATCTTGGTGCATTTGAAATTCATTTAAGCTTGAAATCTTGGTGCATTTGAAATTCATTTAAGCTTGAAAAGGAAGTATCGTTCGAAAAAATTAAAAGAAAAATGAAGTGAGGTTGTATAAATAGGGCCTAAATTCTAAAAAGAGCAAAATTAGGTGCCCTTGGTTATTATGAGATTAGCTAGTTGCATGTACGAAAACTCAGAAGATTTATCGATAATAATGGGAAATCCATTATGATACCCAAAGACTGATTAATCTCTAATTGGCCATCATTGACCGAATTCATTATAGTTGTAATTTTTTTTGAATTCCTTTTTATCTAATTATATAATAACTTAATAGTATTTCATAAAATAATGAGCAATAGCAGATAAGCCAACTAAATTGGGGGCCAGATGTAGGAAAATAAAAATGGACCATAAATTATCTTAGTTGAGATTGTGTGCTTTAAACCCAAGGGTGGCATGAGATAGAGATAGGAAAAATGAATGAGTCATCTATTAAACTAGTTGCAATGGTGTGCTTTGAAGCCTATGCAGCTTCGTGTAGTGTTGCGGCTCCAGGCACTGTGACCTCAAGCCTTTGCAGATTTGGGTCTCATACATTATGGAAAAATGAAAGTTTCATTGAAGAAGGGGCATGAGCCAAAGGTTAAAAAAAAAACACCTGAGAAGTCATCTATTAGATTAGTTGCAATTGTATGTTTGAGACCGAAGGGGCCATGCCCCCCCCCCCCCCCCCCCCCCCCCCCCCCTTTTTTTTTTCTCCCACCCACCCCGGCCTCTAGATAGTAAACAAAACAAGATGTGTACATCTTTACCATACATAAAAAAGCGAGTTGGTGGTGAATGGTTGGTCCGTCACCCCGTCTACTATTTGCGCCGACAAGTGGGCCCGCATGCCCCTCAGCAGACACCGCCAGCTTCTGCCTCAATCTCCCTCCCCTTCCTCCGCGGCTAGGAAGCGCCAGAAGTTTTTCGAGTTGCGGTGCGCGCGCGCCCCACCACCGAGATCTGCCGTGAGCTACGGACCGCCGGCGAGCTCCCGAGGGCGTGCTACCGGAGCTGAGCAGGGCCACCTAAACGCTTACACCAGGAGCAGAGGTCGCGCTGCCAGACTTGAGGTCAATCTCCTCCATCCCCTTCATCTTGCTGCGTGCCGGTGACCCCGAGCTCCTCGGCGTCTTGCTGGTCCTCGACCTTGCCCGCGCCGCAGGTCATCAAGCTCATCCTCCTCGCGCCGCAGGTCCTCAAACTCATACTCCTCGCACTGCTGTTCGTCAAGCTCGTCCTCCTTGCTTCACCTGCCCTAGAGCTCATCGCCTCATCATCACATTTCATTTGCTTCCAGGAGGAGGAAGGAATGAGACGACTGGCGCCGGCTGTGTGTTGGCCGTGGTCTCTCAGGGGAGGCACGTGGATGGTTAGGGTAACTAGGAGTTGGGCTGGATGGGCCATGAAAGTTGAGAAGGAGATGGGCTGAAGGCCACGGAATGACAGCCCGTCATGTTAAATCTTGTTAACGTACAAAGCATCTAGAAACGCCTAAGCACAGCAAAAGGTCGTCTTGTTGCCTTCTATAGCAACGTTTTGAGTGTGTTGGGTTAGGGTTAAGTAGAGAGAGAAAAGAGTTACACATGAGAAAATGCTTCCGTGCATATATCTTATAACTAGGTGATTCCCCGCGCGTTGCTGCGGAAGATAAAAAGATGAATAGCTGATGAAAGTACTAATTTGATAGAGGAGATTGAAAGTACTAGAGGACGTTATTACTACTACAATTTAGCACATGGTATTCCCTTACAAATAGTGTACACACACAAAAAGAAAAAGAAAAGGAAATATCTATACATGTTCTTGATACAGGCAAGCAGGGACCTTTGGCCAAACGTGTGACAACTGCAGCTATGTGAATCTTTTTACTCGGGAAAAAAAGAATTATCTTCTTTTATTATAAAGGATTAGTGGATATGTGGTACATAACCAAGTTTACTACGCTTATGTAAGAAGATTCAAGAGTTTCTTCAAATAACTGAACAATTGTAAGAAAAGAAGATAATTCTTACAATCGGACGCACTGTACTGCAGGGGCCTGCTACGGATGGACGATGCTAGCAATGAAAATAGAAGATGATGCCGAAGGAAGTGGTGCGCTCTCAGATGTGGAAGGAAGAAGACACTACCAATATATAATCTTTGAAGAATGAAACAGGCAGAGTAAGATCAAAAGGCATCTTTATCAATCCGTTACAACAATAAAGAGACGTGAAGGGAAACGGCACAATTAGTAGGTGCATGAAGCATGGCTAATATATTCACCATGCAAGGTTGGTAACTGGCCATCATGGCTTACTGGGTAATTTGATGGCGAGATGCAATGGAATAAGGAGAATCCAACGGTTGTAATTTTCAAGTGACGTGGCGCAACGTGGTGATTGCTTTATAGCAATAGATGACTTTTAGTAGGTTGCGCTTATATAGTATATATAGATTAAATTAACATGAGCAAAAGAAGATGCCAGCTTGCTAAAAGTGTTATAACATGAAGCCAACCTATTGGATATTGAAAAAGACCGTAGCAACGCACAGGCATTTGGCTAGTAGCAACAAAATAGCACATTCACTGGCAAGAGTGATAAGAAGAGTAAGAGAGCATATTTCAACAAATAATAATAATTTACGTATGTTATAGAAATTTATAACTTTTGATGTTATTTGTAAAGGCCTGTAATTATTTTAGCATTTCGTTGCAAACGAATACTCATAGGTTTATTCACATTGGACCCATCACCCACGATTTCGCATCTTGTTTTTGTAGCATGGTATCAAAATAGTCATAGGTTTCTACAATGTAAGACTAGCCACAGTAGGGGAGTTTTCCGATGCTGATATCTTCTCTTTCCTATTTGAGCACCATGTTTGCCACTGCAGGATGAAATTCAGAGCCTCCGGATCATGTCCAAGCACCAATGATGGAACATACAAAAAAAAACTATTAACCAACGCACATGCATGCCTCAGCTCACCACCAAACCCAGCTCGTGCGAAGGAAAAAGATGAGAGAACTCTGAAAAAGAAGAATATTGAGCGGAGGCCACCCTCTTGCTCGAAACATAAAACTTCATAAAATACTTATTCGAGAGTTTTATCTAAAAATATTTAAGATACTAATATGTATGCAAAAAGGGGTGATGACTAACACGTATAGCTAGTGGGGGTGAGAATATCTTTTTGTCTACTCTCTTTTCTCGTGATATTGTCATTTCATATCTCCAAATGAGGTTAATTGAAATACTATATGCTTGTTGATAACTACCTCGTCTCTAAGTTTTCTTGTCCAATTTTGTTGAAAAAAGTAGTTATGGTTCGAATAATCAAACTCTTATTGATTACTACCTCAACTCTGAGTTTTGTTTTCCAATTTCGTTGAAAAGGGTATTTATGGTTCGACTAGAAGAGTATTTCCTGCAATATTTTTCCGGTAAACAACAGTATAGCCGAAGTATATTCCGACTCAACCGCGGAGGTCCTTGTTTCCGGAGGACTAATACGCGAATACACGAGCCTAACAAAGGACCAATCAGAAAATCATCGTCCCACTAGTTGGACGGACGGAGGCCGGAACTCGGATCAGTCATCTCGAAGCCCGACTCGCACAAACACCGCAACCGAAGCCGGCGGAGGAGCAGGTCGTCGATCTCCGAGCAGCGGCCAGCCGGCGATGGAGAAGGGCAAGGGCCTCGCCCGCCGATGGGCGGTGGAGCTCCACGACGGCTCCTCCTCCTCATCCGGGCCCGCCGTCCCCGACCCCCCGGGCTTCACTAGATCCGCCCCCGACGCGGTAAACTCCCCCTTCTCATCCTTCCTGCCACTGGTTTCCTCCTGGATTGGATCTCGGAGGCCGGAATTCACATGGTTTCTCTGTGACGCAGGACGATGCCGCCGGCGCGCGCCAGCGCAAGGACTCCGAAACCGCATGGAAGGCGCAGGTTCGTTCGATCCCCCTCGCGTGGTTGTTCCAGCAAAATCTAGTCGGCACTTCGCGCGACTAGGCCACCAGCTTTGCGAGATCCAGATCTCGACGCCTCGTAGCATTCGGCTGATCGTGTCTGCTCTTTGTTGTGAGCAGAAAGCGTGGGAGGTCGCGCAGTCGCCGTTCAAGAACCTTATGATGATGGGCTTCATGATGTGGATGGCCGGGAGCACCGTCCACTTGTTTAGCATCGGAATCACCTTCTCCGCCCTGTGGCAGCCCCTTAATGCTCTCCGATCCGTCGGGAAAGGTGAATTCTCGCCGCTGGTGCTAATTTAACACTCCAAAATTTAATGAATTCGCTTGTTCATTGTGGATATTTTGCATAAGTACTTTGTCTGGTTAATTGAAACCATTAATTTAGCATTGCTATGCTTGGAGACTTGGGGTTCACATGTGAGTTGTATACTGTTGTAATTGATTGTGAGTTAATTTTTTTAAGGGGGAAGAGGGGGGGGGGGGGGTTCAGTCTGGGTGGCTGCAACTCTATACTTAGATTGTGGATGTGCAAGTAACCAAAGGGTCATTGTACAACGTGAAGTTAGTGCCTCACACTTTGAAACCTTGTGCAGCACCCAATTTAGATGTGCAGTCATGTTATTTTTTCGTAAAGTTTAATGCCTTGCACTTAGAATCATTGCAAATTAGCAACAAAGACATCCAAGAAGCTGAGTGCGAGAAACAGGGCATAGTGTAGCTTCGATGTTGTTATTTTCTGCAGTTAAGCTGATGGTTGGGTTGATAACATAGGCGGCAGCAGTATCATGGCAAAACTAGATTTCCATTTTTTGACTTGCATGCTTTTCTTCTAGTCATGTACCTTTTTAGACATAAGCTTATTGGCATTCTTTGGTCTTCTACAAGCACATTGTAATATTGTATTGACATTTTTTTTTAACTTACGTCATGCCCCAATAAAGCAATGCAATATGAATATCACTTTGTGACCACTTGGAGCCGTAACTGATTGCAGAAATGGATTTAGGGGTCTTTAAATCAACAATATAAATAACTTATTAAGTATACCAAGTATGAAAATGCAGCTTGTGACAGAATAATGGTTCACCTGAATGCCATTTTAGTTATGCATTCTCTCTGTTGAGTAGCAGTCAAAGCATATGGACTGTACAGAGGCACATAACATTGTACGAACTTGCTATATTTTGAAATGCAATCCATCATGGGTTTACACATTTTAATTATGCATTCTCTCTGTTTAGCAGCGGTCAAAGCATATGGACCATACAGAGGCACATAACATTGTTTGAACTTGCTATGTTTTGAAATGCAATCCATCATGGGTTTACACAATTCTTCCCTTTGTTTTTGCTCTATGACGTGGTGATATATTTCATGAGTGATGAGTCATGGGTTTGATTCATGAAAACAATTGAATGGAAGCAAACTACAATCACTAGATTAACCATTGTGATTTCATTAATATCATGAAAAAAAGGAAATGGCAATAATAGTTCTGTTACTCTGTTTTTTTGAGGTCTTGTCGATCTTATATTGTAGCCATGACTAACTAAAATTGTGATAACCTTTGGTTCCATGCAATCCATGCATTGGGCTTTTTTTCTGAAGAACTATATGTTCTTTTTTTTGCAGTTTTTGAACCGTTTAAGGACCCAAGGGTGGATACTCTTGCTCCCAAGTTACTTTTTATTGCTCTCAACTTGGCTGCCATGGGCCTGGGTGTATGGAAGGTAAGTAATATGATTAGTGGTATATATAATCAGCATAATCTTATATCTCTGTAAGCATTTCGGGAAACTAATACCACTTCTTGTGCAGCTTAATACATTGGGTCTTCTTCCAACAAATCCCTCTGATTGGGTATCATCGCTGTCTCCTGCTTTGGTATGTTGTTGAAACCATCTGAATTGCTTTAGTCTCCTCTTTAGTTTAACGTGGCCTCATTCAGTCAACTTACATTTTAGAATCTGGTTTCAAATTATCATTCAAGTGTTAACCAATGTTTTAAAAACTGTTGCCGCCTGCTTCAACCATGTATTTGCTAGTAATATATCAGATAGAACCCCTTTTCATCAATGAGGGCAGCTGCGGCCTTTGTATTGGCTCGAAAACATTTAACTGCCAGTCACAGAGAAAACTGTTTTGTTCGAAAAAGCATGAGGTTGTCGCTGTTATGCACGACTGAAGCGTTACCTAACTCAACAGCCATAATATCCCTTCTTGTGATCTACCAATTAATTGTTGCTGCCTGTAAAACGTTTCAAAATGTAACTTTGCTCAATGAACCGTGCATTTCAACACTATCCAAGTCACATGTCCGTGTTAGTTTGGCAGCCGCTGTTCATATGGGTCTGTGATCTCTGTCAGTATATTTGTTGCGTGAACTGATAGCTTTTTTTTTTCTTGACAGGAGGTCGAATATGCTGGTGGAGGAATCCCCCTTATTTAATGTCCTTTTCCCTTCCAAAGTTTTTGGAAGATGACATGTACTGAATTAAACCCTGTTTACAGGAGGAGTGTAGTTCTTTCTGTGGACAATTTGTATTATTTCGTGCTGCAGTTATACCAATTTTGTGACTGCATTCCAATGTTGTGGGGCATCTACTGGACAGTAACAGACTAAGATAAAGATAGTCTGGTCATTTTCTGAATGCTTTGTTTACCTTGTCCCGGAAGAGAATCTGTTGTTATTTATTTGTTCCCCTTTGAGTGGTTTGGACATGCTCGGCCTGCCGCCGGTTGTATATGCCTTGTTAGTCTTTTCTGAACAAAATCTGGAATTACGCACGTGTAGAAAACTCTGAAAAAGACCAATCCAGGAATAGGCACTATTATACCAGATGCACGAATAGGAATAAACCAAGTATAGGCATTAGCTAGCTACCCAAGCAGGCCATTAGCCACCATCTTCTCTTCTTCTCCTACCTTCTCTCCGGGCCCTTCGCACCTGCCGACCGCCTTCTTTTGCTGAAACGTTTATGTAACCGTTTGGCATCCATTTGTTCGCCTCCTTTTCCCACCATTTCCATGGTGGCCTCCCTCGCCTCCTAAACCCTTGCGCACCATTCCGAGGACCAGGGCGGCCACCACCTTCCCGCCTTCGCCAAGGTTGTCGCCGCGGGCTGCCTTGCCGGCACCCAACTCGGCCGCGCGCTCTCCGGTCCTTGCATTCCCCTTGTCCGGCGACAGACAATGTCTTCTAATCGTAACATTGTCGTCGCCCTGTTATTCGCCATCATCCTCGGCAGCGCGAGCCGCGCGGTGAGCAGCGCCCGCAACGGCGCCACGATGATGACCCGGCAGCCGTCCTCGCCGGTGCCGATGTTCATGGAAGCGCCGGCGTTCCGTAACGGCGCGGAGTGCAGCAGCAGCGGCGAGGGGCGCGTGGACATCGCCATGACGCTGGACGGCAACTACCTCCGCGGCACGATGGCGGCGGTGCTGTCCATCCTGCAGCACACGGCGTGCCCGGAGAGCGTGGCGTTCCACTTCCTCACCGCCGACGACGACGACAACGACAGCGACGACGGCCTCGCCGCGGCGCTGGGCGCCACGTTCCCGTTCCTGGACCTGCGCGTGTACCGGTTCGACCCGTCGCGCGTGCGGGGCCGCATCTCCCGGTCCGTGCGGCAGGAGCTGGACCAGCCGCTCAACTACGCGCGTGTCTACCTCGCCGACACGCTGCCCGCCCACGTGCGGCGCGTGACGTACCTCGACTCCGACGTGGTGGTGGTCGACGACATCCGGTCGCTGGCGTCCGTGGACCTGGCGGGCCGCGTGGTGGCGGCGCCCGAGTACTGCCACGCCAACTTCAGCAACTACTTCACGGCGGCGTTCTGGGCGGACGGGGCCCTGAACCGGACCTTCCGCGGGCGGCGGCCCTGCTACTTCAACACGGGCGTGATGGTGATGGACGTCGGCAAGTGGCGCGCCGGCGGGTACACGCGGCGGGTGGAGGAGTGGATGGCGGTGCAGAAGCGCCGCCGGATCTACCACCTCGGCTCGCTGCCGCCGTTCCTGCTCGTGCTCGCCGGGGACATCCGGGCCGTCGACCACCGCTGGAACCAGCACGGGCTCGGCGGGGACAACGTCGAGGGCCGATGCCGGGGGCTCCACCCGGGGCCCATCAGCCTCCTGCACTGGAGCGGCAAGGGCAAGCCGTGGCTCCGGCTCGACGCGCGCCGGCCATGCGCCGTCGACTACCTCTGGGCGCCGTACGACCTCTACCGCCACTCGTCCAGGGTCATCGAGGAGTGGTGACACCTTTGCACCAGAGCAGCTTAATTAGCATTGATAGGGCAGTTCAGTTCTTGGTTTCTTAATTTGCAGAGGGGATGAGGCACGTGTGTTATGCATGGAAAAGGCTACAGAACAAAATTAAGGCTGAAAGAGGTGCAATGGAAGTTGGAGAGATTAATTGGAACACAAAGGGTAGAAGAGAAATGGTGTTTCTGTTTTTGGAGATACTCAGGAGAAGTTCACGAGACGTGTTCGTCTCATTTTTGACAGCGCAATTCGCGCGCTTGATTTTGTACAGGTCATGTTGAAGTTATCTGTGAAAAGATTACTGATTACTGTAGTGTATGTGCATGCATGCTGGGGAAACCCATGATGACATGTATATACTAGTATTATTATTATCAGCTCATGCTAATACAAACATAGATTTCAGATACTTTTGAAGCTGCTGAATCTTCCTCTGTTGATCGAATGCATACGACCGACACACGACACTACTGCATTTTTCAATTTAATAATAAAAAGGAGAAGCTCTGGTACTTTCTCCCATAGAAAACGTTAGGGGCCTCTGTTTGTCAAACTTTTGAGCTTTAAACATAATATATAAAGATTATGCAGACTGGCAACATAAATTTGATGTTCATAGTCAAAGTTGTCCTATTTTTCAAAGAAGCTTTTGAGTGGCACCGAATACCTACAAGCCTCAAAGACTTCTTTGCGACCTGGTTACCAATTGGGTGTGGGGGTTTTGATTTGGGGTTGTTTTGTTTCGCTGTTAGTGCATGGACTATTTGGAAGATACGCAACAAGATGGCAATCGAGAGGAAATTTCCAAGATCAACTGATGATGTTCTGTATAAAATTTTCTTTGCCCTACAGCAATGGAGGCCGCTGCTGAAGACGCAAGACAAGCAAAAGCTGGATGCAAAGGTGGACGTCCTGAAGCAGTGGTTCTGCAAATATAAGCAAGCCAGGCAAGAAAGAGGGGGTCAAGAGGAGTTCATGTAGTATGCCCTGGACGAAGACAGTAAGCTGATATCATGTCTCTAGGACGCTTTTTCTTCTTTTTGTTTTCATGTTAAAACCTGTGCACTGATGTAAACCGGTATCCCCGGTGGTGGACCATGTACCGTTATTTGCTTCCAATGAAAGCAGGAAATATTTTCTACCGTTAAAAAAAAAGTTGTCCTATTTTAGCCGGGTCAACGTCTTGGAGTAGTTTGACTAAGAGATGCCAATCAGCTATATTTTATAAGTTGTGTTATATTAAATGGGCATGGAAACCACTCATAATTTTATTTTAGACGTCTCTCACCGGCGAGTTTCTTCCTCCGTCTCTACTGTTGTATCATACTCATGTCAGAAATGGACGAGCATATCTTGCAACCTCCTATAGCTATCCTGACAGTGTCGAGCTATTGAAAATAGACTGAATGCATTACTTCGCAAAAGACAAAAAAAAAGAAGATAAGGAGGGAACGCAATGAACCATGGATGGCTAAAGACAAAGTAAATCTGCTTCATCTTTCTCCATTCTCACCAGAACATATTTGGCGGAGCCAATTACTTTCGTCGTGCTCTTGTCTTGTTCTTGTATACACTAAAAATGATGGAACTATTTGTTTGTGTTTTAAAACAAACTTACTTTAGGCACTTGCTCATAACAAAGGCTTATTATGATCAAGGTGAAGTGGATGGAAAAGCACAACGTTGTAGACGAAACTGGGACAAAGAGGGCTGTGAAAATGGAACAAGGTTTCAGATTTTCTGAAAGATTTTATTAAAATAATATCTGGTTCATAGTAGTTTCTTCAATATTTGATATTGTTGCTCTTTATGCATGAATATTTTCATTCTTTTTTTTAATGAAAGTTTCATATCCTCAAGAGTGAAAAGAAAGAAAGCTTAGGGGGTAAAAGCAAAAGCAGAAGCCAGAGCAGACAGAAAAGGGCGTCACAACCGCCCGGCCCCATCCATACATAGACGACAAAGTGGCATTACGCCCCGCTGCCGTTGGCCGGCCGGCGAGGCGAAGACGACAGGGCAAAAAGCACGGCGGCAGCGCCATGTCCTTCTTCTTCCGGATGGCGTCGCGGCTGCGGCCGTCGACGCCGGAGGAAGTGGTCCGCTCCATCAAGGACTCCTTCCTCGCGCTCCACACCAGGAACCACACCAAGGTGACTCCTCGTCAATCTCTCCTCCCTCCCCTGCTTCTTTTTGATCTCTTTGGAGATCGAGAGGCCCGAGTCGCTCGCTGGGGGACTTTGGTGACTGAATCGGATGGAAAAGCCGCGAACTTGGCTATGGTTTGATCTCCGATTCCGGTAATCGGGTGGATATATCAGCGTTGGCTGTTGGGTTCATTTCCGCCGTTTCGTTTTAATAGAGCAGTCCGAATTGGCCGTGGAATTCTCTACGTATATTCGGATGTGCCGAACTAGGATCGTGCGTGATGATTAGCCCCGTTCGTCTTCGTGCTTAGAATGAACCAGATAGAAATATACTGGTTAGCACATAGTGGGTAAAATCTGCAGAGTTGCAGTGCTCTGTTCAGTTTTATGACCGTGCTGACAGGGTGCGTTTTGTTGCTTATTTTGCTGTTTGTTCCATGCTCCAAAAAACTGCTAGTTTCATGTTCTAAACAGAAGCTGATAGTTTCATGTTCTAAAAAACCTATTAGTTTCATATTGTAATGGTGATAAGTTTGGGGTGGTTGGTCGTGTCGTGGTATGGTGACGCAAGTTATATTTCTTCAGTTGTTTATAGAAGTGTCAGAATGGTAACAAACGGATTAATCCTTTTGTTAGGCTCTGGAAGAAGTAGAGAAAAACATCTCATCCTTGAGGCTGATGCTTTCTGGAGATGGAGAAGTAGAACCAAACGAAGAGCAGGTCCTACAGATAACCCTTGAAATTTGCAAGGAGGACGTCCTCTCCCTCTTCGTCCAAAATCTACCCTCCTTGGGTTGGGGAGTAAGTCTCAGCTCTTGATTAGATGTGTTTATCTGTATTTTCTTCACCAGCGCGTTGAGCTGACTTGCTGTGTTGCAGGTAAGAAAAGATCTGGTTCACTGCTGGTGCATTTTGCTTCGGCAGAAGGTCGATGAAAGTTATTGCTGCGTGCAGTATATTGAAAATAATCATCTGGAGCTTCTAGATTTCCTAGTCGGTTGGTGAGTAGTCCATTTCTTGATTTAAGATAACACATGCTAAAATGATTGTGTGGTAAACTGTAACAATTTGATTGTAAAGGGCTAGAGATGCTTTTAGTTACAAGCTATTATCTATATGTTGTCTTTAATTAGCTAGTGGCTCTCTTTATCTTCCATCTCATTTTCTCCTTTATGGACTTTAGTAATTATCATCTAGGTCTCCCAACAGTTGCCTGCAGACAAAGGGTCATGCACTCTGGGCCTTGCAGTCCGTTATTTTTATCTTTTGTGGCATCAGCGTTTTTATATTATTTTATTTGTCCCTTTTTATGTCTACGCCAGTATCCTTTTATTTAAGTTTAATTGATTCTTTTTTTAACAGCTACAAGAACTTGGATGTTGCATTGAACTGCGGGAATATGTTAAGAGAATGCATAAAGTACCCAACGCTTGCAAAGTAAGGGTTCAAAATTTCCATTCATTTGGGGTTTTCTTTTATCATGATTCTTACGGAATTTATTATGCATATATTGAGTTATAAGGCACTGCATATATGCCTCAACTAGAATAAAATTGAATCTTTTGATGTGTTGGGTCTGAATTTTCCGTTTAGTATGTGGATGAATCTTTTGATGTGTTTGGACTGAATCTCCCGTTTAGTGTGTGCTTCATGTAATGTCCCTTGTTGTGTTGTGTTAGGCACCACTCAAGTTCGCTTGAGTTGGTGCTTTGTCGCTGTAACTTTCTCTTCTTCTTAATGAAATACGTGCAATGCACGTTCTAGGAAAAAAAAAACTTGCGAGCAAGGAAGCCTAGTTGCAAAACAAGTTACCTTTCAAAATCTACAACAGGAAGTGAAACTTATTGATGTTACTTTACGGGAGTCAAAATATATAAAACCTTTAGCTGCATCCTCATAATAACCTTACCTTAAATAGAAGTACAATTTGTGAATGGTTTTGTTAATTCTGTTCCGATAAATATCTATAATAGCACAGTTCCCTAGAACTGAAGAACGACTGGTAATATTTAATTAGATTAATTTTTGCATGCATTTGATTTTGTAGTGCTCTTTCAGATACATATTGGAATCTGGTAGCTTTGAGCTGTTTTTTGAGTATGTTGAGCTGCCAAACTTTGATATTGCTTCTGACGCTCTGAACACATTCAAGGTAAATAAATATATGCAGATTTTGTTTTAAGTATCTGATTTCCTACTGCTGGTGCAAGAAACAATATTGATGGCTGTTCTTGATAAGACGGTTGCAGGATCTGCTTACTAAGCATGAAACTGTTGTCGCAGAGTTCTTGAGTTCCCACTACGAGCAGGTCACTACCCTTTTTTTCTGAAATACACCTGTGTTCATGCCAATAAAATAACACATTCTAGTGTTTTTTTAGAGTTTCATTAAGAATATTTCTTGCTAAGTTAATACTGTAAGTGACTGTCATGTATCTTTGTTGATCACACAGTTGAACCAGATTATGCACGTTTTCCCTTTTGTTTGTCTCTCTGATTGTGTAGTATTTTCCAGTTCTTGGAACTCTACACAAGGCTCTTGTCATCAACAAATTATGTAACAAGAAGACAGGCAATGAAGGTTTGACTATTTTTTATCTGCAGCAATTTTTATCAACTTGTTGTTCATTTTGGAAGAAAATTTATACTGTCGTCTGTGTGTCAGTTCCTTTCAGAATTTTTACTGGAGGCTCCTAACGCTCAAATAATGAAGCGATTCATTTTGGAAGTTCGTTTCTTGAACATTATGATTGATCGATTGAAGGTATTTGCTATCCAGTTATTCCACTCTCCTTGGTTCTATATTCATAACTTCACTGTGAATATGTTGGTTTGATGAAAGTAAAGGTTCAATTAGCGTCAAAAAAGAAGTAAAGGTTTGACAATTTAATTTCTTATCTTTAAATAAAACAGATATCCTATTTAAAGAATTCCGGTAGTTGTCCTAACTTCCTAAGCAAAGAACATTTTGAGTACATTGGTACCCATGTTCTATCACATCTATAGGTTTTATTTAAAGGTTCTGTTCTGCTGCACAAACACGTGATTCAGAAGAAAAAACCTCTTCATGTATTTCATTACTATCTTATCAACCCTTACTGCTATTGACCTGCACCATTTGCAGGATTCAAGCAAAAATATCAGAATATGCGCCTTCCACGTTTTCAAGGTATCATCGTCTTTGAGTGTGCATACATGCATGCACACGCATTTGAATGATCATTTTGACCATTTGCTGTGCTGAAACAGGTATTTGTTGCAAATCCAAACAAGCCTCGCTGTATAATTGAAGTTTTGCTGGACAATCGCAGAGAACTGTTGAAGCTACTACAGGATCTCCCTACAAGTAAAGGTAGGGTTGTGCCTGAATGTGTACTACTCAAAAGGATGTAACTGAATGTTTCCAACCAAAGCACTGAGTGGATGATGAATCTCAATGGACGAGATATAAGAAAGTGTTATTTAGAGTAATATTCATTTTCTTAATTCTGCAGGTGAAGATGAACTTGATGAAGAGCGAGATATCATCATTCAGGAGATCGAGAAGCTAGGATGATGATTAGTACAAACCCTTCAAATTATCAGAAAGCGATAAAACTGTGTTCTTTTGGAGGCCTTTCAGGATTTGCCTACTGCGCACAACCAAAAGATCCAAGCGTCCAAGTGCTGTTGTCTTTATGAGGATGTTTGCAGCTGCTAGTCGACAGAAGACCATGGGAAGGACTAGAGATAGGACAACAAAGAGATGCAATACATTGGAGTGGATTTTAGCTTTTTGCGAGCGATACGTTGGTGTTACCTTTGTTCTGTGATGTGTATATACTTTCAGCAAAATTCACAGTATGGAAAATTGTGGATACTACTGGGCTCAGCATCTGGTGGAATCAGCTAATGTTCCAGTGACTGGCAGATGGAGGATCCTAAACTATTCAGGAATAACCCTGAACCATTCAGTAACGACTACTGGGGCAACCTAAAACAAACGAACGCATCTATGGGCCATAAGACATGCAATTGGAACCCAAATCAGAACAACATATGAGATAAGTAGCTGAAACTGAAATAAAATTCCATATGGCACAGCAACTAAAATGTAATCATGGGGATAGGAAGTCAAGCATTTCTCCACCCACGCCAGATCAGTATCTGAAACCTGAATTGCAACGCCATCATATGGCTCACCATTCACCAATGATCACTAAGTACCCCACAATTACAGCAAGATGAAATATGGATACGACCCCAATAACAACAGCATCAGAATCCAACCAAGCTCCAGCGATTATTCAGCATCCGAAGTTTAGCAGTAACCGAAGCCTACGATACGGTACAGGCACCAATGGAAGCAGATATCCCAAAGCCAACGGCCAAAGTCTCGTTCAGAACTGATCAGAATCCAGAAGCCGATCGCCTAGCTCATAAAACTAGCAGACATAGAAGAAACCGGTTGCCATGGCCTGCGCGCAGCCAACTTTCCAGGTCGCCGGCCAGCTCCCGGAGCGTCATCTACAGGAAGCACATGGCGCGACCACAGTGAGCGCACCTGGCGGCACTGCGGCGGGGTTGCAGCGGAATCAGCTTGTGACCCTGCTCGTCCTCGTACGTCTGCACATACACACACGTACGACAGCAAAAAAAAAAAAAAAAAAAAAAAAGAAAAAGAAAAAAAGAAGAGAGCGTATGATCAGTATCATCAAGATTAAGCAGATAACAGTATAGTGTCCTATATAAGAAAAAAATAATGAGTACTGATAATATTTGAGCACATGAATTCGAGTCATAGTAGAGCAGAATCCATTTGGGTATCATGATTAAGATCCAAACGGTCGGATAGAGAGAATTAACAGTGTGCATCCATTTTGGGTCTACCGTAAAAGAGCTCGAATCTAAATGTGTGTGGTGCACGTCTATGGGGTGTATTTGGATCGGGGAATCATCGTGACATTACACCACTCATATACTGTGTATTACAATGGACATGTCAGGATCAAGAAGGAATGATCGATTATCCCATTCCATTGAACTCAAACAAGTGTGTTTTGGTTTAAGTTAGCAGTGCATAATCCACTCCGCATAACCTGTCCAACTCAAACAAACCACAACACTGCGTCCACCACCTGGTTGGTCTTAGCATCCTGCTAATCTCCAATACACATGATGCTTACTGAATCTACAAAACTTTCTACGAACAAAACAACATTCATCGTTTCTGCTACTGCAGAACATTTAAATCGCAGGATACGAATTCATGATCGACCTGCACACCCAAACAATCACTGATTCGCTGCACTAGCTGCTTATCCCTCCCGGCATACTGACTGGCAGAGGCGTGTCTGAGAAACGCCACCCCGAAATCCAAAGTTTCAGTTGAAAAACGTGACGCAAACAGACAAGTTTGGCCCAATCAGAGACTTCAGAAATTCATGTTTCCTGAACAGCTCTGAATCCAAGTCAATTCATTCAAGTTTGCCCGCACCGACTCTATCTATGGATCATCCACGACAACGCAACAACCAAGGAGCAGAACTGCGCTGATCGGAGAAGATGGAAGCGTACCTCAATGCGGTCGAACCAGGAGAACCACGGCTCCAAGCCGGTCAAGCGCACGCAGCGGCGGCCCTCGCAGACGACGATGCGGACGGTCTCGTGCCCGGCGTGGTGCGCGCACAGCTCGGCGGAGAATCCCGCGGCGCAGTCGAGGCAGAAGGAGTCCCTGGTGGCCGCGGAGCGCGCCGACCCCGCGCCGTGCTGGGCCCCCTCGGAGTCGGCGGCGGCGGCGCGGACGACGACCTCGTGGCCCAGGCCGCGGTGGTGCCCGGCGCAGCAGTGGTCGCAGAAGGCGGCGGCGCAGGGCACGCAGAAGCGGTCCGCCTTGCAGGTCGCGGAGAAGTCCTCGGCGAGGAGTTGCTTGATCCACGGGACGGCGGTGGTCTGCGTGTGTAGACAAACATATATGCGCCGCCGACGGCCGATCAGCAAGCAGACGAGGCGAGCAAAATGGTGCAACCAAACAACTAGCGTACCGAGAAGAGGGATGGAGAAGAACCACTCACCTTGCCGTTCGCCATTGCTGAGATCGCGAAGAGGATTTTGGGATTCGTCCGGGGCTCCGGGCAGAAGTGCAGAGAAGGCTTATGACGGTGTGGTCCAGTGGGTGCGGGGGTTTATAGGCTTGAGCCTACAATAATTCTTCTCTTAAGTTTTCTAAATCTTAGCCATTTTCTTATACGCTAATATAAACACGTGACTTGTTTCTACTATACGTTATTCTTCGCTGTAACTTCACGTACATAGTAAATATCTTTTTGTCTTATTGTTAAGAAAACAAAAACAATTGTTTTGATGGCCTCATGTGGTAACATTGATGACACTGAACCTAATATTTAGAAAAAAAAATTCTATCAAAATTTTAAAAGGTAAATAGAAACTTTTGGAGGAAAGTTTTCGAAAAAATTTGAAATTTTTTATTTGAGTTAAAAAAAAAAGAGTTCCTCCTAAAATAATAATGTTTGTATCTAGCAATAGCGGTACTCGGTAGTGTTTGAGATTTTACAGTTGTAAATGTCAAACACGTGAAGCGAAGAGTAACTGACAGCTCATGTCGAATTATGGCAAGCATGAAGACAGTGGTGCACTAGTCTTCACCACCAACAACGCGCGTAAGGAACGCGTGGGAGACTTGGGGCGTGTTTGGTTTTCTTGCCCAAAAGAGCCTGGTCCGTATCTGCCAGCTAGGCTACGCTGAGACAGGTTAGGTGCATGCAACATTGTATTGTTTGGTTGTTTGAATCAAGCTATGAAGGATAAGTAGAGCAGTTGTTTGTTTGTATGAGTATGTGATGTATCGGATTAAAATAAATAAATATTAAAATTGTATTTTTGTTGTTTGTATCTATGATGTAGCACTTATAGTACCATATCAAACCTTAATCCGATTTAAAATAAATTAATCGGGGTGTTCGGTTGGAGGATGCAGTTGCAGTTGCAGTTTGAATAGTGAGAGAGAACACTGTAGCGAAGGAATCTGGCACTGTAGCAAATGTGAGGAGGTGTAGCAGCAGCAGCAGCTGCCGCCGGCTGCTTTGCCAGCTGCCGAACGCGCCCAATATCTCTTGATATGTACTAATCAACATGTTAATGACATCGTTAGACACTAACAGGCTACATACCTGAGCCAGGCCTGCCAGAAACCAAATCCATTTTCGTTTTGCAGAACCAGGATGCGGGCTGACTTTTGCACCTGGGGAGCCAACACCAGATGGATGTGCGAGCAACCAATCCCAAAACCTACATGGAGCGGGCCTGGCCGAAGCCTCAGCCAGGCAACCAAAGGGTTGACAGGCACACCGAATTTTAAGATACCCGCTCGTTTGGGAACTAAATAAAATATTTCACTCTGAGATTATCACATTCTTCTTTATCGCTGAAAAGAATTGGGATCGTTCCATAATGCCTTGTTTCGTCATGGCCGTCAAATTTAACCAAACATACCTTTTATATTTCGCAGTTGAGTTTTTCTTCCCGACAGTATACTTGCAAGTGGCCTACAGTTTAAGCATATTAGGCCATTCTCAATGCAAACTTTCATTTTATTGTTTTCAAGACTAAATTTTAGGAAAAAGAGCCACCTTCCTTTCATGGGGACGAAAGGCGTCTCACAAGAGATGAAAGTTTATCTTCTCTCTCCTCATAAGTACCTTGCCAAGTCACAAAAAGTGTATATGTGACATAGGATTTAATGCTTATGAAAGGGTGCATTGAGAACGGCCTTAGGTTAAGAAGTTTTGGTGATTGTCGATAATGAGATTGTTGATAATTGGCACAAAACTATTACTCTCTCTGTCCCAAAATAATTGACGTTTTTGACTTTTAGACATCATGTTCGACTTTTCGTCTTATTCAAAAAATTTATACAAATATTATTTATTTATTTATAACTTGTTTTATTATTAGATATGCTTTCATCATGACATGTTTGTTTTAGTACTTGTGCAAAAATTTGAATAAGACGAGTGGTCAAACGTGATGTCTATAAGTCAAAAGCGTCAATTATTTTGGGACGGAGGGAGTACCAAACATATGCAGCTATACTTGTTCACTGTTGGCCACTCAGTTAATTAAAAGATAATAAAGACTAACCAGTGTAGGCCTGTGAAATAAGAACTGCCGGCAAATAGTGTATATTTTTTCGTAGTGAGTGATCGTTAGACACTTGAGGGCTATGACATTTTCTTCTCCATTTCCCGCTCCATTTTGTTCATCATGCCATGTTAACTGGCCCCATTTTTTGTTGCCTTGGTTCTAATAAACTCACCTTTTTAAAGCCCATTCCAATCACATCATTAATTTTTATTCCTTTTGTTTGCCCGTTTTCTTGATGCCACCGGGGTCTCAAATCAACTGGTGTTTTTTTTTTCTTCGTAGTCACATATAGGAATGCAAGTAGTACCCAGCCGGTATTTGTAGACCAAAGGTTTTTGTTCATTTGCTATAATAGCTTAAGATGATGGGAAATTCTACTTTATTTTAGAGAGTTTTTTGATCAACTCACGACCTAAAACTTTAAGTGATTACGGCAACCAGCTCGTGCATCTGCCTATAAGTGATGAGGCTCGCCATGAGCCCATGATCCTACGGCGCTTGGCGTTCGCCGTCGTACACGCACGCACCGTACTGCCGCAACACGGTTGTGAATGACACGGTGGACAAGAGGAGTAAAAATGAGATAAAAATGCTTGTCACGGTATAAAAAATGCACTCCAGGCCCAGACCTGTACGTACATTTCAACAGTTTTTGCATGGATTCAACGCGCCCTTGCCAATCAGCAGCCCAAGGAAAAATGCACGGATTTTTGGGATTGATTACACTCCAGGCCCAGACCATTGCAATTTATCTTGTGCAGTCAACTGATACTATTATATTTGCTCATTACATTTGGCATTTGATTCACGTTTTCTGGTACATGGTGGTGTGATGTGAAGTTTGAATTCAAACTCCGGTGTATTTCTGGTTGCCTGTCCCGAATAAATTCTCAAACAACTTCGGAGCCATCGGAGGAAGAACCATTGGCACCGGGGCCATGAAATTAGTTATCTTCTCATAAACATGATACCTGAATAAATCACACAGCTACAAAAGGCAAAAGCTGTAAGAAAAAACAACCCAAACAAGCTGTAAAAATAAATCGAGAGCCACCCTTTATGTAGGCATCTTTCCAGGAAAGAGAGAGGGCACCTTATCTTCCTGCTCTTCGAACCACGGCGATCAACAATTTTTCTCTTTTTAAGCAGCTGCTTTTTCAGAGCATAAACAGCCGACTCTGCATATATTAAAGGATATTTAAGGGATGATCAAGCCCACAACAGATAAATTCCTTACGAAGGTTTTAACATAGTTAATTCTTTTAAAGCCATTGGTAGAACAAGGTACATGGTTCCAAGGTCATTGGGTTCCCCATTTATTTTGTGCTCACATGTGAATCTCCAGACAGACTCCAGGGAAAAAGAAAATCAGCAAAATCACAATCTCCAAATTCAGAAATCTTAGAGCAGTTACAAAAGGCATCTTTTGCCAGGATGGACTAGATTCAGAACAGACAACGAATTCTTGGAACAGTACTTTCAAAATTTATCTTTTGAGGCACAAAATTTAGTGCATTTATGCTCCCACGGGGAAAATGAGCCAAACAAAATTGCATCAGATTTCTGACAGGTATGCTAGGCATGCCTATGCGATAGAATGTGCAATAGCTGAAAATGAACTTACTAGGTGCCCCTGTATCACATGACTCCAGAAATTCCTTGAGAAGTTGTTGATAAAACTCGGAATCATCAATGAGCTCAGGACCACCTTTCATATTGTGCCCCTATGTGGCAACAATGAGAACAAATGAGGACATGAAACACGCTCCACATATTTATCCACTAATTCTGTAACAAATGTTGTGATATAACTATTTGAATTGTAAAATGAAAATAATCATCTCAATGGAAGAAATAAGATTCAACAAACAACAAAATATAAATTGTCAATAGTTCAAACGATAGGCAGCTAGGCTTGAAATAATTTCAAAGTGAAAATTCAGTATTGCTCAAACCTCTTCAGCCGTTTCAGGTTTTTCTGCATCCTGGAAAAGGAACTGCAGAGTTAGATACTAGTAGTTAACCAGATGTTCAAACACACAGGTGCTCCTTTACTATAGATGCATCTAAACAATCCAAATACACCAATAGCGGATTTCGTCAAGTATATCCTGTTAATCATTCGACTTGGGTCTCTCATATAACCAGCAACTTGGTCACTTATATCCTGTTCTCATACAAGAGGGAAATGTAGGTGTTAGGTTTGGCTTATATTCAACAATAACAAATTGCAACTTAAAGAAGTTAAATAAGCATTCAGGAAACCTGATTAAATGCGTGCAGCTTTCCTTTCAGCGCAGCAGCACCCGTCGTGACCTGTATTTTCCTCTGCCATTTATCTATCTCAGTATTTCTGAATTTGGCTATCCTGCGCAAAAATGGATAACCAATCTCAGGTTCACTTTGTAGAACATCCATAGTTATTAGGGGAAAAAATATGGCATGCTAATCGCTGTCTAATATGATCTGTACAAAAGAAATGCTCATGCAGAATGAAAACAAGAGAAAAACCTATGAAGTTTATTAACTCAAAGAACTTTAATCACCCTATTTACATACCCGCGAACAGCATCCTTTTCATCAACTTGAAATAGAACCTAAGCAAGAGTTATAAACTACTTTCCTTTTGCACAAAAAAATTTTTGGACTCTAGTTTTGAAGCAAGGTTCTGTTGCATGTCTTTCCAACAACCAGGCTTGGCAAAGAAATGCACAACAATCATAAATATACTGCAGCCAATTGAATCCTTTGTAGAACTTATATAATGTGTAAAAGCAATTAGCCTATTGCACACCAGCAACTTCAAATGAAACTTCTGACAACTGCACTGCAATTAAATGGTTGGGACTCCAGGCCATAACAACCTATATGCAATGGGCAACACCAGATTAGACACAGTACCCAGTCTATTTACAAGTCACATTCACAATTTATAGACGAGTTATTTTGCGCAATGGCTATACAAGCGATTGTAAACAAGATGACTGGAAACCATAGGTGTGCAAGCAATTGTAGATAACCGAAGTCATAACATATTGCAATCCTTATCAAAAGTGATGTTTTTTCTCCCTTTCTCCCTGAGGAAAAAACGCTGCTTGTTAGTTCGTTATAACTAATGTGAAGTTTACCTTGTCTGCAATTTCTGTATTTCTGACCACTCATCATCCTCTCCATTCGAGGCACTTGGCATTTCTGGCATCAAATAAAGAATTATGAACATATAGATGGTATAATGATTTGTATGGCAAAAAAATAATGAGCATGGATAGTACTAATACCATCAGCACCCTTTGCAGCCTGATTAGTCTCCAGCATAACCTATAGGTAGCATCATATGCAATGTTAAACACAGTAAGGAACACTGGAGGTTATATGCATGCATAAAATCAATAATTAGCACAAACTATCAGCCTGATTTGTTCGCAATGGATGCATGTATGGGGAAGCAACAACTAGGAGTCTAGGAATAACGATTGGCCCCTCCTCACTTTCTGGTCTAGCTCCACCACTGATAAGGAACATTTCAAAATGATAGACTAAATACTATAGGTTTGAAAAGGTAAAAGCAGAAGCAGCTAATCAGACCTCCTGTAGCTTCTGCATGCTACCCAGAACCTGCTTTGACGAATTCAACAGATCATCATAGGCTTGCTCTATCTCGTCGTCGTGATTGCAGAAACTTGTCTTAACGGATTCCTACAAGAGCACAACAACAAACACAATTGAGTTCAGAATTCGACCTGCTGGCAACCCTGCATCAGAAAGAGGAACAACTATGAGGAACCAAACAAGGGATACAGCGACCAGGGAGTGAGACCTGGGGCAACTTATTTGAAGTGGAAAAAGCTCTCTGCAACAAGAACCTCATTTCCAGGTTCTTGTCCCATATCTCCTTCATAAGCAGAAAACTGAAAAGTGGTAAGCTTGAAAGCATTGTACATACTACATAGCACATGATGAAGAAATTATTTGAGGAATCAATGGGAAGGCACCTTTTGATTTTTGACCGCGTGACCTTTCAAGGCATCCTCCTCTCTGTGATGTTTCATCATCTTCGAAACACTTCTACAACGGAGCACACTTCAGTTGAAGAATCCCCGAAATTTTGGGCGTGCAGAACTGCAGGCGCGCCTTGCCTCAAAGTTTGGGCGCGGGCAGGGGGTACACTCAGGCCAAGGGGCGAGGCCGGCTGCGGCTTGCACGTGGGCGGCGGCGGTGAGGAACGAGAGAGCGAGCTCCGAGCAGCGGCGGCGGAAAGCGTATTAGTCGGTTGGGCCTTGGGCAAGGGAACCTACCTTACTGGGCCATAGATCTTGCTCCAATTTGGTTCTGTTCGGTTGCTCCAGTTGGGCCATAGCTTTCCTTGCATATGAATCAATCAGTTCGGCAATTCGGCCTGTTCGGTGTTCTGATGTAAACGGACCTTATTGGGCCAAAAGCTATTCTAAATATTTGTTAGGACCAATTTCATAAACTTAAACTCGATTAACACAAAACTGTGACTTTTGGGATTGGTTTTTTATGTTTACTCTATTTTTTATTTATACGTATAATAAAACATGAATATTGACTAATGATGCTGTAGTGTTTCTAATATTGCAGCACCATTGTGACTGCCGCGTGTTGACAAGGCAGGCCAAATAATACAAATTAAAAACTTGTGAGCGCAATTTTGGTGGCCGGTGACTGATCAGGGTACGGTATTTTCTACATTCCCACTGTTCAAAAACATTGAAACTGGGGGAAGAGTGTAGAGAGACAATGCCAGGTAACAATATGAAATTTTCATTCAAAACAACACCGAACGACCATTGAACTAGAGCTGCTCCAAAGAATGGATGTTCGTTTCAAACTTTACACATTATATTTCTGTTCTCCCATTGGTTTGCCAGCCCAGCACAAGGCACAACCCACGCTAAATACCTCAGGATATAATGGATTAATCATCGTGGGCCCGCGCCTCTGCCAAATGGGCACAACAAAAAAAATGGCAAGACCAGCAATACAACAGCATGATGGGGTTCTTTACTCCACAGCTCCATCTGTTTGTTCAAGTATACTATGTACAGATTTCCTGTAATAAGGCAACCAAAAAATTGTCAAATCATCGGCCATCTACCACTACCTAGGCAGAAACACAACAACCACATACCTTGCAATGCTGGGTGAGTGCAACTCAGAAATGTACCAGACTTGCTCCATCACCCCTATAATTGAGAAATAGCTAATCTTTTTCTACAAGTAAATTAGAAGGCTTCAATTTCCTTTTTCGTCACTTGAGACCCCTTTCAATGACTGCAATGCATAAGTAGAACACTCAAGAAAATCAACCACAGAGTGGATGGTGTTGATGCTGAATAAGATTGTTTCAGAATTTACCTTGTTCATGTACTTCTTCCTCAGCTTGATAGCCAGGCGTACACATCTTTTTACATTGATTTTCAGCACATTATCGTTGAACATCTAAAGAAAATCCATTGCTAATTAATAACAAAAACGAGGCATTAAGAGACAAGAAAGAAAGTAATTATTGACTTGCCTTGATTGCGTCATCTATTGAGCGAGTCCCTCTAATAATCTTGTGGCGATTGATTATCAAGATTGCTGCTACACAGAATATAGCTAGTTCCTCATCTTCACTCCTTGCCAATACATTTGCACTCAGATGAGGCATCTGTTGATTTCTTGCCCATATAGTAGCACCTGACAAGCCACAGAGATGATTTTTTGTGCTGGATTTCCCTATAGGATGGCAAGCTCCAAAGATTTCACCATTCATACGGAGCGATTTTCTGACTTTAGATTTTCCTCTTGTGCAACTGCTTACTCGATGCACTTCTTTGACCTCACATGATAAATCATTCCTCAGGTCTACTAGCAATGGTTCTAGACAGTTCTCTTCCAAACGCCTGATCGCATCTTCATCAAAATCAGCAGCCCACATCATCTGAAAACAAGAAAACTTGGTCAAACGAACAAGATTATGATGTAAAGAGCATTTAAAACAAACCAATCGATTCCAAGAAGCAATTGCTGTGGTTTTCTGCAATACCTAAGACCAGATGTAGTAATATTTTAGCATTATATGCAGTGCAAGTAAATTAAAGCTATGAATACTGTTAGTGTAATCCTTGTTGGCTGTTTGTTTGAGTCGTGTCAGTGGTGTGTGTGTGCATCAGAGTAGGTCAGCAGGTGCATGCGCAAGTTTAGTCTGAGCTGCATGCAAGTGACTGCATGCAGGTGCTCATTGCCAAACTTGGCGGTGTGGCCGAGTCCACGGCGAGTGGTTCAGCTAATACCCCGCATGCATCTGTTAGTGGTGATCTGCATGCAAATAGGATTGTGCCTTGCATATAGGAAGTGATTAGTGAAGCAAAGGAGAAGGGGGAGGAGTGTAGTGCCCCAGTGTTGATCAGTTTTGCGAGTGAAGCAAACTGATCAGTTCGTAAAGCAGAGTGTGTGCTTAGTTAGTGATTAGCAAACAGCAGTAGTGGCTGTGTGCTAATAGGAATATTGTAGAAGAAGCTGGTAGAGTGTTTCCGGAGTCTAGTAGAGTATGTTCCGGAAACTTGCGGAAGTGCTACTGTAGCACCGATCTACTGTAGCTGCTGCCATGTTCTGGAAGCTTGTATATCAGCCAGCCAGCCAGCCAGTCCCCCATGTACTATAAATAGCACCTAGTGTGCAATGTAATGAAGTGCCTCAGTGTGTGCCTTGGTAATGCCTCTGCCTCAAAGTGCCTCAGTTTGCTAACTTGCTAACTCATGTCCAGCACCTAACAAACACGTCTTTTAGCACCGATCCGGATACGTGTTGCACCGATACGGCTACGTGTATCGGTATCGGACCGATACGGATACGTCGATATGTCATTTCTAAAAAAATCTGTTAGATACGTTTCACCATTTTTTTTAAATAACTCAAATGCAGGTTCTACTTAAAGTTCTACTGCAATGGAATAATCGAGGAGTCTCAAATTTAAGCAAAGGTAAACTAATAATTCATAAAAAAGACAAAAATGTTGTTCTTTGGTGACCTGGAGGCTGGCTGTGGCATCATCAAGTGGGCTTCGAAGGGGAAGGTGTGGGCGTGCGCATTGTCAGATAGGCGGCGTTGTGCAGACTCGGCCCACCTCGTCACTGCTCGGCCGCAACAGCGAATCCATCGGTTTCTATAGGGCGGCGAGGTCCATTGGTTCTACAGGCGGATGCGGTGGCGCCTTCGAGTTCATCCCATCCGAGGCGGCGTCAGCTCCTTCCGTTCCGCCATTTCGTGGAGACGGCATCGGCTTCCACCCATTCGTACAGGCTGTGGTATCGAAGGAATCGAATGGGTACGCACAGCTTGCTGGTAGGTTATGCGTCCCTAATAGGCTGATTGGGCTGCCTGAACTGCTCAGGCCGTATTCGATGTGGTCCAATACGTCTCAGGTGCTGTGTCCGAGTTTTCTTTTTCTACTATTTCTGGGATACTTCTCCGATACGTATCGCTGCCGTATCCATGTCAGTCGGCGTTTCAGACACGGATACGGCAACTTCCAGCCATATCGGTGCTACGTAGAATTGAAGTACCCATGTTGCCACGACATACAAACCTTTTTCACTACAAACTATTTAGGCCTTTGATGATTTCGAATTCAATAAAAGATTCGCTACATTTTCACCTACATTCATAGTTCAAAGAATTCTAAGGTTAACTTTATGCATGAATTAGTTAGCTAGGAACTGTTCAAAAGAATACAAAATCCTGAAGAGCCATACCTCCCACATGGTCAGTGATTCCTCAAAAGATAGCTCTCGACGAAAAAGCACTAGCAGCATCCGGAAAGCAAAATGAAGGCTTTCAGCACCAATTGCTAACAAATGATCAAATAACTCTATATCAGTCAATTCCATGATCTTCCACAATGCTTGCAACTGCTTCATAACTCCTGTTGGTCCCTCCATCTGAAAATTTTCACGCTGGGGAGCAGTAGAATGTACATTATCTATCAAATAATGGAAGCGACCAAACTAAATGACACCAATAAATTTATGAAAGCAAATTACCATCCTTCTCAGTAGCATCTCAAAGCACCAAAAGGCATCTGCATCATCCTAATATATGACAACAAAAGGTGACAACAGATCACTCATGCCTACAATCACATTATCCTATTTAGAATTTTAGATACATCAAGAAGTATCTAATTATAGAAAACAAACAAAACTCCACTGAAACATGCAAACCTTGACAGTATCCAGTGGAGGGATCAATCCATGCATAAACTGCTAGTATATCTGACATTCTTGCCATATTCCTTGATTCTCCGTAGAAATCAAGGTGACTATCTGTTCTCACCACATCAACCACTGCATCAAGAGTTTTTCCTCCTCATTAGAGCACAATAAAAAAGGGCCACCGGAATTGTGCAAAGTGAGAAGAAAAGAAGTATACCAATTCGATGCAGTGTCCAAAGCCATTCAGAGACTCTATCTTTGTCGGCAATCAAACTATTGGATTGGGTGCCATCAACCAAATCTGCTTCTGGTGCATCAGATATCCTCAATGAATCTACAATTTCCCTACTATAGCCAGTACCATCTAACCATCTATCCTGCTTGTATGTGTCCGAATGAAAGATGGCTGAGTCACTGTTGCTTGCTCGAAACAGATCATTGGAGAATGAATTTGACTCTATAACGAGATCTATGTTTTTATTTATTTGGAAGCTGTGCATGCGTTCATCACGGGGCTTTAACCTATCTTCAGCAACTGAGAAACTACAATGACTTTCCTCAACTCCATTGCTACCCCCATCACCATTCGCAAACAAGTTTGTACCGGGTAGGGAAGGAAAATCAATGAAGTCCTCACTGTCATACCTTGGTTCGCCAATGTCATCAAAATCTCCAGAACTTCTCATGCAATTATTCACAGCTGTTGAAGGCACCATAAAATTGGAAGAATCATAAATGGTGCTATCATTATGTATGTTGAAACCAACTGCTTCAGCTGATATTCTACAACTTTTCCTATTTTGAGACTCAGGTGTGCCATCAGACACATAATTCCAATTGGACTTTTGGGAAGCTTGCTGACTTGTGTTGACTTCTTCTCCACTGTCAGTTTCTTTGGGCAATGTCCTGACATCCATCAGCTTCGATCCGATAGCGTATGCAAGCTCACCTGTACCAATGCTTGCGTGCATGCTCTGGCATTCTCGAACTAACTTATGATATTTCTCCCTGCATAGAAAGGAATAAAGCATAAGATTAGAGATTTAAAGTGTTCAACAATACTGCCACACTTTATTACTAGAAAGAAAGCCATTATAGTCGCAAAGATTCAAGATTTTTTTTATTCCTATCACAATACTGTTATACTTTTTTATATTTTTTTGTAATATCTTTCGTGTGGCTCGTATCTAGCCTACGACAATTTACTTGGGAGTTGGGACAAAAGGCTTTTTTAATGTTACTGCCAGTGATTAGGCAACCCGCAAATGGAAATAAATCACAAGATCTAAACTGGAATTCTGCCCCTCAAAATATTAAGAAATATTTAATCTGTAGATTCCAGGTACATTGCAAAAAATAAGTTCAATTATTGTGGAAATTGCATCAAATTGGTCAGAGTACCTCAGAACAGGCACAATTTCTACTTTAGAGATTCCAGAAAATAAACAGTGTGGATTGATACATGACAAGTAGACAGCACTAGTCTAGCCTCTAGCGCATATAGTAGTTGAATAAGAGGAAAAACATGTCCAACAAAGACACATTGTTTTGGAAACCATTCAAAGATTAAAACTGCTATTCCAAAGCATGGTGACACATTATCTACAATATTATTTGCTATATTCTATTCGTATATATACAAGATAAGAATTAATTTTGAACTAAATATTAAATGCTTCCAATGCAAGATGATGCGAACTTGGAAGGATATTGAAATTCAGCAAGAGCAATTCGCAGAAAATTAACCAAAGTGATGCCTAGCAAAGGATTCTTTTTAAATAATAGAGAGTAAATTTCTCAGTCACTTAGGCTTGTAAATAAAGTAATCTTTGTATTCAAGCACAGGAAAGAACCTTCTAGCAGCTCTTAGTTTTTTCCTATATTCTGATGTGCTACTTAAAGCATAGCAGCCGAGAAGAAATTCCCAAACTTCTGCTCGAATAGAGGGATCCACACCCTGCAAGGTAATAAATGGGGGTCCAACAAGTTGTTACTTATTAAAGATACAAAATCACTGTAACTTGCTTTCATTGCTCATGGTTAACCAGAAGTTAAAAACATCACTATCCAAAGCTGGTAATAATGTGAAACTCTGAACTAAAAGAACATAAAGCGGAAGTTCTTGAAACTTCAAATAAAGTTAACTCACCCCTAAGACGATGAATTTAAGGGCTTTACGGAAACTTATAACCTTTCCATCACTGTCAAAACATGTCTGCCATTTTTCTGGTTTGAGCATTTTGCTTCCCTGTATGATCCCAGATAGTAGAGAAACAAAGTTGTCAGCAGTGCAGGAAAAGTACAATTTGAAGTAATGCATGTTTAGTTAAAACTAAATATAGGTGCAGTAAGGCTACAAAAAGAAAGCAGTAAAATATAGGTGCTATCTATATCACGCATTCTGATTACCAAATAGTAATAATGAGTTATGCATCATGCAATTAGTGCCGTTAGTGGGAACACGACAGACGCATTCCTTGCTAGTATTGGCTAATGCATAACAAATGTGCAGCAGTAGTCATCAATGTCATGGACAAGCAAGCACCAGAGAGAATGGCAGTAGCATTGGCATCAGTGTCTGTCATGCAATCCATATGAAACAGCATAATAAGTACTAGCAAGGAAGCAAAGCGAACTTAACTGGTGAGGGGTTGATGCAGGGGTCGCCGATGTCGCGGACAAGGGATCCAACGCCGCGCTGGAGGTTGGCCATGGCTCCGCCGGCGCGGCCGCCGGCGCCGCACATCCACTTGATGTAATCCCCGCCGGCGCCATCAGGGCCGGTCTTGACTTGGGGCGCCATCAGGGCCGGTCTTGAACCCCCGCCCAAATTTTGCTGGCAACCAACCGCGCCCGCACCCCGATTAGACTGATACCGCCCGCCCAATACGAGGAAGAAGACGAGCCAAATCGAACCCAACCATGGAGGGGGCTGGATTCGGCAGCGGGACAACACCGCGCAGCGCAGGAATCTTCAACCAGCTGAATGGAGAAAGAGGCACTTGAATTAGACAGCGAGCAAAAGCCAAGTCCGAGAGCAATCCGTCCAAGCAATCGCGGGGTGGTTACCGACAAGGGAAGGAAGGGATCGTGCCAGGTGCGACGCGCGTGGATGGATCTCCACTCCACGCCAGTCCAGTTGCAGCGGAGGGGGCGAAGAAGCTGAGGGAAACGCCTCTCTACAAGGGAAGGCCGCACTGCGAGGCCGCCTAGCTAGCTGTACAATACTTCGCCGGCGGCGAGGTCGCCGACGATGAGGCGCGGCGACTTGTTCTGGCGGCGTAGAAGAATATTGGGGAGAAAGAGAGACAAGGTGAGGAAACCCTCAAATTTGCACTATTCCGGTCTTGCCCCTAGGTCCATGGCGGAACAGAAATTCAGTGGGGAAAGGGCTATGGGCATTTCTGTCCATACCACGGCATGTCCGGTTCGGAGTTTTTTGAGAAACCGGACGGTTCGAGCAGTTCTATCTGGTCCGAGTGCGTGGAAACTGTGCGAAGCAAGTGGAGCCGTCCTGTTCGAGCGGTTTCTCCTTTTTCCTAGCTGTGAGTCCCCAGCCTAAAACCGAAATTTCAAAGCAAATGATGATGGAGCCGTACCCAATCCGCACAAATTCAGTGCTGGTAGGCTCGTAGAGGATTACTTATTTATTTATGTAGGTAGTGCAATAGAGTGGAGTAGAGAATTAGAAATGACAAGGTCATCGAGGAGCAGCGCTGGTTTGTGACCAACAAGTAGTATGATAACTCTCAAAAAGTAGTATGATAGATGTTTGACAAAGTTATCTAGCTATGGAACAGTTTAAGATCTCCTTTCAAACGCTGAAACAAGAATTGTATAGGAATTTCATTGGAAACTTCATAGGAAGACGTGAAACTGAAAAGAAAAAATGAAATCCAAAGGGAGCATGAGTCTTCGGAGCTAAAATTGTTGGTAGATTTATTTTCTTTATCCATCTTGTTAAGAGCATCTCCAGCAAAGCCTCTATTTGAGCCCCTCGAGTCGCCGGCGGCCGGGTCGCTCGCGTCGCCTTCTCTTTCTTTTCTTCGGGTCTCTTCGGGTCGGCTTCCCACGCACAGCCCCTCCTCGACGCGCGGCGCCTCGCCGCACTCCACCCCTCCTCGACCCGCCGCGCTTAGCCCCTCCTCGCGTCGCCATGGATGCGTCCGCCATGGCCGAGCTTGGATAAGCTCGCGACGAGCTCGTCCGCGGCTGGGCACGAGGCGATCTTGCAAGAAGGAGAGGGCGAGCGTCGGCACGGGGAGAGGCGACGCGCAGGTAGAGGGAGGGGCGGCGCGGGGAGCAAGAGGGACGGCGCGGGGAGCAGGAGAGGGCGACGCAGGTGCGGCTCGCATGTGCTGGTGGGGAGAGAGGAGAGAGGAAGGGAGAGGATAAGGTTAGATGGCCTCAGAAAATGACAAATGGGTCCCAGTAAAATGGGGGCTGAGATTTGAGAGCTATTGCTGGAGTCGGTGTCAAAAAACTGAGACTCTAAATTTACATGCCAACCCCTAAATGGCTTTTTGAGGGCTCACTTTTACATGCCCTGCTGGAGATGCTCTAAGTTGTTTGGTCTCTGTGTGATGGTTACTTGGATGAGAGTCTCTCTCTCTCTCTCTCCAAAATAATTAAAGGATTTATATTGTGTGCGCTAGTTATAAATGCTTGTTAGCAAACGTCTACATTGAGAAATAGTGGCTGCAATGCAGGCACCTCGAATAGCATCTGTGCACCAATGGCCTTATGTGTTCACAGCTGCCACCTCATGCTTGATGACTTGGCAACGTTTGCATGCATGATGGCTGAGGCGTAGGGATAACAGAGCTCGGAGTATATATTTTTTTAGGTGATTTTTGAAGCTCCGAACAATCTTGAGAGGCTATAAATAGAGGCATATGTATGAGGTGCAGGTATGGTAGAATTCCTCTTGTCTTGCATGATGGCACTGCAAGAGAGCGTCAAGGTTGAAGCATGCACTAGCCTTGTTTTTACGCATACAAGAATTATGCACAAGATCAATAGATTGCGAAGAAAAAGGGGCGCATTTGAGAGGATGGCAGGTTGCCCATACACAAGATAACAAGAAAAGTTTCTTTTTAAAACGGAGAACAAGAAAAGTTAAGAAGGAAGATAGGGTCCGTTCTTATTATATAAGGAGCAAGCATACATATATGGCATAGTACATAAATGGTTGAATGTACAAAGCACATATGAGTATATTTGTCGAAAAAAACACATATGAGTATATGGTTAATCCAATTTATTTATGCTAATAGGAAACGATATAGCGTCCGCATTTATACTAATATGATCCCTTTTTTTTTATCTCTACTAATATGATCCTGTATACGCTTACACACCACGCTGAGTCTTTGAAGAGCCGGAGAAAGAGCTTAAATTCAAAGGAGCAACAACACAAGGATCCGGCCATCGATCCGGAGGTACATGTTGGAGAACGCTGGCGACGATGCGACGGCGAGCTCCTGCAAACACACACAAACTCACGCGAACACGGTAGAGAGGGTGTTTGGTGCTGCGAACAACTGAGCAGCTTTTCTGTTCTTTCATTGCGGAATATAAAGGACTCACATTACATGGACTCGTGGCCTGAGTGGCCTCCTACATGCGCGCGCACGAACGGCACCTCGGACGTGGGCGCGCACAGACGCGAACGACGCGCTCCGCATGGACTGAGCATGCGTCAGCTCTTGACCAAACCAAAGCTAACAAACTTGACTGGAAAGGAAACTAACTGACGAAACAAAAAATGGCGCAAGACTTTAACTAACAGTACACTTTGTCTAAGTTTACACAAGTAGCTCACAATCGGAGATCGAACGCTGCCGATTTTGCTACTTGGACGAGAGTGCCTTGCGGACACTGAAGCCCACCCTGTTCTTCGCCTTGGTCTCCTGAGCCTTGTCCCCAGCCTTCGGATCCGCCACCGGCACTCCGCCGGTCACCACATCTTTCGGTGGCGCGGGCACCGGCAGCGCCGCTGGCATGTTACTCCTCCTGGCCGCGGTGGCGGTGGTGACGGCCGGAAGGCGCACTACGGGGGCCGGCTGGGGAGACGGTGACGGCGTAAGTGGCCGCGGTGGGGCAGGCACCGGCGGACCGCCGTGCTTACGGGCAGGCTCGGCCACGGCCGTCGGCGCAGCCGCAGCGCCATCGCCGGCGTCGGCGGGCTTGCTGGCAGCTCCGCCCTGGTGGCGGACGGTGAGGCGGCGGAGAGGCCGGAACACCGGCCGGGCGTGGAAGGCCCTCTGGAGCCTGTCGCAGAAGCCCGGCGGCTTGCCGCCGGCGGGCACCGAGGCAGGTGTTTCTTTCTTTTCCTCCTGCATCCTTTACAAACTTGGGACTTGGGAGTTCTCCGAAGCGCAGAGTGAGCTGTGCGTATCTTTTATAGCTGAACGTTAGCGTTAGCTTGGAGTACATACAGATGCAAGTGAAGCGAACCAGGTGGAACTGCATTGCAATTGCATCCGTTCCTTTCGGTGGATGCTCGGCGCACAAACTAAAAGAGAGCATATCTGAACCGACGAGAAGCGGCATCACATTCCAAAGGACAGAGTCTGCTTTTACATGTTGTAAAACAGAACTGAAACACAGCATTCTCGAGTTGCAGCCGATAGCTGGGAAAACTACTTTTTTTTTTTCCTCCTCCAGCATCTTCAGTTCTACATCACCGTACATCAAGTGCCAACTTTCTCACGGCTATGCGATCCTGGTGTCCTGTTTCTCGTCGTTCTGGATTCAACAACTCATACCATAAGACATATATGCTGTCCCTGCATTGGACAAGAATAACCCTTGATTTCATAAGCTCACAGCTGAGTCATCACAGGGCCCTCGAATCCAAGGGGCCCCTCCCTGGCATGCGTACGTATGGAGAGGCACAGCCGCACAGGCCTGTGGCCTTGGTCCAGCATGAAGGTGGGCAGCTTGGAAATATATAAAGGTGGACAACATGAAAATGATTTTACTCTATTCATTATAACTTGAAATAATATATATCTATAGATATTGTTCGTCAAAGTTCAAAAAAATTGACTTAGGACAAAACTAGATGGACGTTATATTTGTGGACGGATGGAGTATCATTTTTCACTTTTCTAGATTATTATTGGATTCTGCAAAAGCTACCGCTTCCACCAATGCACCTAGTCGTCATTGGGTAGCTACTTTCAGTTTACACACTGGCTTCAATACATGATCTCATTGTTTATGCATTCCAACACAATTTTGTCAAAGACCTTCATGTCTTCATAATTGTATGAAGGTACATTGCACTTTTAAGTGTGTGTCCGTGTGTTGGAACCTCAAGTTTCATTTTGCATATTGTGTCGGTAAAGGATGCCATTTTGAAGACACTAATTGCAAATGGAATGTTTGATGTTCTACTTCTATCTTGCTTACAAAAAAAATATTCTACTTCTATCAATAAGTTACCTTTTACATTTTTTTCACATGGTATGTTCCTAATTTTATTCATTGTTGTGTTTTATCAAATGTAGGTGACCTCTGAATGAACCCAACTTTCAATCTTTATGGGCGCACCTTGATACGTTTTTGCCCTCTTTTATTTGCGTGTATGCGTTCTAGTTGATTCAAAGTACACTAGGCATGTTTCTTGTTTCATATTGTAGGGCACGCCGGAGGGCTCGACGGCGCAGCGGATGGCCGCCTTGCCGTGCGGTCCTCGTCCGGGCCGAACTCCGACGGGAATAACCTCTGCACCAGGCTGCCGTGGTCGTGCAGGTCGCCCTGGACGAGCGTGACGCCGGATTCATGGAAGCCCTCGAGCAGTCGCGCCTTGGCCGAGCGCCAAGGTGGGGGGTGGCCCAGCCGCGCGCTCGCCGCCACGCCACGACGCGCCGGCCCAGGTAACCCGTGCCGCCGACCACCAGGATCTTGCTCTTCTCAGCAGACGCCATGCCCTTCTTAATCACACGACGACTGAGCTTGCTAATTGCCTTGGTCGCATCGCCTCCCACCCCGCGAGAGACCTGCCTGTGCCTGCACTCTGTTAATCCTTAAATACTCCAAACTAGCACTACCAACTGGTTCAATGCGAGTGCCAGTTCGTCGACACCAACGTACGTCACGGTCACGGCTTAGACCAACGGCCAGTAACACCTCAAAACTGACACCAACGGTCACGGCTTACACCAACGGCAAGTAGTACTCTGTTTCATGCCTTAAGATTCATATGGATAGAATGCAGACTACTTCTCATTCCTCTTGTCGCTTAATTCGTCGGCTGCAATTTTTTGTTTATAGCGAAATTAGTTTGCACAACTGGTGACACCACGCACGCATCATGCCTGACGCGCAGGAATTTTCATCATTTTGCTGCGTGGCTGTGTTTTTTTACACCAAGTCAACCATATGGATAGAATGCAGTTTTGTAGGTAAATAAGGAGAACGAAGCAAACGTGACCAATCACATAGGCATGATTTCTACAGTTCTACACAATACATCAAAGTGCCCACGTTCTTCCTTTTTTTTCCCCTTTGAGCTCAAAGTGCCCACATTCTCGCGGCCACGCGTACATACTGGCTTCATGCCTCTTCTGTTTCTCATTCTGGATCTGTCCTGAAAAAAAAAACCCATTGATTTCATGACTCCATAAGCCCACAGTTGACATAGTCAATCTCCGAAGGCAAAAACAGATATTGTTCCTTCAGGAAAATTCTCATCCTACCTACGGCCACTATAAGGAGGCAGAAACCTGGAACTGAAGTCAAAAACTTTAAATCAGATGAGCTAACAGTGAAATTAAAGGCCATTTAGTAGCACTCAAATTTCCTAGCCGATTTGGATTTTTACTCTTACAAATAGCATGATGGTTGTGTTTATACCGTGTTACCAACACCAGATGTGTGAACTTCATACACATCACCTTATACCAGCCATTGCTACTAGTTCTAAGTGTAAACTCTCAGGTAGTTTCGGAGGAAAGTAAGATGATTTCTCCGAACTTCATAAATACCCCCGAAAGAACTTATTAGGATGCTATAAACTGTCGGTCTGCTACCGGATTTTTTACCTTCTCAGCACACTGCATATACCCTCCAAGAAGAAGTATGCCAGAAGCTGCAAATGCTGCAGCCCATAACTCAAACCACCTGCACACAGAACATTAGCGTAAGAACACGTTCTTCCAGTATTCCAGAAGCAAAGAGATTTAAAAAAAAAAAAACTCCAAAGCATATCAATACCGTGTTCTAATGCCAAGATCTGAAACAATTGTGTCAACGCTACTTGTTGAAACATGAAATGGTCCGCCATTTTCTGGACGTCGAATTGTAATATTTCCAGAATCATCTTTATGAGCCTGTTCAGATTACATGAAAACACATAATAAGAAATAGTATGTAAAACTAAAAGTATACCTTTCTGATCAGTTCAACCCACGAAGTGAATTTACAAATATTATACTATTACCTCACCAACACAGTTAACTTTCTACCTATTGGAAGAATCCATTCAGTTCGCTCTAGTCCGAGTATCTGCAAAAGATAAGTGTGTTACAGTGAAATATCCTTCCTAATGGAAGCTGAAAAGGTTTAAGGCTTTATTTAGATAACCTTGATTGAACATTCACATCCACATGATCGAGGTTGCTTCTCATAAACCCTACTTCCCAGACTTAGAACAAAACCATCCGCCTTATTGGCCCTAACAATCTCCAAACGGGCTGTACCATCATCCTAATAAGTGAGGAAGATATATCAGATGATGATGTCCGAATCGAAACATAAAAGCCAGTAAAAGAACTCATCATAGTCAGTGTACCGTGATTACGCATGCTCACAAAAAGAAAAAAAATCAGTGGAGCGTGGAAACAAGAAATGAATTTTAAAAAGTCCTAAGTTATCTATAGATGAATTATCAGAACCTGCGAGATCTATAATGGATCTGAAAGCAACGGTAAATCCATTTTGCCTGTGAGTATGAACAGAGGGGTAGAACTGGTTGCACCAAAATCGCATGAAAGAAAGCTAGACATAGTAGCAGGTAATTACCAGGTACCAAGGAACCTCTTTTCTTTTGGACGATATTTCTTCTGAACACTGAATCCACTGTTCAGCAGGATCATTCTTCACTTTCCTGATACGTATACGTTCAGTACCATCTTCCTCCTTCGTCCTCCTTACTACCTCGTATTCTTCATCGTCTGCCTTCTTCGGTTGTTGCTTCTTCAAGAAGTATTGTGTTACCTGCAGAAGGGAGACAAGTAATGAAAAGCACTGTAAGTAGCTAGGAACAATAAAACCCATGGCATGCTGTTTGTCAAATCATTGATTACATCGTTTTCTACTATTGCTGCTTTCAGGCCACTCTGCTGGCCGATAATTGGTGTGCTTGATTCAACTAGTCCAGGAACAGTCACAAGAGGAAGATATCCGGATGATGCGCTCAATGTCATAGCTGTCAAAGACGCAAACACGCATTAAAGGATATAAGGAAGATAGCAAACACGCATACTATTATTAACGTAGTAATACAAAACTGCAATGCTCATCAACAGGAAATTAGCCCCCACTGGTGTTTTGAATTGTCGGTAATCAGCAAAAGAGACGGTATTCATCGATCAGAATACTGACACAAATCCGAGATGCGGCAGAAGCTGCGTGCCGATCGCACCGCGGTGGCGCTCCTGCACGAAGCAATTAGCAACGACGCACGGGGTCAGCCAATGCAAGACGCGGGAGGATAAGTAAGTTGCAATGGTCATTGCGAGAGAGGTCGTCTGATAACTAAGGGCATGTTTGGTGCATGACTTAAGTCATGACTTAAAGTCCAAAAGTGAAATAAGTCGACTTATTTCATCAAACATGCCTGACTTATAAGTCACCAGTGATTTAAAGTTTTAAGCCAGCCCAACCCAACTTAAAACTTATAAGTCAGTGGGACCCACCACTTTTTCGTGGGCCCCACCCGCTTTTATACATATGGATCCTCTCTCTCCACCATTATTCCATGGGCCCCACCAACTTATAAGTCACTGGCTCCAAACATCCCTGACTTATTAAGTCAGTATTTTTCAGTCAGATGACTTATAAGTTGCCTGACTTATTTGCACCAAACATACCCTAACTCGATCCGCGTGGCTTCTTCCCAGGAGGTAGCAGCCCACGCCGGCGCAGCAACACGCGATCCCGCCCCAAAGCAAGCTCGTCCCTTCGCCGTCGCGGCGCCCGTAGTAGCCTGCCATGGCGGAGGAGCAGAGGGCCCGGTCGAGACCGAGAAAGGCAGCTTTCAATGTGGCTCGTGAACTCCACGGAAGCGTGGGGAATTAGTGCTCGGAATCAGCTCTGGAGTCCGCTTGGAAGTTGGAACCGGAGCAGAGCAATTGGCCCAAGCATATAGGACTGGGACGGTCAGTTTGTATCAGATTGTGTTCGATGTCTATACCCAACAAAAGATTTTTACAGGGATTATATGGACATTACATGGGCTTTTGGTTTGATGGCCAATTATCCTCTAGAGCTATTTTTTTTCGGCTTAATCGCAAATTTCACCTCATAATTTTCTTTTAGTTTGATATTCTCCCGCATAAGTTTGTTTGTTACAAAAACCGCCCAACGCCAACTTAGTCTTGGTTGAAATAGCCCCTCAATCTTCATGTGTTCTCCCAAATAGGCTAAAACCTTTTTCCATGAACGCTTGGCTACATGATTTGATTAATTTAGGTCGAGTCGAGCTTTGTAGTTTGGCTGTATCTGAGACTATCATAGTCCCACGTGCTAAAACTCACCGCTTAAATTGTGTCTTGAACGCCTACAACTACACCCGAATAGAACAAATTCAATTGCTCTTCAGTCTCACCGCAGATGAAAGACTATTTTAACCAACATTAGAGTAGGGTGGGGTGGTTTTTGCAATCAACAAACTTAGGGGGGAGGGGGAGGGTATCAAACTAGGGCAGTTATGGGGTGGAATTTGCAACTAACCCTTTTTTTTTGCAAGGATCGATGAGTCCCTAGAGCTTACTCACGGAGCATTGCTAGTTCGAGTTGCAGGCGGGTTCAGAAGAGAACAACTAATTTTGTCCAGAATATACATCCTACACCATTTTTGAATCATGACAACAAAAAGGTTTTAGGAACAACGCCTTCCGAAGTTATGTTTCTCTACAGGGGCGGATCTCGGTGGGGCAGAGGGGGCTCACCCACCCCCCCCCCCCCCCCCCCCCCCCACTCTCCTCTCCATGGACATGAAAAGAGGGGAGGGAGGGAGAAGAAGAAGAAAGAAAGATGACCACTCCATTAGCTGATCGGCTGGCTCTATCACTGTTTTCTACTCATGCTTTCTAGATCCGACATCTACCGTCTTGGCCCTATGTTAGACAAAATAGTATTTTCAGGTAAGTTGGTGCTTCAAAATTCTATTAATATCCAGTACTAGCATGCAAGCTATTGTGTATTATTGGTCCACAATAAGCAATTAGCGTAAAATTTTCACTCTACGCATAGCCTCTGAGAAGATAAATGTCAGAAGCTTCAAATGCCACAACACAAGCTAGCACATCCTGTTAAATGTTGACAGACTTTTAGTGTACCAGAACAGCCTAATCGATGTTCCTGAAACAAAGAAATCATGCAACACCTGCCATCAATCCCTAGATCTAACTTTTAAAATGTGAAAAATGATTCCTAATTTCTTGGATGTTTAATTATAACTCTGCCATAGCTATCTTTGGAAGCCTATTCAGATCACATGAATACATTTGAAACGGAAGGAAACATAAGACTCTTTTCAATCTATCAAATCAACTCAACCCAACTATTTAAGAGTATCACTTCACCGACATTTTGAAGAGCCCATTCTCTTTAGTCCTAGTACCTAAACAAAAAAAAAAAATCTTAGCACGAGGATCCTGCCTTTTTTTAGCAGAACAATTTAAAGTCTGTTAGATACCTTCTGGGAGCACTCACATCCACATGATAGAGGTTGTTTCTCCAAAACCTCACTTCCAAGACTTAAAGCAAAATCCGTTGCACTAGAAAACACCATTTTAGTTCAAACATAGCTTATAGATCTTACCTTACTGGAGAAGGTATCTAATATCCTACTAGTAAAGTAAGATATCAGACAATGTTTGAACTTGAAAATTATAGACGGTATAAAAGACATAATATATAATCAGCTTATATTCTCAAAAAGGCTAGAGAAGGTGAAGAATAGATAAAAAAAAAAGTGTAGTCCTCCAAAAGCTGTGTCATTAGACGCTTCATTTGGACATCTTTCACTTCTTGTTGTATCTGAAAGAGTTAGATACATGCCAATCATCGGTCATCAAAGTGGTTTGCAAGTTGCGATTATTGAGCAACATGTATATTGGTTTCCCAAAAACATCATGTTTTTTACTGATTAAGAATGTCCTTAGTGTTTTGACTTCATGTAGTTTGAGTTACATTTATACATTTTACAGGTAACACATCACTTCTTAAAGAAACAACATGAATACACGGTTGTAAAGAAGACAAATAAGAAATGTGGGGACAAACAATTTGTGCTCAAGAAGGAAGAGAAAGATGATGTTGAGCAATGGCTTTGTCGTACGGAGCAGATATCATCTACAAGAAAAAGGTTCCATGATTCTTGGTAATTTTCTGTTACCGTGTCTGGTTTATTTGTCATGTTGATTCATATACGTTATTTTGGCTTTACCATCAACCACAGTGAGTCATAGTCATATCTGTGTGCCATTTTTTGACTTCTTGATAGAATGGTGTTATTGTTGGTTTGTAGCTGTTTTAGATTTTGAGTTGGATTCTTTCATCCTTGACCTTTTTATAGGCTACTCATACTATACTACTACATTACCATAACATTTTTTCTTCACAAGAAATATAATCCTGACATGTCCATACGATCCATCCAAAGGGCTTTTCTTAAGATACTCCCTCCTTCCCAAAATAATTGTCACTCTTGACATTATATTTGACCGCTTGTTTATTCAAAAATTTTATACAATTGTTATTTATTTTTCTATAGTATGATTTATCAGTAAAGATAGTTTCATCCTGATTTATTTGTTTTACTATTAGCATAAATTTTTTAAATAAGATAAAATAGTCAAACGTGATGACAAAACATTAAGAATGACAACTATTATGGGACGGAAGTAGTAGTTCACAAGAAATATAATGCACAGATGATAACCGCAGCTATATTTTTTTTGATACTTTGACCATTCGCCAAAAACACACACACACAATTATTGACAACCAATAAGCCACTTGTCCGTATTGGAAACCTTGTCCTGACATGGCTGGTGCGGTCGAGGCTCGAGGGTCGCGTCGTGCACTACTCCTAGTCGCGTCGTGCACTCCTCGTGCTCCTCTACACTCACACTCCACCACCCACCACTCGTGCGCGGCGCTGTGCTGTGCTTCCCCCCTACTAATAGGCTTCCCTATCGGATCAATTCGATTCCAGAGGAGCCCGTCAAATCAAATCAATCAAAAGGGCAAGGAGGAGAGAAAAAAAATCCCCACCTCGCTCGAACAGAGAGTCAGAGCCTCGGAGGGAGCGAGACTGCGAGAGAGAGAGCGGAGAGCTGCGGCTGCGGGGCAAATGGCGTCGGCGGCGGAGGGTGAGATGCCGGTGGTGATCCACGCGTGGTCGGCGCCGCGCTCCCTCAGCACCAGCCTCATGTACTCTTTCGCCCAGGTGCGTCGCCTCGCCGCGCTCCTCCTCCCCTGTTCCGGTGCGTGAGGTAGAAATCCAGGCGGGGGTGCGAGTGAAGTCAACCCCAATGCCTGTCCCGCGCGGTTCGTCTGGTCGACTGCATTGAGGATGCTGAGTTTTGGGCGTGTTGGCGACAGCGACTAAATTTCAGCTTTGATCGTGCGTCACTGGTTGATGATGGAGACGTGTGAAATCCGATCGTCGGTTTTCGTGTGGCGACTCGGTACGGTAACTGACTATTTTCGCGTTTCTTGTTCATGCTCCAGAGGGATGACATGGAGGTGCTCGACGAGCCTCTCTACGCCAACTTCCTGCGGGTCACCGGCGTCGACAGGCCCTACCGCGAGGAGCTCCTGTCCAAAATGGTGAGACTCGGCATCATGGTTGTCTCGGCTCCAACTTGAGTGTGTTTCCGGTTGCCTCAAGTCCTAGTGTCCATTTGAGCTGATGAGATGGTTCAAGACATGAGGATTACTTTGGTGTTTAAATTGTGCATGAAGCTTTCAAGCTGCAAAAACAACTTTATGCAAACGCCGCTTCCTTAACCTTTTCTGGAATCAAGTAGCTGCTTGCCTTTAGGACATTTTAGCTGCAAAGTTCTTTCTAGTTTTGCCATTCATGATCCAGTTTTCATGGGGAAAATAGTATGGTGTATCATGATCATGCATGCTTCTTTTACCAAGAGCAGGGAAATGTTTCCATCTCAATACCATTTCGCACCGTGCCTTCTGTGTAACTGAGTCACTTGGGGATTTCTGGTGCAGGATCCTGATGGAAATAAGGTGGTCAAAGATGTGATTTTCGGTCCAGGGGAGAAAAGGTATCGTTACTGCAAGGTATGCTTTCAAGACGCTATTACTGCAGCTTTGTGAGTGATTAGCAATATTTCTACTGACTGACCTGATATCCTTTATTGGATAGCACATATCAAAGCAACGCCTTCCGAATCTGTCAAACGACCTGATGAAGAAAGGAAAGCATTTCATATTGATACGCAATCCTCTAAATATACTGGTATTTTTCGCCTTTTTGTATGAGCATTCACATGCAGTTTGTTCTGTTGTTGAAGTTCTGTTTGAAGAACTTTCATGGTTGTTTTTTGTCCCTCATCCGTTGTAGATTCTTTCTTGCTTTCTTTCATCAGACATTGCATATTGTGTGGTGTCTATATTTGTTACTGCTAATAGCATTCTGTTTCATATATACCAGCCATCTTTTGATAAAGTTGTTCCGCCATCATTCATGGAGCTCGGCGTAGGAGAACTTGTCTCAATATACAGTGAGTTATGTCAACTTGGAAGCCCACCACCTGTGATAGATGCAGATGATCTACAACAGGATCCTGAGGTAAATCTATGTTACACTAATCCGTGGTTTTGTTACTGTAACAATTGTCCTCATTACGTTCATTATAAAACAATTTCTCTTTGTTCTGATTCTTATATCAAAAAATGAGTGTAATCTCCCCAGGACGTAGTAAACCTGTTCGAAGAGAATGAATTTCTAATCCTCAACTTTTAGGCTAGATCATAGCACACTAATTTTTACTTATCCACACAGCCATGATGGTCAACGGTGTCAAATATTCATTATATTTAATATTTTAGTGCTTGAAGACCTTATAGATTATAATATTTTAGGGGCTTGGTTATTTCAGTCCATTAGTTAAGTTTATACGTTTCAATGGTTATAAATATTTATTACATGTAAATACTTTAGTACTTGAAGCCCTTCTAATTATGAGTATCTGGGTTTGGTTGTTTCAGTCCATGCGTTATGTAAATTTTACATTTTGCAATACAATTTATTAAGTTAGCTTGCTCCTCACATGCAGACTGTCTTGAGTGGACTCTGTGAGGATTTGGGCATTCCGTTCCAGCCACAAATGCTCAAGTATGTACATCGTACACAATAACTACACTAGTTTTACTATGATCAAGTATGTAGTTTAATTGTGCATAGTAAGACTTAAAGGTGTTGTGGCTTCTTAGTTCAGTTTGAATTATTTCCACTTTTTAGATGGGAAGCTGGCCCCAGGGACTTTGATGGTGTATGGGCCCCCTGGTGGTATGGGAGTGTACACAAGTCTACAGGTTTCGCCAAGACCCGCCGTTATCCCTTGGTAAGCTTTGCATCACTTACCTGCATGACTTTTAGTATTGTGTATGTATTGCTTGCTATCCTAGTTAGTAGTACTTTGATTGGAAAGAATATGCTGGAGAAAAGTAGACGGTAAGATTTAGAGAAAATGGCACCACAGGTCCTTCACTCTACTTCCACAGGACCCTAAACTTGCATGGTCACCTCACCTTCACCCTTGAACTTATAGTTTATTTCCTTCGCTCCTCGAACTTGCATGGTTATTTCAATCGAGCCATAAACAGAAACAAGTTCAAGGGGCTAAGTGAGACGACATGCAAATTCAAGTGGTTGAGGAAATAAATTACAAGTTCAGGGGTGCAAATGAGAGAACCTTGAAAGGGGATGAAAGGGTAAATTGCAAGTTCATGGGTGTAGTTGAGAATGAGCGCACCAGTTCAGGGTCCTAGCCTTTAGTGCAAGTTTCTTTTAAGATTTATAGTTTGATGGCACATACCAAGACAAGCTGAAATAGTTTATTCGAGAGAGGCAAAAATTCAGTGTAAATCAAAGCATTTAGAACATCTGGTGTTTGAAGCAGCATGAGCATCTAACAGTGTGTTTTTTTTCGTAAAAAAATTGTGTGTTTTTATGCAATTAATTTGGATTACTCAAGGAAAAGATGATTTAATATTATCAAATTAAATGTCTGTTTGGGAACATTCAAATTTTTGTATTTGGAGATAGTATGATATAAGAATGCTATTTATGGTACTTGATGGCTAGTTTAAATCTTCCAATTGGAGAACATGATCTCTTGATCACCCCATACTAAGTTTCTTGGCCTTCCTTCTCGAGTCTTGAATTTTCTTTCATCAATATCTCTAATTTGTTATGGTTATTGCTGGGTCGGCCATGGGTGGCATTCGTTCCACAGAAAACATCAGCACAATGCCATGGGTGTGGTCTGAAATAAACATACAAAATGTGGTTTCAATCGATCTGAAACCACAAAATAACCTGCTTATGTAAGGCCAATCTGAGATAACCAATCAAAGCCTATATCCATTTTACATGATTACTAGATGAATATTTGCGTTCTGAACCCCATCGTGGTTTTTGTTGAGGATAAATCTGCGACCAACTGATGAAAAGTGAAACACCGATCAGAAGAAAATTTCTTCTTTATTAAATGAAACCCTTAAAATTATCCATATTTTAACATGTTTCCTTAAAGATGTATCATAATGGATGTCCCCTTTTGTGATCTCTACATATTTTTCTGTCGAGGATGTCAAGATATGTAATACACTTCGCTCCGTCTTGCTTTGTTTTACCATTTGGTACAATTTTTATTTATCGCAGAATTTCTTATTTGATTGCAGACATTCCCATTCGCGTTTTATGAACTGCTTGAGCAAGCCTTGCCTTTTTACAACATGCTGAAGCGCCAAGTAAGGAGAACAGTAGGGTCCCTTGAAACACCATTACCTGACCCTCCTCTTCCTGTCCCAGCAAATAAAAAAATTCTTGTCTGGGTTGGAGATGAGCTTTTGCCCCGTGATAGCGCAAAGGTATGTCAGTTGTAGCTTAGAAGTATGTCATCGGTATATTTTTTTTATCAGTTTGCCCCAGTCCTTCTTTCTTATCATATCATCTATCTTGTAAAGGTTTCAGTGTTTGACTCTGTTGTACAAGGAGGCGATGCTGTATGGGAAGGATTACGTATATATGACGGAAAAGTATTTAAACTTGATGAACACTTGGATAGGTGCAGTATCTAGTTGTTTTTCCCGTGTTGCTGATCCATTTTCTGCTTATGACCTATGTGATGGCTGATGTATTTATTCACTTTTGTAGATTATTTGATTCTGCAAAAGCCATGGCTTTCATCAATGTACCCAGTCGTGATTGGGTAACTACTTATCAGTGTCATGATGATATTGTTTATTGTATTGCAATACAAATTTTGTTAAAAGGTCTTTTGTCTTCGTGCCTGTTTTGGAGCAAAGGCACATTGTACTCTGAAGTGCATTGGTATATGTACTGCTGGTTTAAAATATTAATGTGTGGTTCGTCTAAATTTTTTATTACAATAGCTGTCAGCCAATTTTAAACTATTTCTGAACTGAAGTTTCATTTTTTACATGTTCCCTGCAGATAAAGGATGCCATTTTTAAGACTCTAATTGCAAATGGAATGTTTGATAATGCTCATATAAGGCTCACACTCACCCGTGGCAAAAAGGTTGAATAAAAATCAAAATCACCACTTCTACCAAGTGTTCTTTGTCACCTTCTTGGCAATGACATGTTCCCTCATTTTATTCATTGGCTGTGTTTATCAAGTGAAGGTGACATCTGGAATGAGTCCAGCTTTCAATCTTTATGGCTGCAACTTGATTGGTATCTCTCTTTCCACCCCCTGTTCTTTGTGTGCATGTCTTTTGCTTGTTTCAGTGTACACAAGTTGTATTTATTGTTTTATATTTCTTTTATTCAGTACATGGGCATAGGGTAGGCCATGCACTGTTTAAGCACCAGCGGTTACCTGTCACAGTATGTTATTATAACTCTACTGATGAACAGTGTCTAGCATCAGTGGCTAGTGCTGGTTGGAGTTTTTTTAATCAGACCCTTTAAAAATAGTATTTATTAATAACCCACCCAAATCTAAATTTTCAAGATCTGTCCCATTTGGTCACGCCAAACTATCGGGAGTGACCAATACTGCAGTCACGCCAAACAAATTGGTGTGACCGAATGCCATGTCAGAAACGCTCTCCACGTGTGACCCGGTTGACCAGCCAGTCATGCCAAGTCATTTGGCGTGACGGCATATGTAGCGCGGTGCATAAGAGATGATCCCAACAGCGCGGCTAGCATAAGAGATACCATTATGATTTTCAATCCTTCTGACAGGAGCGGGAGGCCAGGCAGCTGCAATAACTTTGCGAAACAGTGACACTTGTGAGAAACAAAACAGAGAAAGAGAGGTGGATGAATCGTGGTGGGCAGTTGGAGTACAGTACATGGATGGATTTTGTGTCACGGTGGCAGCCCTTGCATACTGCAAAAGCAGCAATGGACCCCACATCATAATTTCTTCCTTTCTTCCACTACTTGCTCTGCAGCCTTGCCCAGCTCACCTTCTCTCTCAGCAGCTCGCAAGCTCGCCGATAGAGGCGCAATACCACCAGCGTAAGTACCAGCCGGTCACGCCAATCAGTTGGGCTTGACCGGCTGGTCAACCCTGTTGTCCACGGATACTACGTGGAAAGTGCTTCTGATGTGGCATTTGGTCACGCCAATTTATTTAGCGTGATTGTAGTATTAGTCACTCCAGCCAGTTTGGCGTGACTAAATGGGCCAGATCCCATTAATGTGAAGTAGTGTTGGTTGGTGCCTGCCCTGCGATGATGTAACTGTTGATATAGTGACCTTATATCGCGAGGGAAATCCCACTCATGTCATTTTTGAGGTCCAATTAGTAATAGCAAAGAGGCTAAACGGGTGCAGTAATGCTAGTTTCAGATAAACCGTTTTATTTTCAGTGCTTGCAGAGTGGAAGCCACCAGTTTATGATAACTCGCATGGGATAAAGCTGGTAACAGCCACCACTCGCCGCAATTCTCCAAATGTAAGATCCATTTGCAACACTCTTCTTGACTTGCAACACTCTTCTTGACTTTGTTTGTCTAACATTAACCAGCTCTGGATCATATTAGTTGTCACTCAAAGGCTTTGTGTTACCCGAATTTGTGTTCTTGCATTAAGAGCTTCAAATTAAGATACATAAAAAAATATTGTCCCTGTTTGTCACAGTGGTATTCATTCACTCTGTAATACTTGTACCATCATACCAGTTGGTACTTACTGAAAAACAGCATTTTATGGTTTAAAAGATTAATTATATGTTGGAGATAAGAAGGCATTTCCCGCTATTTTATCTAGTTTGAAAGCTCTTGGTATCTTTCTGACACAAAAATGTGGGAGATTTCTCTGATGTTAATTTTTCTTTAAAAATGGCATCTCGTTTAGGCTACCCACTTCTTTGAGTTGAACAGTTGAGTTGCTTGGAAAAGGAATTGTGGTTAAGTTAAAGTTGAACAGTTCAGTTGCTTGGAAATGGAATTGTGACTAACTTCGAATACATTGTGTTTAAGAGAACTCGACCAACCAAGGAGTTAAATAGGCACCTGAATTCCCGCCGAAGAGAACTCAAACTTGAGTGGTCTAGGCTAGCGTCAGTTCCTCAACATAGCGTCAGTTCATCAACACGTTTAAGTAACTGAGCTAGCGTCAGTTCCTCAACATAGTATCTTTGTAAGGGGAAAACAAAATTTACCTTGTTTCTTTGTAAGCACAAGCTTTCCTGTAGGCTTTAACTCCTTGAGTCATACCTCTGTAGCCTGTAGGTACCATTGGCTGATAATTACTGTTAGATTTCTAGAATACCTATTACTCATATCTACTGTCTAATGAAACTTTGCTCAGTCGTCAAAATATTACACTTGCTGGCATCAGGGATGTCACATTGACTCATAGATAAAATTCTCGAAAGTCTAGGTGCCTAATACTAGACATCGCTAGTGATACCAGATGTCTGAATTATGTGCAAACAATGCCAGAAAATTTTTCCTGAACCACCAACTATTCAACAAGCATTGTAAGCTAAACAATTTGTCTATTTGCCACATTGGCGTACACCTCCACATTGATTTTTCTTTTGAGAGCTTCATGTCTCATCTACTTCTGATTCAGCATATACTCAAATACCATGAAATGCATTGTCTTGTTCTCCGTTCTTTGAATAACCCATTATACATTAGCGTGTTAATACTTGTGAATTATTTCAGAGCGTAGATTCCAAGATACATCACAACAATCTCATCAACAATATTCTGGCAAAGGTTTCGTTTCCTTTAAATTTGAAGCTCTTCTCTAGTTTATTCTTGCTATTTAATTATCTAAAATGGATTCATTTGAGCCTACACCATCACTCATTTCGTCATCCTCTTATGCAGATAGAAGGCAATCTTGCCCAGGCTGAGGACGCCATCATGCTAGACCAAGATGGTTTTGTATCAGAAACAAATGCCACAAATATTGTAAGTGAACACTCCTTTGCTGTATTCAGATGTAGATATCTTTCATGTATTTGCTCGTAAAATGCCACTGTGTTAACTGCAGTTTATGGTTAAGAAAGGAATCGTATTGACACCACATGCTGACTATTGTCTTCCGGGCATTACACGAGCAACTGTAAGCACAGTCGGATTCCAGGGTTATTAATATTAATGAAACATGGGAGAATTACAATGCTTGGAGTCTATTCTTTTAACATTTTGTGTTTAATGAAAATAACAGGTCATGGATCTTGTGGTTAAAGAAAACCTGGTGTTACATGAACGGCGCATAAGTCTATCAGAATTTCACGCTGCAGATGAGGTTTGATTTCTTAAGGATGTCTGTTCATGTGTTTCCTTAGAAAATTCTGCTACTTAACTACTTAATATCTGTCTAGTAGTGTCATCTTTTCAAAATGTGTATCTATCTGCTGAAATGGGTACAAATTATAGCAGAGGTTTACTTTTGTTACATGAAAAATTTATAGCAGCCACGTGAAACTTCTACTTTCCTATCTCTACAGTTTTTATTTTCTCACTTAGTTTATAAGTTTGGACAGTGATGCCCATTGTAATCGCTGATTAAAAAAAAAGCAGATACCTAGGCCGCTTAAGGGCTGCCTTGGCACTAAGAAGAGCTCCACTGCCTGCTAGGCTTTTCATCTACGTGTTTTCCCCTATTTTTCAAATAGTTTTGTGGTAGTAATCTGCAATGTTTTCCATATTTTCTCCATGTTTTTATGTTTTTTTGCCACAACGCCTAAGGTGCCTTAAGCTTGTTACACAACATAGATAAACGCTCATACAACTTTGATATTGACCTAAAATAGTTCACATTACGAACGACAATAATATGATGGGACTGTGTTTTATCAGTGCGTTTTCTTTTCACCTTTTAAGAAGGCTTCCATGAATAGTAGAATTTGGCATCAATGCTCGATCTTTAAACTATGCATCAACCTTCATGGATCATGACTATATATTCTTATAATTGGTGTTTCCACATGCAGGTGTGGACAACTGGAACAATGGGTGAAATCACACCGGTGAGTTGGCTCCAATGTGCAACATGCTTCTGGTTTCCTTCACCTAGTACTTAAACATACTTCTTGTTCAATGGTACTCTTAATTTTGTAATGTGAGTGTCCTGTAAATAATAGTGTGGAAATACTTTTGCATATATCCTCCTCTTCTAGGAACATTATTTACTTATTCCTTTTAATATGATTTGGCAAGGAGATCAGGTCATCCTAACTACTACCTCTGAACCCTAAGTCAAACTTATGTAGCTTTGACCATATACATAGCTAAAAACTATACTTTCATTGTACGAAGTTAATGCTATTTGATGCAAAATGAAAAGTACTTTCATAATATGTAACTATTGTTGTTTAAATAGCATATTTTTATAGAATTATTTAGTCAAAGTATCGTCTCTGTAATTTTCACCTGGTGTATGGCATCTAGTGCAGTACTGATCTAGTGTACCACATGTGGCCTGGTTATACAGTGCATCAGCTTAGCAAAATTTTTGTCTTTCCTTTTGCTCTTTTCAAATACAAGTTTTTTTATAATGTACTAAGATGAATCTGTTACCATTGTTGGCACATCATACTTGCTCCATTACTGATACATTCTTCTTTACAACAGGTTGTAATGATTGACGGACGTGATATTGGTGACGGGAAAATTGGTCCAGTCACAAGACAGATACAGAATGCATACAAAGTACTGACAGCAGGTCAAGGAGTACCAATACCCAGAAATGCTGATGCATAACTGATGTACAGCCATTTCTTGCATTTATGGTCAGACCAACTCCCAGTGAGCTGGATTGTATCGAGTTACAGCAACAATAAATCAATCGTCACCGTATGGCTAATATTTAAAAGATCATCATTGCTGTTCCAAACAGGATACCTTGTATTGCAAATGTATAATGTAGTGGAGATTTATAAATTTATAATTCAGGCCATTTGCATGCGTGCTTGTTGTTGTCTTGTTGATTCAGTTCTCTGTTATTTTTGCTGTTCTTACATATCATTCCTGGTTTACCAATCTCCCTGGAAGCAAAGAAAAACTATAATTTTTATGTTCATTGCATAGTTTCCTTCTGTGTTTCCATCAATAAAAAAGGCACAAAAACTGACTTGCTGTACTGGCAACTTAGCGGGTAATATATGTGATCATCTTCATTCCATTTTGCTACATGCAGGCGTTGTTTGAACCAAGTCATCGTATGGGTACTGTCATTCATGCATCTGGTAGGCTACTAGGGTGATAAGCAGCAAAAACGTAATTCAAGCATGAAGTCATGATTTTTGCGGGTACTGCTTAAGGAACAATGCAGGAAACAAAAAGGAGAACATGAACCAGCCATGCTTCTTCATCAAGAATCTGCTAGGTTCCAATCTTCAAGAAACATTCGAGGCTATCAAACCACAAGTCCATGGCTCCAAAATACTCTGCCATGCATTTTTTATTCTGCAGCAAACATACTGCAGAGAGAATATAACAGTTCGAGGTGAGTAGTAGAGCTTAACGTATCGGAATACAACGAGATGCTTTTCTGAATTTATAATTCAGGCCATTGGCATGCGTGGAACAGCTTCTGATCTGTGTCGACGCTTCTATGCACCTATTAGCCTCAAAGAGATGCAACGACGGCATCGTTGGTGATGCTTTCAAATATGTCACGCTCCAAATACATCAATAAGCAGTCACTGGTCCACTGGTTGCAGGGTTCCTTAAGCATTGTGCTATCTACGAACTTCATTTTAGAAGATCCTGTCTTGACAGTAGCAGCTGTTCCGGGAAGAATGAGAGCAAGTTTTAGGAGCAGATAAACTAGTGGATATATGGCGTTCTTGCCTGCCTCCACCATCTTCACAGAAAGATCACTGAGTGCATTCATTTCACTGAACCTGACATCAGAGCGCACATCTGTTATGAACGCTTGGAGCTGCAGATCAAGGATTGCAAGGGCAGTATCAGGGAACTCAGATGGATAAAAACGAGCGAACTCAATGAGCTTGTCCTTGTCAAAAGCTTGGAAAAGATTGCGTGGATTTAAACATGATGCAAAACAAACCAATTCGGAACTTTCCTTACTAAAGCGGTTATCAAGCTCCTTGAGTTGGTCGTTGATAACTTGGGCATAGACATCAGTATAGTAATGCTCCAAGTTTGCCATTCCCCCAGATTCTGGATAACTCAATCTTAACCGAGGTTTGATCCTCTCCCCCATGTCGGGCATAGGCATATCACTCTCTCTGCAAAGCTGGTCAAGTTCCTTGAGAAACGATGGCCACCCTTTGTCCCTCATTACGAGCAACCGTTTCTTGGAGTCATGGAGAAGAACCATACAGTTCTCCCCATCCAGATCATTCCTGTCCAGAGCCAGAGAGAATTCATTTGTAGCCTCTAGTACGTTTCGCATCAAGAGTAAGGCAAAGGGAAATTCATCAGTTATTGCCCATTGTACTTTCAATGCCATATGTTTCTCATCAGTTCTAGAGGGGTGTTTTCCCATAAAGTCAAGTGCATCACAAACAGAAGGCAAATAAGTTGTGAGTTTCATGAGTGCCTCATAGTACGAACCCCAGCAAGTCTCCCCCAGCTTCTCAAGATCTCCATCAAGATTCAACCCTCTCTCTTGAATCAGGGAACGGAGCTTTTCTCTGAACTTGGGAGACCCATGAATTAGATCAGAAAAGTAATCAACAGCTTCGAAAAGCTGGAAAACTTCAATCTGTTTCTGGGAAGCAGATGCAAGAGTGGAACTCAGATTGAACGCATAAGGATGTACATAGTATGCTGATGGAGTTGCTTCATTGACTGATGCTTTTAGCTGAGTGAAAATTTCATCGTTATAACAAGCCAAGCCACAGCCTTGGCCTCGCACATTCGATAAGCTTAATCCAGCTTCAGCAAGCATCGAATGCGTCACATTAAGAGCTGAATCATAGACACAAGGCTGAGGCACAATCCCAACAAGCCTCTCCACTACCTCCCCCTTGCCACTGAGGTAACGTGCAAAAATAACCATGTAGCGTTTGAAGAACCTAGATAGGGAACACACAGCAACAACTATCCCAAAGAGATCTCCCTGGACCTCACTGGCAACACCTTTTCTTGTTTCTTTGGCAAATGCATGGGCAATATCTTTGTCAAGGGTAGAAGTTATCGCCCGCATCCGACGCGGACCATCCTGCTGAGGAACCCCAGGATCCAGCATGTTGATCATGAAGCCTGACATGTCCAAGACAATTCTCTCTTCGAGAGATTTCCCTGATCCATTGTCCAGAAACGCCATCCCCTCTCTGAAGGCAAATCTCATAAGATCAACCGCCTGATCAATGTCAACCTTCATTTGAGATGGACCCTCCTGAAGCTCTTCCATAACGACATCAGGCGCCGGATACACACCTGAAGATTCATCCGAGTGAATGTCGGCACCGTAATCTTCATTGCAGGATTGGCAGTCCGACAGGTCCATACTCTGATACACCAAGTCAAAAATTACAGTTAGTCCCAAGAAAATCCCCTGAGCATCAACAGAACAAGAGGCATGGGATTTAATTATTCGACACCTTAATAGGTGGAGAATCACAGGCTCACAGCAACTGAATAACGACATTCAGAGTGGAGCCAGCCATCGGCACATATACGGCATATCTAAAGTACACGTTTACCCGTTGAATTCCCCAAGAAGCATCTCCTACTGTCTACGACCGCAAAATTTCGGAGGTATCTTGCTACCATACTCTTGGGAATCACGACAACGAACAACGCCAGTCATCATGGTAGTTTATCATTTGCAAAACCATCCCCTACCGCTTTGGTTCACAAAACTTAAAATTCCATAGGTTTATTTTAACCCTAAAACTTTACCCCTCTTCCATTCACGCATTTGGAGGGAGGCGGCGGACAATGTCTGAGAGCAAAAGTTCATGGCGAGAAACCTAGAAATCGTTGATAAGTTTGGGTCGCATTCGAGATATACGCAGCCTATCACGATTGACGACCATGGATGGATTCGGGGATCAAGAAATGGTACCTCGGAGGGAGGAGAACGTGGCGGCAAGGAGGCGAAGTGCCGCCGGCCGCGACCCCTCCGCACGCTCCCCTCTTTCGCAGTTTGCAAAGCTAGCGGCTGCACTAGGCACGAGTTTGTGCTGCTGCTGCTGCTTCAGTCAAACCTTTTGGTCTTCCTTGACATAGGTACTTCATAAAATTGAGCTACTAGTGAAAATATCACTATTAATTCATATATTTTAGAATTATAGAACCATAGTTTATACAAGCTCTAACTTAAAAAGAGGCTATGGTACATCTTAAAATAACAATATGATAGTAAAATTTACTCCCTCGCAAAAAAGGGGTAAAATTTACTCAAATAAAAATTTATAGTGTAGCAATTAATTGATAAGATACTTAGATACTTACTCCTTCCGTCTCAGTATAATTATCGTTTTAGCTCTTGGCACGGAGATTAAGAAAAGTTGGTAAAGTTAGTTGTGTAGGAAACGAGGAGGAGAGAGATAGAGATAGAGATGTATTGGAAACAGAGAAAGTTGCATTGGAAAGTGAAAACGACAATTATTTTGGGAAAAATAGATGAAGCTAAAGTGACAATTAAACTGGGACGGAGGGAGTAGAAAACACAAAACGCAAAGTGCAATTGAAGTAGTGAATGAGGGAAGCTGCATTTTATTAGCTCAAGGCTAATGGAATTAAGTTTGCTTGGAAGTGGATTTTTCAAGACCAAAAAGTTGTAGGTCAATATTTGAGAAGATCAGTGAGAGAACGGTTGTATCTTTTTTTGCAAAATTATTCATTATTATTCCCTTATACCTTGAGAAAAATATGAATCTTGGGACGGGACTATAGGCATCTAGCCAACTTAAATTACTCCTCAGTTTCAAATTACTTGTCGTTCCGGCGACATACATGTGCATAGAAGATGTTATGCACTTGGACGAAAAACTTGTCTAGATAATTGGAATATGTTATGAATCTGAACATCCAGAAACAATTTGAAACAGAGAGAGTAAATGAGTTTATTTCTATCAGAATGTCCCTATACGAACTAGCTTTGTTTGCTTCTTTTTTTTTTTGTGAAACTTACTTGAGAAATGTGTCAGTGCTGAGATGCAACTGAATAGTTGATTGTAGTAAAAATACATTTTCATTTTTATGGGGTTGCGGGTGGGGGGCATCTTTTATAGTGCCTTCAGAACTTTATATTGCCGTAGTCTGTTCCAGCCAAAAAAAAAAAACTGCAATTTGACATCATTTATCCTTATATTTGATTCCAGTCGCCATCATTATTTTTCTTTTTCATGCATGATGCTCCAGTGGCATACCTGAACCTGTAGATTTTTCCCAAGCAGCGAAGGTAAAAAAAAAAAAAAGGTGATTTACCCCTGGCATTTACGTTTCAGTTTGCTGCCTACTGTATTTTTCGATCAGATCGGAAAATGGATACATTAGCACTAGCAAGGATGATCCACAAACGTAACAAATTCGGAACTGAGGCACTTTGGCGAAGGTCGCTCCAGGTAAGCATTATCACATAATACAGAGCGCACAAAGGGAAATTTAAAGTAAGACATGCTTCTTGAGCATGAATCCATAGAGTTCCCTTCTTACGCACACAATTGAACTGATGAAAGATTAAACTCCAGAAGTCCACCTCTCCAAACTAGTCTGCTCATGCATCAAACAGAACATTCTGACGAACAAATGGATGATGCATAGAGAAGATGACCTTACGACGATAATAGGGATGCATAGTTAAGCAGATAAACTACATGGAAGTACTATATTGCAACGAAAATACTAGCCATCGTGTTGCAAACCCTGCATCGACGCCTCAGTAGAGCTTGACAACCTCAGAGAGATGCAATGACAGCGTCATTGGTAATGTTTTCGAGTAAGTCACGCTCCAGGTACAGCAACAAGCAGTCACTGAACCATTGGTTGCAAGGTTCTATCACCATCGTGCTATGTATGAACTTCATCGCAGAAGAGGCTGTCTTGGCAGTTGCAGGTGTCCCGGGGAGGATGAGGGCAAGCTTCAGTAGCAGATAAACAAGAGGATACAAGGCATTCTTGCCAGTCTCCACCATCTTCACAGAAAGGGCACTCAGAGTATTCATTTCAAGAAACCTGACATCAGAACGCACGTCGGCTATGAAGGCTTCAAGTTGCAAATCAAGTAAAAAGATGTCAGAATTAGAGAAGTCTGATGGATAGAACCGAGCATATTGGATGAGCCTGTCCTTATCAAAGGCTTGGAAACGATTCCGTGGATTCAGGCATGATGAGAGAAGAAATAGTGTTGAGCTCTGCTCACTGATACGCTTGTCGAGCTCATTGAGCTCAATATTTATAACCTTTTCAAAGAAATTAACATGGTAATGCTCCAGGTTTGTCATCTGTGTACCTTCATTACGCATCCAACTTCTTCGGTGTTTGAATTTTGCACCCATGTTTGGCAATGGAATGTCATTCTCGCTGCAAAACAGACCGACTCTGTTGACGAAAGATGTCCAGCCTTCATTCCTCATTACGTGCAGCTGCTTCCTGACCTCCTGGAGGAGAGCCATACAATTCTCAGCATCAAGTTCTTTCTCATCCAATGCCAGTGACAACTCATTTGTAACACCCAGTACATCTTGCATCAAGAGCAATCCAAAGGCAAGGTCATAGGTCAACCCATCTTGCCTTTGAAATGCCAGATATCTAAAATCACTTGATCTGACTTCTTTCAAAATGTCAAGTGCATCCCAAACAGGAATAAAATAACTAGCAAATTTTACGAGTGCCTCGTAGTATGAGCCCCATTGTGTTTCACCAGGCTTCTTAAGATCATTGTCTAGGTTCAAACCGCTATCTCGAGCTAGGGTACAGATCCTTTCAGTGAACTTAGGGCAGTCTTCAACTAGATTTGACATAACATCGACAAGCTGGAAGAGCTGGTACAGTTCATATATTTCGTACGAAGCAGATACAAGAGTGGAATGTAGCTGGATGAAATAAGGATGAAGGCAGTATGCCGATGCGTTTTCATTAGTGACCAATGTCTTTAGTTCAGTGAAAACCTCATCACCATAACCTGCCAAGCCATAGCCTTGGCTACGCACATTGGACCAGCTCAATCCAGCTTCAGAAAGCATGGCATCCACTGCCACTTTAATACCTGAATCATGCATATCAGGATCTGACACAACCCCAAGAAGCCTCTCCACAACCTGTCCCTTGCTATTGACATAGCGTGCAAAAAGAACCATGTAGGTTTTGTTCGTCATACGGGTGGAACAGACATCAACAAATATCCCAAAGAAATCTCCCTGGAGTTCATCGGCAATACCTTTCCTTGTTTCTTTCGCGAAAGCATGGGCAATATCATTTTCAAGGGTGGGTGTTTCAATCCTCATTCGAGGTGGCCCGTTCCTCTGACGAACACCAGGATCGCGATACTTTTGATTGATCAAGTATCCTGCCATGTCCACATGAACCCTCTCAAGCAGAGATATCCCTGATCCATTGTCCAGAAAAGCCATCCCTTCCTTGAAGACAAACCTCATCAGATCAATTGCACAATCAATGTCAATCTTGTCACCGGATGATTTTTCCTGAACCTCCTCCATATCTACATCACGCACAGGTGTGCTTGAAGATTCATCCGAGTCGGTGCCTAAGCCATTTTCTTGATTGTAATACTGGCAATCCGATCGATCCATGCCCTGATTCATCCGACCAAAATGTCCATGAGCAGAAAAAATTATGAGAACAAAAGGCACAAAATTTTATTCCGCACCACAAGTAAATAACGAAATTCAGAGGACACAAGAGGCGCAATATCTGAACTGCATTTTTACCCCCCTTGCAAAACCCCTGTAAAACCCTACCACGAAGCATCCCCTGCTGTCTCGGATCAAAAACCTAAATTCCGCAGCTAGCACCAAGTCGTAAAATTTCTCTCATCGTGCATTCAATTAGCATGAACATCGCAATTGAAGTGGAAGCGCGCAATGCCTAATCAAGATTTAAAAGCAAGAAACCTAGGGGCAGTATGTGGGCTAGGGGAGCATGTGGGAAAGACAAGCCTTTGCAGATTTAACAGAGAAAAGATGATGATGAAATGGCATACCTCGGAGGAAGAGAAGCAGGAGGGACACCAAGCGACGCGCCTTTCCGATCCCCTTCCCCCTTGTGCACTTTGATAAACCTAGGCGGCCGGGCCGGGTAGATACAAAACGCTTCATGTTCATGATATTTAAGGGTTTTTTAAAAACAAAATATATTTGCCTGGGCAAAATATGGGGTGGTCTCATCCGAACTTTGTTCATTGAATTTATACTAAGATTTTTGTTCACCGACTACACTTTAAAATTTTTGAGTAATATAGTTATTAGTCTCTCTTCTCACCTGAATTCGTTTTGATACAATTTTTATATCAGCTACAGTCACTTTGTATTGGAGTTACAGTTACTTTGTTGGTGTAATTTCAAATAATATTGCTGTAACAACAATATTCGTGTGTGATCCCCCACAATCTCACTTGAATTTTTGTTACTTACCATCATCATGTGCAATTTTGAGCCATAGATTTTAGATCCAACGGTTAGAAATCTGGGTGAAACCTCTCTATGAATTTACCCGGGTGATGTATAGACATTTCCATAAATAATTTGGTGTTGAGGACGATGCACATAACCAATCTATACACAAATAAAACACAAGTTAAGAATTTAGATTTAACATTCAGTGAAAAGTTCTTAGTTTTCATAATTACATTTTTTAACCAATTTTTATAAGGAGTATTATTTTGGATGGTATGATTTTCTAAGTTGAACTTTGTGTGTAAATTTAACGAGATACTAACATTTTTTTAGCGAGTTGTAAAGTGTTTATGGGATAACATTTCTGAAAAGGTGTCTATGAATTCTTGTTCCGAGGAGTCTCTGCAAAATCTTTTCCAAAATAGTATCTCCTAAATCATTTTTTTTTAAAAAGTGTATCAGATCTTACAAGACTTTTGTGTAAACTTTTCCTACTATGTCGGTAGAAACTAGTGGGGAAACAAAAAATGTTGATGAGAGAGGTGAATACTATTCTCTTTTATTCTTTTTTTCCTACGAACTTCTTAAAATATTACGATTACAAGCATATCAATTGCACTTTTTCCATTCCCAAATGTCTGACAAGTTGTTAGAGCTTCCTGTGAGTACTAAAGAAGCTGCTTCAATTTGTTATCAGGTACCTCTCTCTTTCCCAGCCGTCAACTCCCCATTCGACCCCTGCAGTAATGAACCATCCCTTTCGCAATATTTATGTATAAACATAAGTTCCAATGCCAAAAGATAATAAATCCAATGTAGTTATGTACGTACGACATTGGAACTTTCACATGTGTTTATCCATCCCCTCTAATAATAAGTGGAATATGGTTCCTCCGACATACTTCCTAAGGCAATGATATCTATTATGCGTCAGCCCAAGGCCACGTGTCACGCCGTTCATCATAGAATCCTCTCGCTTAAGGCTACTCTCAATAGGAGTTTCATTTTCATTAAATGAGGTGTCATGTCACCATTTTTGATGATGTGGCAAGAAAATAAAAAGGAGATAGATAAGAGTTGTTTCATCTAGATGAAACCATGAATACACTATTTTAAAACCATGAATACACTATTTCCAAGATAGGATGTCTCTTGCCTTATTATTTCCAAGATAGATAAGAGTTGTTTCATCTAGATAAAAAGGTGCACATTTCCGTTCAAAATAATAAAATAAAAGGCGCACAAGTCCGAACTAATCTCTTCATAAATAAAACTGAAAACATTCTGACAAACAAATAAAAGCTGCGTTACATAACAGTGCATAGTGCATAACAGAGCTGAATTTGGCAACGCAGATAGTCCATGAACACTGGCCCGCTGCGATAAGAGAACTACAGTACAAAACTATTTTTTCGGTCCCTGCATCCACACTCCGACAGGCAATACAACTGACAGCCTTAGAGAGATGCAATGACAGCGTCATTGGTAATGTTTCCGAGTAAGTCACGCTCCAGGTATAACAATAAGCAGTCACAGAACCATTGGTTGCAGGGTTCTCTCGTAATTGTGCTATCTATGAATTTCATTGCAGAAGAGGCTGTCTTCGCGGCGGTAGCAGGTGTCCCAGGAAGGATGAGGGCAAGCTTCAGTAGCAGATAAACCAGCGGATACATGGAGCTCTTGCCTGTCTCCACCATCTTCAAAGAAAGAGCGCTCAGTGTATTCATTTCACAAAATCTGATATCATTGCGAACATCTGATATGAAGGCTTTAAGTTGCAGATCCAGTGCCATGATGTTAGGACCAGAGAAATCAGACGGATAGAACTGAGCGTATTCAATTAGCTTGTCCTTATCAAAAGCTTGGAAAGAGTTCCGTGGATTTAGGCATGATGAGAGAAGAAATAACGCTGAGCTTTGCTCACTGAAACGCATGTTGAGCTCATTGAGATGAATATTGACAATGTTTTCGAAGAAACCAACACGGTAGTGCTCCAGGTTTGTCATCGTTGTAGATTTCTCACCCCTCAATCTATACTTGTCTTTGAATGTGTCTCCCATATTGGGCATGGGGATCTCGTTATCACTGCAAAACAAGCTGACTTTGTTTAGAAAATATGTCCACCCTTCATCCCTCATTGTCTGCAGTTGTTTCTTGGCATCCTGCAGGAGAGCCATGCAGTTTTCAGCGTCCAGGCCATTCCTGCCCAAAGCCAGTGATAACTCATTCGTAACACCAAGCACATCTTGCATCAAGAGCAACCCAAAAACAAAGTCATAGGACAACTCTTTAAGTATTTTATAGGCCAGATATCTGTGATCAGAATCTGTGGTGGTTTCTTCCACAAACTCAAGAGCATCCAAAACCGGAGTAAAATAAGAAGCAAATGTTACTAGTGCCTCATAGTATGAACCCCAACTTGTTTCGCCAGTCTTCTTAAGGTCGTTGTCTAGGTTCACCCCTCGATCTCGGACTAGGGTACAGACCTTTTCAGTGAACTGAGGACAATCCTTAACTAGTTTTGACAACACATCGATTAGTTGGAAAACCTCGTAAACCTCAAACTGGCCATAGGAAGCAAATATAAGAGTGGAATGCAGCTGGCACAAATGAGGATGAACATGGTATGCAGACGCACTTTCTTTAATGATGGATGCCATTGGTTCAGTAATGATCTCACGATCGTAGCCTAACAAGCCATATCCTTGGCTACGCACATTCGACCAGCTCAATCCAGCTTCAGAAAGCATTTTATCCACTGCTGCCTTAAGATCTGGATGACAGACATCAGAATCTGGCACAATTCCGAGGGGCCTCTCTGTGACCTCGCCCTTGCCATTGAGATAGCGCACAAAAAGAACCATGTAGGTTTTGTGCGCGGTGCGCGGTGAACAGACATCAACATATATCCCAAAGAGATCTCCCTGGAGTTCACCGGCAATACATTTCCTTGTTTCTTTAGCGAACGCATGGGCAATCTCATTCTCAAGTGTGGGTGTTTTAGCCCTCATCCGAGGCTGATCATTCCGCTGCCACGAACCAGGACCCCGGAACATCTCATTGAGCATGTACCCTGCCATGTCCACCATCATCCTTTCATCCAGAGATCTCCCTGACCCGTTGTCCAGAAAAGCCATCCCTTCTTTGAAGACAAACCTCATCAGATGGATTGCCCGATCAATGTCAATCTGGTCACGGGTGGAATCTTCCTGAACCTCCCTTGTATCGGCATCACGCGTACGTTTGCCCAACCATCTTTCCGGACGAGTGCCGAATGGATCCATATCCTGACAGTAAGCCAACACAACAATTGAGTGCCAAGCAAATTTCACACAAGATGTATATATGACAGCAGCTGGACAACGATCGTTCAGAGTGGACACATGGACACAGTATTTAATTTGACAATGTATGTTTAGCCCTAGCAAACGCCAAAACCGTCACAATAAAGGAGTTCAACTCGACAAACGACACTATTTCTAGCCGCAACAAGTTACCCGCTTTCATTCACCGAAGAGAAGTGGAGGCGCGCAATCCCTAAGCAAGATTTTAATCACAGCAAGAAACCTAGATAGTACAAACTGATAGGTTTGGGGCAGCCTGTGCGGATTATATTCAACAGTGATTCTACGAAGTTAAATATCACGTTCGTGGATAGAGTTGGGGATCGAGAGATGGTACCTCGGACGGAGGAAATGGAGGCGGCGTGGAAGCGAAGCGATGGAAAATTTCCCCAGCGATGGTTGCTCCCTTTCTCCTTCCCTTTGGTAAACCCTACGCTGCTGGCGGCGGTAGAAGAACAGACTCGCATATAAATGCGGCCAGTCGAAACTTTTCGTATTCTTCAAAATTAAATTTCTTGCAAACAAAAAAAAGGAAAAGGAAACATAAAAAAATTTTAAAATGACTTGAGACCGGTGAAATGAAATCAACAAGAGAAAATTCCCTGTATGGCCTCGAAACAAATGAAGTTGCCTTCTATGACTTTCCTATAATTGAATTTCCTTAGGAGGCCCAAAATCAGTTTTGAGTTCCCTTTACGGCCTTCTGTTACATTTCCAGTGAAGAATCCATTTCAATCAATGCAAAATGACCTGTATACCTTCAACCCTTTCTCTTTCTCATCTCAATCGACAGGGGAATAAACGATTGAAAAAAAGGGAAAACTAACATGATGCGAATGGAATGTGGCACGCGCCAGCATCGTGCCGCCAGGCTCGCCCACGCCGCCTCGACGGTCGCGCCCACCGCCGACCTCGCCGCGGCCGCGCCCTTCGTCAGGATTGCTGTGACGCCTCGACGAGCCTCGCCGCAGATGGGGCTGTCGCCCGAATCGGCACGAGCTTCAGATGCGTCTCCCTGCGCACCGCCTCGTCGGGGCCTGGGGGTCGTCGGGGCGACGGTGTGCTGCTGCGGTTGGCTTGACCAAGCAGCTTCGTAACGCCTCCTCGCCTCGCCATTGTGATGGAATGGAAGAAGAGGGCACCGCAGGGCGTCCAGAACGGCAACAACTGAATTTCTCGCTATATGTGTGCGCACCATATTTATGTGTGAACCTATACACTTGTGAAACTTTGCATTGGTCAATTAATCTAATTGTGATGTATTCATGGATCTTGTGCAAATCACTGTTGTGTGCAAATAGAGACCTCTTTGCAAATAACTGTTGTATGAAAATAATGCGCATGTTTGAAAAAAAAAGCCAAGATGTACAATTTCGAACAAAATACACCTGTAAATTAATACTAACATGCACACAATTTTTTTGAAAATAATTGAATTCCATTTCGAATCAAGGGTAAAATAGTACTTTTACCCTCTAGTTAACACCGTTAAGGGCAAGAACTAACGGAAGGGTCATGGAGGGAACTCAAAACTGATTTTGGGCCTCACAAGGAAGTTCAATTATGGGAAGGCCATAGGAGACAACTCCATTGTTTTGAGGTCATATAGGGAATTTTCTCAATCAACAAGGTATTTATACGAGCTCAATGACTTCTTTCTGGACAATGATGGGATGCATTTTTAGTTATCTAACCTTTCTCTATCTATCTATTTATTTATTTATTTCCTTCTAAGGACTGACAGTATTTTTAAACTGAGCACCGTTCTCTATCACTATCGCAATCCATCTATTCTGTATTTTCATATCTTACATATAAATTCAGGGAATGGACTAAGAGCAACCTAACAGACTCTCCAAATGAGAAAGGATCGATAAAAAAAAATAGCGCTGAAATTGCTTTCCAACGGACTCGCCATCTTCGTCCGCTCGCTTTCCGGCTCGGTATCCCCGCGGCCACGTTCGCAGAGGAGGGTGAGGGCCACGTCCGCTCGCTTTCCAAAGCAGAGGAGGGTTAGTTTGGTTCACACCCTCAGAAAGTTGCCTGAGTCAGGCGTCGCCCTCAGGCGTCCGATTTTGGACGCCTGAGGCTACGATCTGTGCCTGACGGGCTTCACGCTCGCCATCCCCCTCCTGTGCGAACCCCCCGCTCCCGCGCCCTCCTCCTCCGCTTTCCCGCGCCCTCACCCTCCTCTGCTTCGTCGCGGCTCCGCCGCTCCTCGGCTCCCTCAACAGCACGCTGTGTCGCGGCAATTGTGGAGGCTCGCATCGGCCGACAGCTCGCAGGGCAGCAGCGCAGCGGCTCGCGTCGCCCTGCGCCGCACCGGACGACGGCGCGGCCAGGCACGGCTCGCAGCAATCATGGTGGCTCGCCGAGAAGCAGCGCGGCCGGGTATCGCGGTGGCTCGCTGGGAGGCAGCGCGGCCGGGCGCGGGTTCGCATCAATCGCGGTCGCGGCGGTTCGCGTCAGCCTGCAACCCATGGCGCGGAGGCGGGAGGGAGACGGGGGATGGTGGGGCCGGCAGCCGGAGGCGAAGGAAGGTGAGGAAGGAGGGTGGAACGAGAGGAAGAAGTCGATTGTCCAATCCGAAGCGCATCGGAGTTCTTCCCGGAGGCGACGCGCTCCAGCTCGAACACGCCGAAGCGCACTCTCTAGTCGGAGGTGGGGACGGGGAGCCCGGCAACTCCAAGTCCAGGTTGCTCCAGCGTCGCCGCCTGGCAACGCCTGACCGGGACCGCCGCTTGGTCTTCTCCTCCTTCCAACTCAAGTGATGCTCCCGGCGCCGCCCCCCGCGAACTGCTCTCCCTTTCGACGCGCGCAGCCTTGCCCGTTACCGGCGCGCTCCACCTTGCCTGTCACCGTTGCCACGCTCCGGTTCGCCCACATCTTGCACATGTACTGCGGCCCCGCCGCTGGGCGCGCCCTGACGCACGCCACATCTTGCTACGATTTTCAGCAGGCGGCGCAGTGGCAGCGGAAGGCAAGCAAGCAAGCATGTGAGCAAGCAGCACGCAGGACAGCTACGCACGCACGCAAGCAAGCAGCAACCATGCAGGCAGGTAGCTACGCAAGCAAGCGTGAAATAGCAAAAAAATCTCGTCGTCACCGCCTCACCGGCACGGCGCGGGGGAGCGAGCCGGCCTCGCCCACGGCGAGGAGGAACACGCACCCGTTCTCCTCCGCGACCACGAGTGGGCCAGGATGAATATGAAGAGTGATTTAGCTAGTTTGTTGGACTTTACCAAAATATAGAGAAGGAATTTTGGCTAAATAGATAGCTAAATAGGAATATAGAGAGTGAGATTTGACTAAGCTCTTAGAGACGCTCTAAACGTGATTAATCCATGGTTCTTCATCGTTCACAAATCCGTAAACCTAGTATGGGCCACGGTCTCTACAATTCCTCCAATCTGGGCAGCCCAGTTTGCAAGAAAGCCCAACCCGACCAGAATGAGTACTGGCCTGTGACGGTTGCTGTTTAACTGCAAAACACTATAGTACAGAGTTGAAACAATGCTCCTGTGACGGAAGAACGTTTCCATCAAGAGCATTCGTCATCCAACCACCATTTCCCCCAATTTCCGTCGATCTTCTCTCGCTCTAAAATGTTCGTCGGTGACTGACTGACATCCACGCTTCACCGCTTCTTCGTTGCCACGTCCACGTTAGTGCGTCCAAAAGTTCTCTCGCCGAGCCACCACCGTCCATTTCTTTGAGTTCTGGAGTGGAAAATGGAAATGTGCTTCAAACCAAAGGTTCATTGGCCTGTGCAGTCTCCCGATCGGATTTTGATCTGGATCCGGCGCGTCCGTCCCCAAGACAGATTTCTAGGCATCGGCGCCAGGAGCGAGCGAGCGAGCGAGCCTCGGAGGCTGCAGCCACCAGGATTCTAGGACGCGTCGCTCCCGGGTCCCGGGTACCGAGGCGTCTGCCGCGCCGAGTCCGAGAAGCAAGTCCCGGACAACGAGGAGTCATCGGCCAGTCAACCGCATCGGTCAAACCACACACAATGCCAGGCGCAGCAGGCAGGGGGCGAAGCGGGAGACGGGGGCAAAAGCTCGCGCGCCGTGGCCCGCTGCCGTGCGGGCCCCGCTGCGCCAGCCCCCGGCAACCGAGCCGAAGAAGCGTCGGCGCGACCCCGCGGGCGCACGGACCCGTAACCTGCAGAGACAACGACCCGTCCCAGTGCGATTGATCGGTCGCTGACACCGGGCCCTGCGGCGTTCTCGGAGCGGTGGACCCCACTCGCGCGCGGGTGGCTGGCCCAATCATGCCGCGCACGTGCCCCATCTGTAGCCGCAACGGCCCCCCTCCGGGGTCCGCCTCGAGGTCCGTCTCGGCTTGGGAGAGATCATTTCGCAGATAAGCCCTCGCCGACGTGCTGATATTCACATGAATAACGTCACGATAGGGCTTCTTTTCCCGTTTTAGTTTGGATTTTGACTTTGGACGGGGCGCTGTTTTTCGAGAAATCATTTCTTTTTCGGATAAAGAGTTTTGTTTGCATTCGTGGTGCGGTTCCCGTACGTGCTCACCGGTGGCAAAATGGATGTTCTTGAGTAGAATCGACCAAAATTACTTGTGGTCATTTTTCCCTCAAAAGATGATGAAGCGTGCAAGTGCTAGTAAAACTGATTAGCTAGCAGTCAAGCTTTGCGTTTGACATTCTTCATGGGACCGTGGCATTTTGTTATTCATAGGTAGGAGTAACTCATTGGATGCAATTGGAAAGAAAAGAAAAAAAAAAGATGACCCGTTAATTAGGTCGTACGGAAATAAGGAAGCTTACCGAAAAATACTACTCCTACTATTGCTGGAGAAAGCGTAAAACTTGTTCGACGCATTGTGTCAAATATTACAAAAATGGGTTATCTTTTTCTTCTTTTGATCAACTGTGTGTTTTGGCAAACTTTTCCCACTAGGTCCATGCCTATCCAGCTTCATGGTAGTACATGCTGCTCGAACAGGCATGGACAAGGAAAGTTGCTACATGTGACGAGTGCATTTTCATGTCTCACCATCTCGCATCTATACAAGAGTTTGATTGCCACGAGTAGCAATACCAGTCAGGCAAGGTATAACGAAGTGTAAACGTACAATGCTGGTTTTTTACATATATGGCCAACATTCGGATAATAACTAGAGTACAATGCTAATTTTATCATCATCGTGTTTAGGTTAAGGGTGGAAACGGATCCAATATAGACCGGATAGTGGCTTTCCCACATCCATATATATATATTTGTAAACGAATATATATACGAATACGGATCAAATATTAAACGAATGCGAATAGAAAAGTGAATGTCACTATAATTCATATTAATGTAAAAATATTAATCGAATGACAAATTTTGTACCACATTTATATTCTATGGATAGGGAAATCGAATATTATGGATTATCCGTATCCACTTTCCACCCTTATTTTAGGTATTTTGGATGAGTAAGATGTTTAGATTGAGATATTGTACAGCCAACCATAAATGACATTTAGCATTGCAGGAAAAATCATAGCCATAGAGTAATGGAGAGATTTGAGGAGTTGCCTGATTTTTTTCAAATGGGATTGTAATGGCCGGACTGCAAAATGAGGACATATTCAATTGAAGTACCTGAGAACCTGACACAACGATAGCCATAAATGAGCATAGATATTTTTTTTTCTCATGTACACACGCATGCCCATAAATTATATCCATTTTATACTCGTGGGCACTAAATAAATAAAAGCATGCAGGAGGACAAGAAGCCGCGACCACGGATAAGATTGTTACGTACAGCTGCAACTAACGTCGCAGCCAACTCTATCTGATCAGGGGCACAATTCCCTTAACTTGTGTGGACTTTAGGCGTTGTAAACTCTCGCATGCTATAATACAAACAATTTAGACAAAAGAGGATAGGACAACGGCGTCATCTGTCCATTGTGCCTGAATGAAGCCGAGATAACCCAATGTTTGCGCGGAACTCCAAAGCTAGCTTGTCTTTTATATTAAAAAAATTCTAAAAGTCAAGAGGGGCATGTTGTACTCTATAATGTTCTAAATAGTCCATCCGGCTTGATATGAACTTTGCTATGTGCATCACGCATGGAGTAGCCGCTAGGCTTTGGCTAGTGACTTGGGATCTTGGCATGAAAATGGGGACACCAATGAGCTGTTTGAGGTCACTGTTTTAGTTCAATTGCTCAATTAGCTTAACTAGAGGTGGATGTTTACCAATGGTGGAGTATTTGAGTGAGTTTCAAGTCAACCCAGCGAGGGTCAAGTTGTCACCGGGGCAGTGTTGCCAAAATAGAAGAACAGAGGGTCCCAGTCGCGAAACTCCACCATTCTTTTCTCCAATCTCCTTCTCCCTTGGCAACCAACCTGCGTTGTCTGTCGCGGTGTGGTGCCTGCCGAGCCCGGAAAAGGAGAGAAGGCACGCAAGGCACCCCGCTGCCCACCACCCCGTTCGTTCACCGCAACCAAAGCAATTAAAAAGCTGCTGCAGCGGAGGAGGCGACGAGACGGTGGGGGGAAATCAGAAGCGATCAGAGCTCGTTGAGAGGAAACTAGTTTTCCTTGCTTCTCTCCCACCCGAATCCCTCACCGCCGCGAATATTCGGCGGCTCCGCCGATGGACCAGCTCGTCAATTTCATCATCCGCCCGCCCAGGTGAGCTCCTCCGCATCCGCCGTGGTCTCCGTCGCGCCGCCGTGATTCGGGCGGTGTGGGTTTGGATCTGGGCCGTTCCGCGCCGGCTCGAGGGTTCTCGGGTTGCGTGAGGAGGACCGTGCGGCGGCGTGACACTGGGTCCTTCACGGTGTCGGCTCGGTGGGTTGGGGTTGTACGGCTCCGGGCTGTCTGTTCGATTCGCCAGTGGTGATCCGCGGGTTGTGCTCGCGGAAGCGCAATTCTGAGGGAGATTCGTGGCTTAGAATTAGGCGTGGTAGTACGGTATGTGTACGACTTGCAATTTGGTTTGTGGGAGTGGTCGGAGCTTGTTGCCTGAGATTGGTGTCTCCTTGTGTGGCCTTATGAATTAGAAGGATTTGCTTCATCATCTTCTGAAGTGTGTTGGGTGAGCTCAGAGGAGTAGAGGACCCATTTCCTTATGATTGAGCTGGTACGATACGAATGCAGTTAATAACTGTTGAGAAACGAGAGGCATTGCCATTGAATCGCATTCGTCCTCGTTGAGCCTTTTTAGAGGTTAAAATGAAATAGGCTTCCTTATTTTGCACCTTGTGGTTTCTGAGTGCTCCAAACTTCCTGACAGTGCGGTCCACTTCATAAAATGCTCTTTTATCATGGAACTAGCATGTGTCTGAGGCTGGCACACTTGCCAAGTATTACTGGACGCCACTTTACCACAAATGACAAACCGATACTTTCGTTTTTCCAACTATTCCATGGTTGGCAATCCTTCTTTGAGTAACTTTTTATTATTGGAGTCACTGACGTGCCTGCTGCTCCATTGCACGACAGAGCGGACTACAGTCCAAATGATGATCTACTGGAGCAGGAGTTTATGCTCAAGGGAAGATGGTTTCAGAGGAAGGATTTGGAGGTAATATGCTTTCTACACTTAAATATGATGATAACTGACTAACATCAACCTGCAAACCTCAAATTTTCTCTGTGCTATTAATTTTGTTTTGGCAAACACTTAACGACACACACGCACACACACAAAAAATTCAAGTTCAAAAGACAAGAGGTCGAGCTGTTTCCATGATTTCTGCATGAAGATATAGTGAACATAGATATTTAAGCTAATGATGCATCGTCTTGCCATTATTTGGTGATTAAATATGTGCAGTGTTTCTTTTTCAGGTCATAAATGGTCAGGGCAAGAAATTGCAGTGCAGCCACTACATGCCAGCTGTGATTCCCGAAGGGAAAAATCTTCCTTGTGTCATTTACTGCCATGGAAATAGGTAAGACATCACATATGCATGTGTAGGTGAACCTATTATTTCATTCCTTGATTAAGTTGCACTTTTTGCCATTTCTGGCAGAATGCCTTGCCACCTTTATGTCTATAACAAAGATATCTTCAGCCCTTTGCATGATTTGTTTATTATTATATTCTATTATGCTGTGTTTGTTAGGCATTAATTAATATCGCATTGTTTATTTTTCAGTGGATGCAGAGCAGATGCTAGTGAAGCCGCTATTATTCTGCTACCATCAAACATTACAGTCTTTACACTGGACTTTTCAGGATCTGGACTCTCTGAAGGACAACATGTCACCTTAGGCTGGAATGAAGTGAGTTCTTGTGCTTATAGAAGATAACAAAGTCAGAACTTGCCATTTTTTTCTTTCTAAAAGTGTGCTTGCATAATGTGACAGTTTGAGGAATTTATTTCATGATTTCACTCAGAAGTAAATAACTAGAAAATAAAGGCGGTTATTGTTGTCTTGTTATGTAATTCTTTAAGTAGAATAGAAGATAATCAAAATAGAGCATTTTTAGTATGTAATCAATCCTTTTTTTTAACTTAAGATAGCTGAATTGTCTCTAATAGAAACATCCCTTGTTTCCTTTGTTCTCACTCTTCTTTTCTGAATCAACTTGTCTGGTCACTATTTATATTAATGAGGAAGTTGCACCACAGGTCCCTGAACCCCGCACATTTTTCTCACGTACATGACTACTCCCCTGAACTTGAACTCTACTTTCATGACCCCTTACGAATCTAGATTTCAAAGAAAGGGATGGTTGTCTTACTGATACCCCTGAACTTGTATTTACTTCCTTTCCTGTGTTCTTGCAATTTTTTGTCTCACCTGACACATCCTATTTGAACGGTTGTCTCACCTAAAACCTTTACCTTGCTTGAATTCTGGGGCTAGGTGAAACAATCACGCTGGTTCGAGGGATTAAGGAAGTAAACACTTAGTTTAGTTGTGTAGGTGAGACAATAATGCAAGTTCAAGGGGTCAAGAAAGTAAATTGAAAGTTTAAGGGTGTATATAAGACAAGCACGAAAGTTCAGGGCCAGTAATACAAAGTTCTCTAATCTCTATTGTCATCTCATCAACGAAATTAAATTAGTTTTGTTGCTATAGACGAGCACCTTTCTGATGAATATGTTTGTTTTACAGAAAGAAGATCTGAAAGCTGTTGTTAATTACTTGCGGGAAGATGGGCATGTATCTTGCATTGGTTTGTGGGGTCGCTCAATGGGTGCTGTCACAAGGTAGGTTCTTTACATTGAAATGAATCTGGTCATGAATGGGTAGATGACATAAAGGACAAATGGGTACATCTGCAGTTGAGTCATATAAATACAGGGAATCATTTAGTCATGTGGAAATAAAGGGATTCAGTGCTGTGAAAATGCCACATTATGTTTAAAGAATAAGTTTCACCAGAGATTCATTTCTATTGCTTCCATGTCCCTCTTTTCCCTGTGTTTGTGCATGCACAAGCCCTAGCCATACATCATTATTTTCTTCTAATTTTAGCTGTATTCACCCTCTTAGTCATGTTCTTGTTTCAGTCTAATGTACGGAGCGGAGGATCCATCAATTGCTGGAATGGTTCTTGATAGTCCGTTCTCTAACCTGGTTGACTTGATGATGGAGCTGGTAGATACGTATAAATATCCACTGCCAAAATTCACGGTAAGCATTATGTGATGATAGGGAGCTGCCATTGATTATAATATGCCAACGGTGTTGTTAGCCCAGGCATTTGTGGTCGCTTGTGCGTGCTTTTGCATAAGCGCTATCAGCATCAAGTTCTTGCATAAACACTTTTTTCGATGAACATTTGAGAATATCTTTTGCATAAGCGCTATCAGCATCAAGTTCTTGCATAAACACTTCTCTCGATGAACATTTGAGAATAAATAATTGAACCTCCTATTGGGGCTATGCATGAACTGTTCAACTCGGACTCCTTGTCATCTAGTTTCAGTTAGAGGGAGTTAATACTGCCCACCCCTGTCCTCACTCCATGCTTTGTAGTTTGCGACATCTAGGTTTTGGTTACTACATTTGTAAATCAATCTGTCTTGATTGTTGTCTTCGTTTTCCTCTATACATATGCATATTTATTTATGCCTGACTTTTATGAGCACTTCGGTACCTCCATAAAGTAGGTTCCATCTTATTTATTTTGGTGTTTTTGTTTGTTTCTTAGGTCAAATTTGCAATACAGCATATGCGAAAGATCGTCAAGAAAAAGGCCAATTTTGACATTATGGATCTTGATACTATTCAGGTTCGTTACTATCATCATATGAAGTTATATACCTGTATTAAATGATGACATTGTTTCGAGTGGTGGGCAATGTTTGGGCTATTGAATTTTTTATTTAAAATATTTAATATCATTTCTGTTTCTTACTTTCTTTTAACTTTTCCCATACGGTTATTATAGGCTACTTTCAACCTTTTCATTTTGGTCAGTATGTTGCCCTTATTTTTTCTTCTTGTTGTTGTTGTTGATGATGATGATTGTTTGAAGTTGCTATACTTGCGTTCTACCTTTTGTTGGATATTTGCTCTGTAGCGAATAATGTTAGTTGCTATGTTTGCATCGTATGCATGCAGTATGCTTGAGATCTACCTTTTCTCAGTTTTCCCTCACCCTCATCTCTTAGAGTCTTGGTAAACAATACCAAATACAGTAAGAAACTGGGGACTATGCAGTTCATTTTGCAGAAAATAAATGCAGTTTCTTTTGCTGACAGCCAGCAGAGCTGGCATAAGCATATTTGAATCAAACGCTATTTGAGCACATATCTGTTTTGATGGAACACTAATATCTATTAACTAAAATGTAACCTTGCAGGTAGCACAACGATGTTTCGTTCCTGCTTTGTTTGGACACGGTACTGAGGATGATTTCATACTTCCCCATCATTCAGACAAAATCTGTGAATCATATGCTGTAAGTTTCCATTCCCCCTTGGCTGTGGAGCACGAATGACTTTTCTCAGTCAAGTTTTTGACATATGGTTGCCAACATCTATCTGCAGGGTGACAAAAATATCATAAAATTTGATGGGGACCACAATTCACCACGCCCTCAATTTTATTTTGACTCAATAACAATATTTTTCCATAATGTGCTTAACCCTCCTGAAGTCCCTGAGGATCATTATTTCCTGGCACAACATGGCAGCCTTGGTCAGGTATTACAGCATATTATCTCTTAACAGTTAATCACTATTTTAGTTTTACTTACCTTGGTTCTGCTGATAGGGTCATTGGGATACAGATCATGACATAGAATATAGGTTTTCTCAGTCACCTGCAGGTATGATTTACATCAAACGTGGGCTTCATTTAAATTTGATGACCTAGTCATAGCAAGAACTTATGTGATCTTTTTCTTGGACAGCCCCTGCTACTACCACAGAAGATGCCATTGCACAGTTGCGTTCTAGAAGGCTCATGAGCAGAATGGAGGTAGGCGTTTTAATTGGTTGACACACTGCTTTCTCAAGCGAGTAGGAAATTTGAAATCCAAATTATAAAGTAATGTACTGCTACAGTTTTCAAATACTTTGACCAAATGTGTATAGCTTGGCAATCACTCCTTGAAAAATATGTAAACAAAAGCCTTTTAATATATCTCAGTTATAGATAACAGGGCCTTATGGAGGCAATGGCTTGGAGCTAAGTGCCTAAGAGGGCTATTTTGGGATACTAAGCTTTGGGGATTGCAAAGCGCCAAATTGTGAACGTAGATTTTTTTGTCAAGAGTTTAAGCATTTACAAATGGATTTAGTCAATGTTTGTTCTAGCAGTGTTATATCTTTTTATAGGGCAGCAAATATTATTTTGATTTCTTATAATTGTTTTGCAGGTCCCATCTGCTGCTACCACAGATGACACGGCAGAAAGAACTGAGGTATTCAGAATGCTACCTTATTTTTAAAAAAACTTCTTAGGACTGAGTTTCATCTTTTGTAACATAGAAGTTGTAACATATCGTAGCTTCTCTTACCTAACTGTGATTTCTTCTGGCAGTTTTGAAAGCAAACCACTCAGTAATCCTACAGACTCTTCAGATGAAAGATAGATATAGGATGTTAAGTTGCCATCCTAAACTCTAATAACTGACTTGCTAGCTCTGATTGTAGAGATATCTGATGCAGTCGTTTTGTTGTTTGGGATGGCCAAGGGTGGCATTCTAGTTGGTAAATTTTCGTAGCTAAAGTGGTGTAGTTCCATTTCAAATACTCCCTTTATTCAAAATTTTATGATGCTAGGATAGGTTATTTAGTTCAAAATTAAACTAATCAGCCTGTCCACATACCATATAAATGAGAACGGAGGGAGTACAAGTTATGTATTCCGTTTGTTGATTAGGACATTACTTTGGAATTTGGGATGGCTAAGAAGAGGTTGGCAACCTGGCAATAGGACATTATAAGTTATGTATTGCATTTTTTTTTATCAGACCATCCACTTGAGCGGTTTCATTTGACTTTATGAAATGTACTAATACCAGATAAGGAGTATTTTGGATTTTTGGTGCACTACCATAATATAGAATTTTAGGTGCCCTACCATAATATAGAATTTAGGTGCCCTTTTGTTCAGAATTACTGCAATCATGTGGATTATAGAACTGATTTGATTTGGATATCAGGTTCAAGAATATTGGCTATTTGAAATATTGATTTTGCAACTGGACTATGGTTTTAATTCATGTATTGTCATTATTACACCTGTAACTAATGATAACTTCTGTACTACAATTAAATGTTGCCAGAATTCATAAATCAAACTCTAGGAAGTCATAGCTTGCGAATCGCCATAGAAAAATGTGAAATGTGTTTCACTCAGTTTCTTATACCGATGTGCAATACATTGAATTCATTCGGGTCAAAAAAAACATTGAATTCACTGCTTTTGATTTTGTATTACTAATCAATTTCAGTAGTCCATCAATCTGCATGTATTAAATGATAATCTTAGCTAGCTTACCGAGGATTACGCTCATTGACCATTACACCTCAAATTCTTTATCCGGTTGCTGTTTCAACAGGGAATGGATAGTGATGTTGGTCCCTCATCTAGTGTGTCCACGGCAACTCCTCCCAATGGCCGCAATGGAAGGCTGCTCACTCCAACCTCTGAGGATGGCGAGTATGTGGAGTATTCATTTGACAGTTTGTCAGATATGCCTTACACCGTGGAAGATGAAGATAGAGTAAGTTCCTTCAGCCTTCCATCATGATGATCATGTTGCAATGCCCTTTTTGGTTCCTTGGGACCTTTAGATAGTTCAACAGAGTTTTAGAAAAATGTAAGGATCTGGAGCTGGGTGTCTGGGCCATGGGACAAAAGTCTCATGATGGAGAAGATGTGAGATTTAGACTTTGGAGTTGATACTGTTGATTTCTTGAATGTGTCAAGATTAGTTTTAATGTGGCGAAAAGAAGATTAAAATACCCCTGACTTGGTAACGTAAGTTAATATCATTGATTGAGTGAGGAGATTGCACCACTTAACTACTATGACTTTGTTGGTGCAAATGGGCATTTGGAGTTGACATGAGGATCATAACACCATAAGCTCTACCGAGCTATTTGACATATGAGGAACTTGGATGGTAGTGCTTTTTCTATGGTGCCATCCACCGTATCTCATCCGTGTAGTTATGCTAATCAATGGCAAGTACAAGGATAAATGCTAGGTTATGTTGAATGTGATTCTGTTTTAGAGTATCTCTTTTTTTATGTACACTTACCAGAGGCAAATATTGATCTGCTGTGGCTGAAATGCAGATGCTGATGCAAGCAATTCTTGAATCGCTGAAGGACTTAGATCAGTCAAATACAAAAAACGTGCAATCAGCTGCATCTGATGCTGCACCCAAAGAAAATGCTGTAGAAGATTGCAATGGTGTAAATGTTGTAACATTGGAGCCAGATGCATCCACCATGTCGACATGCGTCACTGATGCTGTTGACAAGCATACAGGCTCCAATGGTGAATCAAAAGCAACTGAGGTGCAAAGTGAGGATAGCCGAGTTGTAAACGGTGCTTCCTCTGTCAATGCTCCAGAGCCCCAGGCGTCAACACCGATCACCAGTGGAAAACCTGCTCCAGTGGAATCAAAGAAACCAACTCAGAATGTCAATGGAGAGGATGGCACGAGAGCGACTCTGGTAGTCCAGAAGAGCCGGACTGGTGGCCTGATAGATGGGTTGACACAAAAATGGGGTTCCTTCTTCAAGAACAATGACTGAGGCAAGCCAAATACACGATAACAACTTAAATTGACAATACGTCTTCTTGTATGTTAATAGTCATAGAGTTGCTTGCCTTTGGCTGCCGTCCAGCTTGATTGGTTTTACATGTAAATCGAAAAGGAAACTCTGTACAAGCGGTTTATTGATGGTTTTGTATATATAGAATTAGGAATTGTAGCAGTTCCATTGATTGATTGTGTATCATGTCTTATAAGTCATAACTATATTGCTTCTGATGAACTGGCAAGCCCTTATTCTTGCTAATATGATGTGATGTAATTAGAAATCTGCCTTTTTTTTTGGTAGTTCTGTTAGTGATTTTTTTTAACGTTCTCTCTTAATATAGGTGAGCGCTTTGCAAATACACGGTGATTCTGTCATTTTTTTTGTATAAAGTTTGAGAAATGACAATTCTGTCTCAAACTTATTCCGGAGGCACTTGTACTGGAGCTCAATGGCGTGGGGACGGCATCTCGCGGTTAATTGATGCGCTGCGTGTGCCGGTGTGGAGGCGCACGTACCCAATGTGTGGAGCCAGACGGCCAGACCCGGCCGGTGAGAGCTCTCGCCGGACAACCGTGCCGGAGGACCTGCGCCTTCACGGGGATGGGGACAGCTCGAGGAAAGAGATGGACGATCCATCGCTATTGCTGTGGGCTTTACATTTTTTCTAGTGAAATGGAGTAGTAGTAAGCTGCAAGCTATGACGCCCCTCGATAGACGGATCTGGACGCTAATGCAGAGAAGGGCCTCTAGATCAATTCAGAGTATCCGGACCCCATTCCTACAGGTATCCGGCCATCCGGGGAAGAAGAGAATGACATGCATGGATCTGTCACCATTCCCGTCCTGGACCCCGCGGAGCCGTGCCTCAGCATTGATCAGCAGGGCTATGCCGACGCAACGGAGCAGGCTGGTGTGCACGTCTCTTCTCCGGCTAGTGGCGACATCTTGCGGCAAGCCCGCGCTCGCATTGCTTGTTATGGCCGGACGCGTCCACCAGCTTGTTCACGTGCCCTCGCCCCGACGTCCGGCGCGGAGCGCAGTGGCAGCAGCAGCAACAAATTTGTTAGGCTGGACTCCAGCCGCTGGAGCCACACACCCCAAACTGTAGTAGGACTGTAGGAGTACTTTACGTGCGGGTGCTGGGTTTTGACCGAACCGAATCCCAACGGACCAGATCTGGCTGGCACGGAGCGGCCGGTCCACGCCCACCGGCGGGGCGGCCTAGTTGAATCGCACCCGTCCATCGCCGCCCGCGCATAAAACCCCGGCCCTCACCGCCGACGAGGGAGAAGACCGCGAGCCCCCATTGCGCGCTCGTCAGGCTCGGAACGGATCGCCCGCCGAGCAGCGATACAGCGCCGCCGCCGCCTTTGTGACGAAGGCCGCCGCCGCAACAACGATGACCGCCTCCGCCGCCTCCATCCCGGTCCCCGCAGCGGTACGGCTCAACCGCCACACTACTCCCTTTCTCCTACCCCTCTCGCTGACTGCGTGTGCCTTCCCGCCCGCGAGTACCTTGCGCGCTGATCTGCGCGCGTGCTTCGGCCTCCTCCGAACGGAATCGACGCGGCTCAAGTCGCTCGCCTCTCCTGTCCTCCTGTACCATTTTTCCGACGACATGCTATAGGAGGCCGCCTCCTCATTTCCTTATTGGTTGTTTCCCAGATTACTTGCCATTCTAGCAGCAGGACTGATATTTGTTGTACACGCACCGGCTTAACTACTTAACTAGCCGCTGCATTTATGTTTGCCTGATTGGTTGCGCCAATGCAGGGAGGGAAGTTCTTCACCGGGTTCACCAAGCTGTGCAAGGGCCTCGCGGTCATCCTGTTCCTCGGCCACATTTTGGTCCAGGCGTTCCCTTCAGCCGCCGACTATCTCGCGCTCATACCAGCCAGGTGCGCGCTGCAATCCTGATCCTACTAGAGTAGTAACTGTCTGCTATTTCTTCCTTAAATGGCAGGCGGAGGCTAGAATTACAAAATTCTGCACTCCCCCGTCCTGTTCATCAGAATGAGTATGCCAATGCAGCATTAGTTTTGCTTAGTTGTGGTTAACTGGAATCTTGATGTAAATTCAAACACACGTTCTGTTCAGTTGAAATGACAATATGCTCCTACATATGTGTACTGTTCAGCTTGCTTAGATCTTTATGCTGCAATTTCTTCATGGTAGATTACTGGTCAATTGTTTCCCATGTGATTTACTAAACAGAGTCGTTTTCTGTACAGGACAATCCCATTTGCTTGGAACCTGGTAACTGCTGGTTATATAGAGCAAACAATTCCAGGGGTAGGTTTTCCTTGACATATCTCCAACTCCAATATGCCATTGCAGCATTCTGTTTGCTTCTATTTCCTCTCGAGCTGACCAGCATCGGTACGAAATAAGGACTCTTTTTTTTAAAAAAAAAACTGATAAAGGGTTCTATTATGTTTTAATGTTTTCTGTTTCCCATGATGTTGTCACCTTTATGCCTGTGAACCTTCTGAGGATGATGCCCATTATATACCTGTTTACTTTAATTTGAAATTATGTTAAATGTAAGCTGTTTTTTAGGAAAGACTGCTTGTCCTAGGCCATCCTTGTCTGACAAGGCTTATGTGTTTCCAGGTGATTGTCAGCATAGCTGGTCTTCTTCTATTTGGGAAGGTGTTGGAGCCTTTATGGGGCGCTAAGGAGCTGCTGAAGTTCATTTTTATTGTCAATCTCTCAACTTCGGTGTGTGTCTTCATAACGGCTATTGTTTTGTACTACATAACACAGGAGGAGAGCTACCTGTAAGTGCCACATTTCTGAATACTAGCTTACTAGTCAAATACTTTTCTTAATATGATGTCTGTAGCTTTTATGGTGTATTTTTCAGTATAATCATGAAAGTATTGCTGTACAAGCAACCTGCAGATTTAGCTGATAACATTATGTGTTACTCCTATTTGCTTCTTCGTTGATGCTTCTAGTCTTTGAAATAGGTTGCCTAGCTCGCTCATCTCAAAAGTGAAATGATGGTTTTGTGTCATCTTTTTCCTTAGGATTTGTAAATGATGAGACAGAACTAGGCTTGGCTGGTTGTTGTGAAATGCAGCAACAGACATGAATCGATTTTCATGTCACTTAAAATTGATTTATTTTTCCATGTTCATATACTCCACCCATGAATCTTGACTAGTATCTATTTGTTTCTGCAGTTACACGCCTCTGTCTGGGTTTTATGGAATTCTTTCAGGACTCCTAGTTGGCATCAAGCAAATTTTACCTGATCAGGAGCTTGATCTTTTTGTGCTGAAGATTAAGGCAAAGGTGTGTGTTCATTTCTTTTGTGAAATTAATCCTGTTTTCTATTCAGTTTTCTTTCTTTCTTTCTTTTTTTTTTTGCGAGGAATTTCTATTCAGTTTTCATGCTCCTCATCCGTATCCTTACACCTCATTCTTGCTTTCTCAGTGGATTCCGTGTATTGTTGCATTTATCTCGGTCGCCGCAAGCTTCTTCCTGAATGAATCAGTGTCATACCTTCCAGTCATACTGTTTGGCATCTACATGAGTTGGATTTACCTGCGTTACTTCCAAAAGAGACTAGAAGCAGGCCTGAAAGGCGACCCAAGTGATGAATTTTCATTCTCGAGCTTCTTCCCTGGATTTTTGAGGTAGTGATTTTTCCCAAGTGACTTAAGAATTGTACCTTTAGATACCTAATAATATTTGTCTGATGGATTACATTATTTTGCTCCTCAAAAGTTTATCTGATGAATTAATTTACATTCTCCTTTCTAGCTGCTGTGGCCATTCTTTGGACTTAAAATACTTGTTTATGTTATCAAATATGCAGGCCAATTTTGGATCCGATAGCTTCTATATTCGATAAACTTCTTTGTGGGCGAACTCAGAAGCCTGAAGCTACAGGCAAAACATTGGATGGCTCACAGTTCCCTGGTTCAGGCTCGATTGAGGCAAACAGGAGGAGGTATGAATGTCCTTTGACCTCGTCATCCTGTGTCATCTAGTCGAAATTCAGTGCAGTGTATATGCTTTTGGTGCCTTTTGCACATATAAAATAAACGCCAGACATAATTCATTCACTTTTCCAGCCATAGCGTATTTCATAAGTTTAACTGCATGGCTCTAACAACGCTGTGCTCCCGCATGGACTAAGCAACTATGATCTCGCGATGCTCTTGCTGTGGAGCTTGGGCCTCCTTGACAATCTCCAATACTGGTTTCATGTGGCATCTCATTTGACAAGCTGAACGACTGCTGTTCGCTCGCTGCAGGGAAAGAGGTCAAAGGGCGCTGGAGCAGAGGTTGGCAGAAAAGCTGGCCGCGATCAGGAGCTCCGAGGGCTCGCCCCAGCCGCAGCAGCAGCAACAACCGCAGCTGGAGGAGGATGACGCTTCTGATAAAGTATGATCGGGACTCTTTCCAGTGAAGTTGTGGTGGAATTCGCAGCCAGCATTGTGCTGTACTGCTGTCAGGAGATTCTTATATTGAGTTGGGATATCGCATCATGTGTTCTTTTCTTTCTTCTCAAGCAGCCTAGCTGCAACCTGTAGCCAGCCATGTTCCTACGTCTTTTCCTTTCCTTTTTGGCGCGTGTCATGGTGTGAGTGGAACCCTGAATGTTGGAGTAGTTTGCAGGCATGACTCATGAGCTGGGTAGCAGATAGAGAATGCGACGCGCATGCGTGAACCAATTGTTGCAAGACAGGGAGCAGGTTTCGCGGGGGTGTTCGTTACTATCCAGTTGTCAACCGTTGCCAAACGCACTTCGATTCATGTGCGATCTCACCTGAATGTGTACCTGTCAAACGTCTCCGTGCCTTGTGCTGCCTTGCCTAAACTGCTGTTTTTCTCAGCTTCATGCTGGCTGGTTATGCAAACCCAAAAACGCCTTATCAGAAACCCTTCAGGATCTGACCATAAATTTTGTGATTTTTCTTTGGAAGTGAAAACAGTAGGAGAGGCTCCCACTGCGAATTTTATTAAAGGAAAAACCAGACTTTACAGAAACAAACTGAACAAAAGACAAAAAAAAAAAAGGGACTAAACAGCAGGGCAAATGGGCAATATTTATGTACACGCCCTTCGGTAAACAAAAGTCAAGGCCGCAGAGTCGAGCCAAGAAAGCACTGTCTTTCCTCTGAGATTCTGTGATATTCATCGTGGTCTACGAGTTAGGATCTAACCCAGAGGCAGTCAGGGTAAGTCATGACCACAGTTTGGAATGGAACAAAGATAAACACCAAATATAGTATGTCCCCAATCTTACAGTCTGCAGCAACGTTTACAGTTCCTTAACAAAATGAAAATGCAAACCATTGGAGTTAACTATATTATAAATACGATAGTGCCTAATCAAACCTTACTTACACAAATGGAAACGTAAGCACAACAAGAAAGTGCAATACTACATAAATTTACTATGAATAATCATGGACGTCTAAATGTTTCTAGAGAAGAGTATTTTTGCAAGCGCCTACTTCTGCAGGTGGGGAATGGATGGAGATTGGAGAGCGCATGAGTTCTACTCCTCAAGGGCCTTCAGGATGTCCTTCTGTAAATTTGAACCAAAGCATGAGACAATAGTGCACCTCCCAAAAAAAAGTGCACACTCTTCAGTCCAGAGAGAGAGAGAGAGAGAGAGAGAGAGAGAGAGAGAGAGAGAGAGAGAGAGAGAGAGACCTCAATCGACATTGGAGCAGTCGAAGTTGCATATCTCTCAATAACCTTTCCATTTTTGTCAACAAGGAACTTGGTAAAATTCCATTTGATTCTAGATCCAAACAAACCAGGTTTGCTAGCCTTCAGAAACTTGTAAACTGGCGCGGCATCTGGGCCATTTACACGAACCTGCAAATCCAGATCCCACAAGAGTGATCAGATTTCTTTCTTTTTTAACATGTTCTAGTTTTCTTGGTTACTACATCAATTTATCAAAAAAAAAAAAAACACTTCAAAAGCACTTGATAACAGCTAATTGGTTGCCAGTGCAGATCAACTTTTTGTTGACTGATTATGTCAAACAAACAAACAAAAAAAGACAACGCCTCTTTACATCCGACTCTGTTTTCAGCACATGAACTCTGTTCCAAACTGAAGGATATTACCCACAATATATTCTTACTGTTTCAATGACATTCAGAAATAGGGTGACAACTAACAAGTATACAGATATCGAACTAACTGCCGACAATAAGAGACCAAACTTCCACATTCCTTAATCTTCGAAAATAAGAATAATAAGGCATCATAACATCTCCATAAGCAAATAGATCTCACAAAAGGTGCTCACCTTCTGAAAAACTGGGTATTCAGCTTTAAATCTGGTGCAAGCAAAGTCTTTAATCTGGTCAGCAGTTCCTGGCTCTTGTCGCAAGAACTGGTTGCAGGGAAATGCTAATATCTCAAAGTCTGGCAAGTTAAAATGCGTGAAGTCAGTTTCAGCTATATCTAGATAAGAAGAACACAATATTCAAAAGGTCAATAGCACACCACGTGCCTAACTGAATCGAAATTTGTAAGATGGCAAGAGGCAACTGGCTTGGAAGCCATATACTGAACTCACAGCAAAGTAAATTTTGAGGCAACTGCATGAGAGGGTTTAGTACTTAATTCATTAAGTAACAACTCATATAAGCATTATCAATGTCGTTTGGTCTCCTCTCAATGTGCAACTCTGAAGAAAAAAAAGGTGGCTGTTGACCAGGAAAATATTAGGTGGCTGATATCTAACTGCCATGCTTTCATCGAACATTAGCAGCAGTTGTTAAGATTTTTTTAGGAAACAATCATAATGGAAGCGAAATATGCCTACTGGGCATCAGGTTTTCAGCTGCCTTATTTTAAAGGCCTTCGTTCACCTTCAAAAGATATGAGGCACTGTCCAAATGGTACCTCAAATTGCCTTGACCAATCTATATTCTCAAATGAAAATGAGTACACATTGGTCCTTTCCTCCTAAAATATTCACGTCTGATACTCTCAAAATAGTTCCAGGAGAGGCTATAACAGTTGACAAAACCAATGACTCTTACGCTGTTATCAGCACCCAAGAACTCGAGATAAAAATGTTACATCGCTGATCCTATTTGACAAGCTAACATGTTGGGTCATGCAGTACCTATGCGTTCACTTATAAATGTAAGTGAGACGCATAAAAGTCACACGTCGAAGAACACATCATTTGCATGCAACCACTGAACCGCAGATAGGGCTACAGTTAAACAAAAATTGGGCTCTTACTCTATGAGTGATGTCTACCAAACCAGGTCAACTTTCCCTCGGGTACGCCTATCATACACTTTCTCCAGGTGAAATATTAGGTGGTTGGTTATTCATCACCGCACTTCAAATAGAAATAATGCCCTACCGAACCTTCTTCAATCATTGGAACAGACTAGAATCCACAAATATTCATAATTTCAGAAACAAGCAACCGACTGACCTTTGTCCCTGTACTTCTGATACAGCTCCGTCAGCTGCGTGTAATTGGTCTCCGTGAACCCGCTGAACGGCATCAGGAACACCAAACATTTCAGCACCCGACAGGACAAGATAGGACAAGAATCAAAATCCTACGAAATGCCAGAGGAAGAGTTGATACCACTTGGAGGCGACGTTAACAACGAGGAGGACCTTCCCCTTGTACATCTCCAGGCTCACTTCCTTGCCGTTGCAATCCTGCTCCGAGGGAAAAAAAAATTAAGAAATTTTACCCCAAAAAACTGCAACTAAACAAAAAGATAAGGCATCCGAAACATTTGATTCTCCGAAGGGGGATCGCGCACCTTGACGGTGAATTCGTGTATGGATGTCTCCGGAACGGACTCGGCCGCTCCCATCTCGCCTCGCCTCGCCTCGCGTCCTCCCGCCTGCGCTTCGCCTCCCTCCCTCTCTCTCTTCCGGGCAGACGCAGAGCTCTCTCCGAAATCGAAATCCTTTTTTATTGGTTTGATTTCTCTCGTGACCTTTTGTTTTCTCTCTCCGGGGGGAAGAGAAACAAGAGAAGCCTGTGTTTATTTATAGCGGCGATAAGATCATCAGGGGCGCCTGACGTGGGGCCCGCAGAGCAGTGGCACAGGCTGTCGGGCCGCCTACGTCGACGGGGCCGGCTCGGCTCTGGCGAGAAATGTGAACCGACTTTTTCGGTGGCTCGGTCTAGGTACGCAAGGGCATTTATGTGGCGGCACAGACTGTTTGCCTCCCTGTCGCTGTGCGTCGGGGGCAGAAATTTACTGGTCACTAGCCTAATACCCGCGCGTTGCTACGATTTTTTTAAAAAAAAAGAAAATAAAATGCTCTTATTCCTTATAAACTCACTCAAAACTGGCTACTGTTTATCACAATTCTATCACTCTAAACTCGACCAAGACATAAATCTGAGTGTAAATCAATCCGGAGAAGACGATTATACATGACAAAAGCGCTCACACGTACGCACTCTACAAATTATCTGGATATTCACTTGATTTTGTTTCCCAAAATCAAACGAATTAAACGATAGGTGCATAGGAGATTTTTGTTCTGCATTAGCTATGTGTAAGCTAGATATGCAGTAAGAACAGAAGGCGGTGGCAAAAAGCGGGCTGTGCAAGCAACGATCCAATCAAATCATCACTCAACCTGCTCTTCCCTGCAGCAGCGGAGCAGCTCCGCTGATCTCTTTCCTTTAGAAAAAAGAAGGGTAGCAAAATGTCCATCGATCAGTCATGCGTGTTCGCCAGTTTGATTCCACGCCGCGCGGTCTTTTGCTCTTGTAGCACCGCTCCTGCAGACTGCAGTAGCTGATGGTGGTACTGCGCCTGAGCCGCCTCGATCCAAGATATGACCCCCCCTGCACGAGCTCCGTGGAGATTTCTTTACCGACGAGCCTCCGTTGACAAATCCCCACCGCCATGAGCACCCTGGTCCAGAAGGCTACAATGGTCTTCTTCCTTGAAAGCGCTGCGGCTGGATCCCGCGACAATAGGGTGCGCGAGCCTCTTACTTGGTCTCCAATCGATTAAGATCAGGAGTCCAAGCTGCAACAGGTCGTCTTCCCTGTCCTCACAATTCAGTGATTCACAAAGCTTCGGCGACATTCTGTCTTCCGTCGCCCCGAGTGGCTCCTGCAGCAGCGGCTGCTCATCTCCTTCAATCGGATCCAATCGGGGTTGTGGGTGTGAAGCGTGGCGGACGATGATGGGGACTGAGAAATCTCGCACATGGATCCGCCAGGCCAGGATTCGGAGCGCATCGTGGTTGTTCTTCATTCCTTTGTTTTTTTTTCCCGCAAAAAAAAAATGCAGATAGCGGGGAAGTGGGAGGCAGGGGTGGCGGAGTGGCCGGGCCAATGAACGGGCCCAGCTGTCGGCGCTTCTGCCTGGGGGACGAACGACCGACTACCATGACCACCACCAACTCGGTTTTTTATGTATATATATGATTCTTGCATTCCTGAAATCGGAACTTTGTAACGAAAAGTTGCAAATCACACGTGCGAGAAATAAATATTTGCCACCAATTTGTACACCTATTACTCGATGTGGTATAAGGCCAATCTCAATAAGGTTTCATCGAGTCTTATGCCACATCAGCAGTTTTATGAGGAGAGAGAGGGAGAGTTTCATTAGAATAGAGATGAATTTTATCCTAATGAAACCCAACAGGCTCGATTACTAAAATATTAGTCTAGGTAGCTGTGTAATGAAATATGCACTGATGATGGCCTAAGAAAGTATACATTCTGACTTCTGAGGTAAAAACAGAAGTGGGAGTAAATGATCATTTTACTCAATTTACTGGAGTACATAATATTTGCCACCAATTTTCTACACGCAACTTTATTTAAAGCCCTCCAACCCATACGTGTTTTCCTATTTACAGCAATACACATTATGTACCCCATATTTTCGAGAAACATGACAAACTATCATTCCTTTAAATTTATATGAATGATGTTGCTAATGTCCACCAAACACGTGTAAGTATTTAGAGAAGAAACATTACTACTGTCGCTAATCCTCTCCCGACAAGGTATGTTTACCTTATTTTTTTAAGGTATTGAGCGATATAAAAGAGACGACATCTTGTACCGGTTCAAATACAAGCTAAGACTGGCCGATTGATTTGACGATTTTGATATGATATATATCGATCGATACAATGGCTGTATATTTTACTATTCCCTCTGTTTTCTAATTTTTTAATATATGACGCATTTGATTTTTTCATTATTTTGACGATTCATCTTATCTACAAATATTTGTGTAAATAGCTAAATGTATAAGTTAATTTTAAAGTCTTTTATTGATGAATCTAATGATATTCATTTCATATTTGAAAAATAATTATTTAAATCTATGTTGTATCATTAGATGTCGTATAATTAAAAACAGAGAAAGTATATTACTTTAAGAGAATTATAGAAAGGGTATCATGTGTTTAACGAGGCATATATTGTATTTGCAACGGATGTCATGTTGTCTACCACTCTAATAGCCTGTGTTTTTACTAGAATAACTACCGAAAATTATACCTATTCAAACAAAAAAAATACACTTATGGTACTAATTTTATCTAGGTATTTGAATTTGGAAGATAAATATTCAGATCTCAAAACATGTTAAACTAGATCTAAATTCTTAAAATAACCTCTTTGTTGTTCATGTGGATGCTTTGAGAGCATGGCTTGCCAACCTTCGATCTGTGATGGTGCCATGATACAGTCGAACAATGTTCTCTGGCATGAATTCTGATGGTGATGCTTGAAGAGAAAAAGAGTATCAAATCATGCTCAATGAAAAGTCGCGTGATGCATTTAAGCAAGTTCAAAGATCCAAATTCTATTTTTAAAGTTTATGAACTTGAATACAACAACCTCATCATCCACTTCCTTTTATGTCGCATTAATATAGTTTTCTAATATTTTCTCTCTTTGATGCAAGATCCCTTCCAACCATGCTAAATTGAAACTATTGTTTTACCATTAGAGGCAAAATTGAGCTCAAGCAAAACATATTGACGACATAGAGACACTAGCATCCCACTACATAGTTTGGACGGTGTAGAGAGAGCGGTAGCCATGTTACCTCATTCTATTGCTGTGAGCCTTGATTGCGTTCCGTTCACTTTCTGGACCATCTTCCACTCTGGGTCATTTTAGATGGCGTGTTTGGGCTTGGAATCCTTGGCATGTGGTGTTTTCTATTCAATGCGCCGCGTTCGATAGTGTCTATGTAAATTGGTGGTCGCTCCTCTCTGCATTTTAGCCTTCCTCGTCCATGACAACATGATTTTGAATGCAAACCCGCTTGATGGACCAAGCTTTCATGGATAGGACCCAACAACACATGAAATAATTAAAATTTGTTTCGAAAAACGGGAAAAGGATCAAGTTGGATTAGATGACACACCCTAAGAATTGAAGCTATCTCATGCACTCAAAGATGATGTAGGGCTGCCTTCATGCGCATTACCCATGGAGGTTGGGTAGAGATGAAAACAAAAGAGGAAGAACCTAATGTGTGGGGGTATAGAACCGATAGGATGACATGTGAGACTATGTCACGGGCAGGAAAAAAACGTCTTTTGCTGCTTCACTGAATTGTCTTTTTAGAAGTGGCAAGGAAGCAATGAAAAAAATATATTAACTAATGGCAATGAATAAAGTTTGATTTCTAGGGTGGCACAGAAGGAAAAAATATTAGTCGATGGCACAGGATTTGCCTAAGGAAAAGAAAAGAGAAAAGTCTAATCTGAGTCCCTCAACTATCGGGGGTAGCGCAACTTTCACCCTGAACTATAAAACTGAGTATCCACAGTCCCTCAATGGTATGAGTAGGTGCAAATCGAGTCCCTCGGCGGTTTTCAGAGCGGTTTTATCCTACGTGGCATAGTGGGGCCCACATGTCAGGTGCCACGTCACTTTTTCTTTTCTTTTTTCTTTTTTTTCTCTTCTCTTTCTCCCGGACAGCACGCCGCTTGCTTCATTGCGCCGCACGCCGGCCTGCCACCTCTCTGTCCCTCCGCCGCCCTCCCCGCGCGGTCCCTCTCCCTCCGCCGCCATCCCCGCGCGGCCCCTCTCCCTCCGCCGCCCTCCCCGCGGAAGACCATGTACTTGCGGCGCTCCTCGGCGTGCATGCACCCTGGCCAGTTGCAGAGGTAGAGCCCGACGCCAGGTGCGCGCCCACGGGGCCCACCCACCGCGGCGCCCGCAGCCGGCTCTCGGCCACCACGCCGCGCCGCGAGACCACGGCGTCGGTCGACGCTGTCGCGGCTTCCTCTTCCTCCTCCTCCTCCTCCCGGATCACGGGGTCCGGGCCCGCGGCGGCCGGGATCTGCGGCTCGGACGAGCAGTGGTAGGCCGCGTCTAGGTACAGGTCGTCGTAGAGCGACCACGCGACGTCGGCGGCCGTCGATGCGGTGTCCCTGCTGGCCTCGCGCGAGGTGGCTGTGGCCTCGAGCCCCTCGTCGACGGAGGACGCGTCGGCGGCGGCGGCGGGGCGGAACGGGACGTCGGGCCCGATGTCGAGCTCGAGGCCGAAGTCGTCGGAGGGCTCGAGGAGCACGCCGGCGCGGCGGAGCCCCGGGCAGCAGACGGAGAGCTTCTGGAGCGCCGCACAGGCCGCCGGCGCGCCCTCGGGCGGCGGCGCGGGGAGGAGCTCCGCGGGGAGGGGCGGTAGAAAGAGAAGATGAGAGAAAAAAAAGAAAAAAGAAAAGAAAAAGTGACGTGGCACCTGACATGTGGGCCCCACTGTGCCACGTAGGACAAAACCGCTCTGAAAACTGCCGAGGGACTCGATTTGCACCCACCCATACAATTGAGGGACTGTGGATACCCGGTTTTATAGTTCAGGGTGAAAGTTACGTTACCCCCAATAGTTGAGGGACCCAAATTAGACTTTTCTCAAATGAAAAATACGCTTATGTTTCGCCGCCTACGCTTAGACGGGCTGACGAAGCAACACACACAACGACAGAATCAGAAGTGAGGTCCAGCCCAAGCGGATATTGGGAGATGGGCATGATCGGCAGCAAGGCACTCCGTCCACAGCCTCACGCGCTCACGCCTTCCTTCTCCACCGAACTACCAACCCACCACCCTCCCGTCTCTCTCGCCGCTCGCTCACAAGCGCCGTCGCTCGCTTGCTCGCTCGAGTAAAACTAGTACTTCTAAACGCGAGGAAATAAAACCGAGTCAGGCGACCGAAAAAAAAAAAAGAAAAATCCCCAAGGCCACTCCTTCGCCTCCCCCCTCCCATGCCTCCTCCTCCCCTCGCCGCCGCCGTCGTCGCCGAGGAGAGTAGTACCACCGCCGGAGCCGGCGCCAGCCGTGGCCTCTCGCGTAGCCACCGCCGCCGCAGCTCCCGCTCCACGGGCGCGGCCGGTATCCGAAGCGGGGGCGCCCTTTGAGCCCTGATCGGTGGTGCTGGTGGGCGGGGGGCGGCGCGGGCGGGCGGGCGGGCTGATAGACGGGCGGGGGAGGGGTGAGGGCGGGCGATGGCGCCGGCGAAGAGGAAGCGCGCTGCGGCTGCGGCCGCGGCCGCGGCCGCAGCTGCGGCCAAGTGGAAGGTGGGCGACCTCGTGCTTGCCAAGATGAAGGGCTTCCCGGCGTGGCCGGCCGTGGTGAGTTGGTGCTTTCCTCGCTCCTTGCTCCACTCTGCTCGATCTGTGGCCTCCTGGCGGCCTGGGCAGCCCCTGGGCTTTGGGGATTCTGGGTCGGGGGCGGGGAGACCGCGCTTAGGGTTCCCAAACCCTGGTCAGGGGATGGTGGTGCGGCCAGTTCGATTAAATCTTAATTATTCGGTGCTCTGCTACCCGGATTTAGTCATTTTAGCTGTTAATCTGCTCTAATTTTGGCGTTCTGGTGCTGCATAGCACTGGGATTTTGTGGAAGTAGGGTTTCGGGTAACCACGTGCTCTGGAAAAATGATTTTTCGACTAAAAAGAGCCCCTTCCTGTTACTTTCTGCCAGCTTTAGGGGGGTAGAGGCTGATTTCTAGTGCAATTTGACCTAGCTTGGTTTGATTCGCTGCGATTTGTTTGTTTAGCTACTGCTTTTTTGTCTAGATTTGCTGTTGCCGGTGGTTTATGGCGTAAACGGTCTAGGGATTGCGTAGGATTTGGGTCATTAGTGGCCATCTTTTCTGTGTGATTAAGATCGGGTGGTTCTCAACTTGCTTAATGGATCTCGTCCTTATCGATCTGCTCTTAGAACACTGGTCTATGCGCTCCACAACTAGATTCAGTTCTCTGTGATTGTTGTACTGCTAACTCTCTGCTGTTGGGATGTCTATGTCTATTTTCCTATAGCAAAGTTCATTGAATCTGCTAGCCCAACATCATGGTTCTAGTTTTATTTGCTACTGTCTCTGTTCCTGGTAGCTTCCTTTTTTTCTCAAAAAACGCAGGAGAGCTGCTCATTCTTTATATTTATGAGAGAAGAGGTCCCCAGTACAAACAAAATCCCTCCCCAAAAGAGGTGAAGGAATTTTTGCTAGCAAAATTACATGATCACCAGATAAAAACTAAAGACAACCCAATAGAAAGCTTACACTACACTCCCTACTTGACCATGGCAAAGCCTGGAGCTTCTTGGCACCAGCAAGGCCCCAGAGATGAGCCTCATCTTTGAATATGTGCTGAGCGACTTGTAAGCTAGGTGAGACCCCATAATAAACACCTGTCGTGATGCTTCCAAATTGACCATGTCCCAAGGATTATCACACTATTCACACCCTTCCTCATACTCTTCTCTGCCCTGCGCGCCGCCTTTCTCCACCACTCAGCAAAATTCCCCTCATTCTGTCCCGGGGCGATCTCTTGTAGGCTCATGGGAGTGAGAAAATTGTGCCAAAACTGTCTTGCAAACACACAGGTGCTAAGTATGTGCTGCACGTCCTCATATTCCATTTCACTTCTTTCATTTTCTTGTTAGTCACACAACTGCGCATTTATTCTATTCCTTCCAATCACAGTACCACATTTGGAGCGCAGATACTAATTCCATTTCACTGATCATTCTGTTGGATCTTCTGGGTAGATTTGTTTTTGCAACAAGTCATGCCTATTATTAAGTTCATGAAAATCAATGAATTAACTTAGTTTTCAACAAAAGGATACAGCCAGGTATGTACATGCATGGGATAATGCCAAATGCATTATACTCCCAAGTGTAGTCACTCCCATCTTTAAAAAACCTCCTTGGGTGTGTGTACATACTCATTTAATTCTAAGATACTCTAATGTGAACCACATCAAAAAATTACGCATACAAATTGATTTGTCTACATACTCCATATATGCTCACCACCCTAGATGAACTAGTTCTATCATATACTCCTTGTACATACCCTCCACTGAGCGAGATGTACCCTAGACGGTGAAATACTAATGCGGGAGACTGGGAGTAACGGCATCTGGGATTGGGAAAATGCTTCCAGATTGGTTTTCTTACATTAAAAGATGCCGGTTTTAGAAATATGCAATGAAGTTTTTGGTTATCATTGCGTCACAAAGGGTGTCAATGTAGACAGTTTCTTCCTCCTCCCTACCTTGTTCAGTGCAGTCTTTGAGATAAAATTTAGGGTTCATATGTCTGGTGCATCCATGTACTGGTTTGATGAGGAATGTGCGGGGAGAGATGGGAAGGACAGGCCTGAGAGTGCACTGGCGATTCTGAGCCTCCACGCATGAAGCTTTTGGGCCATTATAAATTTGAACTAGTCGGTACAGCCGTACAGGAACATTTAGAGTAAATATATGTCGCCCACTTACACATATCCTGTGTTAGTTTGAAGAACATACTCCCTCCGTCCCTTATTAGGTGACGTTATGTTGCAAACTATTTGTCTCAGATTAGATGACGCTCTCGCCTTCTGATGCGAAATAAAGGCACCGACAGCTGCACCTGCTCCATCTTTATCCCTACGCTCTCCTCTCCTCAACTAAAAAAAAAGCTGGTCTCCGCGGTCTCTCCTCTCCACAAGCAAATCTCTCTCTCTCCCTTTCACCGGCGATTCCTCTCGATCAGATTGGGTGGCAGCCGATAATCCCTCCTGCGATGGTGGCAACGTGCGCTGCGGCGGTGCCGAGCTAGACGACGGCCGGGCGGAGGCGCACGGCGGCGAGCTGCGCGGTGGCGGCGGCGACCGGCGCGGCGAGTGGTGACCCCGCGGCACGCCGTTGCCCGCTCAAGCTGCTCGCGTTCGCTGCGGAGGAGCAGCTCCGGCTGGGCGAGCTCCACGGCGGCTTCGGTGACCTGTGCGGCGGCGACGACGAGCAGCTAGATCTCGTTGGCCGCCGCGGTCTGCTTTGCTCTCCGTCGAGGTCATCGCAGTGGTCGGCTCCCAAGCTCTCACAGCCGTGGCCGGTGCCGAGGCCGCCGTCGAGGTCGGGGATAGCGCTCTGTTGCTCATCGCCCTCCCTTTTTTCCTGGTCTCGCAGCTCGTCGTCCCTGGGGCGGGCTTCTTGTTCCCCTAGCCAAGCTCCATGGCGGTGGCTTTGCGTGGTCGAGTTCACGCTCGGCGATGCTCGCCTGCGAGTCGTTCCACTCCGCGTCCGTCCACTGCGCGAAGCTTGCCGGCCACCGGTCCTCTTGCTCCGTCGCGGGATGGGGCGCTGCCCTCCGCTTCTCTGCAGCAGACATTGCGGGCCCCACGCACGTGCCCCTGCAGACTGCTCGCTCTGCCTATTGTTGAATGAGGGTAGCAGGGTCATTTGCCAACTCGCTTGGTTTCTGGGGTCCTTGTCTAGAACGACAGGTATATAGGGACTGAGGGAGTAATAGGAAGAAGTTGATTTTACTACCCAAGTATATGTGTTGTTCACTTAACCCCCTAAACTAAATTTTGGTCTGATTTACTCTCCCGAAACATCTAGATTGTTTCAATTCACCCCCTTGTGGATTTTTTTTTTGTTTCTATTTACATGGGTTATGTTTGAAGTTCAAATTTTGCAGGATGGTAGATGACATGATACTCTATGCTAGAAAAATTCTTCCACAAGTTTTCATAAATATTTTCTTGAATTATTCTATCTTGCATGTCGAATTTGTATTCAGCACATTCCAGCATACAAAAGAGTTACAAAAAATTATTTGAACATTTTTCTAACATATGGTATGTTTTAACCTATAATCTCACAAAAAATTACCCTCAAACTGTCAAACATGATGTGTACCTAGAGAAATAGAAAAGAAAATTTTCATAAGGAAGTGAATTGAACCAATCTAAATAGTTCGGGGGAGCAAATTAGACCAAAAATTAGTTTAGGGGGTTAAGTGAACAACAAAGATACTTGAGGGTAGTAAAATGAACTTCTTCCAATGTAATATTATTGCCATTCCTTGTTGGAATTAGCAGAAAAGACTGGAGAAGCTTGGTTGAACATCTGTGCTTAGTTTTGTCTTGGTCACTTTTATAGTGAAGTCAATACTATGGATGATATTGGGTAACAGACAAATAAAATGTTTCTCATTAAGTAGCAATTTGACTTTTGATTAATTTGGGGTTTCTGTTTCAACAGGTTGTTATTTTCTGTTTTTTTTTTTTTTTTTTAGTTTTCACCCCCACACTCTTTTATGTTTGTATTACCTTGGAGCTTGCTGTTAGTGTTAACTGTGTTACTCTGCATCTGCTGTTTAGCTGTATGCATTTTCCTAAGAGCGATTATAATTCGTTGATCTCTAGAGTTTAACTTCTTTTTTTTTAAGAAAAAAAACTTCTGACTCGTAGTCTTGTTCTTTTGAATTAGCCCGCTTTTAGATCTTGCTGGCATTGCTGCCTTAGTAGGGAACTAGGGATGGATAGTTATGTGAGCATGATTTGCTTGTACAAGTACTATTGATTTTGGGAAATTCACTGGTGGCCAGGGGTTCTGGCGTCCCCACAAGACAGAAATGTGTCAATTCAACATATTGAATGTTTGGAAAACTGCATAAAAATCATGTATGTAGTACACAAAGAATTTGATAGACCTGCAACAACTTGCTTCCAAATTCATCTTTTACATTGAGAATAGGAAAAAAAAAAGATAAGTGGCACTGTTGTCACATGATGAATAATGCCAGATTGTTTCTTGTTTATTTTGTTTCAAGACATATAAGATGATTTTGATACTGCATTTTCACATGTTTGCTTAACTTCATGTGTACTACATGCATGATATTTTTGATGAATTTTTGAAACATTGCTACTTGCGAATTTGCTAACGGGGACGCTGGAACCTGTGGACGTAAAATCTGCACTCATTGATTTTATGCTTTCAGAATTGTGTTGTTAGGAAATCTCCTGAAATAACTTCATTTATGAATTTGCATGCTGTTGCAGATAACTGAGCCAAAGGAATGGGGCCTTTCCTGTGTTAAAAAGAAACTGCTGGTCTATTTTTATGGTACTAAACAGATGTAAGTGACCAAGTTCTATATTGGCTGAAGCATTCAATCTTATTTGAATTTACGAGTTAATTTGTATTTACTGAACAGCATATTTGTAAAAATCGCAGTGTTATTTCTATTGTTAGCCAACTTGTTCTAATGCTCCTCAAGGTTTAAATAATTAAGTGTTGTACATATATATTCTTGGGGATGAAATGGGATGGAATGTGATCGATATCTTTGTACCTTATGCTTTCTTGAGCTATGATTGTAGTAATATTTTTATTCAGATAGAAGTCTTTTTTTTAATCTTTTTCTTTTTCTGAGGAGGAAGTAAATCTTGCTGAAAGTCCACTCTATTTTTCTTGTTTCTTAAGACATGAGAGTATAATTGGTCGTTGAAGGGAAGTAAAATTAGCTGCCTGAGAGAGTCTACTACACGTTAGCAACAGGTCTGTTGAGGGTGTTGATGTGCTAGTCAGGCTACCAGTTCAATCATATATAAGCTGAGGGCAATAGTAGCTCGCAAAGAGTTAGGATCCCCAAAAACATGCTTTGTAAAGGTTTCTCCTGAGTGACCTCACTACCACGTTCCATGTGATAGAAATAGTGTTATAGAGGTGTCACTGTTCAGTTTAGGGATTGGATACATGCAAACATTGCTACACCATAATGTGAACTTGTTATATCTAGAGGAAAATTTGTCTTCTAGGAGGGAACTGACATGTGAAGTGACAAAATTTGTCCTTCCTCCATCTCTTTGCTTTGTCTTCCTAATGTTTGGATTGTGGCCTTCATGCTTCTGTGCCCAAGTTTTGTAGAATGGAACTAGATTACATCTACTAGGAGTTCTGTATATTTTGCAATGACGACTTGTTCCTTTATTGCAGTGCTTTCTGCAGCTATGCTGATCTAGAGGCATTTAATGAAGAGAAAAAGAGGTCGCTACTTTCTAAACGACATGGTAAAGGGGCTGATTTTCTGAGAGCAGTTGAGGAGATAATTGAAGCTTATGATTCTTTAAAGGAGAAGGGCAATAATAAGCTGGACTTATCTTCTGATGAAATGAATCCAAATATAGAAAAGCTTACTTGCAATAACAGCTTCATGGATATTGAAGGTCTAATCAACAGCACCACTGAGGATAGTAATCAAAAGTTAGAAGATCATTCTGTCACCGAAAGGATTCATGACATTGTCAATTCAAATGGACCTTCTGTCACTGTAATGGCTGGAAGGAGTCATGACATGGTGACTTCAGATGGACGTTCTGTCACTTTGGTGAAGGATGAGCGGTGTGTTGTAAATTCTGCTCATGACGAACCTACTGCAAATGTATCCGATATTCCTTTATCTACTAGTTCATTTTCAAGGAAGATAAGGGATGCACATCCGCAAAACTGCTACACACGCAGCAGGGTTCCATCGACGCGGAAGTCAAGAAGTTCATTAAGTATTGAATCAAGAAAGGTTCAAGATTCTGGTAAGATTTTGGGTCATACCAGTTTGGATTCTGTTGATATGGTTCCTGGGGACAATATGGAAGATTCCAATGGTCACAAGCATGCAGGGGAGGACCAAGGTAACTTAGGTTCTGTTTCAAAACCTGATACTGTTTGGTTGTATTCTAGTGGAGGCACCCTCCACCAACCTGAAACTTCTGAGACTAGTAACAACAACAATAAAAGGTTCAACCCCCCTGCTAAGGCAGATAGTACCTGTGACAGTGAATCATATGAAAATGGAGCTTTAGAGACAGAATTGAGATCAAATGGTACATCAAATCTTCCCATGAACACAGCAGTAATTTTCAAGAGAAAAGGAAAATCAAATAGAAAGCAAGATCCTCATTCTACGGATCCCACAGCATCAAATAAAGATGAAGAATTGCAGGGTGAGTTAAGTGGAAACCTCGCAGGTTCTCCATACTCAAAGAATGAAGTGAATAAGTCCGATGGAGACGAGCACTTGCCTTTGGTCAAAAGGGCAAGGGTTCGGATGGGAAGGCCTCAGTTGGAGGACTCACCACTTCATGAAATTGATGTTTCTAATAACAAAGCAGAACCTGCCGACCAATGCGATAGGCATAGTACACCAGGAAAACCTGGCAATGGTTATTCATCTAATCATGTTTCCAATGTGGTAAGTTCTGTATCTAATCCATCATCGAAATTTGACATGCCCTTCCTATCTGGGGAAGGAAGTTCTTCTTGGAAGAATAAAGAATTCCAACCCAAGATTTTAGCATTGGATGTGGAAGCTGCTTTGCCTCCATCAAAACGCCTCCATCGCGCTTTGGAAGCTATGTCTGCTAATGTTGCTGAAACTATCAACAGTCAGCCTGAAGAGACAGGACCCAAAGATTTGGTTTTAAACAGTTCTGAGTCTGTTGTAGACACAAATTCCAAAAAATCAGCGGATGCCGTACCCACAGCCTCCAATAGTTCTGCATTACTTCAAACCCCGGGACCATCTTTGAGCACGGAATCCATGCATAGCCCAACATGCAAAACCCACGCCTCAGAATCCATTTTACAAAATAATAATGTTCCTGATTCTGCTTCAGTTCCTCCAGAAGCAACTCATAATGACAATCATACCATGATCGAAGGCACTATTTGTGAAGAAACCCACATGGACAGCAAAAAAACTGATTGTTCATTGGTTTGCATTGATAATGATTTTTCTGCAAAATCTTCGGCCCTCTGTACGGTGTTGAATGGGCCTTCTCTTGATGTTGTGCAAACAACATGCGTACCTGATCGTTTATCTTCATCTTTGGAGAAAGCTAGTGGAAATGCGGTAACAAAACTAACCAGTGGTGAGGACACACCACCAATTGCCTCTGCTGCTTGTGTTGTCGGCACAAGTACTGAGGCAGTTGGCCAGACAAACAACAATGCGACTACAGATGCTATACACCGCATTGAGACTGCTGTAGCTGAATCAACGGACAATGTGGGGGATACAACAAGCAACTCTTCATTGGCTACTAAATCGTCCAGTATACTGTCCGACGCAGACACCCGGGCATTTGAAGTGTAAGATTCAGATTTCATGTCAAAGTTTTTCTCAATATCAGTGATCTGTTTACCTTGATATTTTCATATATGCATATCTGTCATTGATCTAAAAAAAATATAAATGCATGCATTGTTTCTGTTTTAGCCATGCTTGTTTTCCAAATTCTTCTTTTAGACATGCTTGTTTTCCACTTGGCTCCTACAAATAAGTCGACAAATCCTTGCGTTTTGTACATGGTTTTCATTGTACCTAGAAAGCAAATTAACCATCTCATGCCACTATGTATATGATAATCTGCCGTAATAATCTTCCAAATCTTGTGTAAGCAAAGAAAAGAATCTTCCAGGTTTATTACTTGTTTGGAACTTGAAGAAATTGGTGGAAATGAAATATCCACTCTCGATTCATATTTCCTTTCCTACAACATTCCTGTATTCCATATAGACGTAAATATATCAAATAGATTTTCTTGAGCATAAAGTAACTTCCTTTTGAGATTAGATTTTGCATTATTAATGTTCACACCTGAGCCATTTCACAGAACATAAGTTAGCGGAAGGTGCGTTGTATATTAGTCGTTTAACTTAGTCATTTGATTTTCTAATAATAGCCTAGCACTTTATTGACTTATCTGCTGCATTGCATATATATGGTTTAGCTTGAGTCCTTTGATTTGCTAATAATTGACTAGCACTTTTTTGACATAATATTTGTTCAGTTCCGAGTTAAAATTTTGAATAATATGTGACTGTAGACGCTTGATCCAATCAATCCGTGCTGCATAGTTGTGGGATGCCAATTTATTTTTGTGGGGTATTTCATTTATCCTTCACAACCCTTTCATTAAGAATGGAATAATTGGGGCTATCTTCCACCTCTTAGTGTAACTGGTCGATCTTTATGGATTGGTCCATCTTTGTTTAAGGTATGGAAGTTGTTTTAAAAAATATACTATATAGAAGTTGAAGAGAGCTTGCCTACCCCAACTTGCTTGGGACAAAAGGCTATGTTGTTGTTGTTGTTGTATAGAAGTTGAAGAGATTAATCTGAGATCACAGGGGAAATTTCATTGCTGTTGGGACATACATGAAGTTTCAACAACCTCTATTGAGCTCTACATCCACTGTTTTGCGCATGTTACACTGTTTCTAAGCAGGAATGCTTATAGCAACAAAAAATATTCAATTACTGTTCCATGTAGTAGCAATGTTCTGGTTTTACATATTGGATTGCATTTCCCTTGTTCAAAATTTTTAACTTTACCTGCTTGATAATGTTTGTTCAATCCCACCACTAGTTCAGACAAATGAAGCAGTGAGTGTAAGAAAAAAGTAATGAAAAGATTGCTGATAGCCCTGTTGAATGACATGCCACAAATGCTTAACTTCTTTTAGCATTATAGCCGGGTAATGAGTGAACAGTTCCGTAACTATTAACTAGGATGTTCATCCTGTTTGTTAAGTGAAAAGCTCTGCTCATTTTGTTGATGAACGAACATTTTTCCCAAGAAGTTGGACAAATGTTGTAAAATGGATGACTGGAGGTTTACATGCATGAAGGACTTATGATGTAATTTAATTTCACTTCAGTAAAGAAGTGACACATGAATAATGCTCCCTAGTGAAAATATTTTATGCAGCAGTTGCAGTTTTTATGAAGAATTTAATAATGCTGTATAGTGAGTGCCTGAATGCACTGCTATCTCACGTAGTTCTGATCTTTCTTCTGGTATACCCTCTGACAAAGCATTATTATACTTATTTTGTCTTGCAGCCATACATTCTCAGCTCTGGCATTGAAAGAACTGAACCACAGAAACCTAAAGGATAGGAGCACTTCTCCTGATTCAATGCCAATGAAAGAACTCATAGCTGTTGCACAAGCTAGAAGGTTCTCGCGGTCAACTTCTTTTCCAGATAGCTTCCTTAATGCCAAATATATTCCTGAAACTTCAGTAAATACACCTTCTAAAGAAGGATCACATAGGCAATCTTCACCTCCAAATCAGATAGTGAGGTCAACCTCTATAAACGATAATATTACTTCTAGGAGTCCTCTTGATAGTGTTCAACAAAAGAAATTAGGTGGGCATGATGAAGCCAATGCAGCACGAAGGTCTTTCAAAGATTTCCTTGGTACACTGACGAGAACAAAAGACAGTATATCGCGCGCAACACGTCTTGCTATTGAATGTGCGAAATTTGGCATTGCTGGTGAGGTTAGACTATGCTCATCCCTCTTTAGTTTATATTGTTCACAAAGAATACTATTCTGTTATGGTTTGAGCCTCCTAGTTTTTCGCAACACGTCTTCATTTGCTTGCTTCTGCATTTAGTCAAATGTGTTTCCCTTCGGTAGGTTTTGTTGGTGGATTGGTAAACAAATCTGTTTCTTGATTTTATTATCCTGGTGATGAAACCATTAGCTCGAGGGGCAAGCGTTTCATTTTGAATTTCTAGCTTGTTACCTTGGAGAGCTTATCTCTAAAAGTTTCTGCTTGCTGAGACATGATAGGGCCAGTATATTGATTTGCAGACTTGGAAATAGCAGTGACAATCTTGTCGAACATAGTGATTCTAAATTTTAGTTTGCTCGGTCAAATTTGTACAAACATGCATGCTTCATTCAACCTACCAAGAGAAGACAACATGGGCTTTCTTGCATGGAATTGCCATATATTACATTTTCTGATGCAGTTCTTTTTTTTTATCTTTTAGGCAATTGATATTATTGTTGAACACCTGGAAAAGGAATCCAATTTATATAAGAGGGTTGACCTTTTCTTTCTTGTGGACTCAATAACACAGTCCTCTCGCAATCAGAAAGGTAAGGGTACTTTGTGCACCTTTCCCCATTTTTGCTCATTATTTTCTTACGGTTGGTATTTATTGCACTGTTTGAATCTTGCAGGTGGAGCTGGAGATGTATTTCCCTCTCTTATTCAGGCAGTTCTACCTCGAATACTTTATGCTGCTGCACCTCCTGGAAACTCAGCATGGGAAAATCGAAGGCAGTGTCTCAAAGTAAGTGCCTTTGATGGTCTTATAGAACAAATCTCATGTGCAGTGTTGCCTTTTTCTTTTGTACCTTATAAGTTTGTCATTTAATTATCAGGTTTTGAAACTTTGGCTCGAGAGAAAAACACTTTCAGAGTATATCATTCGCCATCATATTAGAGAAATTGAGACTATAAATGAGGCATCATTTGGAAGTTCTCGTCGTCCTTCAAGGACAGAAAGAGCCCTAAATGATCCTTTGCGTGACAATGAAGGAATGCTTGTTGATGAGTATGGGAGGTATGACGATCTCTCCCGTTCATGTTCTTGAAATGTAGGATGGTCTGAAGTTTGTATGCTTGTGTTGTATAGGTCTTATTGCACTTATGCAGCAGCTTTTGTGATTTGTTGCTTTACCAGCAGAATTAGTATGGGCTGGAAACTCTTATGTTAACATGCAGTAGTGTCAATTTGTTTTAATCATGTTTTCATGCTATATGCACTAGTTTTTTGCTTGCCAATACATATCAATTGAAGTACTAGATAGGTTGGCCTCCCTCCTGAAATAGGATAATGTGTTAGCTCTTGTTAGGCCTGGTCAGTATGTCGTTATGTTTATACATGAAGGATCCTTTCTATGGTTTGAACCTGCTATCGAAATACCAAAAGCAGACAAAGTTGCGGCAGTATAGAGTTAGTTTGTCAACGCATTTGTGTGCCTAGGATGCTCCTGTTAGTTCCTCTGACAGAGGTATTGGGGCTTGTGGTTAGATGGTGCCGTCAAAGTTTATTTGAATTGCCGCCCACTTTGATATGCTCAGTGGACCTTTACATTAACCATGAAATGTAACAGAATACGTGGTGGAAATTAGTAAATAAAGAAGCTTAAAGGAACTAGTCAAAAGCTATGTTATGGTCTATATGGGGCAAATTATTGGCCATTTGAAGGTCATGTATTTGTATGGTCTACGCCATCATGGTTCTCTGAGAGGCCTTTGAATTTGTCTTTATTAATTTAACAATTGAGTCATGCATGTAGAAGAACTAGGCATCATAACCTTTGTTTTGATAGTGTTTCGTACTGTTTCTTCATGCTTATGTGTTTCATTATTTTCTACAGCAATGCTGGTTTTGAGCTACCGAACTTAATCTGCACAAAAGTACTCGAAGAAGAGGAAGGAAGCTCCTCTGAAGATAGGAGTTTTGAAGCTGTTACACCTGAACATGATACCCCAGGCAATGGTGATACTGAAGAATCTCAAATGCATGTGGAGAAGCATCGACGCATTCTTGAAGAAGTTGATGGTGAGCTTGAGATGGAGGATGTAGCTCCACCAACTGAAGTTGAAGTTAGCACCAAATGCCGACAAGAGCAAAATGATAGCAAGTCTACGACATCTGATCAACATCCTTCAGATATCGGTCCTCCCCTTCCTGTTGATAGGCCTCCATCGCCTCCACCATTGCCATCATCTCCTCCACCTGTGCCACCTCTGCCTGCTCCTCCTCAAAGTTCTCAGATGCAGCCAAAATTACAGACGCCATCTGATCCTGTTGGGCCACATCCCCCACGAGCTACCTATGTATGTATATTTTGTTATTGTTCAAGAAGAGGTTGTAGAATCATTTATATGCTGTGCTAACTGGCACTTTTCTTTTGGTGGCAGAATGTTCAAGGTCAACGACCGCATTCTATTGTGGAACACCCTGCAAACATGAATCCTTCTGTGGCACCATTGCCGCCCCCACCATTTTGTAGCTCAGGATATGGAGGTCATTCGAATCAGGTACCCCATCCACCTGGTCATGGAAACTTCCCAACGCCCCCAGCACCATACCATGGGAATTGCTACCATCGACCCCCATCTGCATCTATACCTAATGAGGGATATCAGCTGCATCCCCCTCCCCCTCCCCCTCCTATGCCTCCAAATCAATTCCCTTGTGCCCCACCGGAACCTCAACAGAGGCCACATCATTGGGGTAATAATGAGAGGTACCGGTACAACGATCACGATCGAGGTCATCACAGACATGATAGAAGGCATCATGGGCATGATAGACAACACCATTTGGATGATAGAGGATATCCCTACGATGATAGAGGATATCACTATGATGATCGGGCACACTACTTTGATGATAGAAGACATCACTTCGATGACCGAGGGCGTAACTTTGATGAGAGAGCTATCAGGGGAAGATTCCCCCCTTTCCCACCAGGTAAACTTATTTTGCATGTTCATGCTATGAACCTTTATCCATCTATCTTTTTCATCATGCTATGAACTCCCATAGTCAGATTGGTTTGTGATTTTCATGCATGAGCCTTTGCTTGTTTTATGATCAACAAGTATTATGTTTGATTTGCTTTGTTCTGGGGTACTGTCCAGGACCTCCTCCAATTCCAGACCATTTTGAAGCTTCACCAGGCCCAATGCACTATGGACGACCATTAGAACGTCCACCAGGGCCTTGTGCAGGCTGGTCTAGGCCACCTAGGATTTCCAACTATTCTCCCTCCAGACATTCTATGGAGCCTCCGGTTCCACATGTAGCTGGAGGTATGTTACATGTTGCTTTGCTTTGTATGAAACTGCTATTATCTTGCTGTTACGGTAGATACTACTCATAAAAGCTTCAGTATCAGTTGGGGGGATGGCATGAAAGTGACATATCTATGCTAATGCTCTTATTTCAGCATGGAGATCTATTCACCAGTATTCACTAATTCTGATTCCTCTTATTAACAACAATGCTTATATTTATGTAATTTTCTTGGTTTGAGATGCTAAAATAAGCATGACATGTGCATTTTGAGATCTCCTCATATTCCCTTGGGTGATTATAGAGTTGTGGATACTGAATGTATATGTTTTGCTGCAGGACACAGCAACTGGAGACCAAGGTAGCCTTTTGCAAATTTGGAAAGGTACTATACTGTTTCATTGGCATTGCTTTTTTGCTACCATGATTTTTTTTGTTTCATCTGACCTTCTTTTTTTTTTTTGGGTAGGTCCTGATGATTATTTTATTTTATTTTGGATTTCTGGCTTTGGTAAACCTGGAAGGTTGCTAGGCAGATAATCATTTCCCTTCCGATGGGGTCCTGTACGAATCCACCCTGAGAAGGGGCCAGACGTACCTGCCTCCTGTACATATGTATCTTAGGATTGTTCTGCCAATGCAGAAGCGGAACGATCAGCCAAGCTGTGTCTAGGCGTGGACTGTCCGACTACAGCATGGAGAGCTCAACTGTAGGGATAGGTATCATGTATCGACCAATCCTAGGCTTAGATTGTATTGTTTGTCCAGCGATGTTCAATTTCATTTGGAGGATTTTCATTGTTTGTGCCCATTCATGTATCCCCTCCCCGCAGACAACTGCTACTCTGATGACCCACTGTAACTGTTTGATTACAACGTACATATGCAAAAGAGTAAAAGTACAGGTCATTTTGCTGTAGCCCTTGCATCTGCTAAAGACGACTCCTGCATATGCACTCTGATTGTCAGACTGCAGGAAATAATGATGCCGTCATTCTCTCATGATTGTCGCTAGTCTGATGTCTGCTTTGCTCCCCGTACGATCTCTATCTGCAAACGTTGAGAAGCTGATGCTTCTGATTGACCATCATTTTCCTTTTTGTGGGTGGTGAAAAATGAATTGGTTTCTCCAAATAATGAAAATTATAGTTAACATGTGAAATCTCCTTACCTTGCTCTCAGTAGGTTGCTCGTCGCAAATACGAAGAGCCAACAGATACGACTGAAGAAAATATCAAAGTGGAATACCAATATCTACATACTACCGAACCTAAAAACAAGAGGCACTAACCTCTTACCGGATAGCAGCGCGCTACAAGCATGTAAACAAGGTGGACGTGGCCGAACAAGTTGGGTTTCCAGCACGCCCCCGGTATGAAGCACCTAATTCAGAGCATGCACCGATGAGCCGGTCACTCCTACTCGTCTATCTAGTTAAAAGCAGGAGCACCTAATCTAAACCTAGCAGGTGCTGACTCCAACGACTTGAAATAATCTACATCTTTATATATGTGGCGCGTCGCCAGAAGTGAAGCTCAGAGAGAGGCTAATTAAGTAGTAGAGCGCGCGGAGGCCAATTAAGATGGCGGCTCGCGTCGCGGCGCTCGCCGCCGCCGTCCTCCTCTTCCTCCCTTCCCTGCTCGCGCCCGTGGTCGTGGCGCAGCCCAAGGGCGCCAAGGCCTTCTGCATCAGCCAGTTCGCCATCGCCAGCCAGGCGTGCTCCATCCTGCCACCGAGCCCGCCGGACGAGCACGAGCACCATCACGATGACGACGACGACGACGATGACGAACACGACGACGACGGCGACGACAAAGACGACGATGACCACCACGGAGGCGACGACGAGCACCACGACCGCCGCCGCCGCGGCCACCGCGCGGCGGCGATCGGCCTCTCGGCCCTGCTGGCGAGCAACGACAGCCACGGGGTCGTCGTGGCCGTGAACCGCACCGGCGGCGGTCACCATGGCAACCGGACCGGCGGCCACCACGGGCCCGGCGGCCGCGGACGGGGCCGCGGGCGCGGCCGGCGCGGCCGTCTCGGCGACGGCGACGAAGACCACGACACCGACGACCCCGACCACGACGATGACCACGGTGACGACGACCACCATGAGGACGACGACGATCACCACAACACTGACGACCCTGACCACGACGACGACCACGACGACGACGACGATGACGAGGACGACGACGACGGCGACCACCACGACGAGGAGCTCCGGGCGTACCGCGACTGCTGCCGGTGGCTCAAGGAGGTGCAGAAGGACTGCGTGTGCGAGGCGCTGATGCGGCTGCCGCCGTTCCTCGTGAAGCCGCAGCACACGTACGTGGTCAGGGTGGGCAGGACGTGCCGGATAACCTACCGCTGCGGCGGCGTCTAGCGACCGTTCATGCTGAAGAAGCTGCTGCTGCATCACGATGTTTTGATATTCGCTTCGCGCGCGTCCGTGTTTGTTTTACGATTCCATGCATCTGTGCTCATTTTGTTCACTTAGGTGATTGATTAGGTAGTTATGGGTGCATCAGTTTGATCTGTTTGTGGCTACAATATTGGCTGTTCAGTAGTTTTTCAAGGATGTAATACTTTCTGCAAATTTTTCTACACGTCTCTGTCCCATAGACTAATCATTTATTACATTATAACCTTTTTTTGCGAATGATTTATTACATTATAACACATGCTAATATATGTATCTTGATGAGGTAAGTGTTAGTGCAAAGGCAGAGCGACGATAGCTCAGCTGGTTAGGTTATTTGTGGTGAAACCAACCCAACCAGGTTCAAGTCCCAGACTTGACACGGGTGTTGCACCTTTAAGGCTATTTATAATTGCAGTGGGAGGCGGCATCCCCGTTGAAAGGATCAAGGGCACCGAGAGAGGGAAGGGAGGAGGGTGAATCGGTGTCTCAATAATTTCTCCTAAACGTACTTAAGGTGTGAAGGTAGCAAGACTAGATATGGTGATGACAAGAAGCTAGCAAAGCGCGCACACAATCTAGTCGCATAGAGCAACACCCTAACAAGCAAGTCTACTAAGAACAAAGAGACAACCTATCAAGCAATTCTACTAGCATGGAAGTAAATGCGGAAGCGTAAATGCTAGTAAGTAAAGGAGATAGAGATAGGAATGCTCATGATTTTTCCCGTGGTCTCGGAAGGATGGCGCCTTCTCCTACTCCACGTTGGGTCACTCCAATCAGAGTCTCGACCCCGTCCCTCCGCTCGACGGCGATCCCTCCTACAGCACACTTCACCCTCCGAGTGAAGTCGCGGGCACGTCCCGCCGGACTCTCTCTCGGGTACTCTTCTGGAGGTAAGGCTCCGCACTTGATGCGTGCCAAAAGGCGCTCCACTAGTGATGCTTCTTTCGCACGGGAAGCTCCAAGACCGTGTACAAACTTGTGTCGGCTTCCACAATCTCCTTGGACAGCTCAACACCGACGCCTAACCGGTCTAGGCCTTACCATAGACCAAGAGTAACAAACCGAAGTGACTCTCTCAAGCTCACACTAGCCTAGAGATCAAGTGGATGCAATTGCTACTCTCTCAAGCACTAGGATCACTCCAAATCCTTCACAAGTGCTTCTCTCCCTTGCTCTTGACTTCCTCTGAGTTTCTTGCACTCCAACAATGGCCAAGAGACCCCTCAAGGGCGAGCAACCAACTATTTATAGGCTACCAACCCAAAACTAGCCGTTGCTCAAAAGTGCCCAGGAAATATAAGGACCGTACCATTGACCGTACCATCTGGTCTCCATCTGACCGTACGGTCCGGTCTCTATTTTCAGGCATTTCTTCATTTCCTTCTTCTATGTCTGAACTTCTCCAATGAAGACCGTACCATACGGTCCCTAGGATCGTACCGTCCGATCAATAGTTCGGTCTTCATTTTCTTCACTTCCAGAAACTTCAGCTTCTCTGTCTGGAAATCCTCCGATTACCGTACTATACGGTCCCTTGACCGTACCGTCCGGTCAATGCTACGGTCTTCATTTTCTCAGCATCCCGAGACTTCACTTCTCTGTCTGGATCTTCAACGAAGACCGTACCATACGGTCTCTAGGACCGTACCGTCCGGTCTCTTCTGCATAAGCTGAAAACTTGATCCACTCTTGACCCTTGCTTTCAACTTCTCCATTCTTGGTTCCTCTTCTTCTCTTCAGCCACCCTAGCCCTCAAGAGACTCACAATGCATCCATATGATCTCTAACCTAGTGTGCTCTAAGAGAACCAATTCGATCCCTCTTGATAGTCCGGTTTTTCCTATGGACTCAAGCTAACATCTACACCAAGCCAACACTTGCTTGGATCTATCATGTCCTTAGCTTTGATCCATCTCTAACCTTGACTCCATCAAGTTCTCGATCCGAATTGTCGAGGCAACCAATCACCAAGTCGACGATAAAGATAGGGTTTGTGAGACGACGCTTCCTTGACATGACCATTTGAATATCCTACATGAAAATGTTAGTCACATCAATATGGTCACCCAATCACCAAAACATTCATACCTTTGGGGTTTCCGAACTCCAATGGTCATGAAGCTTACACCCGTCGATAGCAAAGCGCTTGTGGTGACTTCGTGAATCTCAAATTCTCAATATCAGTCAGCCCAGTCTTTCAGAGGCCCTCATAGAGGCAGGGGTTGCGTATATATGTATCGAGACTTGTATTTCCACGATCTATAACAAATATTAAGAATTCGTATTCAGTAAATATCATTTCGTTTTACATAAATATGCTATAGACAGGAATTATAATAGTAGTTCAACAATGGGGAATTCAAGATTTATGAACATATTGAGCTTGCATTTAAATTATTGAAGTTATATATTTGAATGATGAGCATCTTTATTTATATTCAATATTTCAAAAGTAATCATTCAATATATTTAAAAAATCTATTTCAGTAATTTAGTAAAACTAGTTCAACATTTGTTATGAAAACGTTGAAATCATGCATTCATATTGTGTTGACTAGAATTTTTTAAACGTTGAAATCATGCATTCATATTGTCCAATCATATTTATTTTGGATCTAATTGCATTAATTCTAAACAACATCATCGTTCAAACTTTAAAAGGTTTCTAAAATAGATGCATGGTTTAGAAAAAAAAATGCACCTTAAGATTGAAAGTCAATTATAAATTCCCAACCAATCAAAGGGTGACACATGTTAGCTTATTCCTCTCCCGCCAGTCTGAACCCCTGTCCGTGCTTGAAGGTTAAGAACCAGAGTGAAATTCAGAATTTACGTGCCTTTTATTCTCGACTGTAAAAAATCTTTTCTGGGGCCAAGCCCAGCTCTTCACGGCCCATTTCCCTTCAACTACACGAGCCGCCGTGGCAGCAGGCTGGCAGCTAAAACAGATGAGTTCTCAAAAAAAAAAAAGCTAAAACAGATGAGCATGCCAAATTCTCCTAAAAAAAAAGGTGAGCATGCCAAAGGAAAAACCAAGGCAGGACAAAATCTAGGGGCCAGAACGTCTCCCCTATCTTTCTCTAAGAAAGAAGAAAAGATAGCACTCCCTCTTTCTCGGCAAAGATCACAGTCATGCCGGTTTTCCATCAGAGCTGAGGAGCCGTGCAGGTCAAGAAGAAGACATAATATCTGAGCAAGACATTTTTGGCTAAGTTGATAATTTGATGGGAACCGGTCATCAAATAATCTGTGGAAGGCACATGGACTGCCTCACTGCCGTGCGGAAGAATTCAGCTACTACCTCCGTTTCTAAATATAAAACTTTCTAGCATTTAAACAGCAAAATAATTTGAGATTCAAAAGACCATCATACCCTTCATTTTTATCTCAATCCATCCTTTCACTAACACTCCCACCAACCATAAAATTTGTCCTATCTTCAAAACACCCTACATTTAAAAAAATATTTTTCCATTATAAAAAAAAGAGACGGAAGGAGTACTACCCACTTTTAATATTTCAATAAATAAGTAAAACTAGTACGACAATTGCTATCAAAACGGTGGAAACAGATGGTTATTACTTATTATGTTTCTTGTGGTCGAACCAACCCATCCAGGTTCAAATATCTGATTTGGCAGGGTGTTGCATTTGCGGTTAACTATTCTTTCAGCGACATCCCCAGCATCAACAACGAGACACCTATAGTGACTTCGTGAATCTCATAAGGGTGAGTGCTCCTACATGTGTGTGAGGGTTTGCATCTATATTGTGTTTCGCAAAAAAAGAAGTTCAAATCGTTCGTTTAAATTGTGTTGACTAGTATAATGTCAAATTTTCATTAGAACACAATAAAACATATTAATATTTGTTCTAACTGCATTAATTCTTTCAAAGGGTTTTTAAAAATTGATGCACGGTTTAGGAAAAAAATGCATTTTCAAATTGAAAATCAATTATAAAAGCTCCACCAATCATAGGGTGGCATTGTTAGCTTGTACGTCTCCCTCCACTTCCCACCCGTCTCAATCCCTAGCATAAATCTCAAAGAGAGTGTCACTGCAAAAATAAATAAATAAATCTCAAAGCGAGTGCTACGGCAATAGGAAATTCAGAGAGCTACGTGCCTTTTATTCTCGTTTGCAAAAGTTTTTCTGGAGCAAAGCGCAGCTCTTCACTGAAATAAAATAATAAAATAAAATCACATACCACTGTTACGCAGCTCGAGCCGCCGTGTCAGCTGCCTGCAACAGATGTGCCAAAGGAAAAAACCAAGGCAGAACAAAATCTAGGGGCCAGGACGTCTCCTCTCTCTTTCTGCCAGAAAGAAGAAAAGATAGACCTCCTCTTTCTCAGCAAACATCACTTTACTCGTCATGCCGGTTTTCCATCAGAGCTGATCGAGGAGCCGTGTAGGTCAAGAAGAGATAAATAATATCTGAGGAAGACTTTTTTTGGCTAAGTTGATAATTTGATGGCAACCGGTCACCAAATAATCTGTGGAAGGCACATGGACTATCTCACTGCCGTGTGGACTGTCCCACCAAATCTTCTCGTTTCCCAGCCTCGTACGAGATCATATGTCAGCATCGTCTAAATGTACTAGCAGATCAGCTGCAGAGGACAGATAGCTCTAGCAGATCAAGACTACGACATTTATACGTCGTCGTCAGCTAGTATTCTTGAAAGACTCCACCCACTCACTCAGAGGAGGTGCGCCAGCAGCTAGCAGAGAAGCTCGATCGGGAGAAACACCAGTGTGTAGCAATGGCGGAAGAAGCGAGAGCCATAGGGTCTCTTCCGGTGGCCAACGTGCAGGAGCTTGCAGAAGGCTTCAACAGGTCCAATGACCAGGTGCCCGAGAGATACCTCGTTAAGGAAGATAGCACTGATGGTGAGCTCGTCGCCGGCGAGGATAGTAGCCTGGCGATTCCGGTCATTGATTTTGCCAAGCTGCTTGACCCGAGGTCATCGGAGGAGGAGCGCGCCAAGCTCGGATCTGCCTGCCACGACTGGGGCTTCTTTCAGGTATATAAGTTTGTTACTACTAGTACAGCATCGATCTATACGTTTGTTTGTTCAGGTCTCTTGTTACCATGTGCTACTACTAGTTTATTCGCTCTGAACTGAAAACCACTTGTTAATGGAACTAATTAATAAGTGCAGCTCATCAATCATGGAGTGCCATACGAAGTGGCCGGAAACCTGATGAACGACGTAGCCGAGTTCTTCAAGCAGCCACTGGAAGGCAAGAAGGCATGGTCATGTTAGTTTTATGTTGACCTCAGTCAACAACCGACCTGAGGGAGAAGGGGAGGTTTTTACCTAACCTAATCCATCAGTTTTGGGCCTTAACCCTAAAGCCCAATCTGCCATGATCGGAAGGCAGAAAATAAGCCCAATAACGGGCTCGGCCCCGAGTCTACAGTGCGCCCTATATAAGCAGGGGGTCTCACGCCTCCCAAGGTTGCCCCATTGACCTAATTCCACCACCGATCGCTCAGCCGCACTGGAAGGCTCGGAAGCACGAGTCCGCCGCCCTCCTGTGGGGCAATCCCGCTACCGTCCAGAGGGGATTCGGCAGAGAACTCTCAAGGAACGTCTACGCTACGTTCGACCTCAAGCATTCGTCATCGCCTCTGCACCAGCCCCCATGGACACCACCGCTGCTGGTAATTTACCGAACCTAACTAATTCCGCATTAGATTAGTGCTAGTTATGATCTGCTATGACTAGATGATCCTGTAAGCACTAAGTACTCGTTTGATCTAGATTAATTAGAGCTAACAGTTGGTATCAGTTAGCCTAATCTAGTCGATTAGATCCTCTAGCTTTTAAGTTAGTGGTTCGGTTCTGTGCTAGATCAGTTCATGATTAAGTTAGGTAAGTCGTAATTTGCATGATCTAGCCCTAGACAGAGGTGTGCTTTAGTTCTTCTTTAAGCTCTGTTTAGATCTGCGCCTTCAGTTTTAATTCATGATTAAGTTTGAGTTAGATTAATGTGTGCGCAGTTAGTTTTTTCATCATGTTTTTAGTCTAAGTTGATCTCAGATTAAGTCATGTTTTAGCATTTTACAGTAAGTAATTAAGTTAATTAGTTTAAGTTTTAATTGTTCACGTTTAAGCACTAAGATCTAAGTTAGGGTTTGCTGTTAAGATCTAAGCTAAGCTTTGTTTACGCAATCACGCCATGTCATCATGCTCAGAATTAGAAAAGGGATAGCAAAAGAATCACACACGCACACACTAACCCTAACCCTAACCCTAAGTGAGCGGAGGCTTACCTCTCTGCTCGCCGCCGTCCACGCTCGCGCATCAAATCAGGCACGCGCGACGGCGGCAGCCCCTTCTCGCCCCGGTCGCCGACGAGGTCCCACCTCGCCGACATCAGGACCGGCCCGCGCGGCATAAGATCCGCCGCGCGGGGGGGAGCCGGCACACTCATGGCCTCCGGGTCGTCGTCGTGCTGGTCTCCTTCTCCTCCAGATCGTCGTGGTCGTCGTGACTTAGTCACCGCCCCTCCAGATCTGGATCGCGCGGCATCAGCTCCGCCACGCGAGCTCCGGGCACGTGCGCCTCGGCCTCCGGGTCGTCGCCGTCGCCGTATCTCCTCGCCGTCGTGCTGCTCCCAAGCGCCGACGTGCTCCCGCTTTAGATCCACGCCACCGGCTGCCATTTCGCACCGCGGTGGAGGGACTCGACGGCGCCGCGCGCGATCTCTCGCACGCGCGCGTCGGCGAGCCTCTCCCCGTGGCGCTGCGGCGGCCGGCCGAGGCGGGACGACGTGCTCCGGCGCGTCGATGCGGTGAGCAATGCTGGAGAAGGAGCGGAGTGAGGCGCGAGAGAGGGAGCGAGAGTGAGGAGAGAGTGAGAATGAGGGCTAGGGTTTTCGCCGGCGTTTTTTATGCCGTGTTCGTCGAATCCTGGCCGCTCGATCTCCTCTCCCCTCGATCCGACGGCGCGCGCCTCGCCTTCAGCTGGGCTGGGCCAGATGCGCTCTGCGCGCGCGCGCGCGTCGGGCCGCTTCGGCGGCCCGCTCGCTGGTTTTCGGGCTTTAGCCCTCCCAGCGTTTTAAGCCGGCCCGCGCTGGCGTTCAGATCTTTTGGGCCGCGCCAAAATTCGTGCGCGCGCAGTGCGCGCGCTGGATTGGGCCGCGCGCGTTGTTGGGCTGAAAATTGAGTTTTTGGCCCGCGCGCGATATTAAGTTTTTTCTTTTAATTCCTTTTAAGCTTTAAGCATTATGTTTAAGTATTTGCCTGTTAATTACTGTTTTAAGCTAAGTTTCAGTAAGTAAATTTCAGATGTTGGTGTTTTATGTTAATTTAAGTTTAAATCCACCAATATACTTTGAGATGCCTCTATTTAAATGGATCCACCGTGAAGTTTATTTAGAGTAAACTTGTGATTATTTCTGACCACCGTTGATTGATCATGAGTATTTTAAGATGAATTTCGTTTGTTTTCCCCACCGGTGATGCAAACTGAAATTTATATGTGTGATTTTAATCAGACCACCGTAGGGTTATTATCATGCACTTAATTTGCATTTCATTGTATATTTTACTAAGCTCAGTTTTATTTATTTTTCAGTGACGAACGTCAATGCTGCTGCTTCCTACCTTAGCAACATTGAGAACCTCAATGGAGCAAACTTCCCGGACTGGAAGGGAAAGGTCACCACATGCTTGGCATGGAATGATCTGGACATGGCTCTAAGGGAGGAGAGGCCTGCTGCTCCTGCTGCTGATCAGGCTGCTTCTCCTGCTTATGAGAAGTGGGAAAAGTCCAACCGCATGGCTCTCATGGTTATGAGTGGCACCATCAGCCCCGGCATTAAGGGTGCCATTCCTACTAAGAATTCAGAGGGGGTTGACTACACTGCTAAGGAGTTCCTCGCTAAGATTGAGGAGAACTTTAAGAGCTCCTCTAAGACATATGCTAGTACACTTATCATGAAATTAGTGTCCTCTCAGTATACTGGACAGACTGGCATAAGGGAGCACATCCTTGGTATGTGTGACATGGCTCACAGGCTTAAGGAGATGAAGATGGAGATCTCTGATGGTTTCCTTGTTCATTTCATCATGACGTCCTTGCCATCTACCTTCAACGCCTTCAAAATCAACTACAACACCAACAAGACCGTATGGTCTATCAGTGAATTAATCAGCTATTGTGTTGAAGAAGAAGAGCGCATTAAGACTGAGAAGATGAAGGATGTTGTGAACATGGTTGGCAACCTTAATCTCAATTCCACTCCTAAGAATCAGAATGAGGCTAGCAGCAGCAAGCAAGGCCAGAAGAAGCATAAGAACAAAGGGAACAAGAATTTTGCTCCCAAGAAGAACAACAACAAGTTCAAGAACCACCAGTCTCAGTCTAAGGGTGGTAAGACTTGCTCCTTCTGCGACTCGCCTAAGCACCTTCAGAAAGCTTGTCCAGGCTTTAAGGAATGGTTGAAGCAACAAGGTAACATTAAGTTTGATGTTGTTTCTTTCATTGGTGAGTTGTTCTTAGCAGATTTTTCCCCTAATACTTGGTGGATTGACTCAGGTGCCACCGTGCACATTTCTAATTCATTACAGGTATTCCGTTCGATCCGAACTATAAGAAGGGGGGAGCGAAACCTAAGAGTGGCTAATGGGACGGCCGTGGAAGTTGAAGGCGTTGGAAGCTTCGACTTAGAGTTGCCAGGAGGCTTCCAGCTTCGTTTAGATGATGTCCTTTATGTCCCTAGTTTAAAGAGAAATTTAATTTCAGTTTCAGCATTAGATGATTCAGGACATGTGTGTGAGTTTGGCAACAAACAATGTGTGATTAAGTTTAATGAGATTAATGTCGGTTTTGCTAGTCGTCAAGGCATGCTTTATTTGCTCTCTCTTAATGATTCTGTGATGAATGTTACTTCACTCAAGCGTAAGCGTGATAATGAGACCTCTTCGAATTTGTGGCATTGTCGCCTTGGCCACATTTCGAGGGGGAGAATTGAGCGTCTCATTAAAGACGAAATAATTGAGAAATTAGACATCTCCAATTTAGAGCAGTGCATCGACTGCATTAAGGGAAAATATGCTAAGACAATTAAGAAAGGAGCTACCAGGAGTACGGGCGTCTTAGAAATAATTCACACAGACATCTGTGGCCCTCTCTCGGTGACTTCGGTCGATGGCTATGATTCTTTTATCACCTTCACCGATGATTACTCCCGCTATGGACATATCTACCCCATAAGAAAGTGCTCCGATGCGCTAGAGATATTTAAGATATATAGACAGGAAGTTGAGAAACAGCACAACACCTCCATTAAGATTGTGCGGTCAGACAGGGGTGGAGAATATTACGGGAAACATGCTCAATATGGTCAAATTAAGGGACCGTTTGCTAAGTATTTAGAAGAAAATGGCATTAGAGCGCAATACTCCATGCCAGGGGAACCACATCAAAATGGAGTGGCTGAGCGGCGTAATCGAACATTAATGGATATGGTAAGAAGCATGCTCAGTCATTCTAGTTTACCTGTTGAGCTGTGGATGGAAGCATTAAAGACAGCTGCCCACATACTTAATCGGGTTCCATCTAAGTCAGTTCCCAAGACACCTTTTGAATTGTGGAATGGGAGGAAACCGTCACTTAATTATTTAAGAGTATGGGGCTGTCCCGCTGAGGCTAAGCTTTTTGATCCTCAGCAAAAGAAATTAGATTCTAAGACAGTGAGTTGTCATTTTATTGGATATCCTGATAAGTCAAAAGGATACATACACTAAGTTCGTTGAGACCAGACAGGCGGTGTTTCCTGAAAACTCGGATATTGGTGGTAATTTCCCGAAGAAGGACATAAGTTTAGAAGAACTGCGGGTCGAGCTTCCCGATCTGGATTTTCAATCACCCACGCCGGTGTTTCAGTTCGTACCGCCAGTTACTCCCCAGATAAGCAACACAGTGGCACCCACTGTAACTCAGGCGCCATCAGTCCAGGCGCCTGAGATGCAGGCACCAGAAGTTGAGGCCCCGGCACCAGATGTTGGGCACCAGGCGCCAGCAATAGAGGTACAGACGCAAGCTGCGCCATTAGTACAACCTCAACCTGTCCCTGAACCTGCTGTGAATGAACCAGAAGTAAGAAGGTCAAGCAGGCAAAGGAGACCGGCTATTCCTGACATTTATGAAACATACTTGAGTGAAGACTTGTATGATGTCGGAAAGATTAATGACCCTGCCAACTTTAAGGAGGCAGTTCAGAATGAGAATTCCACTAAATGGATCGAAGCCATGGAAGAAGAGCTTAAGTCTATGAGTTCTAATCAAGTATGGGACTTAGTAGAAATTCCTGATGGAGTCAAACCAGTAGGCTGCAAGTGGGTCTACAAGACGAAACGTGACTCTAAAGGGAAGGTCGAAAGGTTCAAAGCAAGGCTCGTTGCTAAAGGGTTTACACAGAGGGAAGGGGTCGATTATAATGAAACCTTCTCTCCTGTGTCTACTAAAGATTCTCTAAGAATAATCATGGCAATTGTGGCTCATTTTGATATGGAGCTGCACCAGATGGATGTTAAGACTGCGTTCCTCAATGGAAATTTAGATGAGACTATTTATATGGTTCAGCCAGAAGGTTTTACCATTAAGGGTAAGGAACACATGGGATGCAGATTAAGGAAGTCCATTTATGGCCTTAAGCAAGCGGCCAGAATGTGGAACTTTAAATTTGATGAGATAATTAAGAGATTTGGATTTAAGAGCAATGATGTGGATCCTTTCAAATCCAAGGGTGGAAAGTTAATAATCCTAGTGTTATATGTTGATGACATACTATTAGCCTGCAACGATAAGAACATGTTGCATGAGACTAAGAACTTCTTGTCTTCTCATTTTGACATGAAGGATCTAGGTGAAGCCTCGTATGTACTTGGCATTGAGATACACCGAGATAGAGCCAAAGGAATACTAGGGTTATCTCAGAAAGCATATATTGAGAAAATGCTTAAGAGATATAAAATGGATAAGTGTAATACATCTCCTGTCCCATTCCAAAAGGGCGATAAGCTTCATAAAGGTCAGTGCCCTAAGAATGATTTAGAAAGGAAAAGAATGGAGAACGTTCCCTATGCATCAGCTATTGGTAGCTTGATGTATGCTCAGGTCTGTACGCGTCCAGACTTGGCATTTGCAACCGGAGTTTTTAGTAGATATCAGTCTGACCCAGGATGGGCTCACTGGGTGGCTGTTAAGAAGGCATTAAGATATTGCCAAGGCACTAAGGATTACATGCTCACATACAAGAGGACAGACGACCTTCAGGTCGAATGTTACACGGATGCCGACTTCGCTGGTGATAAAGATGAGTTAAGATCCACTTCTGGATACGTTTATATGCTGGCGGGGGGAGCTATCTCATGGAAGAGTGCTAAGCAAACTGTCACTGCTGCATCCACAATGCAAGCTGAATTCGTGTCATGTTATGATGCCTCGGGACAGGCAAATTGGCTTAAGAATTTCATTCCGGGATTAAAGATTGTTGATAGTATCTCGAGACCTATCACAATGCACTGCGACAATCAAGCCGCAGTCTTCTTTTGCGCTAATGAGAAATTGAGTAGTGCTTCTAAGCACATCGACCTCAAGTATCTTATCGTGAAAGAAAGGAACCGGGACCGCGTAATTGATATTAGGCATATAAGTACTGAGTTGAATATTGCGGATCCGCTTACGAAAGGTTTACCACCACACCTCTTTGAGAGACATGTCCTTTATATGGGTCTGGTGGAGAGCTTTGATAAGGTCCTGGTTTAAGGGCCGTTGATCTTCCCCAAATAAGAGTAAGAGTCCTGACAAGGTTTTCTAGTGGAGGCTATGGGTAATGCTGTCCCAGTGTGCCGTGGGCCGCTGTCGACGCATTGGTCTGGTGCTTGCTGGTTTACTGAGGAGGGATTTAGAGTAAGTTAAGTTTAAGTTTAAAATAAGTTAAGTTTAAGTTGTTGACCATTCGGTCAAGGGGGAGAATGTTAGTTTTATGTTGACCTCAGTCAACAACCGACCTGAGGGAGAAGGGGAGGTTTTTACCTAACCTAATCCATCAGTTTTGGGCCTTAACCCTAAAGCCCAATCTGCCATGATCGGAAGGCAGAAAATAAGCCCAATAACGGGCTCGGCCCCGAGTCTACAGTGCGCCCTATATAAGCAGGGGGTCTCACGCCTCCCAAGGTTGCCCCATTGACCTAATTCCACCACCGATCGCTCAGCCGCACTGGAAGGCTCGGAAGCACGAGTCCGCCGCCCTCCTGTGGGGCAATCCCGCTACCGTCCAGAGGGGATTCGGCAGAGAACTCTCAAGGAACGTCTACGCTACGTTCGACCTCAAGCATTCGTCATCGCCTCTGCACCAGCCCCCATGGACACCACCGCTGCTGGTAATTTACCGAACCTAACTAATTCCGCATTAGATTAGTGCTAGTTATGATCTGCTATGACTAGATGATCCTGTAAGCACTAAGTACTCGTTTGATCTAGATTAATTAGATCTAACAGGTCACAGCAACCTGGCAGCCTTGAAGGCTACGGCCAGGCCTTCGTCATGTCCGAGGACCAGAAACTTGACTGGGCAGACATGCTGTACCTTCAGGTTCAACCGGCCGCGTCCAGGGACTTGCGGTTCTGGCCTACTCAGCCGCCATCCTTCAGGTTACTACATATACTCAATCCTTGTGTGCCCAACAAAATATGTCTTAATTACGAAAATCAAACAGCTGCTTGGGAAATGTTGTTTCGATCTTTTTTTTTCTAACCGAATCTCTGAAATATAATTTGTTAGGGATTCCGTTGACGTGTACTCCTCTGCGACCGCCAAGCTGTCATGTCGCCTGCTGGAGTTGATGGCGAAGGGCGTGGGCGTCGAGCCGGCGCCGCTGCTGGGCGTGTTCCAAGGACAGCCGGTGGGGATGAGGGTGAACTACTACCCGGCGTGCCGGCAGGCTGATCGGGTGCTGGGGCTGTCGCCGCACGCGGACGCGGGCGCGCTGACGCTGCTGCGGCAGAAGAACGACGACGTGCAGGGCCTGCAGATCAACAAGGACGGCAAGTGGTTCCCCGTCCATGTTCTTGATGGCGCCTTCGTCGTTAACGTCGGGGACGCGCTTGAGGTACGTATGTAGTTCTTCAGTGATCGCTGAAAAGGTAGCTAGGAAATACTTTTATGATTTTGTGTACATGCTTTCAGAAAGTATCAAAATTCAAAACAAAGAATATGATGCTAAAGTGCTACACGTGTATTTTGCATTGCCGTAATTAACATGCTGGCTCCTGCCATTTTATATAAAGCTGCACTTGTATCTATGAGGGAAAAGAAAATTCAGGCCACCTAGTCCATGTCACATTTTTTTTTTCTCAGCCTAACACAAGAAGCATGCAGTAGATAACATGTTCGTCTCACATATTTTTTTCAGCCTAACACAAGATGCACGAGGCAGACAACACACTCACGTCACCTTTTTTTTTTCTAGAAACAAAATATTAACGACTAAAATAATATGTTTTCAAAATTAGTACTATAACTTTTAATTATGCGAAAAGTAACAAGTTTCAGTCACATTCTTTTTCTTTTCCGGACGTGAAGAATATCATGTTTGGCGTGAGAGTGTGCACCGATGGACCGTGTTCTGATGTATTGTGCACGCGCGCGCATATGTAGTTTATATTTGGCTTTGCTCTATTTTTCCCCGATCCAGTGTCTCTACATATTTGTTGATGCTTCTCAATCCACCAAGTCCCACCACCCAGTCTCACAAAAAAGGTGACGTGGCAAACCAAAGATTAGGAATTGGGGGAGGAGGCAAGTTTTATTACTAGCAAAAATATTTTAGAAACTCCTTAAATTATGAGTTTAGGAATTGTTTTCTATTTGTAACTATTGGAGATGCTCTATATGATGTCACCGAATCTAGTTAAAAAGGATTGTGTACAATTATTTTTGCCTCATTTATATAGTACTTTCTTTCTTTTTTTTTGCAAGGGATTTATATAGTACTTTCATCAGCTTTATACATTAGTGAGATGGTATTGTCCTTTATTTTCTATGTGATGTGGTATCCATCCTTTACAGGTCCTGAGTAATGGAAAGTTCAAGAGCGTGGAGCACAGGGCCGTGATACACCCGAACAAAGAGCGGATTTCAGTGGCAATGTTCCATTACCCTTGCCACGATCTGGTGATGGGCCCTCTGCCAGAGTTAGTGACGGGAGGCGAAAGGGTGAGGTATAAAACAACAAGTTACCCGGATTTCCTGACGCCATATTTTGCAGCGAAGCTTGATGGAAGGAGCCACGTTGAGAGGCTAAAGCTGGAGTAGCAACTATCATCGGTAGGGAGGCGGCGACTCATTGGTGCAGTCTCTCGCGGATGCTAGTCCTTTCAATGTTACATCAATGAAATAAAAGTGATCTTTGTAGATGATGATGGTGAACTAGATGTTATGAGATTTGAACCATGCATATGTATCAAGGTTATGTACTCTGAAGCTTTATGTATCCAACGAGATTCGGTATTCCTCCGGAAAATAAACATGAACATTTGATGAGAGTTCGACTCAAAAAAAAAACATTTGATGAGAGTATGAAACAAACATGGGATTTTGTTCTTAATACTCCAATTTATGCTGTTAACTTCTGTACCAAGACATTTTTCTTTTCAGGAGTGTATCTTGCCCCTCTTGTGAATTGCGATGTAATTCATCAAAACCCTATCGATAACATCTACTAATTGTTGGCACCAGAATGCATGATGGTTCAAGGAATCAAATAACACCATGCATCCTACTATCCATCAGCATCAATACAACTACAATCTAATGGTCGCTGCAAATGATCAATAGTCTGTCAGCATAGCTAACACAATATCAAGAGTATTTCATTGTAAACAGGTACCTAGATTACGGGTGCAAATTATGCAAGACTCGCTGATCAATTGGGGCATAGCATTTGTAAACGCAATCCTCAACATCTTTATGGCCAACATAGACCGATCGTCTCTGGCATATATATTTGGTTGTGATAAGTGTTGGAGTATAAGTGATTTGCGCACCTTTTTCCATCAGCTTAAACTTTTAGGTGAACTGGTTAGTGCATGCAACTCCATAATAAGGAATACGACCAGATTGTCGATTGTTTTTGCTTCGCCTCTCGCTGAAAAAGTAAATAGCCGTTAAAATGCAATAACATGCTAAGTCTGAGACTTGAAACCGGGTGGGTTGGTTACGCCACAAAGAACCTAACCAGCTGAGCTATGCTCGCTTTGCGCTTGCCGATACATGTTTGACATACACTTGGAATCCATGCTTTTTACTTTGAAGATGTCACCTATTTGTTCGGTTTCCATTGTACATGAAGTCATTCTCGGAAGATGTTTGAATGCCATTACTATGGCATATTTTGCCAAAGCAGGTGGGAGCTAGTAGTTGCCATTTCTAAGGCTGAAGAAAATCTCAGCACGTTCTACAAATATTTGCTGCGTACGCCACCACTCGGAGGATACTCTCGCTGCCAGCTGCCTTATGCTGACGAGACGTGCAGATCAATGAAAACAGATAAGATTTGAAGGATACAAACATTATATTGTAAACGAAAATAATTCGAGGAGCATTTCCCAGATTGCCGAAACAGCAACACTGTGCAAGTCTGGTTGTTTCCCTGGTGAATTCATTGCACGCAGGAAAATCTAGCTACCAACATTTCCTTTTTGTCTCTTTCGGAGTCTCCACCGTTTCTTGATGTGTCAGCATAAGGACATGGAATTCCAGAGGACTGCCTTGGCAGATGACCACTATACATTTGTAGGAATCACCAGCAATTCTTCAAAAGCTTCCGAAAAAGGACGGGCACCAGCCACCAGCAGGCAGCGGGCAGCAGGCAGCAGGCAGTTTTTTTTTTTTTTTTTTTTTTTTTGCAAGGGGCAGCAGGCAGTTGAAGAATAAGAAGTGAGATCCCGTACAAACACACACCACAATCATTGGCTAATCTGTGTCTCAAAATATAAGGGATGGAAGGTTTGATCAAAGTCAATTTTTTCAACTTTGATCAACAATATAAATTGATGTAAAATATTTTAAATAAAAAGAGTTATATATTCTGATAAATGTTTTTACAATGAATCTGATGGTATAATTTAGACTTTGCTAATGTTTCTCAATATTTAATTATTTACGATCGAAGTTTTAAAAATTTGAATTTGACCAAACCTTCGATCTTTTATATATTTTTTGAGACGGAGGGAGCACAACGGAGTTCATGACCAGGTTCCCGAGAGATACCTCGTTCAGGATGATAATTCCGAGGAGGTTATGTCCGGCATGATAATACTTCCTACATCAACAAATATAAGGACTCATCGACTCTCAGACATTACATTTGACCATTCATCATCTTATTTTTTTGTAAAGATATAGAAACAAATAAGTCATACTTAAAGTATATCTAGTAATAAAACAAATCATAACAAAATAATCAATATTTTCACAAATATTTTGAATAAAATGAATAGCCAAATGTTATGCTTGAAAATCAACAAGTCGTCATATTTTCAGACGGATGTAGTAATTCAGCTATTCCCATCATCTATTTCGGCAAGTTGCTTGATCACCCACGACCCTCATCCGAGGATTGCGGCAAGCTGGGATCTTCTTGTCAAAACTGGGCTTCTTTCAGGTTTGTAAGTTTGTCACAAATATAGTACTTGCACATCCATCGTTCATCCATGTCCTGCTAGCATATGCATTTCTTCGATGAAATCTGCAACTGAATCAACCATGGAGTGCCACACGAAGAGACCGCCAACCTGTTTAATGATTTAGTTGAGTTCTTCGAGCATCCGACTCGAAGCCAAGAAGGCATACTCACAACAGCCTGGCAATGGCAGGGGCAGGCTTGAAGGCTCGGCCAGGACTTTGTTATTTGTGAGGATCGTTACCGTGCACATATGCCTTCAGAATCTGCCGTGCGAATTGAGGGACCTGCGGTGTTGGCCTAGGATTTTGGTACAGATGCTCAGAGGAAAAATTATTCTATTAAAAAAGTTGCAGAATCACAGTTGTGATATCAAAGTGCAACAAGTTCGACATTGGCGAGAAAATGAATTTTACATCAAGATTCCATGCTTTCTCTTCATTTTAGTGCGAATATGCCATATAACACTATAATGACCACCTTCTTGCCAAAATTCACGAGTATTCAATGGAACATTGATGAACCCAGGTAGCTCCGCCCATGGCCCTCTTTCCGAGCCTCCACCATGGAGTGAAGTTAGATTTAAATTAAGAAAGTAGGATATTGAGTGTGGCGGAGCTTGAGGGCACGGTGGCGGGGCGGCGAAAGGGGGGAATCGAGCGGGAGCTTGTGGCTGTGGGGGGACGAACCGTTCCCATGGCAAAGGAAGAAAAAAGAATGAGGAAGTAGCAGTTTAGGATGTTCAAAAGGGAAGAAAAGTAGAAACCGCGCCAGCCGAGAAAGTGGTGGACCCTTTCCTCCATCTCAGGACCTAAACGAGGACGGTTGGATAAGAACCGCACGCGCTGCTACTAGTGGGAAACATATATCATATTGAGTTGAGATAGACTTTAGTTAGAAATGGAGTTCGGTCCTCCTATAAATTATAATGGGGTTGTAACAAGATTTAATGAAGAAAGACAAAAGAGTTCGATCTAGATCTCTCTTACTTTTGTGCCACCACCCCTTGCACCTCCCCCTTTCCTAGCGTCGCCAGCTCCCCCTGCTGCCACACCTCCACCACGCAGCCGCGCCATGTCCTATGACCGGCACCCAACACTACTAGCCGCCAAAAGAGTTCTTCGGAGCAAAGTGATGGCCATATATAGCACATTATCTCTAGTAACCAATAAAAATGAGTTAACTTATATTTTCAATTAGAGAGTCTCTAGTGTCCTTTCTTAGAGCTAGCATATATATATATATATATAGCTAGCTAGTATCTTAACAAGAGCTACCTCTAGCAGGAATTGAGACTGTTGTGCAGTCTCAACCTCCTGCAAGAGCTGACAGCTGACACTTAGCTAGCTCTATTTTTTGGGATTTCTTTAGTCAGACAACTTTTGGTTACCGTAAGTGACGGATTTATGTAAGCTGGCAGTTCATTTTAGCTTGGAAGAATGGTAATACGGAGCAAAAAAAACATACATCCCTATCAACCATATGAGAGATGGGTAGCGCAAGGTCGTATCAATTATTAGCAGAAATGTGAGGTAGTTGGCAGGGTTAACGATAAGCATCACACACAACAGCAAAAGGAGGGGAAAAGGAACATACCTCTATATATTGTGTGCACGGTTGTACGTATCAATTAGTAGCGGAAATGTGAGGTAGTTGGGAGGTTAACGGTAAGCATCACATAACAGCAAAAGGAGGGCACAGGAACAAATACTGTATAGTATGATGGCGATCATCTAGACTAACAATTTTGTTTGCACTGAAATGTGTGGTGGTTTGGTTTGAAGAAGTATTATTCAGAGTATAAGGTGAGTATCCCGCAAGAGCGGGATATTTTAATTTCTTAACTTACATGGTTGTATGCTATTTACAAAGGTTTGAAGAATTACGCGAAACGTGATCCTTGCCCTTTGCCTTGTTCGACTCAGACCCGCTTCACCACAAACCCCTCTGGATACTAGTCAACTAAGTCATTTGAATAATAGAGAAGCTAAGTCATCATCCAGCAATTGAGTAATGTTTTACCCGCCATGGCTACCATACCATGGTCAGTCTAATCTCGCTCTAGGTTTTAGATAGAATGATTGGGGAAGGGAGTAAACAACCTCATCACCTATACAAACAAATACCTCTTAATTGCACGTAATAGCCCACCTGCAAGTGGTTATGATAATTTTTATTCTGTGCCTTGTCTCTCTCTTGATCGACGGTCTACATTTCGGTACATGTCGGTACCTTGCAAACACCATAAAAATCTCGTAATTGCATTCTCACACCTTACTTATGCTATGATATATACTCCGGCAGTCCAAATTTCGTCCATGATACCTTTTATCCACCTAGCAGAACTGTGGTAACTTAATTGATCCCTGATAAAGCCCTGCACCAAATCTCATTTATGTTGCCAACTACCTTAATGTTTGCTACTCCTTTCTAGCTAGTATAAATTAGGTCTGTGTTGCATCACTCAAGCAGCACACACACACTCTTGTTTGTTTGGCACAAAAAACCCCCAAAAATAGCCTCTCGTACGTATCACTGTGAGGATGGATGTCCAGAGTAGTACTAGGCCCGTCGCACCAAAGCCACTTTCCATGGACACTTGTTGGCGTGTTGCGGAGGCGGATGAGCCGTTGAGCCCCACGGCCCGCATGTTCCACGATTTTTACATTGTTGCTGTGTTGGGCGTCGCCACTCCCTTCGACCTTGACGCCACACGCGCTGGTCTCGAGGCCACGCTCGTGCGACACCCTCGCTTCTGCAGCATCCGAGTATGTATAAGCTGCTTCAGTTCTTGAGCATGTCATAAATTAATTAGAGGCATTAACTACTCAATATGCAAGATTGCAAGTATTACTATATATCACATGAAAGTATTATTATCTAAAGTGGAGGAGGTGCAGGTGATGGACGGGGCAGAGCCACGATGGGTACGGACCACGGTGAACCTAGACGAGCACTTGGTGATCCCCGAGCTGGACCCGGCCGCCATCTCGGCAGATCCCGACAAGGTGCTGGAGGAGTACGTGGCGTCCCTGTCCACGCTTCCCATGGACCAGTCGCGGCCGCTGTGGGAGCTCCACGTCCTCGACTTCCCGACCTCCGAGGCGACGTCCGCCGTCGCGTTCCGCATCCACCACGCCCTCGGCGACGGTACGTCCCTCGTCTCCCTCCTCCTCGCGTGCACGCGGAGCGCCGCCCACCCCGAGGCCCTGCCGGCCATGCCGGCCATGCCCTCGCGGCGGCGGGCCGGGCCCGTCTACGGCGCCCGACCGCGCCCGCCCAAGTCGGCGGGGGCCGGGGCGTATGTCGCGTGGGCCCTCTCGTGCGCCCTGCTCCTCTGGCACACAGTGGTGGACGTCGCGCGGTTCGTGGCCATGGCGCTGCAGCTCGTGAGGGATCCGCGCACGGTGTTCACGGCCGTCGACGGCGTCGAGTTCAGGCGCAAGCGGTTCGTCAGCCGGAGCCTCCGCCTGGAAGATGTCAAGCACGTCAAAGCCGCTCTAGGCTGCGTAAGTAGATCTTTACTATCATGAAGTTGGCGTCTATGCAGTCCATGAAACATATATAGAGAGCTTTGTACTAGTTTTTGATTGAATTTCCATAATCTGAACACAGACCGTAAACGACGTGCTAGTTGGAGTGACATCTGCTGCTCTGTCACGGTATTACTTCCGGAAACTAGGTAATATATATAAGTGGCGCGAGCTATACAGACTAGAGTCCACATCCCTCACCATGTATGAAAATTAATGTTATGTGAGAGATACATATACTATCTGCCTGCCACAGGTGATGGCGACGCCGCAAAGACTAGCGCGTGCTTGATAAGATCAGTCCTTTTCGTGAATATAAGGCCCACGTCTGGCATACAAGTAAGCAAACGATAACATATATATATACCGTGCTCGATCGATCTGTATATAAGATTTCTAAGTATATGCATGGCAGTTTTGTCTTTTATAGTACTCACATGGATTTCCGTTACGTGTTGAGCAGAAGTTAGCCAAGATGATGGAGTCAGGCAAGCACAATGAACTGAAATGGGGAAACAGGCTTGGCTACATCATGCTTCCTTTCCAGATCGCCATGCATGATGATCCTCTGGACTACGTCCGCCACGCAAAGAAGACCGTGGATAGAAAGAAACATTCATTAGAAGCAATCGTCACTCACGCGGTCACAGAAGTGGTCACAAAACTGTTCGGAATTGAGGTAACTCTCTTAATTAAATCGATCCTTCCCTCCTCTTAATCTCTAAACGTTCCCCTTCATATGGATCATCATGTCACCTCTTGCCCATATATATGTTTTTGTATTTGAAAGATAAATTGATTGCAGGTATCAACTGCTCTCTTCCATCGTATGGTGTCAAGTACTACCGTTCAATTCTCCAACATGATAGGTCCAGTTGAGCCAATAGAGTTTTACGGTCAACGCATCGTCTACATTGCACCTAGTGTCTTCGGACATCCATCGGTGAGCTGCTATATATATTCTGTATGATGCCATTTGTGTTAACTGTTAAATCATTAGGTTAGTTGGTTAATTTACACCTTATACAATGACATAATAGTACAGTATGTTACAATCCACAAACACCTTAACAATGACAACTCGCCTGGGATGGAGTTAATTTAAGGTTGTTCGCGATGATGATTTATCGTACCAGATCAAGTTTTGTAATTAATTACTTTGTATTACGCTGTACTCATTTTCACTAAGTATGAAAATTATATACACACATTTATATCAGCAAAGAATTCTGTTGTATTTATTGTCTAAGAACAATAATATTGATCATTTACTGGCTTCTTTTTTATAAATATGTGTAGGCGCTGACTATACATTGGCAAACTTACATGGATATGATCAAGGTTATCCTTGCAGTGGATGATGCACAGTTTCCAGATTCTCATCAGCTACTAGATGATTTTGCCGAATCCTTGAGGATAATAAGGCATGAAGCATGAGCTGCTAAACTAATATTGCCCATGGGAGAAGGAATTAAAGGATGCTGAATAGAGTTAAGCCTTTGTGAGTTATGAACAACATCAAAGACATCGGCCTATATATTGAATGAATGTATGCCTGGATTCACGTTGCATATACAAAATTGGAACAAGTTGCAGATGAGTTCATTTCTACACCGGCCTGTTAATATGTGGGTTCATTAATGATTAAACAAAATATTACTGCATTATCTTCTGTGACGTACGTGTTGTACAGTTTCCATTATTGTATACATAATGGTGAAGCATGGAAGCACTAGTACTCGATGGTTAATGTGTGTGAATAACTATTTGGAGTGTACTGTGGGCAGAGTCTTTAATCTGAGAAAATTATACTGCGTGCATTGAAACTCAATAAATTTCTTCCTATATCTTTAAGATACTTTTGTTTCTTATTTATGTGTTTATATTGTGTATAATATCCGGTATACAAGTAACTTAATTTGATCCCTTCTTGTCATGGCAATAGGTTCATTTACAAAGGCATGACTGAATATTTATTTTCCCCTCTATCTGTTTGCTTGCAACTGGAAAGAAGAGTAAAGTGCACCCTAGGTCCCTAAACTATTCTGAAGTTCTCATCTAGGTCCATAAACTTTAAAATTAAAGATTTTGGTCTCTAAACTATTTTAAGGTTTTCATCTCGATTACTCTCAAAATGAAAATTGAGTAAAGTGCATCTCAAGTCCTTAAACTATTCTGAGGTTCTCATCTAAGTCCATGAACTCTTGAAATGAAGATTTTGGTCCCTAAACTATTTCAGAGTTCTTATATGAGTCTATAAATTCTCAAAACGAAGATTTGGGTCTAAACTATTTCAGAGTTCGCATTTGGGTCCATAAACTTTTAAAACGAGAAACTTTTGTTGGTGCTCCACATCGTTGTCGTCACCTTTAGCCACCACTTGGCAGCCACCAGTCCACTGCTGTCATCAAAATGTTTCTTCACACGTCGTCTTCAGATCGAGTTGCCAGCCGCCATCGTCTATTGCCACCTAGCCGCGGTTAGCCATCGCCACCAGGCTGCATTCGTCTTCCGATTGCGCCGTGAGTGCCTGGAAATGGAGAATGATATTGTGCTTGTATAGGTTTATGTCTTCAAAAATTTCTGGTACTCAACCTGTCAAAGCGACCGATATTAACTGGTATTTGAACCGGTGCGAGATGGCGCCGTTTCTTTTGTATTCGAGCACATGTCGCATTTTGGATAGCTACTTAGATGCTAAACAAAATTAAGGACACAATTTTTCATGAGTAAAGTGCATCCTAGGTTTCTAAACTATTATGGAGTTGTCATCTAAGCCCATGAACTTTTAAAATGAAGATTTTGATCCTTAAACTATTTTAAAGTTTTTATCTGGATTCATAAACTCTCAAAATAAGACACTTAATAACGTAATTGGGATAAGAGGGGAGAGGAGGCGGAGTGAACGAAGAAGATGGCCAGTATGCAAATTAAAGAGAGATTGGGATAGGGAGGCGTAGTGAACGAAGATGTGTCGGGATTAGAGCAGAAAACCAACAACGTGTTTGGTTAGAAGGTTAAGCTCATCTGTAATGTGCTCGCTCGCCCTGCATACAAAAGACGGTGTCGTCCGGCGACTCGTTTCTCCAAGTCGACCTCCGGAGCATGAACTCATTGCACCTAGTGTCTTCGGACATCCATCGGTGAGCTGCTATATATTCTGTATGATGCCATTTGTGTTGACTGTTAAATCATTAGGTTAGTTGGTTAATTTACACCTTATACAATGACATAATAGTACAGTATGTTACAATCCACAAACACCTTAACAATGACAACTCGCCTGGGATGGAGTTAATTTAAGGTTGTTCGCGATGATGATTTATCGTACCAGATCAAGTTTTGTAATTAATTACTTTGTATTACGCTGTACACATTTTCACTAAGTATGAAAATTATATATACACATTTATATCAGCAAAGAATTCTGCTGTATTTATTGTCTAAGAACAATAATATTGATCATTTACTGGCTTCTTTTTTATAAATATGTGTAGGCGCTGACTATACATTGGCAAACTTACATGGATATGATCAAGGTTATCCTTGCAGTGGATGATGCACAGTTTCCAGATTCTCATCAGCTACTAGATGATTTTGCCGAATCCTTGAGGATAATAAGGCATGCAGCATGAGCTGCTAAACTAATATTGCCCATGGGAGAAGGAATTAAAGGATGCTGAATAGAGTTAAGCCTTTGTGAGTTATGAACAACATCAAAGACATCGGCCCTATATATTGAATGAATGTGTGCCTGGATTCACGTTACATATACAAAATTGGAACAAGTTGCAGATGAGTTCATTTCTACACCGGCCTGTTAATATGTGACGTGTGGTACAGTTTCCATTATTGTATACATAATGGTGAAGCATGGAAGCACTAGTACTCGATGGTTAATGTGTGTGAATAACTATTTGGAGTGTACTGTAGGCAGAGTCTTTAATCTGACAAAATTATACTGCGTGCATTGAGACTCAATAAATTTCTTCCTATATCTTGAAGATACTTTTGTTTCTTATTTATGTGTTTATATTGTGTATAATATCCGGTATACAAGTAAGTTTGATCCCTTCTTGTCATGGCAATAGGTTCATTTACAAAGGCATGACTGAATATTTATTTCCCCTCTATCTGTTTGTTTGCAACTGGAAAGAAGAGTAAAGTGCACCCTAGGTCCCTAAACTATTCTGAAGTTCTCATCTAGGTCCATAAACTTTTAAATTAAAGATTTTGGTCTCTAAACTATTTTAAGGTTTTCATCTCGAGTCAATAAATTACTCTCAAGAAAGGAAAAGCAACGCGACTCCCTCGCCGCTCGCGCCGACGGCCGTGAAGGTGTCTCTCCTCCCTACCGGCGACCTTCAGCCGTCGGTAAGCGAGGGAAGGCTTCTTCTCGTGCTAGGTGGGCGGCAGGGTGATGTTCTTTAATAGTTAGGGTTAGGTCTAGGTGTTTCCGGCGTCGACGACGATGGTGACGACGGCGGCAACTTCCCCAGCACGAAATTGGAAGCTTTGGTTTCAGACAGCGATGGCAAGATGAAGGTGTCATCACTGATCATGAATAAGGTACTCCGGCGCCTCCTTTATCTTGTCGTGGTTCTTCTTGGCCATGGCTGTGGGGCTAGTGAGAGTTTTGTTTCTGGTGACATCCATCTGGATGTGGTCGGATTTGTGTTTTCCTATGACAAATCTGGTGAAAGGGGCGTTGATGAGTTTGGCAACGGGCTTGACGGCGGCAAGTTCATCCTATTTGCATGTGGAAAGTTATCAGTCTATTTTTGCGAAAGGGTTGGGTTTCAATTTCCCCTCGTCGGAGGTGAGGATGACGGTGGTAGATGGTGAGATGGCCGTGTTCGTTCAGATCGGGGTTCTCGTCCGTGGCATATCCGTTTGGGATGGTGATCCTAGACGGTGGAATCTGCGGCACTTTCAAGATTTCTTGTCTCCCATCAATGGAGTTAGTGTTGTTTGGGTGGCATATGTATCAATGGATGTAATATGCTTTAATATCAATGAAATTCTCTTTTCACAAAAAAAAATTTACTCTCAAAATGAAAATTGAGTAAAGTGCATCTCAAGTCCTTAAACTATTCTGAGGTTCTCATCTAAGTCCATGAACTCTTGAAATGAAGATTTTGGTCCCTAAACTATTTTAGAGTTCTTATATGAGTCTATAAATTCTCAAAATGAAGATTTGGGTCCCTAAACTATTTCAGAGTTCGCATTTGGGTCCATAAACTTTAAAACGAGGAACTTTTGTTGGTGCTTCACATTATCGACGTCACCTTTAGCCACCACTTGGCAGCCACCAGTCCACCGCTGTGATCATAATGTTTCTTGACACATTGTCTTTAGATCGAGTTGCCAGCCGCCATCGTCTATTGCCACCTAGCCGCGGTTAGCCATCGCCACTAGGCTACGTTCGTCTTCCGATTGCGCCGTGAGTGCCTGGAAAAGGAGAATGATATTGTGCTTGTATAGGTTTATGTCTTTAGAAATTTCTGGTACTCAACCTGTCAAAACGACCGATATTAACTGGTATTTGAACTGGTGCGAGATGACGCCGTTTCTTTTGTATTCGAGCGCATGCTGCATTTTGGATAGCTACTTAGATGCTAAACAAAATTAAGGACACAATTTTTCATGAGTAAAGTGCATTCTAGGTTTCTAAACTATTATGGAGTTGTCATCTAAGCCCATAAACTTTTAAAATGAAGATTTTGATCCTTAAACTATTTTAAAGTTTTTATCTGGATCCATAAACTCTCAAAATAAGACACTTAATAACGTAATTGGGATAAGAGGGGAGGAGGCGGAGTGAACGAAGAAGATGGCCAGTGCATGCAAACTAAAGAGAGATTGGGATAAGGAGGCGTAGTGAACGAAGATGTGTAGAGATTAGAGCACAAAACCAACAACGTGTTTGGTTAGAAGGTTGAGCTCATCTGTAATGCGCTTAATGTGCTCCCCCTGCATGCACAAAAGACGGTGTCGTCCGGCGACTCGGTTCTTCAAGCAAGTCGACCTCCTACCGGAGCATGAACTCGTGGCCGGTGACCCAGACCAAACAGCCTGCAATCGGGCTACCTGCGTCCCATCTACGATCCAGGCTGAACCATACGGACGCTGGACGCATGCAACCAAATGCTACCTGCGTCGTCGCCGTACCCGGGCGGCCGGCACGCGGACATCCCAAGGCCACGGCTTCCTGCTCCCGCACCATGGAGGCTGTCCACATCACGCGTAGATCGGTCGCCTACGTAGGCCACCGTCCGGCTTATCCAGATCCGGTGACGACGTTCGTTACACACGATGCGATGAAGAGGCAGCTAGCTCCTTGCTGGGACCTGTCTTTGTCCGTTGCGGGTCTAATAAACCCTGCCGTCCTGCTCAAGAGCGCTCCTGACTCCTGCCATTCCTCCACCGATCCCCCTGCACCAAGTCCAACCACATGATGAATCCTGGCGAGGTGAGTCTCTCTCGCCATCCATCCCCTCTGAAATCTTTGTGCTTTTGACCTTCTCTCCGTTCTATGGTTCTTGCAAACCTGTGAAATTACGCGGCAAGCTCGCTCGGGCCTTTGATTGTGCCGCTTTTGTAGATTTCGCTTGCTTAATCAGGTGATATTTGCATTTTCATTTTTTCCTGCACTATGTAACCATAGATCTGTTGGTAATTTGTCTGGGGCCTGATGTTAGTTTCCTGTCGTTCTTTCACGAGCAGTAGGTGACCATTCAAGTCATAGCCGAAACTTGATGCAAGGTGTTCTTTGCCTGGTCCCATTGCTTAATTAATCTTAGATCGATAGGTGCCCTGATGTATGTAGGATGTCTCGGAATCTACAAAAGAGGGTCTCCATTTCACTAAGAATTTGGTTAGGTGCTCTCACTCTCAAGAAAAAAAAAAGAAAAGGAAAGGTAATTGGTTGAGCTGTGAAGCAACTAAATCATTATGTGTGTCTGTGGGACTGAAAATGTTTGTTTCCTTAATTATTTCTGCATTTTACCGATGAAACGGCAACCCTTTATTATGTAATTTGAATCAAAACTGCTAGCTTTAGGGCTATCCCATTAGTTTTGCAAATGTTTTGCGAGTTTTGGAAGGTTAGTGTTTTGGCATACTAAGCGTCATTATAAATTCAGTTCTTGTGTCTCCTAGAAATTAACTGCTAGTCCAACTTTCAGCAACACCACATATTTGCCTCCAAAGCAATCTATAATATCTATAAAGGTCATACCTTCTAAAGCTCAACTCTTATGGAGCCACATCACCTCAATTGTTTGGTCCGTCCGATCAATATCTCTGTAAAGTCATGTATTAATGGCACATTGGACGATTTAGAATATTTGTTAACATATGCCCGTTGGCTTGCTCAAATGAAAACTAATTATTGCTCTGTTTTCTTATGCTCCAGTTGACTAGGTATCATCTCTTTTAACTGTAACGGAAAGAAAAAGGCTGTTAGCATGGCCTCGCTGAGCGCTGACCTCTTTTATGACATACTAAAGCGCCTCGATGGCGCAGCTCTGGCAAGAGCAGGCTGTGCTTGTGCTGACTTCCGTGCCATATCAAATGAAGAGGACTTGTGGGAAAATGCTTGCAGATCTTTGTGGCCATCGACAAAGCGAGATGATGTTAGGAGCTTGATTATTTCTGTTGGTGGGTTCAGGAAGTTCTATGCAGATTGCTTCACTCTTATACTGAACAAAGATGTTCCACTAGTGCAGACTAGTGAAACTAACCCCTTTGCTGAAGAATGGACTGAATCTGATTACTACTATGATGATCTGGATGAGCTTGAAAACTCTTTGCCTTCAGACTTCGTGTCTCTAATCGATATATGGTACAAGGACCGTGTACTCTACTCGAAGGTCATATGGGGAGTTCCCAATTCAGATGGTGCTAATGGATGGTTCTATAACTGTCCATTCCGGATAGACTTGTTTCATCAATCAACTGAAAACAATGATAACAATAATGAAGAAGTATTCCTATCAACCATCAATGACTTACCAACTGTGGCCTCAATGGAGCAAGAAAGGAAAGATGGGAAAATTTGGAGGGAACTGAATGATGGTATAAAGTTGAGTTGGATCATCATTAATCAGAAGATGAAGCGAGCAGTGAACCTGACAAGTTGGCACCCACTAAGTGGTCAAAGGCATTGGCCGACTGATACAGATTTTGTTCTGCGGTTTGGGTCTGTCCTTCCGGCAAAGGAGGTTCTCCCGTGCCAAGTAGCAGAATGCATTCTGCTCATGAAGTTCCGTATGACAAGCATGGGGAGTGTGGAGGTAAGGGAGCCTTCTACGCTCGCATTGATGGAACTGAGTATGCAGATTGAAGATATGGGTGGTGTTCACCTCAATGGGCGCTGCAGTCTCCTCATTCTCAAGGAGGCACTGAGCTGCCACCGGAGCAGGAACTACGATGAGGTGCTGGAGTCGTGCAATTTGTATTTGAAGGCACAGAGCGAGCTGAAAGAAGAGAAGATACGTAGTGAATGCCGGTTTGACACATTCTGTATTGTCAGCGGCATCACACTTTTTGCTGCCTTCTGCACAATGTGCTACAGAAAATTGGAGAACTGTTGACATCCTCAATACGGTTAGTTTTGATTTTCTAATTTCTGTATGTGTGGCAGCATTCTGGATTGTGGGGTCTCAAAATGTTGTCGTGCATATTTGACCGCTTGCGAACATAGCCAACCTTTTGTATTGCTGATTATGGATTCACCCTCAGATCTTCAGAAACAATTCATAACCAGTATCAGTAGGACTTGTCAATACAGTTGATCATGCTTGAATTAGTTCGGTTAGCAATTGCATCAATGTGGCACTTTTCAATATCACCTTTCTCAACTTTCCCCAAAAAAGTCGCCTTTCTTAACTCTAAAACACCTACCTGCATGCTTAAACCTATGTGCTGCTCACTCATCTAGCAAACCATCATATTAACCCTTCATGAATCATGAGCACCACTCATGAATCAACGTCGCTAGATCAGTTAAATGGAAAAATGGTTGATAGAAACTGGAGTCTGAACATCAATACGTACCATATGTCTTAGGTAAATACATCATGACCTTGCAAAACTTCATTAGGGATACCCATTTGCACCAAACGGAAAGCAGAAATACATATGAACGGCCAATAACCAGAATAACCTCAGAGTAGCGCAGGGTCTAAATTAGACCCTTGTATCTACGTAACACAAAACATGTACAGAAACATATACCCTAGCCATGATGAGAATGCAGGACAGCATGGGTTCTCGTCTTTCATGCCACCAGCACCACCCGTGAAATGTGCAACCACTTTAGCTCTTTAAGTGCTTCATTCTGATCCGTGCTTCAGAAAAGGTCGGCTTTCTTTTTCTGCAACTCTTGCTTCCACCTTGGCTGCTCATAGAATTCCTCTTTAGTCATGCCAAATACTGTCTGGAATTCGCTGTCTGATAAATATGTCTGCAGACACAAAGATAGCCGTTAAAATCATTTGACCACCTCCTTCAGTTTCTCACTCTTCCTTTGTACAGGCAGGTAATCCTGCATATTTTAGTTTGTACTTTTTTATACTAATATATTACTGCAACTGTACAGGCTGCCCCTACTGCATTCCGGTCAAAAAAACAGATAAACAACAGGTACAGTAAAGGTAGAAAAGTGGTGGCCATGAGTTATAATGGCCACTGCCGTTCTAAAAAATTACTCAGTCACTGTAGTTCAATTCAATGATGAAGTGGCAATGAACTGATGAAAGCTCTAAAAGTTACTCAAGTGTTACAATCTTGGAAGGTGTAGAAAACCTTGATAAACTGAAGGCAAAGAAGGTTTCTACTTTAAGTTCTAAAAGAAGGATTTTACTGTGATTCTGATCAAGTCTTGAGCTCTTTCTGTTGTCCCCCTTTTCAAGTTCAGTTTTTCCCCAGTAACTTTATATCTCATGTTCTTCATAAGTAGCAGCAATTGTGGTAAAACACTTCTGAGAAGTTACCATTGGAACGGGACTTTGAAGACAACTTTATGGCAAAGTTTTAAAGTTTGCATAATTACTTTTTGATTATAGATAGCTTCACCTGATTACTTGTTAAAACTGAATACACAAGCAGAGAAGTTCTTGTGGGATAAATAAACACCATCAATAAATACTTGAAGTAAAGTGTCCCAAAATTTTCCTTTATATAAGTACGAGAAGTATTTTTGCCCTTTGCAAGGAAATTAGACATCAAACAGAAAGAACTTTGATTTCATGGATGCGGTGAAAAAAAACGAACCTCTCTGCGTTTGTAGTCTATCCCACTAACAGGGTTGGTGGACTTTGATATCAAGCGGTCATAGCTAAAGGTTGTTTCCCCTCCATTTTCATTAGCAGTTTGTTCCTGTGAAACATCAGGCTCTGTTCGGCCTTCTCCCGGGGCATCTTGATCTGTAAAAGTATCTGGGGACTCCTCTGCTTCAGATTGATGAGGAGCTTCTTCAGTCTTCTCAGCATCTGCATCAAGGTGTCCAGTTTTGGCATCAAGTTGAGAAAAAAAGAAAAAGAGAGGAAATGTAACCCCAGAAATTACTACTTGTTTGTTACTCTCAGAAAGATGAAAAGGCGAATCAAATTTAGGCCGATCAGTACCTTCTGTTGGGGACGTGCTACTGCTTGGGCTTTGAGAAGATCCCTCTGCAGTCAAAACATTGGACAGTGCTGCGACAGCAGCGGCTCTTTGAGAACCTTGACCTGAACGAGAGTGCGGCTGAGGGCTGCTGGGTTTTGATGATGGATTAAGTGCAGATGTCAAGGCAGCCATGGCTGAAGCACGCTGAGTTGGGCCACCATCACCTGAGCTTGTGGGCCGCTCGTTCGACTAAAAATACACAGTATAGAGTGATTAGCAGATAAGAGTATTTTCCTCTAAAAAAAGGCAGATAAAGTATTGATTATTATTACAGTTGGGAAGGAAAATATTAGCAGTACCTGTTTCCCTTGGGAAGAAGGATTTAATGCAGATGAAAGAGCTGCCAGTGCTGATGCCCTTTGAGTTGGCCCACCATCACCTGAGCTTTTAGATCCACCCTGCAAGAAGTTAGAACCCTGAAGGTTACTACAAATTGAATCTACTACAAACTTACGTTCCAAATGTCTACTTCTGAAATTATAAGTAACAAAAATATCTACTTTTGAAATTATAAGTAACAAAAATAGCACAATTTATGTTACTTTGTAAATTGACGAACAAAAGAGACTTACCTCTGAACGCATTCCGAAAAGAACTGAGAGTTTCTTCTCAAATGAATTCCCATGAATCTGTGTCAAGGATGAAATTTATTAGAACATAACCTAACAAGTGCAAGGAAAAAATAAGTCTGCCCCAAAAAATATAGCATATTAAAAATAAAGAGAAATCCATTTTACTCCCCATCGTTTTTTTTTAGGAAATAACCCACTGTGTTTTGTTGCCAGGAAAAGCCCTAAGTTCATCCGAAATATTTTCATTGTTTCATATTTTATTTTAGGACATCACAAATGTATTTCCAAAAAACTTTAATAATCCATCTCCCAGAGATAAATACTTTCACAATGCCAGTTTATCAAAGAGGAAGGACCTGCAAACTGATGACCGGAACAAATATACATAGGAATCACGTCTAGACTAAATATGCCATCTTTGTAACAGTGCACAATGATTTCATATGATCAAAGATATCTGTTCTGTTTCTGTTATTCTCGAGTTTCAAATGTCAAATGTCAGCATAATCTGGCCTAGCCTACCCAGCCAATAAAATGACTTATATCCTGCACCGCAACTTCACTGGAAGGCTCTGGAAATTATGTCCCGGTTTTCTTATATTTGCTTAGTAATTTCAGCATGGCTTCAACTATTATAAATACGTGTTCAATCCTTATCTCGAAATGTGCTTGCTGCCACCAGGACCTGGTTGGGCACAAACCCAGGTAGCCCCTAAATCTGGGTTCAGACAGTTGCGCAATCTGTGCTCTAAGCAATTTTCAGTCTAGCACGCAAACTGGAAACGTTAAACGAAGGGCAGGATCTAAGAATCTTGATGCAAAGTGAGAGACATATCTACCAATGGAAAGAAAGAAAATTAAGCTGAGCCCACATGTATCGAAAGCACAAACATGGAAAAGCTTTCTGCTTACACAAATTCAGATGTAAAACCTTCAAAATACCAGCTACCCACAAAAAATATATCATAAATAAATAGAACAGAATTAGAAGGAGAACAATTTCTTGTGAAATATAACGGTTAATAACTAAGAGGATACCACGGATCGTGTGTTGTCCCAGGAGAAGTATGTCCTGAAGAAGCAAGGTTCATTCCCTTCGATGCCCTTATAGAGAGGCACATCAGGAGAAATACCTTCGAAGGCCACTGCATGTTCAACATATTTCTGGGAAGGAAAAAGTTATTGCCAGGAGTTGGACGATAATGATTCATTGAAACCGGCAAGATTAACACGTCATATCATACCTGGCCAATTTCAAATGCCTTCTGTTTTTCTTTTGTCTCCACATACTGACCCATCCAAACGAAGATTTCAGAGTGTGTATCAAGTATCATCATGTCTTCTGTCAACAAGTCATCTTGTGAAAAATTGAAAACTTCCGTAACCTGCATTCAAGCGAGTTTTTAAATAGTTTTGAATAAAAGTTTTTAAAATATTAAAATCCTAAATTGCTCAGCAAGAATAAATTAATACAAAAAACAAATACAGAGACAAACCTCCAGCTTCCCTGATGAATGGCGATGTGATATCACAGATGAAACAATAAAAAAAATCAAAAGTAATAGTTAGGGTATCTAGCATAGGAAACAGAATGTGATAGCAATAACAGAAAATGTGGAAGAGACTGCTACTAACCGTTCCTAACAGAGAACGTATATAAATGAGGATCTCTAATAAAAACATCTTGTGCAACATTTTTGCTTGTATAATTTTGCTTTCCACCAATAGCGGACCAGAAAGCAGAGCTCTCTGTTCCCTCCTTGCAATGTTTCACGGCAACACCAGGCTGTAATATTGGGTACAGATAACCTTAGCGAATAATAATGTCCAGGATAAGGAAATATGAACTACTTTTTGTTTAATCAGAGTAAAATTCTTTCGAGAAAGGAGGATTTAGCAACCAACATAAGTTCTGTGACAGTAAATTGGTTCGTCGGATCCAACATTTACAAGATGAAATCATTATTACTTTTAGAAGTACTACAACGGACACCGCCCATATACGGAATTATGAGCTACGATCATAATTCAGATATACCATTGCTTTCACACGCAGGCAACGTATTTATTATGTCAATACAATGCACAAAGTAAACTGGGACAGATAATTGTATGTGCTAAATAAATGAAGAGGAACATCAAAGTTGGTTCATTTTTCCATACCTTCAAAAACTCAGCAACTTTTGTAGCCCATTGTTGTTGTTCAAAAGAACTTGAATTGCCAATCCATGTAAACATTAATTTTCCAGATTGCAAAACAAAACATTCTGTGGAACTCAAGGATGTTGAGACCTGAAAATAAAGTAGTAATAAGTTCATGAGCAACAGTTTGGAGATTAAGTTCTTTATACAAACCAGGCTAAGATGCTGCATCTACTATTTAAGTCCATGTAGACAAGAAAATCATTGCAAATAATAATAAGAATGTTACTATCAAGGGTCATTATACTTTCCCACTCCAGTCAAATGCAGTTGCATTGTATTTTCCTACATTTCCCAAAAGCAATTTTAAACTATCGTTTCTATCTCCACGCCACAGGCCTAATGGATTCCAGACGTGAGGGTAGTGCTAAGTACTATTGCCTAACTTTTTTCTCATTCTAGCTTAAGACTTCAAGACAAACTGGCTGGAGATTGAAACTTAGTGGACATATTTCATTCTCATTTAGAAATCTTGATAAGAACAGGTACAGGTCCAAAAATACCGAATCAACTTGAAGGGATTTGTTGTTATGAACTGATGTTCCAGAAATTCTAACAAGGGCGATGCCATCAACAGAATATGTTTCATCCGTTGAGCCCTTTTGTTCAACAAATTTCTTGTATCCAGAGCTGATACCCCCCTGCATGGTTGAGCAAATATATTTATCTGTTAATTTCTGAAGTGGCATTACAAATCATCTTCAGTTCTATAGACTGATTCATCATTATTTCCTTGCAAGAACTCATTTGTCATGCACATAACATAATCACAGTGAAGAATATACCTTCAGAATAACCATTGGCTGGAAAAGAGCAACAAATTGCGGTGGCTCTTTCCCTTGATAAATACGACCCTACAATAAATTAACAAAAAAAAATCCTCAGTCGGAAATATTGCACGCTCATCAAGCTACGGATATAGTACCAGCACAGGTCTTCCTTTCAACGAATTCCAGATTGTATTAGAAGTTTGGAAAGCCGTCTCTTGATCTTCCTATGTGATACAAACGAAGGGTAAGTTCATGTATCAAAGCACAGTCGTATGGGTATTTGAGTTACCGCAAGCACTATATCTTAAGAATGTAATATTGCATTACCGATACACTGTCTTTCCCAATCCAGTAAGTTAGATAGAACTCTTCTCTTTTGTCACCAGAATGGTATGTATAGAGAATAACATAACAATCTCCACTGTAGAATTTTCCAAGTTCTTCCTTTTCAAGAGCAGTCTTACCGCTTCCATTAATACACCAAACCTGCAGGCAGATTTTCCTTATGGTTTCATTTCCACTTTTGCCTTCCTAATGCCTACAGTACGTGATAGGAAAATGTGAAGCATCAAGATGGTGTTCAGCAAAACCTCAAGCTTTCCACCGCTTTCTAGCAAAGGAGGAACTTCATCATTTACTGGGGCACTGCTTTTTGAGGCTCCTTTAACGTCACCTTTCTTCTTCAGTAATGCTACATAAAAACTATATGTTATTGAAAATTATACAAGATCGTTTTTTAATCCGGAAAAAATAATATATAATAATACCTGCAACTTTCCCTCGTCCTTCCTCCGCACTGGCATTCCCTGCCGCATTACTTACTGGCCATGATTCAAACTTAGACTTGAATGTATGATTCTCATAACCTTGAATCACTTGAGTTATTCTTGTTGTCTTGGGCCTATTTTGTTTAATAATGAATTTCTACAAGAGAAACATTATGATATATGATACATATTCGAACAAGGCAACAAATCGAGAGTATTGGATTGTAAGTTTACCTCAACTGCCGCAGTGGCAGTTTTCCTATCCTCTATTTGGGTTACCCGACCAACCCATACAAATAGCTCAGCCCCGCAGTCAAGTAAGAAGCACTTAGTGTTCTCCAGAATTGATTTTGTAAGAACAGTGTCTTCTGGCTTGAGTTGGCCATTATTTATACTGCAAATAGAACAATTGATGGTACAGAAAAACTAATTGGATAAATAAAGATATAATTGAACCACAGGAAAACTTCTAGCCAAACAAAGAACACAAATGACCAATAGATAATGGGAAAGGGTGTCGCGGAATAATAGGCTTTATGGACCAAGTAGAATTGTGTTACCCATTTAGTTTGTTACAATATTCAGACTAGACTATATAACACGCTAGTGGACCAACTATCTAATATTCGTGAATTGTAGCTAAAGTCATGGGGATGAGCAAAACAACATCTGTAGAAGACAAATTAACTCAAGTGCATTTAAAAAAAACTTCCATTAGGTCTCATCTCATGAATGGTCATTTATTTTGGCTAGCCGAGCCTATGACGCCCCTCCTCCATATGGGCTTCGTTAAGCAAGTTGTATAATTATGCATGATGTTAGATAGTTTACATAAGCTCATCCCAATCGCCTCCGGGATGGATGAATCAGTGATCTGAAAGATCCATCCCACGTTCAATCTAGTGATCTTGCTGCCAATTGTTCACTTGGGACTCATTGAAGCTGTGAGCAATGCATTAAGCAAACTTCGGCACGGATATTTGGTTTTCTAAATTTATTTGCCATGCCTAAATAACTTAAAAGAATTATAAGAAAGTCTTTTCACTTCTTTGGAGTATGTTTTTTTGAAAGGTAGTGACTTCAAATCAGAACATTAAAGTTAACTTGTACACAAAGAAAAATGCATACCTATAGAGCTTTGGTGGTGTAGTTTCAAGAACAACATCATCATCGATTACAGCCTTTTTCCCTATTGGTGCAAAACCACCAAAAAGGACCCAGAATTCACCAGAATCTGATTCTGCTTGCAATTTTCCATCATCTATTTTTTTTTTTGAAAAAAATAAAGAAGAAGTGTAGTTAGACTTGTTGCAGTTTTCAATGTATGAAGTTTACATGCGGCTCATCTCACCAACAATTGCAACATCACACACGCCATCATGGTACTTCTCCTTTAAATGTTGGATCACTTCCAAAGCTTTGGCCCTCTCTTGAATATTGGAGTTGGCACCATTGAATTGATATATTTTCTTTTCAGTATCCAAGATAAACACATCATCATGGTTCAATGATGAGCGAGCAAATGGAACCTGAATAAGGAAATCATAAAGTTCATACATCACGAGGACTGAGTTGAATAGTTCATTAAATATATGAAGGAAGGAGACAACAATTCACCTCCTTCACTCTGATAGCTCTCTTCCCTTTGCAAATATATAGCCGCGTTTCAAACTTCTCCTCTTCTGGCTTTTTAAACCCAGAAGCAAAACCTCCCTCCAAAGGTATGATGCACGGCTTAAAGTATGATAGGAATTTATCAGATTCGTAGCCTTGTGGTTCCCTGTGCTGTACTGCACGACCACCAAGCATGGTGTCAAGTTCAACTGTCTTGATTGCTGCAGTTCCAGCTTCATCCTGCATAACAATATATCAACTCAAGACGTAGTTTTTTTTTTTCCCTAAAAGGGAAAACTCAAGACGTAGGCATGGACCATGATGAACTATCATTTGTAGCTAGCAAAGAAGAATTTGAAGCTTTATTGAAAAATATTACCTGACTAGAATCCTTCCCAATCCAGAAGTGGATGTCAAGAAGATAAGCACCACCTTTGTTACAGGTTGTCTAAAAAGAGGGGGAAGATGGATTAAAACAAGTTTGTGCAATGAGATATAAATATGACTCCGGAAGAGGAAGGAACTAAAGGTACCTGCAGAACTATATATGAATCTCCACAGTAGAATTTACCATAATCTGATTTGGGCAAAGGAACAGGCTTAAAATCTTCAATTCTCCATATTTCTGTCCCTCTGTAATGCAGTTAAGGGGCGTAAAAATAAAGATGGAAGAGAAGCCTTGCTTCAAAAGAAGAAGAAGGAAAAAAAAAACAGCTGAAACGTAAGGATACGGTTTATTGCCAGCTCCTTGAAATGCAGGCTCAAGCACCGCTTTTGCATTTGACATTGAGCAGGAATCCTACAAAAGTTTACTCCTATACCGCAGAGAGGCCACAAAAACTGCAACAGTAAACCGAAAGAAACTTCAAAAAACTTATAAAACATTATAACAGAAATTCCGCAAATATATAAAAACATACGAATTAATGTTTGGCAACAGTGTTGTTCAGAATTTTGGTTATAAAGCTGAAGATGTGTATCTCCCCCAAAATAAAACGAAGCATATTAGAGTTCATGTGCTGGTGTCAGTACGAGTAATTTTTTTTTTAAAGAAACATTATTACGAATCATGTCGAATGGATTGCGGATCAACCAACCATTCAGGTTCGGCCAAACGTGTTCAAATCAGCGGCGGTCCATCCTCGGAGACCTCAAAACATATGCATGTTCCCCACACGGCCCGGCCCGTACGTTGATCGACGGCACCGGAACGCGCCGATCGATCACCCAGGTTGCAGCCCCGACGACACACAGTTGCAAAGGGTAACTGTAGAGCTACTTATTAACGAACAATCGATCAGCACGCATTGGCATGCATCGGAGCTCTGGAGCGCGCACCGATCCGATCCGATCCGATCGATCGGCCCGCGCGTACGTAGCTAGCTAGGACGGTCATATCGCTGTAGTATAATGCATGGGGGCGCGAGATCGTAAACTAATTAACCGACCGGTAATATACATCACACGAACGAAAATTAAAGATGAAACGAAGAGTGGGGATGACGCCAAAATCGGCCGTCTGCCGGGCGAGGACGCACCTGCGGGCACTACGTACTCCGATGCGGCGGCCGGATCGAGCGGGGCGGAACGGCGTCGAACCTGGACGCGGCGATCGCTGCCTGCCTCCCGTTGCTTGCGGCTGGCTCCTTGTCTTCTGTCTGGGAAATGGAATGGAGCGGGGTGGATGGATCTGATTTGAGAAAGGGGGACTATTTATACGCGCCCCGGCTACGAGCGGCGGGGAGAGTTGCAAGGAGGGAGAGGGAGCGCGCGACGCGAGCTTGTAGCGCCACGGTACCAGAAATGGCGCGGGTACTCCACTAGAAATAATCAGCACCTCCAGGATGCCTTGTCTACGTTCCCATTCCGGTAAATAAAAACACCGACACATCAAGCATTGGCACGTTCCGCCGATTGACGCAGCAAAGTTTTCATGCAGAACTCATTGATCTTTCTTCGAAATGTATGGCATGCAAAGCTACAAAAAGATGGAAGAAATCTTCTATGCTGAGAACGTTTTCCCCCGGTACAACCAAACACGGCAAGGGGGATCAAGTAACAGTGAAAAGGTGAAGGACCGGAACAAGTGCGCTGCCCGCGTCGCGCAGGTGGCGACGACCCCATGCATAATGCCATCCTAGGACAACCGACAACGTAAGCGCGGGCCAAGCAGCAGCAGGCAGATCGCATGTTAGAGTTCCCCGTTCACCATCAGCGTCGCGTCAGTAAGGTATAAGAGCATCTTCGGTAATGCATTTCAAAATAAGGCCTCTACTTTCGTTTTTCAGACTGGCGTGTAAAAATAAGGGCCTAAAATCTGACTTCAACTCCAGCAGTAAACTGGCCCAAGACCCTATTTTATGTGAGACCTAGTAAAAAACAATAGGACCCACGAATAAGAGGGAGGATCGGATGACCCTAGAAATGAGGGCTTGGAGATAGAGTTTGAGAGGTCATGCAAAATGAGAACCCAAGTAGAGTCCTTGCTGGAGATGATTTTTTAACACAAACTCCTAAATAATAGAGTAGTGTCCTAAGTAGAGGCTTTGCTGGAGATACTCTATGAGCCCCGCTGCGCCCGGCATGAATAATGCGTAGAAGATTTCTGGAAGAAGGTAATTTGGGGTCCGATCGATGGAATGGAAGGGGAGACGCACCGATCACCCTTTTAGAATCTTTGGTACGGGTTCATGTTCATGCATGGAGGAATCGAGAGAGTCCATCGGACCAACGCGACGTGGACACGCAGATCGATCAGCACGCTTAGCTTTCCCCGGCCGCTCGATGAACAGAGAGTCGCAGAGACCAGCAGTGTGCAATTATGCATACGCATGAGGAAGGCAAAATGACAAAACACGTAGACATAGGGAATCAATTAACAGATGGAAAAAAAAAAGGATAGCGTGGTTAGATGATGAAATTGACACGACACACAGCTGAGCTACAGTTTTCATGGAAGCTACGACATACGCCATCTGTTTTTAAATTATTGTCATCATTGATTTTTTTAGTTACGTTTGAACATTCGTTTTATTCAAAATATTAGTTTAAATATGTAAAATTATTATTTTTTATTTCAAGTTTCTTTATTAGTGATATGACAAATCATAACAAAATATATGATAGATTTAAATTTTTTAATAAGACAAATGGTCAAACGTGCACTAAAAAAGTCAACGGTGACAACAATTTAAAAACGAATAGAGTATAAATTTTGATAGTATGGTCAGATATATAATGCAAACGAAATCTCAATACAATTAGGAAAACCCGAGAGGATGAATGGATGATGCAAGTGGGGAGCTCGACAACAACGCTGCTTGAGCACAAGGGATGCTCAGAAATCACAATGCTCCTACGACAAGACTCGTACGTAGACGTATAGGATCAACAAGGCTTTAACAGAGGGGGGGAAAGGATAGTGTGGTTTGATGATCGATGACACGACAGACAGAGCTACAATCCAATGGAAACTACGACATAAAAAAATTTACGATGATAGTGTGGTCAGATAATGCAGTTAGGAAAATACAGTTAGGAAAACCAGATGATTAATTATGCAGTGGGACAGCTCGACACAACACCGCTTGAGCAACATTATCAAAAAAATCAAAAAAAAAGCTCGACTGTTTATTTTCCACTCAATTTGCACGCATGTAACAGTTTATCATTTTTTCGCACATGTTTATTTGGTTGCCACTATTCGTGCAAATTAATTTTTGTAGGTGAATTATGTGACCATAATACCCTCGCCAGGCTGGTTTCATTGTCTAGTCGACCCCTTTCAGACTTGATGTGCTCCCAGTTCTTATTATTGCTCGGTTGCCGTCAGCCAAGATCTCATCAACCTCGGTCCACATCACGATGTTTTCATGGCATCAAAAGAAACTAAGCTCTCATGAACATATGATTGAGATTTTGTAAATCTCTCGTCACATTTGGCTGGAAAATTTACCAATTGCCGAACGAAACGCCGCTTTAAACATAGGAGACTGGGCCGATGGATTTCACCATTCCGGTCAAACCCAACGCACCGGAAACAAGAAAACGAATACAAAAGGGAAAAGGCTCCTCTCGGCTCTCTACATCTCCTCTGCTCGCCGTCGTCCAAAAGGAAGACTCTTTAAATGTTGTTGATAACACCAACGTCTCAACTGCGTTCGGCCGGCGGTCCAAATCGCCGCCCCGCTCAATCATCTGCGCTCGCATTATCCGCCGCCTTGTTTAATCAGTCTACGTGACACAGTCGTCACGGATTCCTCCTCCTGGTGTGGACTGTTCTGTCCAGTGTGCGTGCGCGCAAGCAACCGAGCCGGAGCGCGAGGCTACCTGCCGGAATTCGCCATGAGGCCACCATCGTCGCCGCGCCGGCTTCCCCTCCTCCCCTTCCTCCTGCTCCTCACCCTCCTCCCGTCGCCTCCGACAGCTGCCACGCCAGCGGGCGGTCCCGCCGCGTGGGAGGCGCTCCGCGTGGCGGCGCCCGGACGCAGGGCGTCGCCGGCGGAGCAGGAGGGGGCCGCGGCGGGGGTGCTCCGCCGGCTCCTCCCCAACCACGCGCGCAGCTTCCTGTTCCAGATCGACTCCAAGGTTGGTTCCCGGCACGACGACCTGCTGGAATGGAATGTTTGTTAGCTGCACGCTTGGCCCTTTGTTTTCGGGATAAATTTAGTGATATTTTGTTGTGTGTTTTTACTTTGGCTGCTCCAGGGCAGCGTCTGCGGTGAATCGAGCTGCTTCAGGATAAGCAACATTGCTGGCGACTCGGGCAAAGGCGGTCCAGAGATTCTGTATGTTCATCTTCACCCAACCACCAGTCACACTTTGTTTCTGTTCCACGGACGGACCTGTAGCTTTCTTGCGGATACGGTTGTAGCCTGGCACTTGCCATCATACCATAGCGTTAGGCTGCTTAGGACAAGTGGTTTGGAATGAGCCAACTGCTGGCTTTGCATGCTTCACGAGTCACACGACCATATGTTGCGTCGACGAGTTTGATACACATTACTCATTGAAGCACGGTTGTTGATCAAGTAGTCCCTCGTTCCTGTTACATACTAGTTTCGCTGCACGGAGTATACGTTGCTTCAATCATGATCACTCATTTATGTGGCTTTGCTTTTGGTGCCGTGGTTTTCTCAAAATTCAGAACACTGTATGATTTTGGTTCTTCAATTAAGCACTTGGAGTGGATAGACTGCAATTCATTACAATTTGTGATGGCCCCATTGCAAGGAATCATATCTTCATGTTTATGGTGCACAGAATCCAGGGAACAACTGGTGTTGAGCTCGCGTCTGGCCTCCACTGGTACTTGAAATACTGGTGTGGCGCGCACATCTCGTGGGATAAGACTGGAGGTGCACAACTGGCATCAATCCCTTTGCCTGGGTCTCTACCGCAGGTGAATGGGGCAGGAGTGAAGATTGTGCGTCCAGTCCCATGGAATTACTATCAGAATGTCGTCACCTCCAGCTGTGAGTCATTTCTTGTAAATTTGTCATTCGTAAGCCTCAAGCTTAGGTTCCTCCTTACACTAAGATATTCGACCATCTAGGCGCACTGCAAATATAAATGCATGATGTGGTTCTCAAAATATTTTTCCTTGAATACGAGTGGTTCTCAAAATATGATCGCTGCAAAAAAAAAAATGCATGTTGCTAGTGCAAATCTTCTACGCTACCGCACATGATAACATTTTGTGTTAAGATTTTTGTTATGCGCATATTTTAGTGTGTCGTTTATCAAATTGCGCATTGAGTGTTCCCTACTTTGAAAGAGGCATTTTGACACATCTCTCTCTCTCTCTCTCTCTCTCTCTCTCTCTCTCTCTCTCTCTCTGATAAATTATTGTAGTGTTTCTGTAGACTCCTTTGTGTGGTGGGACTGGAAACGATGGGAGAAAGAAATTGACTGGATGGCACTTCAAGGAATCAACCTTCCTTTAGCATTTACTGGACAGGAAGCAATTTGGCAGAAAGTTTTTAAGGTAGTATGAGAGACACATCGATTACATTGAAATGTTTGATCATGTTTTCACAACTTCATTTAACATCTTTGAGTTAGTTTTCCAACCTGGCAAATTATGGGCCATATGGTTAGACCACGCAAAACCTGGGTGACTATAAAGTTCATTTTTATTCGTATCTTGTGTCATTGCCCAGTCCTGGCCTAATAGGCTTTTTGAGCATGTTAAGACCGATTAGAAATTAGATATAGTGCTTGCTCGTATTAGCAGGGCCTAGCCAGCAAATACAGATAAAATTTTATTCTGAAGGGCTATTATTGAAATGATCAAATACTAAAGCAGCAAATAAGATGTCACATTCTTACCTTGAATTGCTTCTGGCTCTGTAAAACTGTCGAGACCTTTATTTAACCATTTGCACTATCAATAGTTGAGATAGTACCTTGCTGAGTTCCCAATGCTTTTCTCATTGTGTTACATATACTTCGAATTTTGTCTTGACGTGCAGAAAATGCAGAAAAACAAACTTTCATGGACACTAATTACGAAATAATGCCCTGCTTGCTATATTGGGTATTTTCTTCAAACATCTGAAACCTATAAGTTACTATCTGCGTTCTTTTGGTATTCTCACCACTTCTATTCTTCCTGTCAACGTCATTTTAGATCTGTTTCATACTATGCACTTTGTCTTTAATCTCACATTCTGATTGAGCCATTGGTGGTTGTTGACTTCTGTTTAGAGTTTTAATGTCACCAACAGGGACTTAGATAATTTTTTTGGCGGGCCAGCTTTCCTTGCATGGGCCAGAATGGGGAACTTGCATGGGTAAGATTTAATTTTATTTCCTATTGCTTGATTGGTAAAATGATGATATAAACAGTATGATATTTGCAAAATAAGTAAGGTTTTATTGTCTAATACTGCTCTTTAGTAATTAGTTTCCTTGCGTATAAAAAGAAGTGTTCACAAAATTATGTTTGAAAGTGTACAATTCATTACATTACCACTGTGAAATAATATCATTTTTTTCTTGTTCTTGTTTGGGATTTTATTATTACGGAATTCATTGTGTAGAAGCTAAGTTTTTCTCCAGCTTGAATCTTTTTCTCTTAAAGGGGCCGTTTGGTAACTAAAGCAGTGCCCATGTCAACTGACAAATAAGATTTAATTTGGAAATATGAACTCTTGATGGTACATATTTGTTGGTTTGATGTTAAGTAATTTTTTGCAAACTTTTTAATATCTTAAAAGGCTTTGTTGTTGTTTTAATCGCTTAGGTGGGGTGGACCACTTTCACAAAACTGGCTGGATCAACAATTGGCTCTGCAGAAGAAAATACTATCCCGCATGATTCAACTTGGGATGGTTCCTGGTATGTATTTTCTGTTTTATAGTCCAGGACTAGGACTAAGGTTCTTTACTATTTAGCTAATACTATCATATCTATACTGCATTTTTCAGCTGTCTTTCAAGTAGGTAATATTCACTTAATGCATTTTTATATAGCTTCAATGTACTTTGATGGTGACATTCTGTTACTATAATATGTTAAATGCTCTTTCAATTTTATACTTACAATGCATTACTGTTTTTACAGTTCTACCGTCGTTCTCGGGAAATGTACCAGCTGCTTTCAAAAACTTATTTCCGTCTGCCAACATAACTAGGCTTGGTGACTGGTAATGAACTTTACTATGTGATTTGCATCTGTTTTGCCTGAAATTATGCTAAGTTCGGCACTACTGTATTTGTGGCCATTTTGTTAGCGGAAGACCAAATTATGTAGTTTTCCCTTGTAAATTTGTAGTTTAACTTTAATTGTTAGTCGAGGCTGAGGTCCACATTTTTACCGATTATTATTTTTATTATTATTTCTCTTGTTGAAAATTGTCTTTAGACATATGCAAGACTGTAGTAGACCGAAAGGTTCAGGCTCTCAGTTGATTACATTCATAATGTCTTTCCAAGTAATTTCCAGTGGTTATTAGTGGTCCCCAGCTATCTAGAAGATTGTAGTAGGATAATGAACGATTTCAGATGTTATGTTTCGTTAACTTTTAAATTTCCATGAAAATGTTTCTAGTTCTTACAGGGAATGGACCCACATTATTTAGGCCACAAACAAGTTACATATCATCCAACAATTTCTTGGTTAAGGCAATTATGCATGCATGACGGCTTGAATTATATGAGATAGAAGGAAGATTCAGACTCCTTTTTTTAGGCAATTAGTTGTTTTTCATAAATAAAAGAAAATTAATGCACTGTACAAGGCCAGGAGGCCAACAAGAAGAAAAGGAACACTAAGCTATGTATAAACCGAACTAAGCTAGAGCTCAAAAGAACTGTACAAGAGCCTAAGTAAGCTGATCAAGCGATTCAGACTCCTTCACTTGAGATTAAGTTATCAAAACTTTCAAACCAATGTGTATTGTCAGTGCTCTTGTGGTTGTTTCGAGTTGTTAAACATCAGTTGACTAGCATTTCAGCTTGCAAATTCCTGCATGAAAGGTGCTTCTTTTGAATTTTCCCATGATAATTATTTATCTTCTTGAGCCCGTTGATGGTGATATTCAAGTCTGCTTCAGGAACACTGTGGATGGTGATCTAAGATGGTGCTGCACTTACCTTCTTGATCCTTCGGATGCACTGTTTATTGATGTGGGGCAGGCTTTTATCAAGCAACAAATAAAAGGTCTACCACTGTCATTTTTCTTTTCAAGATATGATACTTCAGCATGTTCCAATTCCTTGACACTATTTCCACAGATAATCCAGGAAGTTGCTAAATCCAATCAATAAATTAATAAGATTGTACTTTTGATGCATGTATATAGAAGTCTTATGCTTTTCTTTTATCTTTTGGGACCTATGCAGAATATGGTGATGTGACCAACATATATAATTGGTAAGCCCTGTTAACCTGCTTCTTTGGAATATCTCCTAACTTTGCTGAATGATTGCGCTAGTTGGACCAAGGTTTGGTGATCAGATGCTATATGTGTGATTTTTTTCTTCCTTTTTCGTATATAGAGATGATCTGCTGATTGGTAACATATAATTTATGAAAGAAGTGGTTGTGATTCTTGTGGCAGGAAAATTTAAATGTATGAGTAACAATTCAGTTCTTTGGTTGTTCCTAAACAATAAATAACGAAGCATGATTTATCTTTGAACGAAGTTAGAGGACAAGATTCCCTCTGTTCTGATGGATTGGATTCAATCGACTTATCATGCCTAATTATAGATGAGATGGACTTGCTGACGTACACTGATTTAAGAATAGTTATTTATTCAATGTTGACATTATGGGCTAGAGGCCAATACAGTACATGAGACCTTATAACTCTAGACCAAATCTACACTAAAACAGTTGCATCCTTGACATCAAAACCAGAACCGTTATTGCTTGCTTTGCTTGGTCCTTTGTTTAGCTATCCTGGGAATGATTTGGTTCTTCCTCCTGCATTGAGCATAGAGTACCTGTACTATCTCCTATTACGGACTGATAGTGGATAGTATGTAGTTGTAGATCTTGTGTCCATGCACTATGTCATCCTGGTCAAATCTCACTGGTTAATCATCTGTTTGGCATTCTGTTTATTTATGTTACGTCCTATCTTTCTGTTTTTTCTATCAACACCATATACAAATCTATCTACATTGTCAACATCGGCTGTTGCTTTCAGTGACACGTTCAATGAGAATACCCCACCTACAAATGAACCGGCATATATTTCATCACTTGGTTCTGCTATCTATGAAGCAATGTCAAGAGGCAACAAGGATGCAGTGTGGTTAATGCAGGTGTGCTAAGCCTTCGTTTACGTTTGCGTTATATGAAGTGATCTTAATCATACAATCTCTCCTGAATCAGTTTACAGAAAACTTAAAAAGGAAAATCTTTCTTACACCGTGATCTGCTAACACAGGACGAAAAAAAAATTGTTTTTGCTCTATGTTCTTTAGCAGACATGATTTGGATGTACAAACAATTGGAAATCTTTCAACATTATATATTTCATTCCTTTGCCTGATGCAGGGTTGGTTATTCTATTCAGATGCATCGTTCTGGAAGGAGCCTCAAATGAAAGTAAGCTCATGTCTTTACATCCATAACTTCTTTTAGCATTCATACAAGCACACATGATTGGTATTTTGAAAAAACAAAACATTGCGCATTTAGTATGTGAAAACCCTTTGAAACGATTAAGCATGTCCCTCTTGACTTTCAGGCACTACTTCACTCTGTTCCAATTGGTAAAATGATAGTCCTCGATTTATTTGCTGATGTCAAGCCCATATGGGAAATGTCCTCGCAGTTCTATGGAGTGCCATACATCTGGTATACCTTTTTCCCCACTGTCAGAAAGTTCTAGATTACTCTAACCGCTAAAAGAGCACCAGTTTCTTATTGACCAACCAAGTTTACTGATTAATTTGCTTAAATTAGGTGCATGCTACACAACTTTGGTGGGAATATCGAAATGTATGGCATACTCGATTCAATTTCATCGGGGCCTATTGATGCTCGTACAAGTAACAATTCAACAATGGTATGTGCGATTTAATGTGCAGTGTAAAAAAAATTCTCCATATGATATTTCATCAAGAGCTTAAAAACATGTATCTCCTTCTGCATCCGACTTTTAATGTGCAGTGTAAAAAAATTTACTGTTTTTTCTGGAATTATCAGCTCTTTATCTGCTTCTGGTTATTCTGCTTCACTGGCTATTCTGTAATCTTATACTCCCTCCGGTTTTAAATTGTTGACGTTTGACTATTTTTGAGTTACGTTTGACCATTCGTTTTATTCAAAATATTCAAAAAATTATCATAGATTTTGTTATGATTAGTTTCATCACTAAAGAAAATTGGAATATAAATCATAATTTTGCATATTTAGGCTAGTATTTTGAATAAGATGAACGGTCAAACGAAACTAAAAGATAGTCAAACGTCAACAATTTAAACCGGAGGGAGTATGATACGTAATGAATGCTAAAGAACGTATCCATTTTTAGTGCTTCATCTAATCTGAGTACTAACATTTGGCACTTGCTTTTGTTTAGATCGGCGTTGGCATGTGTATGGAGGGAATAGAGCATAATCCAGTTGTTTATGAGCTCATGTCGGAAATGGCATTTCGTAGTAAGGAAGTCGAAGTTGAGGTAAATATATCAAACATATACCTTGCATTTTACATGTTATGATTTACTTACTTTCATAGTTACAACCCAGGCTCTGTGCAGACTAGGACTTCACTATCTTAAAAACTATGCTTCCTTTCTCATTTGATCATTTCTGTACCACTCTCTCTCTGTATGGAGTATAAGCTTCAACCTTGATATACTTGCTATCTTACATTTAAGTAAATTATTGTATTATCGAGGAGAAAGGGTAAATTATTATTAATATGTTACTATATCTCACCCTTAACTTGAAAGATCAAATGATGATTCATATAGCATCTTCTGCTTAAGTTCTTTCCTTTTCTTCTTATGTTGTAGCAATGAAATCCAGGTATCTATTGAATATTTCCATATCTATGGTCAAATGTATGCAGCTGCGGTAGGGAAAAAATCTTTATACAAAATGTCAAGATTTTTTTTAAAAAAATTTCTTCTTGGAAATTGTCTATGTGGTTATGTTAATATGATGTGTATGACTTATGAGGTATATCTGTCGTAGAGATCCGTATCTATCTCGTGACTTCTGTCTCAAATTTACTATGGCTTTGTCCGGTATTAGTGCTTTCAATGTCTGTTTTACATTTCTTGGAGTCAACTGCACCTTTTACTTTGTTTAGTCATTATAATGCTACCATATCTAATATTTGTACTAAATTTTCAGGATTGGTTAAAGAGCTATTCCTATAGACGATATGGTCACACAAATGCTGAAATAGATAAAGCTTGGAGTCTCTTGTATCATACGATATACAATTGCACTGATGGAATTGCGGTGTGATTTCATACCGTCGCTCCTTTATTGCAACTATGCAGTACTTGTCCTCGGAGTAATATGCTTTCATATGCTGGTTGCAGGATCATAATAAGGACTACATTGTTGAATTTCCAGACCTAAGTCCAAGCGCCGTCAGCTCCAAACGAAGGGGTGTGCCAATTGCAAGTAAATACAGGGGTTTTTTGTTAAGTGAGGTCTCAGCAAGCCTGCCACATCCACATCTATGGTATTCCACAAAGGAGGCCATCAAAGCTCTTGGAATGTTTATTAATGCCGGAAATGACTTTTCAGAAAGTCACACATATAGGTTTGTATGCATCCGTCTCAATGTCTGAGATCAACTTTTACCTTTTTCAACTCTTGCATACTCTATTTTCATGTGATAGCAATAGGTTTCATCCTTTGAGCCCCATTCAGGATACCAAATCGTACTAGGAACTAATAATTATGAACCATCTCACATGTAGACAAGAAACTGTTTCGAAAATAAATATGTTTATTACTCATGTGCCACTTGTACAGTTGTGGTTAAGAAAGCCAACTTAGTGGGGGTGGCAGAGTGCATTGATTTTACAACACAGGCAAAACAAAGATTTGATGAAAGGGCGGAACATTAAACAAAAACATTAATGATGACTTCTATTTTGTTACTGAACAGATTGTGCTGCTTAGCACTTACTTTGCTTTTACTGTTACCACAGGTACGACCTTGTTGATCTAACTAGGCAGTGTCTGTCAAAATTAGCAAATGAAGTGTACCTTGATGTGATGAGTTCGTACAAGAAGAAAGATTCTAATGGTCTGAACTTTCACACAAAGAAATTTCTCGAGCTCATTGTGGATATTGATACACTACTAGCTGCTGATGACAATTTTCTGCTGGGCACTTGGTTGGAGAGTGCAAAAAGCCTCGCAATGACTGAAGATGAACGCAAGCAGGTGATTTCATATCCGTCATATTTAATATTTAGATATTAGATCAATCTTCTTTTATGGGGACTGAATTGAAACTGTTTTATCAGTACGAGTGGAATGCTAGAACTCAGGTGACAATGTGGTATGACAACACGAAGACCGAGCAGAGTAAATTGCATGACTACGGTAATGTCTAGCGCTGACACCTGCTGTCAATACAACATTTCACCTCTGTATCACTAATCGTTGTTTCTTCACATAATCACCAGCTAATAAATTTTGGAGTGGGCTTCTGAAGAGTTATTACCTCCCACGGGCGTCAAAATACTTCGTTTACTTGACAAGGAGCCTGCAAGAGAACCAAAGGTTCCAGCTGGAGGAATGGAGGAAGGATTGGATCTCGTACTCCAACGAGTGGCAATCGGGGACGGAGCTGTACACTGTGAAGGCCACAGGCGATGCTCTAGCGATCTCCAGATCTCTGTACAAAAAATACTTGAGCTAGTTGCGGCCACAGCTTTGGATAGTTGACTAGGGCCATAATGCACAGATGACTGAAATAAACGAGTGGTTTTATTTCATCTTTCTGTCCCACGTAGGCGTGTGACAGCAATGAAAGACTCGGTTGTAAAAACCACTAACAAAACATTTACAAATGGTTCAAAAGGATATGCAGAGAATGTTGCTTGTGTAGCACACCCCGCCTGTTGGGCCTGTCACAATAGCATCCCTGCTACACTGCTTACTGACGCCGTGCCGAGCTCAGGTACGTGCTGGCGAGGCATGGCGACGCAGGCAAGGCCTGGCTCCGGCGCTGGCACAGATATTCGTTTATTCAGGCAGTCTCGTTGGTTTATATTGTTGTGATTCTGCGCAAAAGTGGGAAATATGCCAAACCAAAATTCCTACCAGTCTGTCAGATTGGACATCACCCATTCTAATTGGTACCTGCCTGCTTTAGATGAATTTACAAGCCGCCAGGCTCTGGTCTTCAGAGAACAAACTACTGCCCATTATGAGTTTACGACCCATTTCAGTAATCCAACTACCAGTGACTCAAGAGAAGGGTACCAATGGGCGAATGGAGCATAACGCACAGGCACAGGAGCATCCCACATACATAGCAATATCAACAAGTTCAACGAAACACACCTGTTACTTGACATCCTACAACGATCAGAGTAAACATGCGGTCCACTCCAACTACTCGTGCATTGCTGAGATTACAGGCACCATAAACCATCCATTTGACAGAATGACGTGACGCGAAGCTGCAGCAAACTCCACAAACCCGGACCTTCCTTCAAAGAGTAGACAGAAGACGCTACATACAGCGACACATACCTTATGTGACAATATATGAAAAGGTAATACAAGACCCCAGAATTTCTCTCCATTTCCCCCTCTGATGTCTCCAGTCCTTGTTGACCAAATGAAGTGGATGGTGGCAAAAGCATGACGGGCAACATCAAAATCATATATATCCTAACCATGTATCCGACACTATATCCCACATGTGCAGTCTAATTTCATGTACACACTTCCATTCTTGATTCAGAACACCTTTTTCATGCAACTGAAGCACACACTTCGGGGTCACCTGTAGAGGCCACTGATCTAAGTGCTGCATAAACAGACAATTTTTTAAATATTATCAGCTAAATGACGAATCAATTTGCTCTACCTGGAACAGCAGGTGCCCTTAATGGCACTAAACAGAATTAACTTAATTCCTACAGCTACATTATCAGTTAGGGAAATCTGAACAGAATCATTAAGAGAATATGAACTCAAAACTACCCTTTCTTTGTTTATTAGACCTGATATCATCAGTTATCTAGACCTCTAAGTCGTTAGGTAACACACACACTGAGGTACAGCTTAAAATAGTCACAAGGCTGATATGGAGTGTACAAGCTCATGTAGGAAATGACATCTGGTTCCAATATTGTCAGGTAAGTCTAATGCTGATCAACTTTCAACATCCTGTCATCAGTTCATACCAATAGATGAATAAGTTGGTTAAATTCCTACAAAATTGTATCATCACCCGATCTTGTTCACTCTGGATATCAGAAAACCAAAGCTAAATCCATACCTGGAGTGTAGAAGCTCGTGTAAGGGACAATGTTGAAGATGCATCCGCATTCGCATATTTTCTTAACTCGGCAGGAGATTAGATTAATGATGAAGATACCATCTGTCCCCCTGAAAACGGCAGTAATGCCATCAACGAAGCACATCAGGTCCCAAGGGTCTGGAAGAGAACCAATCGGCCCAAGCAGTGTGTCGAGCTCAAGAAGGTGGCTTTGTGTCCATCCTGCATATGCCTTGCGACCACTCTCCATGGACCAAAGATGGAGTTTGGACTCGTGCACAGCAGCAAATCCAAGCGTAGCATCAGCCATGGATGTGACCACAATGTGCTTGTAGGGAGTGCCGGAGTGACTGGCAGGCCTATCAGGGAGGCTTCCTGTGTGTCCAGACCATATTTCAAGATTTTTATTCTCCTACCATCATCAGAGACATAGTAGAGAGCATTCCCAACTAGGACACTTGGGCCGCACATTTCAACCCAGGCATAGCGAAGCTCAACAGATGTTGGACCACTCCATGCGGCAGAATCCGATGAGTAGACGCAGGTGAACGTCTCCCTGGCGCCAGTGCACAAGAAGACCACGAGGAAGGAGCCGTGGCGGCAGTCGATGTCGGTGCAGACGCCGCCAGCCGTGGCACAGAGCACCGCCGCGGTCCAGGTGCAATAGAATGGGAAGACGTGATCCGTCGGCGTGGGATGCGGGGGCACCACCCTCTGCTCGCCAGTGACGGGGTCACAGACCACGAGGTCGCTCGTCAGCAGTTCGTCGTTCCACGGACCCTCATTGTGGAGGAGGACGAGGCCGTCGCGGGCGGCGTGGGGAAGGCGGATGGAGGAGGCCGGGGCGAACTCGGGAGACGATCCGCGGATGTAGAAGCAGCCCAGTATGGGGGGCGTGCGGTGGAACTCGGGGAATCGGTGGCGGAAGCCGGGGTCGGAGACGAGGCGGCACCAGCGCTTGCCCACGAGAGCAGCGCGGACGAGAAGCTCGGGTTCGTCCGGCGGGAAGCGGAGCAGGATCTCTCCGACGAGATCGTCCATCAGCGCCGGCGGCGGCATGCTGCCTCTGCCTGGTCGGTGGCGGAGCGAGGGGTTTGGGCCTTTGGGGTGGGGTGGTGGACTGGTGGCTGATTGGCCTGAGCTGGTTTTTTTTTTTTGAAGGAAACACGCCCACAAAGGGCTATTTATTTATTCATATGCAAGAAAGTTTACACAGTTTAGCCCAAACAGGCCAGTTACATGCAAAGACTTTGAAAGGACAATTTTTTTGATGATGCACGTTGGAACAAGAGAACAGATTGTTCTCCTTCCTATTACCAACAGCATTCCTAGCAAGAGTATCTGCTATGTAATTATTTTCTCTAGGAATGTGATGGAAATGCATATCTATATTTGTCTTCATGCATTCCACTTCCCTGATAATATTTCTGATGCGCCATTCTTGAGGGGTTTCCTGTGGATTATTAAGGCTATAAGCCAAGCTCCAGTTATCAGTAAAGAAATCTCCATCTTTAATTCCAAGCCTTTCCGCCATCCAGATACCTAGAAAAAGACTAAGAGCTTCTGCATGTAAAGGAGAATCTGGAAGGCTTGTTGATGCTTGAATCTGAATGGACCATGGTGAAAGATCACCCTGATACGAAATAAAAACACCAAGGCCAGATTCTTTCCCTGCAATAAAAGAAGCATCTGAACAGCAACAAAAGTTGGATTTTGCATTAATATGCTGAACAGAAGCATTAGATAACAGGGGCGCTTGAGCGAGATCATTAGTAATTTTCTCCACCTCATATGCCTCATATTGAGCTATTTGAGCTGCTGATGCCTGGAAAAGGACAGAGTGGACTGACTGGTTTTTCTTTTGGAATCTATGGCTATTCCTAGCCTTCCAAATAAACCAAAGAATGTAACAAACGAGATCAAAATCTTCTGAAGAGTTCTTGAGACAAGAGAGAATGTTGAAAAGCATGTCAGTACAAGATCCAGAGAGCGAGTCTGTTTTGATAGCAAAACGCGAAGCATACCAGACTGCTCTCGCAAAAGTACAGTGAAAGAAAATATGTTCATCATTCTCTGGGAGAGAACAGCGTGAACAATTAGAAGTGATGTCTTTCATTCTTCTACGAACACGCTGAGCATTAGCAATATTTTTTGTCAACAATCTCCAAATGAACATTTGAACTCTAGGTAAAATTCTTTTATTTTTCCAGTTGAGATTTATTAAGGTCATGACATTAGCAGATCTATTCAACTTACTTACCCTTTTTTCTATCTCCTCTGAATGAATTAATTTGTAAGCACTTTGGGCTGTCCAGATCCCTTTTCTATTGGGTTTCCAAATTAATAAATCAGGGCCATCACTTTGAGACAGAGGGACCTGCAATATTTGATTCACAAAGTCTGAACTGAAGATGGATTCAAGGAGGGATTGGTTCCATCTCCTTGGGCTGTCAAGCCAAAGCTCATTGACTTTGATAGGAAGATCATGATTGAGAGCCTCTTCTTTAATATAAAGATGAATAGACTTCCAGTTGGGACACCAGGGTTGATTCCATATAGAAATATTTCCATCAAACAGATGCCATTGAACAGCTTTGACAAGGATATCTCTTACCTTAAGTATGGAGTCCCAAGTCCAAGATTTTGCTCCATGATTACTTGCCTTCCAGTATGAAGTGTTGGGGAAGTACTTGCCTTTTAAGATTTTTGCCCATAGAGCTTCAGGATTGGATATCATTCTCCATGCTAAACCTGTAATTAAAGCTATATTCAAAGTTGATAGATCTCTGAACCCAAGTCCACCTGCACTTTTAGGAATGCAAAAATAATCCCAAGCAGTAAGACAGAGAGGTTTTTTGTTATGATCAGGGCTATTTCCTTTCCACCAAAAATGCCTAATTATAGCAGTAAGTTCTTTAGTCAAAGGTTTTGGGAGAAGAACATGAGACATGTAATAGATAGGAATAGTGGAAAAGACAGATTTTATTAGAGTCGAACGCCCTGCATGAGAGATAGTGTCAGCCTTCCAGTCACTGAGTTTTGACTTAAATTTATTTTTTAGGAAAGCATAAATTTTGGATTTTGGTACATGAGCTGTGAAAAGAGGATGGCCAAGGTGCATGGAGTTGTGTTGCATATCTGCTACCTGAAAAAGATTTTTAATAGATTCCTGCACATCATAGGGAGTGTTAGCGCTAAAAATGATAGAAGATTTGTTCCAGTTAGGTGTTTGACCCGAATCTGCACAGAAAGATTCTAGAATTCCTTTGATGCATTGAGCTTCTTGAATGGTTGCCTGCCCACAGATCAGAACATCATCTGCAAATAACAAGGAATGAATGGGAGGAGTGTTTGGGGCCAACAAAACTCCACGAAGATTACCAATGGATATCGCATCTCTTAACCTGCAAGTCAGTTCATTGATTGCAGCAATGAAAAGATATGGCGATAAGGGACAACCTTGTCTTATACCCCTGGAGCTTTTAAAAGATCCATAAGTCTGCCCATTGATAACAACAGAAAAACTAGGCCCTTCTATGCAAGCTGCAATGAGATCAATAAAGTGATCACTGAAACCAATTCTTCTTAGAGAAAATTTAATAAAACTCCATTCTAACCTGTCAAAAGCTTTGGCCAGATCTAGCTTAAGCATAAAAGCATTGGTGGCCCATTTCTTTTGATGGAAACTATGAATGATTTCATGGGCAATAACTATATTTTCAGATATCCTTCTGCCTTTAACAAAAGCAAATTGAGAATCACTAATACAATCTGGAAGGTAACACTGCATTTTGAGGGCCAAGGACTTGGCAATTATTTTGTATATAACATTACAAAGACTAATTGGTCTGTAATCTAGAGGGGAAAGACAAACTGACTTCTTAGGAATAAGAACAATATTAGTTTTCTTAAGATAATCCGGTAAGCTTTTGTTAACATAGAAGGCTCTTACCACATTATATATATCATCACCCATCCAGCTCCAAACAGCTCTGTAGAAAGCAACATTAAATCCATCTGGGCCAGGAGTTGCATTTCCTCTCATATTTTTTATGATGCTCCAGATTTCTTCTTTGCTTGGAGGATTAGTCAGGCCTTCTTCTGGAATTCTGCGATCTGTGGCTCCTTGAAATTCGTCTTGATCCTGCACAGAAGAAGTAAAAAGGCCTACAAAATAATTTATGAAACAAGTTGCGATATCTTCGTCATTACTGACAATAGTACCATCAGGAGTAGATATAGAGTTTATTTTATTCTTCCTTCTCCTTTTAATGACACTGTTGTGGAAGAAGGAAGTATTCCTATCTCCTTGGGTGATCCAAGCTTTCTTGCACCTCTGCCTGTAATATTCAGTTAACTTGTTCTGGATTCTAGCGTGTTCCCTGCATAAAGATTCTTCGTCACGATGATTTTGGTCAGCAGGGGAAAGACTTTGAATATTAGCAATGCTATTTTCAATCTGTTGCAACTGGTACTTCAGAGAACCTTTATTTCTTTTAGACCAGACATTAAGATTATGGCCCAACTGCTTAGACCTTTTATGGAAGGATAAATGAGCAAAATTATTCCAGATTCTTTTACTTACCTCTTGGAAATCATTTTCCAACAGCCACCAATTTTCGAATTTGAAATTTCTTTTCAATTTTGGCTTACAAGAGGTAGGGATGGCTAAAATAGGAACATGATCACCATAAATGAGAGGAAGATGGTAAACGTTTGTATTAGGAAAGAGCCTGCACCATTCAAAATTAGCAAGACATCTGTCCAGCCTTTGAAAAGTAGGCCTTGAAGAAAACCTTTTATTTGTCCAAGTGTAGGCTGGACCATTATAACCCAAGTCGATAAGGCCACAATTATTAATGAGAGTACGAAAAGAAGAAATGCGATTATGATTAGGAGCAGAAACACTAAACTTTTCATTAGCATCTAAAAGTTCATTAAGATCACCCATACAAAAGAGAGGACTGTTGTCAGCTTTAACAAAATTCACCACCTCAGCCCAAATGTCTTGCGTCCTAATATGATAAGGATCACCATACATACAGACAAGCCTAAAACTAAAAATAGATTGATTAGTCCTAACTTTAGCTAGGATATAGTTTGGGCTGGAGCTGACAACAACAACTTCCACATCGTCCTTCCACAAAAGCCATAAACCACCAGAGATGCCTTCAGCAGGTACTATATAACTATCATGAACAGAAAAATAGTTTGTTAGATTGCTAGGAGACAATTTATTGGTTTTTATTTCTGAGATAAAGATTACCTTAGCATGAGTAGAGTGAATAAGCCTTTTTAGGTGGCACATTTTAGAACTGCGGAGGGAACCACCAATCCCTCGGCAGTTCCATGATAAAAGATTCATGGCTCCCGTGGTGCCTTAAGGGCTGGCACCGATGCCCGATCAGGAAGAGAAGTGTTATCAACAGGTTGGCTTCCATCGTCCAAAGACATAGCAGACTCATCAATAAAGCCATATTGATCTTTGACTTGCAATTTATCTTGAGTCAGACCAGTGCCATCAGATGCATTCCCAATAACCTTGACAGATCTAATATACTCAGATTGATGATTTCCACCAGGATCCTGATTATCATCATGAGTCAAGTTTTGAGTAGTAGGGGATTCTTGGGCACTAACCCCATAACTACTTTCTTTAGCTTGAGTTCCATCATTACCAGCACTAGTTTCTTGATCCCATCTGCTCTGTGATCCATTGCGCCTTCTTGACTTCGCTGTCGGGATCAGCTGGTTTTCTACATTACAAAAATCACGTGAGGATTTTGAATGAGGAGAAAGAGACTGCGAATAAAGAGAGCTGTATTTATCTGGACTGGAAGGGCTCATAGGTTTCTTAGAAGTTAGGCGATGAAGTGGTGATCCTTGCCTTTTGTGGGCTCTATTATAATTATGAGAATGTGAAGATTTAGGAGCAGGAGACTGAACAGGAAAGATTTTTCCAAAGGATTGTTGCTCAGAATGTAGAGGTCTTATTATGGAAGTATGTGGGGAGTAGTGGGGAAATTTATCACCTGGAGTCAGCTGTTTGTTCTTCATATGTTCTGTAAGAACAGGTACATCCAAAGATGCAGAGGCAAACTGAGAGTCAGAAGTACCCATGCCTTGTATCTGTTTATCCCTACCCTGATTATTAGCTTCTATGTTCTGCTGTCCAGCATTTTGGAGGATGAAGGAGTTTACTTGACTTTGCAATTGTTGTCCTGCATTTTGATTAGATGAGTTTTGCATGACCTGTTGGCGTGAACCATGGAAGACAAAAGGATTTAACTGTTGCTTCCACTGGTTACTGGAGTGAAGAGGATTCTGGGCCTGCCATGACTGAAGTTGGGTGTTTCCTTGTTGACTTTGTGGACTGAATATGCCTGCATAAGCATGCTGAGGACCAATACCAGATGGTAAGTTGTCCTTTTGAACTTGGAATGCCTGACCATAGCTTTCTGGAAGGTACTGGCTGCTACCCGTAGCTTGTGTTCCTGTAGCATTAAATGCATTTTCCTGTTGTTTAGCTGCAGCCACTATCTGCAATTTAGAACTGTTCCTGGAAATAATCTCTTCTTCTCTGGATTGATTTCCAATCCCTGGAGCAGCAAGGGAACCTGATGATTTCTGAAAGAAATCTCTAAAAGACTGTATATATGCATTATGAGATCTTCCATCTTTCTCTTCCCTTGCTTCAGTCGGAATTTCAAATTCCTGAGTCCTCCATTTCCCATATATCTCTTCAGGAACTTTAGCAGCTTCAGCCGGACTCAAATTCATGATAAACTGATGTCTCTTTGTGCAGCTAGATACATTGTGAAAAAGATGCCCACAGAAATTGCAAATCTTGACCAGTTTTTCATAGTGAATGAACACTTTAATCTTCTTTTCCTTAGAAATGCTGATTGCAACACTGTCTATAAGAGGCTTAGAGACGTCTAGGACAACTCTAGCAAAAATATATTCAGCAACTCTAAACATGGAGCTTTCAGACAGAGGAACAGATGGATCTTTGACTCCAATTTTCTGGATGATTTTTTCCACTAGATCAACAGACCTCAAAGGCTTGGGAACACCATATAGATGAATGTTAACAGGGAGATACCTGAAAGTATATGAATCCTTTGGCTTGCTTCCACTTGGATCAACATACTCTACAAGCATGGTCTCCCTCTCAACGAGCCATGGTTGCCTCTGCCATATCCATCTCAGATCTTCCTCAGTTCTGAAGTATGCTACGAAAATGTTCAGCGCTAACTGCTCGACCTTGTAAAATCTTGTTCCCCATGCTGCCTTCATGGCTCTCTCAAAGACAAAGAGAGAGATATTCCTTGAAGCTGAACCTTCCGGAGGCCCAACTTTGAACAGAAGGCTGCAAGAGGTGTCGATTTGTTCCTGCTCTTGATCTTCCAAATCGATCTGGATTACCTCCTTATGGGAGAGATTGAGGCTTTGGAAATCAAACTCAAGTTGAGCAGATGGGTCGGGAGGAAATATTGCGGGAGGATTCGGGTCTACATCCATGGTGGAGTTTATGGGAGGTATGGTGAGGATGGATGAAAAGATTGAAGTACGGGATGGATTGAAACGGGCTGCATACATTGGGAAAAGAAATCAAAAAGGCATTTCGCCTACCGCCTTAAAGGAAGCAGTTGGAACAGTTCGATGCCTGAGCTGGTTCGGTTCAACAAAGTCGAGACTCACTTCTCAAAAAAAAACAAAAAAAAAAACAAAGTCGAGACTCGAGCGGCTCTTTTTCTTAATGTCATTTGTCATTTGAGTTCCCATATTTCGAAATGCACATTAATGATCTTTAAGCTTATTTTGTTGTGTCACTTTAGTCCAAGTACTTTCATAATACAACCTAATAATGCGTAAACTTATCTTGTCATGTCATTTTGATCTAATCAGATCTTAAACCTTGATAATGTCGTAAGCACGATGCCGCCAAACAAAAGTTTGACTCGACAAGGTGAACTCACATTTAAAATCAGATTAGTTTAGAAAGTCTGTCTTAGAAGCTCACAGCCAGCTGCCTGTCGAGCCACCGCTGATGGGTCAATCATGCAACTTCGGCGAGTGTGTGATAGATGGGATTTGAATATTTGGACTTCTTCTTGCAGTAGTAGCGGAAATCGACGATATAGTTAGGGTGATGTGGCGGTCGACGGGAATCACAGTAGTGCCAAGGTCTTGCATTTCCATGTCAGGTCCTCGTTGCCTTGCCATGGTAGTGCTTCAAACCAGTCGAGATTCGATTAGACCAAAATAACATAGCGGGACAAGTTTAGAGACCGTTAATCTTACATTTCGAAAGTAGGGGAACAGTGACACAGCGATAAGTTTTTTTTAATTTTTTTTTTACAGGTACGTTTTACACAGCGATAAGTTTGGACCGGCGCACTTCGCTCTCTTTTTTTTTTCAAGAGAACCTCGAGCGGCTCTGCTAGGTGGGCCTCAGAAGGCCGTCGAAGCAAAGGGCCTTGGAGAGACGGATCTGGGCAACCAATTTAGGCCCGAAATTAACCAACTGCTCTTCGGCCCTGCCCATGCTCACCACCGCCAGTTGCCGGTGCCGGCCACTGTAGCAGTTACTCCGCCCGTTTCTTAAAAAAAAAAAAGTTACTCCGCCCGGCAAAACAGAAGAACTCCAGCATGTCACGCTTCACCGCTTCTTCTGCTATGTAATCCACCCACCTCTTTCGCCCTCACATAAATTCTGTCTCTCCCTCCCAACCAAACTCGTCCCCGCCTCACCTCGGAGCCTCCGGCCGGCCCGCCATCCCCAGCGTATCATTCTCCGCGCTCCAGTTCGTCGCTTCCTCGGCCGGGCCAGTCGCCGATCCGATCGAGAGCGGGGGAAGGTCAGCGTTGCGAGGCCAGTCCGACAGCGAGCGCCATGGCCGCCGCTGCCACCGACTCCGATCCTGCCGCCGTCGCCGCCACCTCCACCTGCGCGCACTGGTCCGTGGCCGTCGCCCCCGTTGTAACTTTTCCCCCCTTTTTCGCTCTTCCCTAATTCGTGGTGCGCGTGTGCCACGGGTCAATGTCGCGTGGGCTTGGATCGGAGCTGTGGAGGACCCCGATCAGATCGAGCCTTTTGTTTTGTCGGCTCGTGATCTGACTTGCGGCGTGATCAGCGCGTTCTGATCGCTGTGCGGAATTTCAGGAGCTCCACCGGGTGTAGCCATGGAATTTGGGCCGAACCGGGATTGGAACATGAATATTTGCGGTGTCCCACTCAACTAGAAACTATGCATCTTAGTTTTTGCACCTCGAACAATCGAATTAATTAGGCAATCAGTAGATGTACTTCTAGGCAGTGTGGAAATATTCTTTGTGGGAGTGACTCTTTTAGTGAATAGTCTGAAGTGAATGGCTTAGGACTTGTGATCATTGATAGTTGATACCAGAACGGTTTATGCATTTTATTTGATTTGATGTCAGGTCCTTCCCTTCTCGTTCATGTCCTCCCTAGTTGTGGAGTTTTTTTTCTTGTCACATGCTCCCCAACTTCAACAAATTTAGAACAGAGGGAGTATAAAAAAAAAGGATAAACAGAAGGTGAACTAGTGATAGTTGATAGAGCTATGGGATCAGCATTTTTGCATCCTAGGGTGCTTCTAACTACTATTGGAACTCAAGTTCTAGATGATTTCACTCAGTTCTAGTTTTGTGGACACAGTGCTCGTTTTTTGTTTACCACATTTGATGATAACTATCATTTTAAGCCTTTATTTCTCCCTGTGTTTCTTTAGTCAGCGAGAGATCCTGTCTTCAAACATAGACTTGCACTCTGTACACTGTGCCCGTAACCTTCAAAAGTGCCAACACTGTGGAGAGATGGTGCCCAGAAAGCTTATGGATGAACACTACAACGAAAACCATGCACCGGTATGTCTGCAATCAGGCCAATGTGATATTTTAGACTTCCATGTTATTCCTCTTTGAGTCTTTGTAAAAGTCAATGATACTCGTTTCCATTTTGATGCTGTCCGTTAGTAGCTCTTGGGTAAAGTATATAGGAAAATCATAACATATACTTGATAGTGCAGAGTTCATTAGTTAACTGCAGATATTGTCGAACTGCCTACCCCAACTTGCTTGGGACAAAAGGCTATGTTGTTGTTGTTGTAGATATTGCCAAACTAAGTTTTCCCTCTCCTTTTTTTTTTCTCGTCGCAAGGAGTACAAGGTTCTTGTAGTCGTGGAACTGACCTAGGAGATAGTTAAACATTGTAAATATATAGGAAAAGGGAAGGGAGTAATATGCATGTGTTCCTGGGGGCTAAGAACATCGTTTTTAGTGCTTATTTTGTGCACTAAATATATTACCTTCTACATGCAGTTAGATTGTGCCCTTTGCAAAGAAACAATAGAACGTGAAAGCTGGGGTGTTCATAGAAGTGAAAAGTGTCCACAAAGAATGGTCGCCTGTGAATATTGCGAGTTTGAATTGCCTGCAGTTGATCTTCATGAACATCAGGTATGATTTGTTACTACCTTTGAAACTATGTGCCTTTCAGAATTTATTTCATGTGTGTACTGATCAAGCTAGTTTGATATGCAGGATGTATGTGGCAACCGAACAGAATACTGCCAGACATGCAGAAAGTATATTAGACTGCGTGAGTTGGTAGGGCATGAAATACAGTGCCATATAAACTCAAACGGTTCTGCGGAGACATCAAGGTATAGACAGTCACCCTTTTCTGCATAATTCTGTTTCATGTCATTTTCATATAACATTGATGTGATGCAACATATAACAATATTGCAGCTGTTTATTTCTAACGAAATAAGATTTTTCTTACCAAGATGAAATAATGCTTATCCATTATGCAAATAAATACACTAGCCTTTTTTACTTCACCTTTCACTTTTGAAGAAGTTGGATGCCATTTTTCTTAGAACTCCAATTCTTTCTCCAAAACATCGATGTTTTGTATGATTCATATACAGTTGATATGATCCAACATATAACGTACTGCTACTTTTTATTTATGATGAATATGGATTTTCTTGCCAACTCAAAGCCATGAAGGTCCATTGTAGAAATCAAATACACTAGCCTCCCTGTTTCACTTTCATTTTTTTTCTTGAAGAAGTCAGATTCCAACTTTTCTTATAAGTCCCATCCTGAAGTAATGCTATACTTTGGAGCTAATCAAATGCTTATAATTCAGTGCCAGAACAATTCCAGAGAGAGAGATGCGACCTCCGCCACCCGTACGGCCAGCACGTCCTGCTCATGGTTCACCACACAAGCGGCTGCTCTTCACAATTGCTGTAACTGGAATAGCAGTTATGGTCGGCTCAATACTGTTCCAAAGAGACGAGAGTTTTTAACTCTAGTAACCACCCTTCCGTTGTTGAGTGATATGGATGTCATAAGAGGTTTCTTGATGTACAATAATCCCGTAAAATCAGTGGATAAATCGTGTTTGTATGAGAGTACAGTTGCAGGCATGTATTTGCCTAAAAAGCAAAATAATGCATATATGTTCTCAGTTCTGTAACTTGTATTTTTCTTTTGAATCAAAATTTTGGATCTGTTCATCTGCTGTGACGAGAATTTGTGCAAGCTGAAGCTGCAGATGATTTGTACGATCAGATTTTTGTATCTGAAACTGCAACACATTGCACCTATTCTTATCTGTGTTGAGCCATTGTGGCGTCCGATGGGAGAACGAATGGTGAGTTTGCAACGGGAAGCTGCCTTATTGGTTGGATACAGCATTACTTTATTTTGCTTGACTTTTAACCAGGTTGTTTTCAAGTTTTATCAAGTGGGTTAGATTGTTAGGTTTAGCTTGGACTGATGCCAAGTATGTCAAGCAATTTTATAAGCTAAACCTTCATGTCCTTAGGATTACTCAATTTGGACATTTTTGCGATCCAGAGTTTTTGCACAGGCAAAACATTCCATCTGAATTCTGTAACTAACAAATGCAGTGCCATTTCATATATATACTGACTGTAACTGATAGTTTCCATACATGTGGTAAACAAGACGGCGACTTGGTTTGGACATATAGTCCAACTCATAACCTACAAATCTGTCCAAAATATATAGTGGACCACGGACAGGAAAACATATGTTCATGCAGCATCAGCAGCAGCTCATTGCCCATGCTTTTGCTGGGCCAAGCCGTTTTTGTAGAGAAGCTTATGGTTCTGCCCAGATATTGGCGGTTCAGCAACAGTCAGATGCAGTTAGTTACTGTCATGCCAACGGTTAAAAATGCTGCTGATCTCTGGAGAAGTTGACTCTGGCTGCTTCCTGAATAGGTTGAGAGATTGACAGCGAGGTTGAGCAGGTCAGGATTGCAGCATGTGATGCACACTGTTCACTTGTTCTACGAAAAAGTAATTAAACATTTACTGGAATTTGAAACTTACATGTTTAAATACTACTAATGAAAATCCATCATCCATCTACTGAAAACAATTCTATTATACGAAAAGAAAAGTTAGATCTAGTTTTGCTATTGGCTATATTGATGATGTAATTGTCATTGTTGTGGTAAGCATATCTCGTGAATGCCTAGCGCTCGGCGCCTGAATGGTCAGCGGAGCCGCTCCGGGAGCGTTGCTCCCGTGGAGCGCGCGACCCGGGCTCGATGCGCAGGCACCGCGGCACTGTAGAGATTATTCCTGCAATATGGCTCTAGTCTCTGCAGTGCAAAAAAAATCCCCTCGCTCCTCCGTTGGTCCAAAGCACAGGTTAAGTACTCGCGTCGATTCTCACCGGCCTGCTGAGTCCCTGTGTATGGTGCGGAGGAGGGTTCGGGGGTTTTCTCGATCTGTGTGAGACGATCGTTCTCCTTAAAAAATGCCCGGGGGCCGTCATACCCCCCGCAGGTCGAGTTTTTAAGCATATCTCGTGAATAATCTTTATTTTTGTTTCTATAAATCAAGCAGTGAGTAACAACACATAACTTCTCTTCATTTTCCAGCATATTCTGTGTAGGATGGTTTTAAATGGGAAACGAAACTGAAGGTGAATAGTAGCAACTCTTTTGCCCAAACAGTTTGGGCAGATAAAAAGGAGGGTTGCCTGGCCAACTGTCATGGAACAAAGGATGCTTTGTTCAAAGAACACGCTCGATGCAAGCTACTAGCTAGTTGAGTGGGTATCCAATGCAACAACAAAAAAAAACTCACTAAAATATTCGGGAATTACACGAAAAAAGCAGTCATACTTCAAACAACACAATTAAATTTGGGAGAAAAAACACAGAACTGGGGGAAAAAATCTGGCTTCTAGCAAGCAAGTCCTCGGAATAGAAGACAAATGCAAAGATCAATTGTTTACGCTATTTTCAAGTACTGCCGAGGTGCCGAGTTCTATCATATGGCAAATTAAGCCCCTGTTGAAGAAGGAACTACTGTCTATTGAAAGAACAATTTTATACTGTTAATCGAAAACGGAAAACAAAAGAGGTCTGATAGTATCGGACCATGCGTATTAAACGAATATTCTGTTTTACCTTTTCAACTATATATATCTTGGCAGCGTAGTGTTGAGCAAATCTGAGTACCAATGTGCATGCGAAAGATACGTAAAAATAATACTCCCTCCGTTTTTTAATATATGAAGCCGTTGACTTTTTCGTTACTTTGACCATTCGTCTTATCTATCGATATTTGTGTAAATAGTTAAGTGTATAAGTTAAACTTAAAGTGCTTTTGATGATGAATCTAATGATATGTATTTCACATTCAAAAAGTAATTATTTAAATATATATTATTGGTCAAAAATTTAATAAAAAAGTCAACGGTGTCATATAATTAAAAACGGAGGGAGTATCATCGATCAGATTCGAGTGTGTAACGCGGATGGAGGGCCATGATTTTCTCGGATCTGTTAAACTGGTTCGTCACGCTTGCCAATATACCGTACTGGTACAAAAAAGATATACGCACCCGTACAAAAGTACGTTCAACGTGTAATTCCTTCACACCTCAACGAAACGGATGGCATTCTCTTCGACAGACGCGACTTGCGTGCGAGAATTGAGAAACAGTCATGCACGGAGCGGACTCCCACCAAACGCGGCCTCATCCGAAGCGTCCAAAAGTGGAGCAACTCGTGAGTGCTCGTGCTTGCGGTGTCGTGTGGTCCGGCCGCTCCCATGGCAAGACTCGGTCGGTCGGCCGCTACTGGCTACTGTAGCAGGTAAGCAACGCAACGAACAAAGAAAGCCAACCCCCACGCTTCTCAACGGCCCAACCAGCCCACCACCCCCACTAACACATTTTTTGCTAATACAACCTCGGCTATTTAAAAATTCGATGGCGAGACGTTGATATGTATAGTATTAAAGTTGTTCTCAAATCAAACTTAGCATGTGTCAAGGCCCGGTTTGTTTTGCACCCAGATTATATAATGATCAGCTTATTGGATTATGATAATCTGGTCTGTAAATTGTTATAATTTGGCTATAATTCGAGACCTGTTTGCTTCAGCTTATGAATTATATAAGCAAGATTATATAATCCGGGTGGGAAACAAAATAGGGTCTAAGTATCCAAACAAAACAAAATGCTCATATTTGTCTAACATTTTTTGATGGGAGGGAGTAGTTTTCTAGATAAGCAAACTTAACTCTAGATTAACTTCACAATTTGTATTTTGTAACAATGTTTATTGTTTTGCTTTTTTACTATTCTTTATGTAGCTAGTTTTTTAGTTTGTCGTTTGACGAAATAAGTTTTTACATTGTGTTTTACAGAAAAGCAACTATTTATGCACTATAACTTACCTCTTTCATTGTTTCCAATATGCTTTATCACTTGTGACAGCCAATCATAAAGAGATAGCTTCAGAGTGAAACTATGAGAGGCGGACAACAATAATAAAGAGAGAAAAATGCTGGATATATTTGATTAAGTATTGTTTAACCAAAGAACATCTAAACTCAATGGCCCCCTCTCACCAGCATCTTGATTCGCCCTCAGTCGATCATATCGTTGTTGATAGCATTGCGGCTCCTAATAGCACCACTATGACCACTACTTCTCACTTCCTCATTGGCGAAGCTTAGTTAGGGCTAGAGACTCGAAAGAAGAAGCAGCTTAGTTAGGGCTAGGTGAGCCATGCCCTGTCCAAATGTAAACTCCATTAGTTAATTAGCAATTATCCTGTCTATCATCATTTAATGGCTAATTAGATAGTTCGCCTCACGCTAATACTTCAAGCTCTGTCAGTAAGCTTATCATGCTATTGCATCCAGTTAAGCACGGAATAGAAGCCATAGTCACTAATAGTGACCACAGTTGACCAAAGAGTCTGACCCAATGTTATCACTGTTAATTGCTAACACATGTTCGTGGCACGCCGTATGGCCAATCTCCTTACTGTCTCCGGTTTTATACGTATCTTTGTTGGATGGTTTACTTGCTCAAGCATCTTTAGCACAAAGTAAGATTAGAAAAGGGCCCAAATACATGGGCCAGGGGCTTAACCGAAAAATAAACACGCATCACCTACTGTTAGCTACTGAGAGGAAGCGTAGAGAGCAAGCCCCCCCAACCCCACCAGCGAGCGAAAGGCTCCAAAGCCGCCAGCCGTAGCTGGGCCTGGTGAGACGGAGGCGGACAGACAGCGCCATCGCTGCTATCGCATTCACAGCGCTACCCTCCGCGTCGCTTTCCCTTTCCTCCCCCTCGCCGTAGTACGCTCCCTCCATACCACCGCCAGCTCCGCCTCCGCCTCCACCCTATCCTGTCCTTCCCCGCAAGCTACCGCCCAAAACCCAAACCCTAAGCGCCGCCTCGCTGCGGCGAGCCAGATCGGCGGCGGCGGCGGATCCAAATGCAGCGGCTGAAGTAGCGGGGGGAACGGCTGGCTCGGACGCGGCCGATCTGAGGTGGCGCAGGCGCGGGCGAGGTGGAGATGTCGTCCGCGCCGGTGTCGGGGGCGGCGTTCGAGCGGTACCAGCGCGGAGGCGGCGCCGGCGCCGCGGCGCCGGGCGGCGGCAACACGGTGCGTCGCGTCTCTTCGCGTTGCTTGGTTCCTTGCGTGCGTGGGTGGGATGGCGCGCGGGGTGCTGGGGGTTGGGGGGTTTGTTGCGGTTTTGGTATCCGATGCTGGTGGGCATCTCCGCCGTTTCGTGTATGGTTGGTAGTCGGTAGCTTGCTTGTGGAGTTCGCATGGACTTGAGCTACCAGAGTAACGCTTGTCTACTGTGGGGCTATATACCGCTGCTTATCTTCTATGAATAGGCTGGCTTTGACCCCGGGTTGGATTGTGAAGGAGGTGGCAGCTTGTATAGCTTCATCCCGCCCCCTAGTAGCTACGCTCGTCCAGACTGATGATGGTACTGGACTACTGGTCGGATACTGGCAATGCAGCTCAGATGCGTATTGGATGTAGCTGATTTGCCTTCGGAGCGTGGCGCGGATACACCATAGAATTGCATTTCTAGAGGTTTTGGGCTTTGCGAGTGTGACTCTGGACTGATGATAGATTGTCATTCTGTCTAATGGCCCTGCTGTGAATGACATTACAAGGGTTTTTTTTTGCGGTGCTGAGATAAGTGATGCCAACTAAATCAGGCAGGACGAAAATGGCGTCGAGAGATGAAATTAAGAGCATACAGTAGCTAGATGAGAAATGAAGGAGTGAGGGATACTTCGCTTGAAAGAAGAAACATTTACATTTATCAGATCCCACACTCAAATTTATGTGCATTTCGTATGGATCAATGAGTTTATTAATGCAAAACATGTTTGGCAAACCTTATGGAAGTTCAAAAACTTTTTGGCATCGTTAAACCAACAAAGATGCTTCCACCGCAACATTATTAAATTAGTGTATTGCCACCGATCGGTTGATTTGAACTTACCACATTTAGCATGAAGTCAGATACTCTCCGTTATCACTAGAGCCGAAATAAAGAGAATTAATTGAAATTGGGATACTGTCGTGTTATTTTGTGCTCTGAGCCTCGAACCATAACACCGATCCTAGATCAGCCTGTGGTCGTATTTGATTGAAACCTAGGGTTTTGTGTGGGGGGCACATTGCAGTTCTTTATTTGTTATTGTGTATTACAACATGTCTGATGCCATATTCCAACCAGATCTTCAAGAGTGGGCCTCTCTTCATATCATCCAAAGGTACCCCCATATCTATCTCTCATACACAGTGTTGGTTTCCTGTGTGCTTCATCAATGTTCCTTCACTCAGTTTATGTGATGAAAACATCCGAAATCTGAAGTATCAATTCCTAATCAAAACTTTTCATTTGCTTTTGTGCCATTCATGATGGCTGTTTTGGAAGAATCTGTTTTAGTTTCTGGTGGTAAGCAGAGAAACAGAGGTGCAATGGAAGGGCGTTTTTATTTGAGGCTGAATCTTTCCTTGTTCATTGACTTGCTACTGTTTTATTCAATTTTTCTAAAGTTCTCATTGCATGCTGGGAGGCACCCATTTCTTTAGGTCCATTTGAAACGTGCATTTATGCTCATGCTGAAATGCTTACTTCTGTCAATATCTCTTGTTTATTGTGGAAGAGAACTCATGGGTCTGTACTTTTCAGGAATTGGATGGAAATCATGGAAAAAACGTTGGTTCATACTCACACGGACATCATTAGTTTTCTTCAAGAGTGATCCAGTTAGTATCTCTTGCCTTAAACTATTTTCTTTATTTGCGGAATGCAATAAATAGTTGGCTGGGTTAGAACACAACTTTTAACTTGTTCTGAAAGAGATAATTATGATCTGTAACACCTGGTTCTTGGAAAAGTTACAGTCCGAACTGAATATTAGGGTATTGCTGTAGGCTTGTGAAACTGCTACAGTAGTGTGGCTTACGGACTTTGTAGGTTAGAACTTGGGTTCTTCTGTCCACATCGCACACTTGATTAGCGAGTAGTCTGTAATCCTACTTGCCTACTTAATCCAGTTTTTGTTGCATCTGTGCCTGCTCACATAAACTAACGTCATACATGTGCTGAATAGCAGACTGATTATTGATTTTACTCTTATTCTCATTGTAAGTAAAGCTCTGCTCTCTGTGGCCCTGTTTGCCACAGCTCCAGCTCCAGCTCCAACATACATGCTGGATTTTGAGCTTATGAGACAAAATAAAATGTTTTAGTTTTTATTTTTAGTTCAAAATAAAAACAGAATGGTCTAACCGAAGATCCGTATTCCTTAATCCATCCACATTCTTGGAGCAGCTCCAAGAAGTCCACGGATTTTCTAGTGCTGGAACTCTGCGAAATGATGTTACCATATTCTGCATTTATTTTTCTGTGTATTGTGCTTATTCCTTAACTTGGACGTAGTTATGGGGAATGGTAAAGCATGCGCTATGGAGACTTTGTAGTGCAGCATGCCACGATGTGGAGTTGTTTATTGGGTTGCTCACAACGTTAACTAATTAGATAAATAAGTTTCTTTGCAATGATTTGGAGTCTATCGATCAGTTTCTGTCTTTCTGATTGTTAGGCAACCTCTCAATGTAACGAGGAGATGATCACTGATAGAGGAAAAACAAAAGTAAAGGGCCATCTCATTGTTGTCTCTTTGCTGAATGCACCAATGCCCTCACCTTGCCCAGCTGTCCCTGAGGCCTGTTGTCAGTTATAATTAAGCGTTTTGTTCCAATTCCAATCTAGGACATACCATAACACAATATTCTTAGCTGTATCAAGCAACTTGTTCTTATTCCTTCATTGTTTTAAGTAGAGTTTAGTTGAACTGCTTAATGGCGGTTTACTTTCCCCCCCTCTTTCTATTTCAATTGGTCAATTTCTATCTTGTTTAAGCACACCTTCATTTGGCAAGTACTTACCCTTTGCTTGAATTGTAGAACACCTTGCCGCAGAGAGGTGGTGAAGGGAATGTGACTCTAGGAGGGATTGACTTGAATAATTCTGGGAGGTATTTATCTCATCCTTGTATTCCTTTTTTTTTTATCTTTCCTTTTTTATTGTGGTTGTTACGTATCATTAAATATTTACTTCCAATTTGCAGTGTGGTAGTCAGAGAAGACAAGAAGTTGTTGACTGTCCTTTTTCCAGATGGCCGTGATGGTCGTGCCTTCACCCTCAAGGTATTTGGTCCCTCTTTCAACTTAATAATTAGGTTCGTCCGATAGAAAGTGAGTTTACAAAAAACATATGTTCATGTTCTTTTACCTTTTCAAAATTTACCTTTTTCAATACAGGCAGAAACTTCGGAAGATTTATTTGAGTGGAAAACAGCATTAGAAGAAGCTCTGGCACAGGCTCCAAATGCAGCTCTTGTGATGGGACATAATGGCATATTTCGTAATGACACGGCTGACACATTTGAAGGAGCTGTTCCAAATTGTTGGTCTCTTTATGCTGTTTCACTTTGGTGCTTCTCAACTTTCACAATTTTCGTTATTTAATGATGCGTTATTTTCGGCAGGGAGGGAGAAGAGGCCAACCAAGTCATTGGTAACAGGCAGGCCAATTCTGCTTGCACTTGAGGATATTGATGGCAGCCCTTCTTTCTTAGAGAAAGCCCTGCGCTTTCTTGAAAAACATGGTCGGGGCAAAACAGTGTTTATCTAGGCCTGAATCCTTTAGTGGTGCTCGGTTGATTACCTTAAAATGAATTTAATTGATTATCTAAATCTTCTGTTGCAGGGATAAAAGTGGAAGGAATTTTGCGTCAGGCTGCAGACGTGGAGGAAGTTGACCGGAGGTTGCAGGAATATGAGCAAGGTGGACTTATTTCCTTCGAATAGAATTAATAAGTCTGTGTTGTTGCTGTAGTGTCCTTGTATTGATCAAACTGTATATAATTTTGATTCCATACCAGGAAGGACCGAGTTTTCAGCAGACGAGGATGCTCACATTATTGGTGACTGTGTAAAGGTACCTTTGTCGTACCTATATCATTGTGCCTTATTAATTTTTTTGGGAGCTTCACAGATCACTAATAGTTGTTTTTCTCACTAACTAATACTGGTTGGGACATCTCTGGCAGCATGTTCTCCGAGAGCTTCCATCATCCCCGGTGCCTGCTTCGTGCTGTACGGCATTATTGGAATCGTTTCGTAAGTGTGCCGTTTTGAGTTTATCCCAGATCTTGGTTTATTAGTGAACATAAGGGCTCTGTGTATCCTATTTGTTTAACGTTTTCTGTGCGGCTAATTGTGCCTACTCTGTTCTACTTGTATAGGACTGGAGACCAAGGAGGCCAGGATAAATGCTATGCGCTCAGCTATATCTGAGACTTTTCCTGAGCCCAACCGGCGGTTGCTACAAAGGTTAGGTTTACATTTTTATATAACTCACAATAATTTTTTCACCGAATCTGCTGGTCGTACTTTTCTTTTTTATCTCCTTTTTATTAATGATGTTCAATATGTTAAGTTCTCATTGAAACACTTGTTTTTTGCAAAAGCACATTCCAAAGTTGTAATGTTTCCTTCACTGCAGAATCTTGAAAATGATGCACACTGTTGCGTCTCACACTTCTGAAAATCGAATGACCGCATCAGCGGTTGCTGCCTGTATGGCACCTCTTCTGTTGCGTCCTCTCCTGGCTGGTGAATGTGAGATGGATGAGGTATTTGATATGGATGGTGACGACTCTGCTCAGCTTCTTGCTGCCGCAAATGCTGCTAACAGCGCTCAAGGCATTGTCGCAACTCTCTTAGAGGAATATGAGAGCATATTTGATGTAAGATTCTTTCATCGACAGCAGCATTGCCTCTTAGGACTCAATATTTTCCTTCTAGCAGTTGTCTTTGTTCCATTTGATCACATATTTTTTCAGTCTGGCATTACAATTTTACACATGAGAGCTAGTAAAAGAGCTTCAATGTGTAAGTCATGATGTTATACTTTTACAGGATGAGCACCTCAGATGTTCTTTGTCACCTGAGTCTCAAATTGAAGATAGTGGTACTGAAGCATCAACTGATGATGGGAATTTGGATGCCAAAGGCAACGGATTTCATGATGCAGAAAACGATGTAGATCAAGAAATGGAAGATGACAATGGTGCAGAACGTATACTTAGTGGAAAAATGAGTGAGAGCAGTGGATATGCTGGCAGTGACCTCTATGACTATAAGGTTTTGGTTTTTGTGCTTCATTCTTTTAGTTTTTCTAACATTGTTGTTTGCTGGTATTACTATTAGTATTTTACTATAATTGTTTGAGTCTTTGGCAATTTAATTGGTGTGCAAAATGATGCAACATGGTGGCATATTAAGTGTCCTATTGGTGCTGAGAATCTGCTGTTAACATTTAGGAGTTTAGATGCAATTTTGTTGGTCTTTTTTGTTGCATTGTTGCATTTTGGATATGTAGCCATGGAAGAGCTGTGTTTAAAGGTTTGGTAATGTATTTTCTGATTTATTATAAATTTTCATTTGTTAGGTTCCTTTCTGGTTCCAAATTCTCTTTCGTTGAGTTACATTGCAAAGTTTTGTTATATGAAGTTCTAATACATTACAATATTTGATGCTGTACTTGGCAACACCCTAGTTTTCATGCTGTATTTTCTCTATGGCTTACTGTACTTTTCCTGATTGAACAACAGGCTGTAAATGTTGACGAGTCAGATGCTGAGCGGACGGTAGAAGTGTTGGAAGGAAATGTGGATCTGAGCAAAGTACAAAATGGTCGTTCAGCTGAAAATGGTTCAGCTAATGTGGACACATTACTTTGTGAAAACAACCCTTCTAATCAAACAACTGGTCACGAGACTCCATTGTCTATGGGAGAGATCCTTTCTTCTTTTGATCCTGGAATTTCTGTACCTAGTCAAAGTTCCGAATATTCTGTAGAGAGACAGTCGAACAAAATTAATGGATCTCAACCTCACGTGAAGCGCAGTAACTTTTGGGGACGGAATAATGTAAGCACATAATCTAGTTTACATGTTTGTGTGTATGCCTTTCTTGTTGCTATTGTGTAGTATGAGTAATGTCTTGCTGAGTCACTTTCTAGTTCACTGAATTCCTTATTGTTTATGGAGCTGGTTATAATTATCTGCGGTGGCATTCAATGTTCTGATTCATATGCATGGTTCATGCAGGCCAGAAGGAGCCAACATTCAGAATCAGTTGATTCATCTGGCGAAGAAGAGTAAGCTCTTCGCTGCTAAAAGCACTTACCATATGTGTTTGCATTATTTGTCATGGATTTGGAGTTTGTTTATTGCAATTATGATAATTTATATTGCATGTCGGCATTTTATACAATCATTTATCACAGTTCTCGTCTCGCAGCATTTATTGTCCCAGCTTACTAGGATTGTTCAACTGTGGGTTAGATGAAACCAGTCTCAAACCAGTCACCTTTCTTTTGTACTGTGACAAGAGGGATTGCTCTTTATGCAAAATACATGATCAGTGCTGCTAGTTTGAACGGTTTCAATCTGAAACTGGTTTGGACAGAACTACTGCTATTAGAAATATGGAGTATGGTTTGCTTTTGAAGGTCATTTTGTTTGCTTTCTGATGATGTTTCGATAACTGATCCAGAATTTTTCCAACAGTGTGCACTTTTCTTTTGGTAGTTTACGTTTCTGTTTTCCAATGCACATACTAGAAAACATTCTATTTACTTTACTATGCAAACAACGTTTTAGGCTTGCTATTCAAAGGCTTGAGGTTGCAAAGAATGATCTGCAAAACAGAATTGCCAAAGAGGTAGGTGAAGAAACTGCACATGTACGAATTGATCTTGATCTATGGCTTCCTGTAATCTAATAGAATGCGCCTCTCAGGCTAGGGGCAATGCAATTCTACAGGCGAGTTTGGAAAGAAGAAAACAAGCACTTCATGAACGCCGTTTGGCCCTGGAACAGGATGTATGCTTCATTTTCCTTGCCTTGTCAAATTTGCATAGCCATGCTTCATTATGCTTTTTGGAAGAAAGTATATTTAGTTCCCTCAACTCATGGTTAGGTCCTGTTTACCTTGAACTTTACAGGTCTCTATCTTAGTTTCTGATCTGTGCATTTGTTTGTTGTGAGATGACTTGTGTCCTTTTGTTTCCTTCTGGCTTTATTTTTGTTTTAGCTTTGTGTGGTTCTATAGTAACATGTGAACAGCCCACTCCCCATTCATCTTAGAAATCTCAGTCCTATCCAGGAATTCTGGCAACCAGCAGGAACTTGGTTCGGGCTGAGGTTCTGTGTTCTTGTGTAAAATTGGGAACTTATAGATGAGCCTTGTGACTTGAGTGTTGGTATCTCATATGCTAGCTATGTTCGGTTGCTTTATGGAAGGCTTGAATTAGCCACACCTTGAAAGTTGAGGGGTAAAAAACATTTACCCATATAGAATTCAAGGCTTTAACTGAACAGTCCAAAAGTCGAGGGTCCAAAATTTTACTTCTTTATCTTTTTGGTGTCCTGTTACTGTTGAATGGTTCAAGTATATAGATGGTGGGATGTTCGTTCTATGTTGAATAGTTCAAGGTATATGGATGGTGGGATGAGTGTTCTAATAGCATTTCTCTATTGAATAGTTCAAGGTATATGGATGTTGGGATGATTGTTCTAATAGCATTTCTGCAAATGTTCGTAACTACAGGTATCCAGGTTGCAAGAACAGCTACAAGCTGAGAGGGATCTTCGAGCTGCCCTGGAGGTTGGCTTGAGCATGTCTTCTGGACAGTTTTCAAGTGCACGATCTATGGACTTGAAGGTACCTTACTACCTAAACTATCACCGCATTTGCTGGATTTATTTTATGTAGTCTCATTTTTTGTCCCTGTTTTACTTAGACAAGGGCAGAACTGGAGGAGATTGCTCTTGCTGAAGCTGATGTTGCAAGGTTAAAACAGAAGGTTGCAGAGCTTCACCTCCAACTCAATCAACAGCGGCAACACCAATATGGATCTACAGTGGACGCAGACAATCGTCATCACCGTCTTCCTGGCCACTTCTCGCAGCAGTAAGATACAGATTCTATTCTTGTAAGTACTTTGTGGATAGGACTGGATTAACGAGTGGCTTGGCTCATTAAAGCTCGGTTCGTTAAGCTTGCCTACATAACGATCTGAAAATGGCTCAGTTCATTAAAGAGCTCAAAGGTTTGTCTTATGAGCCAAGCATAATTTAGGTTTAGTTCACGAACACATGTATTATACTTTCAAGTTTTCAACTATGTTTCAACATTCAGACATAGTTTTTACTATGCTTGGCTTATGGGTTAAACAACAATTTAGATATGACCGAACATAATAGTAGAATCGTACATTCAAGTTAGAGGTTGAGATCTTCGTTTATATCGATCGTAACGAGCTATGGAGCGGCTCACACGCTAGGTCACCAATAAAATGACCTAAAAGATAGCTCTTCTTGGTTTGTCTAAAAAGAAGGTTCTAGCTGAACCGAACTGATCCGAGCCTGTGAATGAGGCGAGTTTTCTTGCCAGCCCTATTTCTGGATATCCAATGCTGTGGTTTTTGGTCTTGCAACTGCCCAAATCCAATAATGGCCTGTCAATAGCTTTGTACTTCCATGCCATCCTGTTATATGACTATCTGGTTGCAAGCTGAATCATGTTATATGACTATCTGGTTGCAAGTTGTAGCACTGATTTTATTTCAGACTCAGACCTCGAATAGATTACTTTTGCATTTATAATTAATAGTACAATGATTCGAGAATGTGGTTTGAGTTGTAGTATTCCCCTTTATATATTTTTCTTATTTTGACATGAGTTTGTTCCTACCAGAAACTTTGTTCAACAAGGATTTGACATGAACCTTGCTTTCTGTAATCAAGAAAAGCAGAGAAACGAGGTATGCTAATACATTCTCTTTACTCTTTATATTCTCAGCGAGAGTGCTGGAACCTTTTGAAATTTCAAGTCGTACAGCATGGTCTTTTATCCTCATGCATGATTCAAATGCAATGTTGAAATACTATGTAGTATTTCTTGAGTTGGTTAAAGGCAGTCTAAATTAAGTTTGACCAATTTTGTGGAGAAAAGTACCAACATCTACGAGATCAAACAAGTACATTATGAAAATATGATTCATGATGGACTCAATGATACTGAATTGGTGTCATAAATTGGTGCTAGCTATCATGCCCTAAGAGAAATTGGTTTGACTTGTCGTTCAAACTGTTGCGACGTTTCATGTGATAAGAAGTTATCAAGAGACATGACGTAGACTAGAAATGAAACTGGTTATGTGTCGTGTCGTTAGAATCTGATGGCAAATTGGTAGATGATGCTGCATCCACCAATATTTACGATGGATCGTGTTTACAGGAGAGTTCGGTAGATTCATCACAATGGAGAAGCATCAAGCAGCATGTGCTACCTTATGGTTCTTCAAGGCCGCTCACACGCAAGCTCTCGTTTGATGTCTCTTCAAGTGAATCCAGAGGCACGGAAGCCTCAACAAGCATGTCTACAGAGAACACCTCTGTGACCATCAATGTTCCAAAGTTAGCCGAGGTTAGTGAAATCATAGCTCTTTTATTAAATATACTCCCTTTTTTCTTTTGTAAAACTCATATTTTTGTATGACAGGGCATGGAGTATGGGAGGCAACCAATGGTGGCATCATCCACTTTAGTAGAATTAACAACTAGACTAGATTTCTTTAAAGAGCGGAGGTCACAACTAATGGAACAGCTCCATAGTCTTGACTTGGGGCATGGATCTGCTACTCAGGGTTTTCCATACAAGCCACCCTCTCCTTGGAACAACCCAAGGTAGGATGATCATTCAATTTGATGATTGTATATTCTTGGTAGTGCTTCTCTCATCTTCTGCCTTTTGTGAGTGTAAATTTATTTTGTTCTTCGATATGGTTTCGTTGTTTTGTTGCACCAGAATAGCTTCTGTGGTTGTTTTGTATGTAATATGTCATGGAGGTGCTATTTAGACAAGTTTTCCCAGTGTCACCACATGTATATGTATCTTATTTGTGTTATTATAGAAACTTCATAGGTTGACTCCTTGTATGGCCGGTTGATTCATACTAGTGCAAAAAGGTGAGGAAAACAGGGATTAAATGAGAACCCAGTATGAGTTTATATATAATCCGTTGAAGGCTTGAAGCTGTGTTTAATCATCACAGTTAATTTTATCATCGCTGTTACTTTTTAGCACCTATTCTGGTCAAATTTTGTTGATGATTCAGACAAGGAGATCGAATTTCATTTGGCTGTACTTGGCTGTCTGAAAGGTAAAAAGAAGAGAGAATTCCTTCCTTGGCCCTAAAAAAATCATCTCTTCCTTTCTTGATCCTTTTCAAATTGAACTTCCTTATATGAACCCAAAGCTATTTTTCATTCCCTTTATGGCCCTTCCGTGATTTTTGACTTGCAATGGTGTTAACTGGAGAACCAAATGACCATTTCACCCCTTATGTCCTCTTCATCTTCACGCACGAGCGCGTGCAGGCGCAAGTGCAGGCTCGCTGCGGGCACTAGCCTAGACTGTAGACTCGTCTCGGAGGCTCGGACCTGTTACAACCGATGACCGAAACGACGATGAAGAACGAGAAATCAAACCACAGGGGACACAAGAGTTTTACGTGGAAAACCCTTCCAATGCGGAAGGGAAAAACCACGGGCGTCAGCTAGCAATATTTCACTATCAAGAGTTGGGGTTACAACGCCGAACGGCGGCTTACAAGAGGATGAACTCATGGTAGAACCCTAAACGAGTATATGTACCGTACCGCGGGGGGCTTCGCCCCCCGCACCCCCCAAGCCGAATCAGGGTCGGGCCTCATGGGCCACTTCTGCCTCCGCTTCGCTCCGTCAGAAGTCGGCCGAATTTGGATCATAACTCAACAGGACCTGCACCTGCGCCCTTGCTTGCGGCTGCGGCTGGGGTGAAGGAGTCGAGGACGAGCAGCACGTCGGAGCATGCCCGACGCCATGGACCGGCCTCCTCGAGGTTCGCCAACTGCGCTGGCCCGCTAACGAGGTCCAAGCTAACTGCGCAAGCTGGATTTTTTGGTGGCGCTTGAAGATCGCTCATCTGGATTTCAAGAAAAAAAAAAGATCGCTCATCTGGTACTAACGTAGATCGACGATGGTCAAATTCCACTGGCTCGACGTCAGAAGAAGGTCCACCCAGGCAAGGCGCGCCCGAGCGCTCGCTGCTGCCTGCCGAGGCCCGCTCGCCTGCGCCCGACCTCCTGGTTTGCCGTCGTCCTGCTCCAGCTCGCTGGTGCCCCGCCCGCGCGCACGACCTCCAGCGATGGCCGAGGGACTGCCTAGACGAAGCTTGGCGCGACCGCGTGGAGCTCCGACGCGATGCGTCTCTGCTGTTGTTGGCCACGGGCGCAGATTCGATGGCGAGATGGTGTCGCGATGAGGATTTTTTTTTTTAACGAAAGGGAAAGGTGAGGGTACTGTCGTCGTTTCGCGGTGTTCTGAATGACTATTTAACGGTAGAAGCTAACAGGGTTGGACGGAAGGCCAAATAAGGAACATAAAATGAAATTTGGTTCATATAGGGAAGTTCAAAATTTTTAGGGTCAAAAAAGGAAGAGACAACTTTTCTAAGGCTAAGAAAGGAATTTTCTCTAAAAAGAACGGAGGGAGTTCAACGTGGTCTTGTCCCTAATCCTCTTCCTGTCCGTATGGACGTGTTCTCGTACTTGCATTACTGACGTACGCTATGACATGGTTTTGGTGACTGAGAATTCTGGTGAATAGTCCGGCTACTTGATATTTCAGAATAAACTGTCCGAATGCTTTGTTTTAATATGAATTTTGAAGGATGAATATCTTGGCAATTGGCCGCAATGTAGGGCAACACAACGTGATCGTCATATCAGTATTTGATGTCTCATTCCAGATTGTCCCAAGTTTAGCCATTCATGGAAGATTTATGGTTGGCGTTTCAACAGATATTCAATACCATCACACTGATCCCATGTTGCCGTTGTGGAGCATTTGGCAACTAGTCCCTTTTATCCCAGTGAGCAGCCGCCGGGTGTTTTGGCAAGGCACGCACGCCTCTTGCTTCTGATAAAAACAATGTCCGTTGTCGTTCTTTAAAATAACTGATACAAAAAATTCAGGAAACAGTGCCCTTCGCCTCTAGATCCTGAATTTAAAGCCAATGTGCTTCACTCGAATAGTTTGTGTGCATATGGCTTCTCCTAAAGGAAGCTTTACTATCCAGGCTGAAACATTTATGAATAGCATGCAATCTGTTGGGGGCAAAATTGTCCGGTTTAGTAAAACGTATATCTATATTAGTAACATGGTAAAAATTCTTGTCCAGTAACTCTCGTTAGAAAACGGACTCCATGTACGTATTCGCTCGTACTACCAGAAAAAGGAAACAACGATGACCTGCGCCTCGTGTAAACCATTTACATCTCTGAACTGTCTTTACAAATTTTCTCCGTAGGCTGGTTCTTCAAGTCAGCATCTACACTACCATCAGTGATTTCTATATGCATGTATTTATGCATAGCTTGGCATTGCTGAGCTATGCTACACTGTGCAATGTAATATAGCAGCTGGAGAAAGGCAGCTGCATGAAAGCGGTTTGCTAACTGTTTGCCAAACAACTATTTGATGAAAAAATATTGTTGAACCTGCTTATTGAAATGCACCGATACCCCATGGAGCCTTATTTCTACATGAGAGCCAGTTGAATTCCTCAGAGTCTGTAAGGGCTTGATCTTCCGGGTGGCTTCGGTAGAAGCTGCTCTCATGCATTGCAGTCTGGTGTGGACAAATGAGTGTGCAAGTAGCAAGTAGAGTCACCAAAAGCTGTGGGCAGCACCATGTCTCGACAGTTCTACACTGATATCCATGCCAGTGGCAACGGTAGCTCTCGAGTTTCAACTTGTTTTCAGAAGTCTAGCTTTTCTTCTTGGAAGGCTTTGAATACAAAATCTCTGAAGCGTCTTGAGTACTGTTTTGGGTCTACAGCTGAGATAGATGTTGGGTCGTACTGGAAAGATTTATATGCATGCTCAAGCTTTTTGCTGATATCATAATCTTGGAGAATGTCTATAATTCCAAAGTACAATATAACATCGTAGAAATCCCCAGTAGGCTCTCCCATTATCTGCAACTCACATTCAGTTTTTCGTACCGTCAATTCAGCTCTTGTTGGCATGTTTGACCCAAGTTTTATCTTGGCTAACCTGTGCAAACAGCCTTTGTTATCTGACAATGTCATCGAAAGGCATTAATGCAGCAAAAGGCACCTCTATCTGATGAAAAGTCAAGAAGAGGATATCGGAAATAATGAATGGTAGGATACTTGTTCTTGACAGCCATTTTTATTTTCATGTTTCTTCATATGAGGTTACCTAGTATTAGTTGTTGTTACGATAATAACCAACAACATAGAAAATGACCTAATTCAGCCAGCAAAAATTAAGGGAATAAATGTTTTGGGTTAATAAATTCTGAATTTAGCATGGGTGGTCCATGGTGGATCTACCAAGCAGAAGGACCCACTTAAGAATCAGAATTAACCACCGATGAACCAAAGGTTACCAATGCTGCTGCATTTGATAAGTGTTTGAACCTGTATCATGTTTTACATAAGTGAAAGAAAAATCAAGTGCCTTGGTTTACCTGCTTGGGTCAGTATCTCCTCTAGTCAGGCAAGGCGATGATCCTCTGCTGCTGTCACTATCAAATGAACCTTCAAACAATGTATGTCGTAAGGTATACAGTTATTGTGTAAAAACTAAAAAGTCATTAAAATGGTCTAGTTATTCAACCAACCTCCGGTCAATAGCCTATCCCTCTTATCCCTAAAATGTACACCGACCAAGAGACTGTAATCCATGATATTTTCCTGCTCAAGAAACTCGCAGTCCCTGTCAACTTGTCTGATTGAACAAAGTTAAAATCCACATTAGCACGAGTAAAGTGTGGTGATTTTTTTATGACATACAGTCTCACTCACCTTTGAAACTCTTGATACCATGGTTTTTGTAATCGAAATATAAAGTTAAGGTCGAGATCCTTCAAAGTAGTGTACTCATCGATCTCTGTCTGTGGCTTGTCAGTTGTACGCCCAAGGGATGAACCTTTTAGGTCAAATCGCCTATGAATAGAGTAATCGGAACAGAACAAATTTCCCATTATGACGAAACGAACCTGGGCGATGGTACAACAGCCAACAGATAATCAGGCATGGCAAATCAACTTGGAAGAGTATATTTACTAGTCATCATAGTTTACTAGCCATACAATGGTACGGAAATAAAAATTGCTAATTGCTGACCTTCTTTTGATTGGCTCCAGCTAATTTGACACAGTGAAGACCAAAAAACTTGGTGACTAGAGTATTCTCAAATGCTCGTACATGATTATAGTAAGCTCGAAGCATCTTCAGAAATATCTATATGGTAACAGTAGTTAGTTAATTAATAAAAAAACCACTGGTGATTCTAAAGTTCATAAAAAAAAACTTGGGCAAGATTGCGTGCAGACCTTTACTTCCGATTTCTTCATTGTCTTTATCATGTACTGGTCATTGCTTGTGAGATAAAAGAAGCTTCCACTCTTACCAGGAGATGAGAGCTCCCGGAGAGCCTGGTCTCCACAAAGGGATAACATATAGTCTGCTGCATCGACTTTGAACAACTTGCGTAGTGTCCTGTGATTCATTTAGGGAGTAAATTGTGTGTTGAACTTCTGTTGAGCATGCATGCTACCATAATGAAACTGCTATGTACATATTGATAATGGGAGTGACGACCAACCGGAATACTTGAGGACAATAATCCTTCCATTTGAAGTCGCAAGAACTGTGTGGAGGGGTGTATTTTGAGCCTTCTGGAGGGAATCTTGTCCATACTTTCTCCTTCGGATCGAATGCTGATGATTTAAGATCAAGCGTGATTGGACCTTGCTTTCCTACTGCATGCCTGTCATGAAGGCAAGATAATTATGAGACAAATGTATTTATTTTCGGATGTTACAAGGCACATGTAAGTAAGATATCTCTGTCTATCCATAACTAAAATATGTTACTGCTACTTTCAGATGTTACAATGTACACTGCCAAAGGGCTTATCCCAATCCACTACCCACTGCTATAAGTTGAAATGACAGATAAATAGAAAGCCTTTCCAAGTGTGCTTTCTTGCTGTCCATATGAGATATTTCAAAGAAGTCCCCTATTGTCTGGATCTTCTCCTGTAGGTTGTGCTAAAGTATCACGTGTCCTGTAGTCTGTAGATATGAATGGGAAATGGAGCATCTGCATCCCCAATGTTGATGGAAAATAGCTCTCCAGGCATGACCATCTCAACCAAAAAAATCAAGCCCTGAGCAGCTGTATGTATCCATTCCCGCATGTTGATTTTCTGCGAAAGACATGTTTTGTTTATCGCCCGGGAGAACACAGCTTTATGCATGTTATCACTCTCATGCCCTTTGAATAGAATGGTGATATCGCATCATCCATTAGGCGACCATCTCGAAATCTTGAAAGTAAGGATAACAAACCATTCAGCAACAAGCAATTGTCCATCAGCCCAACCTGTTCTGTTTAGCAATCACAAGCTCTCATGCAAAAAGGGAAAACTTTTGATAACCATGGAACCACGATGATCTAATCTCTTAAAGTTACGTCCCTAACCAAAGCTATATTCCTCCGTACGGAAATGGCATGACGCGAGGTGCAATGCCCAACAAATTAGCATATGTTGCTCCAACAGATCCCAACAATCAAATAAGGGCAGAACTCCGGAATTATAAAAAAAGAATCACCATGCCACATTAATCAATGCTGGGTGCCTGGGGTAGAGAGAGATGACATCACCACGCGGCATCATCTCAGTTTCTGAAGAAGATTGTCAGCAAGAAGGGGCCGAGATGCGGGCGGGTAAGAATTAGAAACACACCTGATGCCGAGCTGCAGGTTGAGCATGAGCTCGTAGTTCTTGTGGCCCTTGGCGATGGTCTCGCCCTGCCGCCGCGCCCCGCGCGACCTGCCGCTTGCGTGCGGCCCCGTCGCCGGCGACGGCGGCGGCAGCCCCCTCCCATCGCCGGCGTCCTCCACCCTCACCGTCTTGGCGCGCCTCCCCGTCCTCCTCCACCCTCTTCCCCGCGGCCCTCGCACCTCCGCCTGCTCGTCCCCTCCTCCGCAATGCCGCACGTGTTGCCCCCATCCAGACCTCCACCCCCCGCAAAGTCGGATCTTTTCAAAGTTTCTCTCTCCTCTCCCGCCCCGGAAGTTTTGCTCCGCCACGACGCCGAGCTCGCGCGCCCGTTCGCTGCCCGCCCCGCCGAGCTGTGTGCTCTCCCGGGTTCGTCTCCACCACGTGCCGCCCCCACAGACGCGCACGTCATCCACTTCTTGGTTAGTATATTTGTTTTTTTTATTTACGGTTTATATAAACTAAAAAACCCCTTTTGCAAGTTACTCTATGTGTCTAAAATCATCATTCTTGTTTCAACTTGTCTATGGATGTGTTTCGGTCATATATATCTGTGAAGTCAGGCTCACGACGATGCCCCAATAATTGCTAATGGGCTATTATTATATGATATAAGGGTATTTTAATATATATGCTCAAATATAATATTATCATTACAATATTTTAGTTTTTTATCGCATGAAAGTAGTATTTCTACGGGCAACCAGAACCAGACATCCTTAGTATATTTGTTTTGTTTTATATAAGGTTATATATAAACATTTTTTTTCAAGTTACACGTTTCTAAAATCAGCTCTTGTTTAGACTCTTTTGTTCTATAATTCCTAGGCAACACCTCATGATCGGAGTCGTTTTTTTTCCTCATCAAACATCATTCATGTTTGAGCTCGCTAGCCAATGTACCAATGTGTTTAGATGGTTTTATTTAACCCAACCTGACTGTGACTCGAGGATTGTAGAGTGAAGTGTTTGGTTGCATGAACTCTCTCTTCGCTCTCCCCATGCAAATTGTATCCTTTAGCCTAGCTAGCTAGCGACGAAGAAAACATGGGAATCGACCATGTCTGCGAGGTCAGGCTCATGGGATGCAGCTCAATAATTACTAATGGCGTTATTACTATATGATTAGCATACATTAAATGATTTTAGAGTTTTCCAATGTTGATTAAAATTCTCTTAAAAAACAAAGTTGATTAAGGTGTAACTAGAAAAGATAAGGCTTTTTTTTGCGAGTGATAAGGCTTGAAAATAAATACCATTATAATATTACTCATTGTTATCCCATGGTACTAGTATTTGCATGGGCAAAAATCATCATCTCTTCTTATTTAGGCAGTGTAAATGCAGACAACCAAACAAAGTGGGTTTGTATTGTACCTAACTGGGTTAAGGTGAGTCTGGATCACTGGTGTGAGCCAAACTAGAGTCATATAGGTAATCAAAGGCGTTGTACATTGTTTTGACGTTAGTAATTGATAAATATATCATCACATCAAGATATATAAAATGTCTTAAATAATGTACTAATAAAATATAACAAACAATTCAGATTTCATTGCTTATCTTAATTTGGTTCCTTCAATTTACTCATTGTTGTTTATCTTGCCCTTGGCTTTTCCAATTAGTAAATGACACATTATACATTTACATATTTTTTTGCGAATATACATTTACACATTTTACCATTGTTTAAATAGATTATTCGTTAATTGCTTGATTGGGTTGTCTATTCAATGTTTAGACTTTGCAATCGGAGAATATACGTGCATTATCTTTGTTTTTTCTCTCTCAAGAAAGAAACAAAGTTGCTGTCAGCAAATACTCCATTATTGGCCATGTGAAGCCGAGTAATTAAGCCAGCTTAGGTCTTTTCGGTCCAGTCGTTGTGATCCACCTAATAAAGGCTAGATTTTTCCGAACCTTTTGTAAGACTGAACAAGACAACTTATTTATATTTTAACCATGAATTATCCCGTTTAGGTGAAGCAATTATTGGGTGTTGAGGAAGCAACCAGTTTCAACTCGTAGCTAGTCCCTTATTGTTGTTTCGTCTTTGTCTTTATTTTCTATCAATATTTTCTATCAATTATTTAATACCACAACAATTTGTGGGGTTCTATTTAAACAATGGTATGCATTATTTAAAGATTAACTACAATGAATCGCTGTCTTCTAAGTTCTAACTCTTTCATTCAGAAACACCATCATCGATCACGCATGGGTCTTCAAAAGATTCAGAACAGACACAAACATTCACAAAAATCACGTAAGGTTGTTGGACCGATATTAACCTGAACTGTTAGCAGATAACTGAGAATTTGATAATTCTTTTCCACTCTATTGAAAGGCTTGGGGACAGTAGGAAAAAAAATTGTGCCCACGCCCAGGTTATCCTCAGGTAAATAGCATTTACATCCCCTGAATGGGTTCGCACTCTGGTTACATGTTTCTATATATAAGTTGATTCTGTCAGTTACATTTCTATCCTTTTTGTAAATGTTATACTGAACTCCGTATCTGTGCTCCTCGTGTATATTTACATGTCAGCCAATCTGATTCCTGCAAACCGAGGGACCACCAGGTGCTCCGGCATCTCAGTCATCCTGATGCCTTCTACAGAAGCTGGTGCGCTCCTGTATAAACGGATAATGTACAAACCTGTCACCTAAATGTCATTTCCATTTGCTCGGCTTGATCTTTCACATTTCAGGAAGACAATATCAGCCGCCAAGTCTCAATATGGTTTCAGCCGTCTACTTTGTCTTCTTGGAATGCTTTGTATATGAAATCTCTGAAGCGTCTGGAATATTGTCTTGGATCTACTGCAGAAATAGATGTTGAGTCGTATTGGAAAGATTTGTATGCATGCTCAAGCTTTTTGCCAATATCATAGTCTTGAAGTATGTCTATAATCCCAAAGTACAGTATAACATCGCAGTATTCCCCGGTTGGTTCTCCAATAACGTCACCATCATTCTTTCGCTTTGTCAGCTCGGCTCTTGACAGCATGTTTGCCCCGAGTTTAATTGTCGACCACCTGGTTAGCCAAACAAACTTGATTATCTTATGTTGTTGAAAGGCGTGAACAAGAACCTTTATCAGGTGTCATTTGCAAGAAAATGTATGACACATCAAATGATTTCCAGACATTCGGTAATAGTTCCATCCACCCTATTCTAACCATAACATGATTATTCATTCAAGGTGGCCGATATTTAAAACATATAGATACTCAAGAGTAACGCATTAGTATATCAATGTACAATAAAACTGTCAAATGTAAAGAGTGCACAAGACAGTATACTACAGTAGGTTGCTGATAAAATATGACTTGTTGTAGTACTGGTACATGGTTTGGACAGAGGTAAGATATAAGTAACTGGGATTTTACTGTTATCTAAGAATAATTCAACATCATTACCTGTTCGGATCAGAAAGAAAGTGATCCCTGTCCCATCGTGAAAGGCGTGGTGTTGCAGGTTTGTCACCATCAATGTCAATGGCACCTTCCACCAATGACATAAGTCAGCATTGAGTTTTAACCAATGTTCAGAAACAGGTATGTCTCCCTTACCTCTAAAATGTACACCCACCAAAAGACTGTAATCCATAATCTTTTCCTGCTCGAGGAACTCACAGTCTTTGTCCACTTGCCTGCCCCAAGATATTTAGAACCTATATTAGCACAAAGGATAAAATAGCATGGTACTGACTGTTGCTCAGGTCATAATGATTCAAGAAATTAGATGTCAATGTCACACCTTTGGAACTCTTGGAACCATTGTTTCTGCAGACGAAATATAAAATTCAGATCAAGGTCTTTCAAAGTTGTGTACTCATCAATCTCTGCCTGTGGCTTGTCAGTTATACGGCCAAGAGATGATCCTTTCAGATCAAATCGCCTATGAATAGTATGATCAGAGCAGAAGAGATTTCCCATTATGACAAAACGAACCTGGGTAGTAAGTAGGAAACATATACTGAGGAATAGATATTATGCTTAAAAAAATAGCATAATGCAAAATAAGGTTTCAAAAAATGGCATATTGCATATTCTCATCAAATCGTCTCTATATAGTTCGAACGGAACAGAAAAGCTTCCACAATATGACAAAACAAACCTGGGTAGTAAGTAGGAAAAACAAACTATGGCAAAGATGTTATGCTTAAAAAAATAGCATAACGCATAAAAATAACAAAAAAAATGCATTCATTAGGACGGAATAGACAATAATATAATTTTCAAACCTTCTTTTGGTGCGCTCCAGCCTTCACACAGTGTAGACCAAAGAACTTTGTCACTAAGGTATTCTCGAATGCACGGACATGTTTATAGTAGGCTGGAAGCATTTTCAGAAGCATCTGTATGGAAATGAATAGTCTATACAATTAAAATGAACTTCTGCCATCTAAGACGCTTAGAAAGCATTATGAAAAAATGCAGCAGTGGTCGGCATACCTTCACTTCAGATTTCTTCATAGTCTTTATCATGTAACGATCATCATTTGTCAAGTAAAAGAAGCTTCCACTCTTACCAGGGGATGAAAGCTCACGAAGTGCGTCATCTCCACAGAGAGATAACATGTAGTCAGCTGGGTCAACCCTGAATAGCTTTCGTAGTGTCCTGCAATGGAGTTCAGAACAGATGTGTGCGATGCTTAGAAAAGAAGGTTGAAATGGCTACAACATTATGCTATGCATCTTTACTGTGGGGGTGATGACCAACCGGAACACCTTTGGGCAGTAATCCTTCCATCTGAAATCACAAGAATTGTGTGGAGGAGTATGTTTTGAGCCCTCAGGAGGGAATTTTGTCCACACTTTCTCCTTTGGGTCAAAAGCTGATGATTTCAGGTCCAATATAGGTTGACCTTGCTTTCCTACTGCATGCCTGTTCCAGGTAATTCAGGAAATAAGAAATTTGGTGACATAGTCAACATGAGAACAAATTCTCTCTCTCAACAATATATGAATGCAATTAGGAATGCATCTAGACAGCGCACGACACTCAGAAGAACTAAATGCGCAAAAGTTTGCCAATGCGGCAATGGCATGATTGTTATGCAGATTTTGCCAAACATTATGTAAGAGAATTATTAAACTTGTAAATAAACTATAGAACAGAAAGAAAGTCAGACAGATGTCAAGAAGATAATTATCACGGGTACTGTAAGAAACACACCTGATCCCAAGCTGCAGGTTGAGCATGAGCTCGTAGTTCTTGTGACCCTTTGCAATGGTCAACCCCTGCTGCTTTGACACCCGCAGCGGCGTTGCCTTGGCTAAATGCGGCGCTGGCGACGGAGGCGGCAGCCCCCTCCCCTCCCGCACGCTCCTCCGCCGCCAGTCGTCCACAATGTCACACTTGACATCCCCGTCCGACCCCCAGAAATGCACCAGGCTACCGCCGGAGCCGGTGCTCCGGCTGGACGACGAGCTCCCGCGGCCGCTGACCGACCGCGCCAACCATTTCAGCGACCTCAGCGACGTCAGCGCCGACTGGCCTTCGGTGCCGGTGCGCACGCACTCCGGCAGCTCCCGCGCGAACACCTCCCTCGGGTCGCGCGCCCGGGGGGACTCGCCCGCCGCCGCCGGCGACGGGTAGTACACGCCCTTCTGGTGGACGGCGCCGCCGGGCGCCTCGCGTCCCCAGAAGCCGACGTAGAGGCTGCCGTCCGCCCACCGGAACGTGCCCTGGCCGCGCGGGCGGCCGCCCTCCCAGCCGCCGTCGTAGCGGTTGCCGTTAGCCCAGACGAGCGCGCCGCGGCCGTGGATGAGGCCTGCGCGCCAGCCGCCGGCGAACTCGGTGCCGTCGCGCCAGGCGTAGCGGCCGCACCCGTCGGGGAGCCCGGCGCGCCACTCGCCGTCGTAGCGGTCGCCGTTGGCGTAGCGCTTCTCGCCGGCGCCGTGCTCGAGGTTCTTGGCCCAGGCGCCGCGGTAGGTGTCCCCCGCGGCGCCGACGTAGGTGCCGGCGCCGTGCATGAAGCCGTCGAGGAACTCGCCCTCGTAGGTGGCGCCGGAGGGCCAGGAGAAGCGGCCGCGGCCGGTGGCCTTGCCGCGCCGCCACTCGCCCTCGTACATGCACCCGTCCACCCACAGGTACTTGCCGGCCCCGTGCGGCACGGCGCCGCGCCACTGGCCCCGGTAGAGGTCGCCGTTGGGGAGCAGCCGCTCCAGCTCCTGCCCGTCCTGCTCGGCGCCGCTGCAGGACGGCGCCGCCGCCGCGTCGGGGTCGTCCCCCGCGGGCGGCATCGGTGACACGCGGCGGCTCGCGTGGCGGGCGCGCTCGCACATTGGTCGCCCCCGGCCAGCCGGTGTCCCGGCCGCGGCGTGGGTCGCGCGCGCGAGGAAGCTAGCAGCGCCGGCGGCCGCGCGCCCGCGCGCGGCGCGGCGGCATTGTCGGTGGGGGGAGATCGAGGAGCGGCCCAGGGAGGCAAAAATTTGGACCGTGGAAGGAGTGGAGGAGGAGAGGGACGCCGAACGTGCAAGGAGGTGCCTCGTTGTTTTTCCTTTCTTTTTTTCTTTTTTACACATGATTTCTTGGGTTTTCTATTCTGGAGTATTAGTTCTATTGTATCCGTAGAAATGATACACTGCCGTCCATGGAGCCCGTAATTAAAAGATTTCTTCCTAGTATGCCACTCGATAAAGAAAGGAATTTCGGCCCTTAAAAATTTACTTGTTTTCTTATTCGTTATGGAAATATTTGAAGTTTCTTAATTTGATGCCTCCAATGTCACTTTCGTTAATTTGGTCATCTAAGCAGTGCTAAATGACACGTGTAAAGATGTTGTTGCCCTTAGAATAACACACATTTTGTTTGTGAAAGACCATTACATTTAATTTCTTAAAATAAAAAAATGATACGCACATATCAACAACAAAATGCAACAATGTTCTCACATAAAGCATAGAAAGAGTCGTGCGTCACCATCCTTCACCACATTCTGTCGCAATATACCAAAACTAACATGTTTCACTACCAAAAAAATTGACAATAAGTGGCATTGGAGACATCAAAATTTAAGGTTGATGGCAAGTAAAGAGCTTCAAATATTTCAATGGCACTGTATGGCGAAGCCGAGTAGATCTCAGATCGATGCCGATGCTAATCCCTGGCGAAAGCTCTCATCAACCTCCGCTCCTATTGAGTTTTTGAGGCTTTTCTGCTCCCTTAACCTGTTGTACATGCAGCCCCTAAGCTCATCTCGGGTGGAGTTCACGCGGCGAGCTGAAGTTCATCGTCGGTGTTAGTGGCGCTACTATGAGAAGGGCCCTATTGTAATGTTTATTCTTTCAAATCCTTTTTTCTACAGTAAATGGACTCAATGTAATTTTTATTTTTTCTTAAAGGGCCTATCTGTAAAAGAGGCAGCTTATGCAACCATTGTAATGGAAAGGCTTCCAGTCCCTCAGGGCGTGTTTCCTTAAAAAAAATTCAAAATCGACTTAAGTAAGATAAATTATACACATGAGCACAGTAAAAATCATTAACTGAACAGCCAAGCATGCAGTTCAACAATAGTGTGTTTGGGGCTGGTTAAGCTAAAGAATTGAAGCTACAATTTAAAGGACTAACATTATACTAACATAATATGTTATAAATAAATTAGGCCAATGTATCTCTGATCTCTGATGCTCTTGTTGCGAACCCTTCCAATAGGATAACTAGGAAGTACAAAATAACAAGTTGACTATAATATAACAAATGCCAAAAGCTCTGATGGATAGCTTTACACATGACAATAGACATGATAATTTAAAACCTACGGATATGTGGGCTTCTTGATTGAGAGTACACCCTAACCCCACTTCACTAGAACAAAATTTTGATCGATGTAAAAAATGTGAAATAAATTGAAGCGAGATAATTTATGTGCGTGAGCTTAAGCGGCCTGTTTACCATACGCATTGAACTTAAATGGTCGGTCTATTTATTAGAACTTAAGTGGTATGTTTACTATACATAACTCAAGTACATTCAAGTTGATTCATGATAGGAAAGGTACTCCTTTCATCCCAGTTTAATGGTCACTTTAAGTTCATCCGGTTTTCCCAAAATAATTGGTATTCCCACTTCCCGATAGAACTTTCTATGTTTCCAATACAGCTCTATCTCTATCTCTCTCCTCCTCGCTTCATGTGCACATACTTTTACCAACTTTCCTTAATCTCCGTGCTAAGAGCTAAAACGATAATTATACTATGACGGAGGGAGTAACTACTAAACAACAATATTTCTATGAAAAGGTGCAAAAGTCGATTAATATATTACCGGATTCTAGTCTACTTAAAGCTCAATGGTGTTTTAGATTGCTTCCATGTGGAGTTGGGATGAGCGTGACATTTATCATAAAGTTTTCTTACAAATTTGTCAACAAATCAGGCCGCATCTAGTCCATGGGCTACAATCTGATTGGTGCCCAGTGATGGGCCATTTTCTCTGCTCGGGCGTTCCAAACATCTTGTTCCTTCATTCTCTGCGAAGTATTACTGTTACCCAAATTTCTCTTCCCAAGTTACACCAAGCAAATCATCTTCGATTTTTGTTGTCTCACACATGTATGCTACTCTTCTTCGTGTAAATTTAGTGGTGACCTGAAATTACATGCGATTTTGTAATGTCACAGGGATATTTACTGCGTACGGGGCCACTGACGACGAGGGCATTGCATGGCTCCGATCCGGCGGCCTCTGGGGAAAAGCACAACGCCATGACCCAACCACCGTGTACCAGCACCGGCCCGGCCGCTGCCGTCACGCGCCAGGCGCCGCGCACCCGCACGTACAAATAATCGCTGCTCCCTTCACCTCTCGCGCGCCAAGCTTGCGCGCCACCACAGCTTCTTCATCCTCCGGCCGGATCGATCCCCATCAGACGACCACATACCGAAAGGCAAGAATGACGCGGCGGCCACTAGCCGCTGTCCTGAAGGCCGGAGCGATCTGCGTGCTGCTTCTGCTGCTCCTCCTGCTGCCGACAGCGGCGGCGCAGGCGCCCGCGGACGCCGTCGAGACGATCGAGGCGGCGGGCGACGGCAACGGCACGGCCCGTGGCGGCGCGCGAGGAGGAGGAGATGGCGGGGCAGCGCGGAGTAAGCTGGTGAGCAGCATCGACTGCCAGATCTGCGAGGCGACGTGCCGGGTCAAGTGCCTCATCAACAACCTCTTCCAGTGGGGCGGCTGCTACCAGCGCTGCAAGGCAGACAACTGCAACGACTGGTGCAGGTAGCTAAAGCAGCGAGGCCCTGCTTGCTCTTCTGCATATCCCCATCCAACGAATACGAACATTAGTATGTCGATCGATCGGCTGATAAGTTTACTTGTACTAGTACTGATTTTGGGATAATTACAAGTTACCTATATATAAGGAACAATTGCCGTTCACTGAGTCCCAGTGTCTCCAGTTTATATAACTCGAGAAATAGGAGCAGACGTAGAACGTCCTTGTTTTCACAGTGTGCCGTACGTCTTCGTGGCGTACGTTTACGTACGGGTAAAGCTTCTATTCTTTAGGATCAAAAACATAACTCTCAAGCGTATTAATTAGTAGTCAAGTTACCACTAAAATATACTCCTTGAGTATCTATTATTCTAGCAAAAATCAAATGAATCACGAGCAAATTTGTAACGAAATTTACTTCTGAAGAACCGTACGTTGACCACCCAGCTGCTACCAGATCAAAGTCAGCTGAAGGATGTTTATATACTCCCTCCGTTTTTAATTATATGACACCGTTGACTTTTTCATTGAACTTTGACCAACAATATGGATTTAAATAATTACTTTCCGAATGTGAAATGAATATCATTGGATTCATCATCAAAAGCACTTTAAGGTTAACTTACACACTTAGCTATTTACACGAATATTTATAGATAAGACGAATGGTGAAAGTAACGAAAAAAGTCAACGGCGTCATATATTAAAAAACGGAGGGAGTACAACACTTCCTACATTCAAGTACTTATGGTGGTCGTTGAGCCACATCTAGCCCTGCTACCAGTTGTGCACTAGTACTTATATACTACCAAAACGTCATAACTAATTGACGAGAGGCTTACTTGTAACAGCCCGGCCCAATAGAGCCCAATGGGCTGGAGCAGTTTGGGCTGAATTGTGAATACTGTAGCGCCGGAGTACTATACACGAGGTACTGTAGCTCACGGGCTACTGTAGCAGCGTAAAGATAGTCCCATACTGCTAATCTAGCTAGAGCAAGACCAATTTAAATACCCGGTCAAAAATGACAGAAATAACCGGGTTAACCCTTCTACGCGAAGCGAGGACGAAAGCGTAAGAGTTATTTCTGTGAGGTGGGACCGCTCGACGTGCGAGCTGGTCTGGAGCCGTATTTTCGACCTAGGACGTTACAGATGGTATCAGAGCCGACTCTCGCGGTTTCACGGGCGCGTACGAGCCAGAAGGCACGGATACGGTGTGCATGACGCGTGGGCCCTGTGTGGTCACGGCATGACACGTATGCCGGCACTGGGCGTACGGACGTGGCCAAGAGAGGCGATCCTGTACAGTTGTCCCCTCGAGGTAAATTGGTCCGCTGCTCGACGAGGACGTCGAGTCCTTTGAGGGGGGGGTGAATGTAACAGCCCGGCCCAATAGAGCCCAATGGGCTGGAGCAGTTTGGGCTGAATTGCGAATACTGTAGCGCCGGAGTACTGTACACGAGGTACTGTAGCTCACGGGCTACTGTAGCAGCGTAAAGATAGTCCCATACTGCTAATCTAGCTAGAGCAAGATCAATTTAAATACCCGGTCGAAAATGACAGAAATAACCGGGTTAACCCTTTTACGCGAAGCGAGGACGAAAGCGTAAGAGTTATTTCTGTGAGGTGGGACCGCTCGACGTGCGAGCTGGTCTGGAGCCGTATTTTCGACCTAGGACGTTACATTACTGCACCTGCACGCGTCCGCACGTTTAACGTTTCCCGTGTCCATAGTGTGGGACTGTGGACTTTTCAAAGACCAAAGTCTAAAAAAGCACAACTTGGATTGCATGCATGGATGAATCGATGGCCTAGCTGCGCAGGAAACGCACGCGAACATAATTATATTTGAAGTCTATACAAAGTCTAAGAGGCTTACGAACCACTGCTTGAATAATTTGAACATCGCCGATGATAGAATATCACGCGGAGACAGAGTCATAAACAATGGAGCCACATGGATCATCAAGCAAGGATGTCGCTAGCTACTCCAAGACCTGCTACTATTACTCCTATTTTTTTAATTGATGACTTTAGGACAAAATTGTTGGCTCAAGAAGGAACCAAACTTGTTGTCCTAACATCATCGGTCGGTAGAAAACCAGATGGAGTATATAAGCAATTGAGATGCGTGTCACGGGCTGCCCGCGACGGCGACATGCTCGCTTTGCGATCAAGAGCCGGAGACATGCGACCACATGCTTACAACGTGCCCTTTCGCCAAGGAAGTGTGGTGGCATGCACTAAGCTGGGCAAAGTGCAACTGTCAATTTGGCCGGGCGATGACACTTCAAGACTGGTGGGAGCATAGCGCCGGGCGCCAACCGAGTGTGAAACGCAAAGGTTTCAACACCTTATTCATGCTTGTGGCATGGTCGATCTGGAAGGAGAGGAACGCGCGGGTCTTCGACCGGGAACATTCAACAGCGGAGGAGGTGGCGCAACGCATCAAACGCGACGCAGAGCTTTGGGTTCTGGGCGGCGCGAAGAATTTAGGTCGTCTTCTTAGGGAGTAGTTGGTTTTAGAAAGCTGGGTTGTAAATCGCGGCAAAAGCCGTTGTGTTGCGTTCCACCAGCGAATGTTGTAAACTCAAGCGCTATTTAGGCGCTCTTCGTCTTAATACAAAGATACGCAGCTCTCCTGCGTATTCGAGAAAAAAAAAGCAATTGAGATGCGTTGACAATGCAATGCTTACAGGATTGGCAGTATACCTCTGAAAAAGTAAATCATGGTAATTATCTCTCTTCCACATTGCCGACATGATGTCCACGTCATCGCTCATTACGGACTGTATGCAGTCGGTCTATCATAATTCAAGGGGCCGCTTGACTGGAAGCTGGGTGCTGATGAATCCCAGCTTACTGGGAAGCGAGAATGAATTCGGGGGATTTGTTTCATACTATTAGCTTCATTGACTTACATACACACTACTGAGCAAAGTTGTTGATAATGCGAACTGCTAAGACGACGATGGTGCTACATATGATCGTGAACATGAAAAAAAGGCAAAGCAAAAAGAAACAATAGAAAGTCCCATATGTTTCACGTTGCACCACGAACCTAATCCTCTCTTCTATTTTCGATCTTAACAAAAACAAACATATCCAACCTCGTGAAAAATAAGACGCCCCTGGAGTTTCTTTGTTTTTTGTGTGGTGACGGCACTGACGTACCGTTTTTGAGCTCATATAGATCGTGATGTTTGACCAAACGATGGAGCGGAGTAACTGGTTTTTGACTAATCCGGGGCATTTGCTTATCTCCGGTCACTTGGCCCCATTGCAAATCTTGTCAGAGTGATCATTGATTATTTCAACTCAAAGAAACCAGATAAATCATATGAGGGAATTTCTGAGATTTCGTGGATCAGATCAGCTGGTGTGCGTTCCTTGCCTTTACTTAATTAATTTCACCTCGTTTAACTGGTCGTGTGGTGATAACCTGAGCGAGTACTAATTCCGTAGCAACTTGTACTATAGGTGGAGCCTGTAACCCGATCCAGAGAGATAAAAGACTTCAACAATTGCAGAAGCCTATCTAGATAAAATAAATTTGAGTAAAATTCCCAAGCGTACATATATATGTTCATGGACAAAACTACCAATTTAAGACACAACTTCACATATAGAGATTTTGTGCCAATTCTATTAGAGAACTATATAATTTACAGTTCTTGTTAGCTCTTGGACCTGTAATGGGAGCCGACTAATCAAGTTATTAAGAGAGCAAGTTCCCCAAAATACATATTTCCACGATTAAAAGCGGCACAAAGTAGTAGTTTTAGGAAGTTGCATCTGAAATCTATAATTCTGTTGGGAAAAAGCTTGTAGTTTTATGAAATTTACCAATAAGTTTTGCCCTTGGAGATGAATTAGCTAGTGTTTAACACTTTTGACGAACTGAAATGAAGAGAAAATTATGTCAGGATTCAAATGGTAAATATTCAATTAATCTTTTGATCGATCGAAAACATGTCGTGGCGATGTCATTGTCCCATGGACACATGTAGACGACTCACGACTCGACTCGAGGGAGTAACAATATGGGGTAGTGAGATGGTAGCTAGCTACACAGAGTGGGTACTGGACAAGAAATTAAGGCACCCAATTCAAAGTGGCCGATCGAGCTCTGTGGCAACGTTGGCTACAAATGTCAGTATAAAGCAATTACTCAACACGACCGAGTCTAAAGAACTCGCAACTACTTGTAGTAGACTATTACACGACCAGACCATTACGGCAACTAAAACCGGCAATAATATGAATTGTAAACCATTTGTATATTTGTGATCAAACTAATTAAGCATTACTCTGACACGGCATCAACCAAAACCCGCGACTTTGCTTCGCCATCACATTAAAGTTGCGATGCGGGGGAGAAGACGACCGGCTCCGGATGTAGAGCATACTACACTGGCAGTGATCGAGTCAGTCTCGTTTAAAAAGCGTCCCCTTGGACTTTGTCTCTCCCATCCCACCCTGGCCCCACGCATCCATCCATCCGCACATGTCCCGGAAAGCGACGCATGCGAGATCCACGCGCGCCAAAACGCCGTCGACTTTGACTACCGACGAGCCTGGATCATCAACCTTACCCATACCATACAGGCAACTACTGCACCATACGCTCGCGTCGGTCAAACCTACCCCTTCCATTCCGGCCATTATATGCAACAAGGCCAGAGCTGCAGGCACAACTAGTGTACAGCTCTATATCATCACCAGTAAACCCTAGTCATCTCTCATCTACCAGCATCCATCAAGTTAAGCAACCGCGACCAGTTCATCACCAAACCTCGAGCGATCACCAGTCCATGGCCAATGGTGGGTGCCTTCTGGTGCTGCGCTTCTGCGCCGCGCTCATGCGGCGGCGCGGGCGCAGGGCGGCGCGGCTGGTGTTGTGGGGCGGGGAGGCGCGGGCGGCGCGGCACGGGAAGCTGGCGGGGCAGGTGATGCTGGACCACGCGGGCTCCGTCGTCTGCCGCTCCGACGCCTTCTACCTGGGCCGCCCGCCGCCCGTGCTCGCCATCGAGGACCGCCTCGCCGCCGGCCGCACCTACCTCGTCCTCCCCGTCGACCGCCTCCCGCAGGGCTGCGACTCGCTCACGGCGGCGTCCCTCGCCGCGCTCTCCTACGACAAGGGCCGGCCCCCCACCATCGCCGGCGGCGCCAGGAGCCCTTTCGAGTACGTCAAGGGCGACGACGGCCGCACCGTCATCAAGGTCACGCCGGAGTTCCTCGTCGCCGCCGTCACCGCCAAGGCCGGGACGGCGACGACGACACGCGGCGGCAGCGGTGACGAGGACGGCGGCGCCGAGGCGTGCGGGGCGCTGTGCAGCACGCCGGAGCTGAGGAAGCACTACGAGCAGTTGGTGGGCGCGGGCAGGGGCCGCCCGTGGTCGCCGCGGCTCGACACCATCAAGGAGCGCAAGGGGAGGAGGGGCCTCGACTTCGCCTTGGCCGTCAGCCCCGGCAGGCTGTCGCCGGTGGCCGTGCGCCTTCTGGGGTTGGAGGCCAAAGGAGAAAGATAGCGCGCGGTCGATCGATCAGGACGTACGTTCCAAGCTTCAAATGTCTGTTGAAGCAATTGCTAAAGGATCCTCAACTCCATGACGCCACTTAATTTGTTGAAGCAATTTGATTTGGATGAAGCAATCGATCAGTCAGCTATCGGTAGCTGCTTGTTCCGATCGGGTTTAGCTAGGCGTTTGATGATTTGTGTAATTAAATCGACAGGGCCGTCCCGGAAAATTCCGGGGCCCTATGCGAAATTCTAAAGTAGGCCCTAAACTAGTGTCGCTGATTTTTAGTTACAAGCATTAAAAGATATCATGATTGGCCACTTAGATATTTCTGTTGTCAACAAGAACTTCTCCGACATTGTTTTCTGCCTTGTCTCAACATCATTAGTGGTTTTACATGGTATAACAAATAACGCCTTGGTGCTTGGCTAATAGACAATAGCTCATGCCTAATGGTTTATCCATTGCCGCCATTGCATGCCAACACCACCACGCCCATCTTGATTTGAAGAAAATGGGAGTAAGAGGCGGGATTTGGGCGGCTGGCAGGAAGTCGAACCTTGGAGTTTGAACGCACTGCACTTTAGTTGTCGAGTTAGACTGTCCACAATAGAAACGATGCTGAAAGGAATATTTTATTGCTTCTTGACCCCGATGCCGAGTCTCCGAAAAAACCTGCAATGGTTCAGCACCGGTGCAAAGAGCTGCATGGGGCCATCTCGTGGGCCATCTCATCTGATTCCAGCACGCGCGAGCTGCTCTGATGATGAGTTGAGGCAGTGCATGGCGTTGGTTAATATTTTTTTAATGTTTCAGCATCGGTGCTTCTACATGATCCGGCAGCCGAAAAACTAAATTCAGCACCGGCTCCCACAGTGGTCTGCATCAATGCTGAAAGAAGAAAGAGAACGTTTCAGCATCGGTTATTCGCACTACTGTGGGCAGTCTTATTCTACTTCCGTATGCATAACTCTGTCATGGAATCCATTTGCGCCCCAAACTAACACACGTTCAGCTCGATTTGGTACAGTAGACAACAGCCCAAACATACGTATACAAGGGAAGCTCAGCACAGCTTGACGAGGACGACGGTGCCGAGGCGTGCGGGGCGCTGTGCAGCACGCCGGAGCTGAGGAAGCACTACGAGCAGCTGGTGGGCGCGGGGAGGGGCCGCCCGTGGTCGCCGCGGCTTGACGCCATCAAGGAGTGCAAGGGGAGGAGGGGCCTCGACTTCGCCTTGGCCGTCAGCCCCAGCCGGCTCTCGCCGGTGACCGTGCGCCTCCTGGGCCTCGATGCCAAAGGAGAAAGATAGCTGTCGATCGATCAGGACGTTGCAAGCTTCAAAATGTCTATCGAAACAATTGCGAAAGGACCCTCCAACTCCATGATGCCACTTAATTTGTTGAAGCAGCTGGATTTGGACGGAGCAATCGATCAGTCGCCTATCGGTATCTGCTTTGTTCTGATCGGGTTTAGCTAGGCATTTGATGATTTGTGTAATTAAATCGATCATCGTCGGTTTCTCTTCTCTCTCTCTAAAAAAATGGAGGAAGCTGTACAGATCTCGATCTCAATTGAATTCCATGGACATATATTCATGTCTCAGGGATAAATAGATCTCTGCAACTTACCAATCGAGAAGAACTTGTAGTGGTTGATCTAGAGAAGCGCGCAATGGAAATAACTCGGGGGCAACTCGGCGCGGCACACTCGGTAGCAAATAATGAGATTTTATTTTGCGCGGTTAGCATCTCAAGATCATGTGGTGACTTCGGTCCGCACATTCGTTCTGTTGATCCACACTCCGGCAGACAACAGGGCATATGCGACGTACTTCTGTACAATGGCGAAACTGAGGGGGTCATGCCCCCCCCCCCCCCCCCAGCTTTGATGCGCACTCTTGTTTCTGCACAAGAATTCACCACCTAAATATACCTTTAAAGCTATATTTAGTTCTCTGGCGAGTCGGTAATCTGTCTACCTTACTGATGCAGGAGTAAACAATACTATATACTATTGAAGAAAAAAGAAAACATACATTTGTGTGTGTGTGGGGTGGGGGGGGGGGGGGGGGGTGGATAGTAGTATATGACATACTTTCTCTGTTCCAATTTATTCGGCACTCTGCCTATGTTTTTGGATGTCTGGAATATTCTGGAGTACTACTACTACACAATTGTCACAATGCAACTGCAACTCTTGAGCTATGTGCTTCTTCCATGCTGCAGAGTCAGCGCAATGGTTCCAAACACGTATGCACGCGCTGTGTGGAGACGAGTGAGTACTGCGCGCGTCTATTTAATTTTAAGTCTGGGTATGTTGTGTCGTGCTTGAATTGATAGCCTCTGCTTAGTTGCATTTGAAATTTACTATGTACGTCTGAATTATTTAGTGTATACAACCAGCTATTAGAAAGTCAATCTCTAGTTGAGTCACGAAATTGAAACGAAACCATTTTGGGTTCATTTCAACTGACTCTGCCGCGTGCGCGATTTGATCGATCGACATGGACGTCACGTGGCGGTGCTTTCACATGTGATTGATGCTATATATAATCTGCCGGGGCAAGCGATGGATGTCAAAGGATAAATATGGGTATTCCATTCGCAAGTGGAACTAGTGAAGACTGCTTTTTTTTTTTTTTTTGACATGAGTGAAGATTGAATTAGTACTGCATGTGCGTGTATATATAATCGATGGCAGTATTTGTTTTTTTTATCCGGTACAGCGTGCACATACTTAGGCAATGCAGCTCGTTGCGGCTTAATTTCGTTCCACGGCGACACGTTATTTCGGGACATGTCACAAGTACGTAAAGTACAGCCGCAACAGGTCAGGTGAGCAATTTGGTTCCTTGAACTGTACTCTCTCGCATCGGCGACGATCTGAGCTGCTGCTTGTCGTCTATACCTCTCGTATCCTTGTTGTCGCACGGCATATCAGTAGTACGTAGTAGATACGTGCCAAATTAAACAGGCGCCACCTGCCTACTGCTTCAGCCATTTTTTTGAACTATTTCGCAACTGACTTGTGTGCACGTTAAGCATGCCTCTAGTATTCCCCACGCGTGCATGTGTGAATATGATTGCACGTATATCCGTATGATGGAGAGGTCGTGTGAACGACAAAACGAAATGCGCCGCCAGCCACCCGGTTGATTTGGAAGCACGTGTTTGTTTCTGCTTCAGCTGACCGGTGTGTGTGATGTAATATGTGGCTATCTAGTTGTAAACTTGTAGTTGGCCACCTTCTTCTAAAGACCGGTGGCTTGTGGTGCCGTCTTTCTCAACAGTCAACGGGGAGACGGGAACAACTAACTTTTTTTTTTTTTGGAGGGAACCGGGAACAACTAACAAGCCATGGCGGATGACGCGATGGCGGCTTGGGCCCCTGCCGAGGATTTCAGTCAGGTGGCCCAGGACACATGGTGGGTCGACCTGAACAATGACACGCTGGTATTCAGGCCGGCCCAGTTGGGCTTACCGTCGGATTCTGCGACCTTGACAAAGTAGCTTTGGATTCTGCAGCAGCGACCGCGGCAATAGTCAACAGACCATCCGTATCTACCGACCGAGCTAAGCAAAAGACTCTACGGAAGGCCGGGAGGACGTAAAAGCTGCAGCGATCCGACGTATCGCGTATCGAATGCACAACACCACAGTGCCATTGCTCCGAAAATAACTAAGCAAGAAGGGCGCCTACAAAAGCTTACAAGTAGTTATTAGAGTTCAACTGTTCAAGCACCGCTCCCTAATCCGCACAAAATTCTCGTGATTTTGTTTCCAGAATGAAATCTTCTCCGGAACTTGTACATCAGACACTCGAGCATCAAGGACGGGTCACTGCACTCATATGTACACCTTCACGACCGCTCTCCTGGGTGCTGCTGTTTCACATCAATGCCAACCGGCGGCAGAGCAGCACGCCGCACTGATGGTTCACTTGGTCACTTCAACACCGATACGCTCAGCAACCTGCACCAGGAGTATGTAGCATCAGAAAAGGCAACCCTTGCAGAGAGGGAGCATTTGGTCGTGCTCATTCCCAAGGACTTGAAAGGGCAAAAAGGGAAACAGATAGCTCTCGGTTGAGCCTGTGGCACTGATGCTGCTACCAATTTTCATTTTCATCCCACAATTAATGGCCTCCCCAAAACACCAAAGAAGATTTGATGCAATGGTAACAGGCGACAAAGTTGAATCTGGACTGTTCTTTGGAGCATGATAAATGAACTGGACCACAATGTAAGCATCATTTCCCTCAATGCATGATAGACCGACCGTCGTACATTCATCAAGAATGAAAGCAACCCTACATGGCCCCAATGCACGGTGACTAATAATCCTACGGTCAATACTCAATAGTGCAACTGGTGAACGATGGTGACATCTTGGATGGATTGGACTGGTGGTACTTATCAGTTATCAGGACAAGGGTTGTGGAGAGAAACCTCCAGAATGGTCAAGAGAACCCAAGCCACCAGCATAGTGATGTACCCAAAACCCCTTAGATTTCGGAGTTTGTATATTCTGTGGGGTCTGACAAACAGTTTATCACTGACTACTGAAGAATATGAACTTTCTACTTATGATCATCGCGATTCGAATTATTTGAGTTGGTTAAATGGGAGATTACAATGATTAGAAATTTCAAAGTAAATAGATGAAAAATCTTGGAATTCAAGAACAAGTACTAATTACTAGGTAAATATATATACTTCTTAGTACAAATTATTCATGATTTAATTTAAATTTGAGGCTAGATTTTTGTGATGCGATTTCTAACTATACAAGTAATATATTTAAATAACTTAATCCTTTTTTCTTTCCTTGAATCTTTTAGTTTTAGTTAGCTCCTGAAAATTTTTATACTATATCGTTCCTCCAGTCAATAACGGCAGATTTGAGTCAGCTAATAAGAAACACAAGCTAATGTGCTCAGTTAACAATTTCTGAGAGATGAAAAATAACAAGTGTGGCAGTGTACAGAAACAGAATTACCTCCTTGAAAGAATGGACATCGCTGCCCCAAAGCCAGGCATCACAACCTGCATCTCTAGCTCCCCAAATATCATTTCGACGATCATCGCCAACGTGCACAGCTTCTTCAGGCTTCACACCTAAGAACTCACAGGCCTTCAAAAATATTGTAGGATTTGGTTTCTCTGCTGCAACCTGTATTAGAGTAATATAGAAAACAAGGTATTACAACACGAAACATTGCCTGGAAACAAAGGCATTCACAAAATCTAGGAAAAATAAAATTAAGAACTGCATACACAAAGTTTTCAAACATAAACAAATATGTCTCAACACAGCAGAAATTTTTTGCAGGAAACAGAATGTAATAAAAACATACTAACTTGTAGCTATATGTACAGGAACTCTGGTTAAACAGCAAAGCCAACGGATCATAATACAAGTTGAAGAAATGTGCATATGATATAAGTCAACACACCTCGGCAGAGACAGCAACTGCATCAAACCAGTGGTCACATTTCAGGGTCTGCAGAAGTGGTCGTAGACGAGTATCAAAATTAGAAACAACGGCTGTTTTGACACCAGCTTCTCTTAGAGCTTTAAATACATGTTCAGCCTCAGGATCGCAAAGCTTCCAAGCCTAACAAGCATAAGAAGCTTCATTAGGCTGGTCAGAGAGAATATTCTAAACAATTCCTTTTTGTTGAGTACACAACTAACCCAACCTTTTCTGTCATGAAGTATTGATAGAGTTCCTCAAAGTATTGTTCATCTGAGCAGCCTGTAGATGAAGTTACAATGTGTTGCCAAAAGGGTCTCCCATCATCCACATACCTGAACCATGTTGGCATAGAAGTTTAATCCGAAAACTGATTCCTTTTAAGCAACTCAAGTAGTAGCCTAGAGGAGGGACCATTTATCAACAGGCCTGCAGTGCCAAGTATGAGGAAAACAACAGAACATAGATGTAGATTTCATTGGTTTTATGGATGTACCAATTAAATAAGGTTATCATGTCTGTATCTGATTGGGAACACAACAAAGAAATTTCTTTACATGAATTATGATATCATGATATACCATTAGAAAGTAACAGACGATATAACTTGGAGCAAGCAAAGCTGTGTTGATCTAATGCACGGCATTGTTTCTCAACTGAGCACAAAATTTCTTTTGGAACAAATTACACATCCCAGCCGTTTGTCTGCGCATCCATAAAAGGCATGCTCAGCTATGCTTCAAGGGATGGAGACATGAAAAGCTAAGTCAGCAAGTCCAAATAATTGGCAATGTGGATAGTGTTGGGGATCGGTATTTACGACAATAACGACACCCCCTCTTTTGCCTTTGGTTTTTTGGCTGCAGGTGACCTCGCTGCCGACATTGTGAGCTCCGGCCTAGAATCGGCGGCAGACAGAGAAGCTGCAACGTCGGGTTGCCGACATTGTTGGAGCTGGCGACGAAATGGCGGCGACCAAGAATGACAGCAACCCTTGAAGGAGGTGAATCCCGGCATGATGGCGTCCAGGAGTCAGGCCGGCGAATGACGTCACCTAGTTAGGGTTTCCGTCATCTAACGGAAATGTCATTTGTACCCTTATGACAATGTTGTACAGAATATTCCACGAATATAGTGGGTGGCCAAGGGTAATTTGGTCATGCCGAAATAACCCTTGGCCTCCCCTATAAATACCCGCCCCCGGGCTCCGTGGGACGGGACGGGAAGAGGAGAGGGTACACCCCTGTAATGAGATGCTGCTCCGTTGTTCCCTGAGTGTCATTTGATCGTCCGTGTCGGGATTCTTTGTTGCGACACTGAAGAATTCCCAACATTGGCGCCCACCGTTTGTGTTGCTCGAAAATACCACCCGTGATGCCACAAAGAAAGAAAAAAGCACCTAGTCCAAAAACCACCATCAGCTCCCACCCGCCGGATTTAGAGGAAGAAATTCTCCCTCCCAACCCGGCATTCTCGAAAGAAGAAATTCGTTGGGCATTCATTCAAGCAAGACAAATGGCCGACGAGACCAACCGAATTTCCGGCGCGGCGCAAGCAAGCTTGGCCGCCGGAATTCGGCCAACTGATGAGGCCATTCCCGCCAAAAGCTCTATCGATTTCACTCTCAGTGAAGAAGCAGAGAAGTCGAAGCAGGTAAAAGCCGGCAAGCAATGGGCGGAACCACCGTCGACAATCAACCCTGAAGAAAGTGATCCAGAGGAAGATGAAGTTGACAAGCAAATACGTCAGCTATCCAACTTGCAACAACTTGGAAAAAGACTCAAGCTAACAAAGGAGAAGATAATCTCTGAAGAAAGGGCTAGAGAGAAAGAAAGGCTCCGGTTGCAGATCGAACAAGCAAAGGCGGCAGTTGCCGAACTGCAAAAAGAGCTCGATGAGATGACAAGCGCCACATGGCAAAATAGCGATGCAAAAAGGAAGCATCACCAAGTGACTCCCGACTTTGAAACAAACATCAATGGCGAAGGCCATCATAGGCCTCGGAACGTATACCGCCAGTATGTACCTTTCGTGAGTAAATTCGACAAGAACTCCCCCATGTCAGAAGGCCTTCAGTTGACCCCATGGCCAGCAAAATACAAGCCTATCTCCTTATCAAAATACAATGGCTCAACCGACCCAAGGCAATTCTTGATGTCATTTGAAGCCGCAGTAGCGTCTGCCGGAGGAGACGATACTGTATTGGCCAAGACCTTTGTCACCGCAATTGAGCATCAAGCCCTCGAGTGGTACTCTAGGCTGAAGCCCGGATCAATATATTCATGGGAGAACCTAAGGGACAAATTGACGACAAACTTCCAAGGTTTTCACAGAACATCTATATCTGCAGATGAACTGAGAGCATGTGTTCAGCAAGAAAAAGAACCCCTGCAAGACTATTTTCAGAGATTTGTCAAGCTCAAAGCCCGAACAGATGATATTTCAGACCAAATTGTCATTGATGCCGCAATTGGAGGGTTGCGAGCCGGCCCTTGTGCAACTCATTTTTCCATGCACCGCCCTTCAACACTCGAAGAGCTCTTCTCAACGGTCGATCAGTTCTGTAGAGCCGACAATGACCATAGAAGAAGATTAGAGCAGCAGAGCGCGCTGCGCCAGGCGAAGAAAAACCAATCGAGCCAGAGGCAGCAGGATTGGAATTCGTCTAGGAGAGGTGGCAACAACAATCAGAGCCAGAACTCCAACCTTGTCAATCATATCGACAACCAAGAAGAAAAAGCCGACACAAGCAGCTCTGCCGGCAATTTTCAGCACAGAGGAGGAAGAAACAATCGCTCTCGAGGAAGGGGTCGCGGCAATTCGCACAACTCGCGAAACCAAGAGCTAAAAAAGCCATACTGTCTGTTTCACGGACTTGACAAGGGTCACACCTCCAAGGAATGCCCAGAAACAAAAGATGCCATGGAAAGAATGAGAGCCAAGGAGCAAAGAAGCGAAACACAGAGAAGTGTCAATCATACGTCTGCCGCCAATTCTTGGAACAACTCACCTTTCGGTGCTTCCTACCCATTCCAATACTTCCAGAATTCTTACAACCCCCATCACCACTTCCAAAGCCCATACCAACCACATTTACCACCCTCGCCGCAGATTCAGCATTTGGCGACCTCCCAAACAAGTTCACACGTGCCCCAGCCGCAAATTCCTAGAATTACTGCCTCGGAGGAGCCGCCTTTACCTCCTCCGCCGCCATTTCCAAAACAGTCAAACCAAAATAATAATTCTCAGAGCCTTCCCACTTATGGAGTCATCCTACCAATCACTGGGGGATCTTCATCCGAGTTTGAAAGTAAGAAGCAAAAGAAAAATTACTTCCGAGCCGTCAATGCGGTGTGTAACGGACCCGTGGTGAGATCACGGTGGTCGCATATCCCAATCATGTTCACTGAAGCCGATCTAAACCTCCGCTGCTACCCTCATACAGATGCCATGGTCATCCAGGCAAACACCTATGGTTGGTCAATCACCAAAATACTTGTTGACAATGGAAGCTCGGCAGACATCCTCTTCAAGAGAACATTTGACCAGCTCAACCTTGATTCATCTCTACTTCAGCCTTCTGAGTATCCCCTGTATGGTTTTGGCGGCAGAGAAGTCCGTGCCCTCGGCAAAATAAGCCTACCAGTATCCTTTGGTACTCTTGACAATGCAAGGACTGAGCACATCACATTTGATGTGGTCGACATGCCTTACCCCTACAACGCAATCTTTGGACGAGGAGTCCTTAATGCATTTGAAGCAGTTTTGCACAGCTCTTACCTCTGTATGAAAATACCGGCACATAAGGAGGTCATCTCGGTCTTTGGCGATCAGCAAGAAGCCAGAAATATTGAAAGGGCGGCAGCCCCCGGCCAGAAGAATGTTCACTTTTTGTATGCTCACCCGAATGTGCACGTCTTGTACCCGGCAGGAAAAAAGCCAGGGAAAGAAGTCCTCCAGTTGGAAAAAGAAATGGACAAGGAAGAACCAGCAATTGCGGCTAACGAGGAAACAAAGAGAGTTCCATTGGACAAGCATGTCTTAGGACAGGAAGTGATAATTGCGGCAGGTATGCCGAAGGACATGGAAAAAGCTTTCGTCCAGTTCCTTCGTAAAAACAAGGATGTTTTTGCCTGGTCTACAAGTGACCTAAAAGGCGTCAGCCGAGACATCATAGAGCACAAGTTGTGAATCGATAAAAACATCAGACCAAAGAAGCAGAAACTCCGAAAAATGTCCGACGACCGGGTCGAAGCAGTCAAGGCTGAGGTACAGAGGTTGCTTGACGCAAATGTTATCAAGGAGGTGAAATATCCAACCTGGTTGGCTAACACTGTACCAGTAAAGAAAAAGAACGGAAAGTGGCGGATGTGCATTGATTTCACTGATCTCAACAAGGCCTGCCCCAAAGATGATTTCCCATTGCCCAGAATTGACAAAATTGTCGACGCAGCGGCGTGCTCAGAACTCCTATCACTGCTGGATTGTTTCTCCGGGTATCACCAAATCTTCATGTACAAAGATGATGAAGAGAAAACAAGTTTCATCACTCCTTTCGGAACTTATTGTTTTGTCAGAATGCCGGAAGGTCTAAAAAATGCGGGACCGACTTTCTGCAGAATGACATCTATCGCCTTTGAGAATCAGTTAGGCAAGAATCTGTCAGCCTATGTCGACGACATAGTGGTAAAAAGCGGCAAGAAAGAAGATCATACTTCTGACTTGGCCGAAACATTTGCAAACCTCAGGAAGGCAAACCTTAAGCTCAACCATGAAAAATGTGTCTTTGGAATTCGCAAGGGAAAGGTTTTGGGATGCCTTGTGTCAATCAAAGGCATCGAAGCCAATCCTGACAAGATAAGTGCACTTATCAATATGCGAGAGCCCCAATGCCTCAAAGATGTGCAGAAGCTCACCGGTAGAATTGCGGCACTCAATAGGTTTATTTCCAGATCAGCCGAAAGAAGCCTTCCTTTCTTCAAAGTCCTCAGAAATGCAAATAACTTTCAATGGGGCCAAGAGCAGAAAAAAGCATTCGCAGAATTGAAAGACTATCTCAAGGAAATGACCGCATTTGCGAGTCCCAAACAAAATGAAACTCTGCTAATGTATGTATCAGCATCGCACTCAGCATTTTGTGCCGCACTTGTGCAAGAACAGCAAATTGAGAAGAAGGGCAAAGTGATGAAAGTTCAAGTGCCGGTATATTATGTATCTGAAGCTCTCTTAGGATCAAAAAGATTCTATTCCAAGCTAGAAAAGATAGCTTATGTAGTCTTAATGGCATCAAGAAAATTAAGGCATTACTTTGAAGCTCACACCATCCGAGTGCTGACAAATCAACCACTGAATGACATGTTCAGAAATAGAGAAGCATCTGGAAGAATCACCAAATGGGCTTCGGAATTATCAGAACACGTTGTTGACTTCGAGTCAAGAAGTGCCGCAAATTCTCAGGTGCTGGCGGATTTTATCGCAGATTGGACTGAGCCTTCATCGTACACCGAGGGTTCAGTCTTCGAAGTCCCATGGGAGATCCATTGCGATGGCGCGTGGTGCCATCTCGGCGCTGGAGCTGCCGCAATTTTAACCTCACCATCTGGTATCAAATTGCGGTACGCAATCAGATTGCAGTTCAATCATGACACTGACAAGTGCACAAACAATGTTGCAGAGTATGAGGGCCTTTTGCTAGCCATAAGAAAGCTAAGAGCATTAGGCGTGAAAAACTTCGTCATCAAGACAGACTCTCAGGTCATTGCCGGGCATGTTGATAAAACCTATAAAGCCAGAGATGAACTATTGGCCAGATATCTGGAACATGTACGGGGAGTGAAAAAACACTTCAAGGGTTTCACTTGTCAATATATTGACAGAAACCTGAATAGTGAAGCAGATCAGCTAGCAAAAGCGGCAGCCAGAAAAGATCCTCTGCCACCTGACGTCTTTTTTGAAACACTGAGTTCGCCCTCCATAAAAGCGGCAGAGAAAGAACCCAAGATGATACATGCCATCTCAAGCGAAGATTGGCGCGCCCCCATCATGACGTATCTCCGAGATTTTTATGAGCCAGAGTCGGAATTAGAAGCCAAGCGCATGAAACAAAGAGCAAGAAACTACGCGTTTGTCGATGAGTTCCTTTACAAATTCGGCACATCCACTCCATTCTTGAGATGCATTGATCAAGAAGAAGGGAAAAAGCTCCTCAGCGACATCCACGAGGGATTCTGCGGCTCTCATATATCCAGCAGAGCTTTAGTCGGCAAAGCCTTTCGGCAAGGTTTTTATTGGCCCTCTGCACTTCAGGACGCCCAACACCTTGTCAAAACATGTGAAGCATGTTAGAAATTCTCAAGGAAAATCAACAACCCAGCTCAGCTCACACAGCTCATCCAGCCAGTGTGGCCACTTCAGCGGTGGGGAATTGACATAGTCGGACCCCTACCTACGGCAGCCGGAAATTATACACATGTCGTTGTCGCTCTCGACTATTTCACCAAATGGATAGAGGTTAAGCCATTGATCAATATCACTGGCCCAGCAATCAAGAAATTTTTCTGGCAGAACATAGTATGCAGATTCGGAGTACCTGCCGAAATTACGGTGGACAATGGAAAACAGTTTGACAACCAAGAGTTCCGCGAATTCTGTCACTCCTTAGGCACCAAAGTGAATTTTGCATCTGTTTATCATCCAGAGTCAAATGGCGCCGTCGAGAATGCGAACAAGCAAATCTTCGAAGGCATCAAGAAATGCCTAGAAGGCCAGAAGAAAGGAAAATGGATGGATGAGTTGCATAAAGTGATCTGGTCGCATAACACCACAGTTTCAAGAACCACCAAGTTCACGCCTTTCAGGCTCTTGTACGGCGAAGAAGCAATGTCTCCCGAAGAGATAAAATACTGCAGCATGAGGGCAACTCTCGGGCGAAATTGCCACGAGTTCGACGCCGTTTCAAAGGACATGTCGGAATTAGACAAAGACCAAGCCATCTTTAACTTGGAGAAGTACCAGGAAGAAACAAGGAAATGGCGAGACGCCAGAGTAGTGCCAAGAGCATTTAAAGCCGGCGACCTTGTCCTCCTGCGAACCCCAAAAACAGAAAACACTGGAAAACTTAATTCCAAGTGGCAGGGCCCTTTTATTGTCGTCAGGAGCAATCGTTCGGGATCTTATCACTTGACAGACAATGAAGGCAACGAGCTCCCACATGCCTGGAATGTGGACAACCTCAAGAGGTACTTCACCTAAAATGTAAGGGCTAATGGCGACGCGCAGTTATAAGCGGAGCCTTTAGTCGGCACCTAAGTTGTAATTTTTCTTTCTTAGCCTTCGAGGCCCATACTCTTTTCCTCACAGGGGAACCCCACATCGGGGGTGAGGTTTTTAATGAGGTGGGACCTTTGTAACCCTTGCAGTTCAATATAATGCTATATTCCCCAGAAAAACTAAACTCTTCATCTCTTAACTAGTCGATGCTATATTCGCAAAAATATCGCCACATCGACGCAGGAGGAATTGACTCCTGAGCCAAAGCCACTCGAAAGGAAGAAAAAATTCTGCTCCTCTCTCCCAGGCTTCATTCTCCTTTAAGCACTTTGAGAAAAAAGCGCCCCAAGGGGCCATCTCTCGAATCCTTCTCATTAAATTGAGAAACGGCGGCGTTTGAGAAAAAAGCGCCTCAAGGGGCCATCTCTTCAATCTTTCTCATAAAATTGAGAAAGTGCGGAACGCTAACGGCCCAAGGGCTCAGTCATCCATTTCTTAAAGGAAATAGACTTCAACCCCCAAGGGGCTTCGGACAAAATCCGACACATCAAAAAAAAGATCATTAAGATCGAAGTCTTAAGGGACTCAATACAAACACCCATCCAAGGACGGGAATCAAGACCATGGAGGTAGCATAATATTGCAAAAGCAAAAGCGAGAGGCCAAAAGGCAACATATTCTCAAGTGCCGCTCTTTCTGCAAGAATAGCGACAAATGTTCAATATCCGACAAATTTCAATATCCATTCGCAATTCTCTCCAAAAATAATGGCGCGCGGGCCGCGCCTCGCAATTTCAATGCGCTCCTCATCCCTCGATTGCTAGGGGGAGGGGGGTGACGTTCGTTTCGCTCAAACAATCGAGTCACGACGAGCGCCGTAAAATAAACAAAAAGCGAAAAATGCTTTTAACGGCAACAAGGAAACATCGTCAAATGACGTCTTTTAAGCCAAATTAGCGGCAACCACGAAACATCTGACAGGCACAAGAGCCAACCAACAATAGCGGCACCTGGTGCACGCTCCGCAACTTTTCATAAAAGAACGCGATACGATTTAATTCCGACGACCGAGTAACGGCAAGCGCTTTCCATCAAACGAAAAAACGAAGGAGGATTTAACTTGTAAAAATTGACAAGAGTTATCGCCGAAACATCTTTCGCGAGGCAAAAAGCACGCCGTCTTATCCGGGCGTACTTCGTCATAAAGTCGACACCCCAGCTACAAATCAAAGTCAACTTCTACTACAAATCCGGGACCGTATTCAGGGCCCGCTCTATTGTACACACACCTAAAACGATCCAAATAAGGATCAAAACTAAGATCTTCAACGCTTTCGGCCTTCACGGCCGCTACGGAAGAAGAAGGTCGGCGGTGAAAGCATCGAATTAAACACTCCCGCCCTTGAAAGTACTGAGCCATCATTTCTCTCCAGAAACGCCCGAAATCATCACGCGGATATCGCGAAACATAACACAAGTGCGCTTCGCCAGAAACGCGTAAGCCGTCACGTTCATACTTCAAAGGCGCAATGTTCAACGCGGCACCGCGAAAACAATCCTGCGCACAAAGCGTACCAGAACGTATATTATTACAAACCAAGTTTGAAACGCTCTTCCTCACGCCTAAGAGTCTAAACCTCTTCAATTGGCGGCGCAGCAGCAGCGGCAGACGCAGCACCAGGAGCGGCGGTACCCGTCGTATTTTCCGGTTCGGCCGCTGCAGAAGACGAAACAGTCCCGGTAGCCGCGGTGGGTGCAGGAGTTTCAACCGCGGCAGGCACATCAGCTTTAGCGGCAGTCTTCTTAGTTCCCGCAACATCTTCGACGCGGGCAACCTTCGCCAGCGGCGTCTCACTGGCAGGAGTTGCCGCTCGCTTCTTTGAGCTCTCCGCCGCAATTTCGGCGCCAGTCGCCGTCTTCATCTAAAATAAACGAGAGTTTAACAAATCATTTCTCGCAGAATAAAGAGTCTACGAAGAAAGTATACATCACCTCCTCAAGCTTGCTCTTCGCGTATTGGCGGCACGCCCCCATCCCGTGCACCCCCCAATACCTTTTCAAAAAGCGTTTCACAGCTAAGCGAACGCCTTTGCTGTCACTCGCCGCGTTTGCTCCATCAAAATTTGAGTCGGGGTAGGTGGTGCGTGCGAGATCGGTGAAGTGCTTGCAGCCCTGCTTTTCAAGCAGATCCAGAAGGGCAGAACACGCCGTGCGAGCCGCAAATTGGCCGAACCGCTCAAAGGCCTCAGGGAGGTCGCCAAACTCCCCTTTCAGGAAATTGAAGAACATTTCCGGTGTCAGCGAACCTTCGGTGGCCGGAAGAGGATTAGGCTCACCGCCAATTGTAGCTAGGGCTGATCCAAAAGAAGCGTGTGCACTTCTAGCGCCGCTGGAAAAACTGCGGGCAAAATTGCGGGCAGTTTCTTTGGCACTCTTGGCAGTCGCCTCCGACGCAGTAAGCTTATCTCCCGCATTTTTCAATTCCTGCTTCAAGCGGGCGATCTCATCCTCGTTGCTCTGGATAACTTCCTGGAGCACTCCCAACGCTTCATTTTTCTTTTGAATTTGATCATTGAGATCAGCCTTGACAGCGTCGAAAGACGCGCGTTCATCATTCAGCGCCCGCCGCAGTTCTGATACATCACCAGATGAAGAGGCGGCTTCGGACCCATAAAAGCGCCGGCTCAGAGCTCGAGCCGCCGCAAGAGCCTGCATAAAACCATAAGGGCATGATTAGCCAAAGACCATTTCAAAGGCAAAACAATTGCGACACCAAAGTCAAAGAACTCGTTACCATCGTCGCATTTTTATCCAAAACCTCGGCCACCGAAGCATTGTCGGCCCTAGTCAAGAAGTTGTACAGTTCTGCAAAAACAAAACGGTCAGAATGTGATCTAATATTGCATAAGAAGAAACAGCGGCAAGATTAAATAACCTTGAGGATCCACGGCCTTCGTCATCTCAACGAAGGCGGCCAATGATAGCTTCTCAGCCTCGCCCTCCCGAGTCTCCGTCGCCGGAGATCCTTCACCTGCGTCAGAGGAGCTAGTCTCAGAAGAACCGCTAGACATACTCCCGTTAACCGATGAGCTAGACAAACGGTCATCGATTCTAGTCAAGGGAGAGGAAACTGCCGCAGTTTCTGCCTCGCCCAGGGAAAATTCGGCACCTTTGTCGGAGCCGCTCATACCCCTAAAGGCGGCATCGAGCTCGAGGCCCAGCTCGACGCGCGAGTCCGGGGAGTCTCCCAGCAGCTCAATCTCTTCGTCGTCGGATAATGCCGGCAGGAGGGGTTTCCGTCTCATCGGAATAGAAGTCGCAGCAGGGCTTTGGGGCAAGTTAAGCTGACCAGAGGAAATCACTGCAATATCGGCATCGGCCTCGCGAAATGATAGTGACGGCTCTCGCGTGCATCCCGTGTCACGGTTCTCGGGCTCATCATCATCATCATCTAAAAACTCATCATCAGAGTCACCAATTGCTGAAGCCAGTAACACCCGGCGCCGCTTGCAATCTTCTCGCACCGCCACTTCCTCTGCGAAATTAGCGGCACCTGCAGCACTGGAAGCAGTTTCTATCTGCTCACCAGCAGGGATTAGCTCTATGTCTTCGCGCCGCCGCTTCGCGGCAGCACCAGTTTGCTGCTCAGCGGCAGCTCGAGAGGCCGGCATTGTTCGTAAACTCTGGCGCTTCGCTTTTTCAGCAGCTCTAGAGCCCACAACCTGAGCTTTTGTGGTCCCGGCCGCCTTTCCGGACGCCGCAGATCTTTTGGCGGCACTCCTCGCTGAAGAACCAGTCAGAGCTTGTGGGGCTGCCGCAAATCTCTTGCCGGCAGCCGCGGCAGAAGAACCGACTGCAACTGTTGGGGCTGGCGCATCAGGAACGTAGTAATGGGCGAATTCCGCTTCCCAACCACGTTTCTCAATGAACGTCGCTCCGATAACAAGCTCGCCCTTCTTTCGCCGTCCTTTCTTGACGGACATCACAGCTCGACGACCGTATTTCACTTGCATCTCGTCAAAAATACGATTCACTCGCTGGGGAAAAATCAGCATGGTATCGCACTCTTGCTTTTCCAGCACGGTATAAGGTCCGCAAATAACTGCGGCAGTCAGCTCAACGTAGCGAACAAAGTCCTTATCTGACAACTCCTCAGGTTTCTTCACTCCAAAAGACGGCACCTGGTAGTTAAGGTTTAGTTTGGAAATCCGCTTATTCTTCATCCTCAGCGGACTCCAACCTTTCCGAATAGGCCAAATGCGGCAGGCTACGAACTCCTCCACCAAATCTCTAGCGCTGCTCATCTTGACCGCGGTCTCAAATGCGTCGCAGCACTTCTTAAAACCTTCCGATTCCACGAATTCCGGCGATAGCACCGGCCGTAGGGCACAAGAGCGACTAAACAGAGGAAAATACGAGCTACCGTCGTCTTTTTTCCCCTCGGGAACCTCGGCATAAAACCAATGGTTCCGCCAATCTCCAGGCCATTTATTCCGGCGACCACCAACAAGCTCAACATTCTCATACTTGGATTTCTTCACGAAAGTGCGGGGCTGAAAGCTGCAACAGCCATACTGGGGATAATACTGCACCCCATCGAAACTCACGGGTTTCACATCATGCCTTAGATCGTAATAGCGGCAGAAGGCATCAGAGTGTAGAGCCGAGCCATAACTGCGGACAGCCCATATAAACTTCGACACCGTCGCGACGGCGTTGGGAGTCAAGTGGTGCAGATCCAGTCCATATCTTTCCAGTACACGGACTAGAAAGCCAAAACACGGCAGCCTAAGGCCAGCTTCATAGAAATCACGATAAACTATTGCCTCATTGTTCTCGGGCCGAGGAATCTGCTCTCCGCCAGGAGCACGAGCCTTTCCGGATTCAAAATACCCCAAGGCAACAAATCTCTCGATATCTGCGGGAGTGACTTTAGACGGCCCAAACCAAAAAGTTGGCTCAATGCCGCTTTTCTCCCAAGAGTCTTCCCCTACCAGCTCACTAGGAGAGGCCGGCACTCCAGAAAGATCTTCGCCTTCGTCGTTGGTGTTAGCAAAGGTTTCCTTTTCGCTAGAGCCAGTATCTACTGCGCCTCTCACTCTTTTGGCTGCACACCCAGCAAGAGTATATTCACGATATGCAAGAAAATAACACGACTCCCCCAAACCCTTACCTAAAAAAGCGGCAGATTTAGTACCTCCGCTGGCGCCCGAAGCTCCAGCTGCTTTGGAGGCAGCTGCCGCCAAAACTTCCAGATCTGTGGCGGGGTTGGCCCCTTCCTGGGAGCCCTTGGGAGTCGCGGCAGCGTCAGAGTCAACCTCAACCGGTTTGCTCGCCCCGCCAAGGTCGGCGCCTCCCTCAACATTAGCGGCAGGCGAGTCGGCAAGGAACTCCTCGTCAGATTCAACAAGATGAGCGGTCTTCTTAACGCGAGCCATCTAGAATGCAACCTATGATGTTACAATCAATCACGAACACAAATTCATGGCTGAAGGCGCATAGACGAACTCACCTTTCAGCAGAGAAAGTGCGACGAGCCGAATCAGCGACAACAAAAAACTCGCTGCAGTCAACAAAAATCCGGAAGACAACAATTGCGACGCAAAGTTTTCAGCAGGAAACGCGGCAGCAATCCCACTCGAACAACGAACGCACGAGGTTTTCCGGCCCCCTCTACCTCCTTATATATAGGCCTCGGCGCCGCGTTTTCGAGGTCGCCTCGATTCTCGCAAAAAAAAAAAATTCCTCGGAAAACTTCGAGGGGGGTGACGTTGGGTGACGTTCGCAAATTCCTCATCCTGTGTCGCGGTTTCTGCCCATCAAAGTTGGCCCTCGACCGCGAGGGGCTACTGTTGGGGATCGGTATTTACGACAATAACGACACCCCCTCTTTTGCCTTTGGTTTTTTGGCTGCAGGTGACCTCGCTGCCGACATTGTGAGCTCCGGCCTAGAATCGGCGGCAGACAGAGAAGCTGCAACGTCGGGTTGCCGACATTGTTGGAGCTGGCGACGAAATGGCGGCGACCAAGAATGACAGCAACCCTTGAAGGAGGTGAATCCCGGCATGATGGCGTCCGGGAGTCAGGCCGGCGAATGACGTCACCTAGTTAGGGTTTCCGTCATCTAACGGAAATGTCATTTGTACCCTTATGACAATGTTGTACAGAATATTCCACGAATATAGTGGGTGGCCAAGGGTAATTTGGTCATGCCGAAATAACCCTTGGCCTCCCCTATAAATACCCGCCCCCGGGCTCCGTGGGACGGGACGGGAAGAGGAGAGGGTACACCCCTGTAATGAGATGCTGCTCCGTTGTTCCCTGAGTGTCATTTGATCGTCCGTGTCGGGATTCTTTGTTGCGACAATGAAGAATTCCCAACAGATAGCCGGTCTAGATCTTAAGGGACGAGCTTTCTATTAAAAAACAACCACAAAAGTATGAAAAGGAAATGCAATGATGTGCCCTCATCTGATTACATCTTTTTTTTCTTCATATTTGTTCCCTATTTGTGTTATTTGTGCATCATGCGCTGAGTAACAACTGAACTGAAAGCCGTTATACACAAGTCACAGGACTGGTGTGTAGTATGAGTCATCAACCCTTGCATAAGTTACGTCAGCACATGGTCGTGTTGTACAACATGCAAGTTGTGCGTAATTGCACACCAATTTTCATGCATTTTTATTTAGAGTTAGAAAAATTGTAATCAGATCATTGAAATGGATAGAAGAGCCATCTCCAATGTCTGCCAATAGACCTTTCCACTGACTGACTTTCATCAAATCCACAAATGTACCCTACGCAACCCAAACAGAATACGCAGGCCGTGAAGGAGCGGTATGGCATAAACGATCTAAGGATTGTTTCTATGAACATAAATAGTATCTACACAAGTACCAGCAAGGCAACAAGAGTAAATTTACTGGCAGAAAATGGCATATGTGTGTATTTATCAGAAATTCACACCTGAGCCGAGATCCACCCCATGGTTGCTCATATGCTCGCCGGTATCTCACCAATATCTCATCTTCCGAGTACTTCACTCCATACTTCTCACCAATTCTCTTATACACCTAAAACAGAGGGAACAGACAGTTCAGAATGCAATTCCTTTGCGTTGTGAATCAAATCCAAGCCCACGGGAGGCACATCAAACTCATTACGCCCTAAGGTGAGATCACTGATGCAGCGAGTGGCTCAAATTAGAAGTCGCGGAACCACCGAAGAATGGCGCGCCGGACTGACCTGGGCGGTGGGCTGGGCGGGGACCACAAGGGTGCCGACGGCGTCGACGAGGAGGGCGCGGTGCGTGACGTCGCCGTAGATGGATTTGCGGTAGTCGTAGTACTCCCGCGCCGCCGAGAGCTCGAACCTCTCCGCGCCCTCCGTCTCCTTCTCCGCCCCCGTCTCGGCGGCGGACGACGACCCCAGCAGCCGCCGCCGCCGCCACCGGCCGCCCGAGAGCGTCCTCGCCGCCGAGCGCAGCGCCGGCGCCGCCATTCCGCGGGGGCCGTGTGGTGATGGTGGTGGGGCCGAACCGATGCGAGCAGGAAATGTGCGCGGCGGCGGCGGGGTGGTGGGGCGGCAGCGGTGGCGTTTCTGCTGCTTTTTCCTTTCTTCCTGTTTGGGTTGTGGACGGTGTGGTGTGTGCAGTGTTTCGGTGGGATAATTGCCTAGACACCATTCACAAGAGTGACTATCTCCCAAACCCCATTAGTAAACAAGCAATCTCTCCAACACCACTTCTGAATGCACCGCTCCTTCCAAAACACCAAAAAACTCCACATCTCTATTTCTCACCCGATTTTGCCCCTGTTTATCTTCTTCCTTGCGTCGCCGCCTCTGCCCGCTTCTTGTTCCTTCTTGTTTCCTGCGGCTCGCGCTCCCTTCCCTCTCACTGGAGCCGCATCGCCGTTCCGCGCGCGTGTCCCCGCCGCGTCGTCGGGGCCTCGCTGAGACGTGGCCGCTTCGCGAGCGCTCCAGGTCTTTGCGGCGACGGGCGGGCGGGCGCGCATGGCGGGGGCGGCGCGGCGGGCTCGCGCACGCGGTGGGGACAGCTTGCCGGGGCGTCCCTGCGGGGACGCGTGCCGGGGCGCTGCGGGGGCGCGCACGGTGCAGCAGGTCTTTCGGCGGCAGGCGGGCACGCACGCACGGCGGGGTCGCGCGCGCGGTGGGGTGCCATCGAATCCTCCCCTGCCGCGGCGACGGGCGCGCGGACGCCTTCCTCCCCTGCCGCCGCTGCAGGCATGGCGTGCGCACCCGCGTGGGCAGCCTCCGGCGCCGTCCTCCCTCGTCTTCCCCTCCGCCGGCGTCTCCCCTCCGCCGCCGCCGCCGCCGCCTGCAGTTTCGATTCGAGGAGGATCGGCTTCACAAGAGCACGCAGGGGTATTCTCGGTAGACAAAAGCGGGATGAGGCTGGCGTTGGTGTTTCAGAGGGGCGGGCATGTTCGCAAGTGGCGTCAAGGAGAAGGCTCTTTTACTGATGGCGTTTGGGAGTGCGTCGCCCTTACCAGTGGCGTGAGGGCTATTACCCCGTGTTTCGGTTCCTTTTCTTCTTGGGAATGGTTTTCGGTTGGTTTTGGACCACTTGGGGGGGACTTTCTCGAAACTGTTTTGAGAGTTTTTTTTTAACAGAATCGGGGAACGATGGATTTTTTTTGTGTGTGTGAAACGGGAATGATGGATAATGATGATGATGAACTCTAAATTCGTTTAGTGTAGTAGTATTCGGTTTTGATCAATGTTCATGTTTTCTAGAGCTTGGTTGATATATTCTCTAAATGAAGTTTACAAATAGACTACTCACAATTCAAAAAAAAAAGTCATATTGTAACATTACATTTGTAGAAACTTTGTTGAAAAAAGATTGTTGATAGGTATATATCCGATGTTTTTTACCACACAATTTAGAAGCGTACATATTATCTTTTACTTGTAACACATTTTTTGATGCTAACATGTGATTTAATCAAAATCAATAGTATTTCCATCATACTAAAGTATGAGTAGAGCTCATTTATACATCAAAGCCAAATGAAATATAATTTGGTGCAATATTATTAGTAAACAGCCTCAGCAGTACAGAGAACATTAGATTTATTTACTATTTTCATTTCATAAATAAAGTATATGTTACTTAGGGACCTTAGAGACCTTAGAGCTACCATTTCGCGCAGGTCGCTAAAACATGACTCAATTAAAAAAGCATTTGTGCTTGCAATATGAGCTATATTGATGTTTTTTAAGGAATGAGCAATATTGATTTTACAGTGTATAAGTCCATTCCTTCATTGTCATCCTCTATTGTTGGAGCCCCCCCCCCCCCCCCCCCCCCCCCCCCCAAGCCCCCCCCTCCATTTGCTTGGCCAAAAAAGCTTGAAATAATGAAGTTTGGAAGAAAGGATGAAGAAAAATAGGGAGAAGAGGAAGGAAGAAGAAAGGCATGAAGTTCAGCCCCCCTTAGCTTTACCCTGCGTCCGCCACTATTTATAATAGCTGCAATGACAAAGCGGGAAAGATGTACTATGAAAATATCAAGTAAGTCCCTTCTCAAATTTGATATCGAATAATAGTGTGGTTTTGGATCGACGAACATGAATAATTGAAAGATACCTATAAAAAATCTCCAACATAATGCATCTATTTTGCATTTTTATGTGTAGGTTACCGAAGTGACAAAGTTTCACGATTTAATGAATGTAAACACTACACTCTCTGATTTTAAATTTAATAATATTAATTTAGAATGTTATCCTACGATAGCAATTAAAATATGAAGAAATATGATTTTTCTTTTGTCTATTCTGAAGACTGCGTAAGAGTTTTTTTTTTTTTTGATCACAACATACCTGTATTTAGATTAAGGAAAACAGTACAGAAATACGTACGTACACAGGTACGGTGTACAAGGATACGGACAGCTGTCCACCCAAAGTGCAAAGAGACCCCTCAGCAAACAAGAAATTACAATCAGGTCCCTGGACCTCAAGCACCACGAAGACGGCGAGATCCACCACCACCGGCGACTGCCGGCGCCAGCAGAGACCGCCGCCCGCACCACAAGCCTAGCACCGGGAAGAACTCCAATCGCACAAAGGCTTTGAGAAGAACCGGGAAAGACACTCGCCCAGCGAGATGAGCAATAGCTGACCGCATGTCCGGCCAGGGCCGCGCCCCGAGCTCCTCCCGGCATGGAACGTGGCTCGCCAACGACGGCCGCAGCCACCGCGGAACCATCGAGCACGCACCATCCACCCATCAACCGCCATACCGCAGCAACCTCCGTCTCCTTGAAGCAAAAAGCCGACGTCGTCGTCGCCGTGCCGAAGAGCTCGACGCAGATCCGCCGGACGACTCCTAAAAAGGAGCTCTTCATCGAGAGCTCCGCCCCCACGAGCTCGCCACCGGCGCCGGAGTAAAGCACCAGTGGGACGCGGAGGAGCTCGGAGGGACAGATCCTAACTTCCAGTCGACGCCGCCGCACCCTCGCCGCCAACCGCCGGAACCCTAACCCTAGACCTAAGAACACCTTGACTAGGACCTACCCTACCATCCGCCAGCGAGAGCACAGCACTCTCCGCCACCTCGCGCAGCCCCGAGGGCCATCGGAGGCGAAGGAGAGTGCCGGCTCCGCCGGCGGGGAGGACCGACACCCTTATCGCCTCTCTCAACTGTAGCGGGCGAGAGAGAGGAGAAAGGGACCAAATGGCTAACTCTACTTTTGGAAATTATCTAGATGTAACTGCGTAAGAGTTCGTTGACGCGGAGAAGGAATAGAGACTGCAAACATTGGCTTCCTTTCTTTTGCTTAGCCCCAAAGGTTACCTTGTCCCAACTTGTCATTCTCACACACCAAAACCCTGTATAAAGCACGCACCGCCCTCGCAAGGATCAAAGCACCCCTCAAAAAAACAACGAAAAAGAACAGGAAAAGGACAGCAGAGGAGAGGAGGCGAGATGGACGCGCACGTCGGCCGGTTCATGGACTCAGTGGGCTCGATCTTCCGCGGCAGCGACACCCTGCCCTGGTGCGACCGCGACATCATCGCCGTAAGCCCTTCCCCCAAGCTCCGGTTCCTCGTCCCCCCACCAAGAACCGTTGTTGCCTCCCTCCCAGGACGCGTCCAATTTTTAGCCATTTCGGTTCTCCACGCTGTCGCGGCGGCGGAATAAGGGCGGAATGTGTGCGCGGTGTGGTGGGGTTGTCGTGTGTTTCGCTGCCTCTGGTAGCGGAGATGTTGGTGCTCCGGTGATCGTGGGGGCAAGACGCGTGCAGTACTGGGGGGATTGCTGAATTTCTTCTTTCGGCGTGTGTCGGTCACTTCGAATTGACCTGCGTCAGCGTCTACTGATCGATCTTCTGACCTCTGATTTTACCTGAATTGAGTACACTGTTCTGGTTTTTAATTGTAACCGTATATACCCGTTGGATTGACGAAATCGCTTCTGTGAGGCTAACGAAAACAAACCAGTTACCTGATTGTATTACCATGCCTGATTGCGTTGTGTATGATCATTTGGTCGTGACAGGTCGTCCATCCTAATCCGTGTCGTTCATGCTTATTCTCGTTTTATTTTAACCAGGGTTTTGAGCGTGAGATTGCTGAGGCTGCAAATGAAGATCAGAAGAATGATAGCCTCATGAGGCTTTCCTGGGCGCTTGTTCACTCTCGGCAGCCTGAAGATGTCAACCGGGGAATCGGAATGCTTCAAGGTAGTATAGTATATATCCTAGTATTACCTCTGCGTGATAGTTGGAGCCTGTTACTAAGTAAAATATGGCTTGCGAAGTATATAGTTCCCAACAATTGAACATTGCTCCTGTTTACTGAGTAATTCCATGAATACAGTGGGGACCCTTGTGTGGACTATAAAAGTTAGGACTAAGTGTACAATAGTCGAACAAAAAGGCTCCCTAGAGAGTGGAAGAGTGATGGTTCAGCCCTCTATGCTTGTTTTCCTTTTCTTTAGTTTTTATAGAACCATGAACAAAAGTGCTACTCTTGGACTGCCATTTGCAACGGTCAATTCATTGAAGACCCCAATTGACAGTATTTCAAAACTTCAGACCCCCTTGTTGAAAAAAAAGTTGAAACTGGTGTGAAAATTATATTGCAGAGTACCACACAATGGAAAGTTTTCATCTTTGAGATATATATATGCGCTTCATCCTAGTCTCTTAGCTTTGCTCAAAATCACTAGAGTCATGGCAGTCCTGTTCAGCACGTGCATATGTTCTATCGGTCCTCTTAATTTACGATCTGGCCTCTCCAACTTGCTCACGCAGCTCATGATGTTATTTGTTGCCAGCTTCGTTGGACAAGTCTAACAGCCCGGTGCAAGTAAGGGAGAAGCTCTATCTGTTGGCTGTTGGACATTACAGGACTGGGGATTATACAAGAAGCCGACAGCTTTTAGAAAGATGCTTGGAGGTTTGATTAAACCTTTTTCCCTGCATTTCTATTTTTCTTATTCACATTGAGAGTGTGAGACCACGACCCCTACACCTATCCAGTGCCAATCGTCAGTAGGACATCTTCATTTTGTTAGCTCCAGAACTTTTCTTTGGTAGTAAACAGGACCTCATCACCTATAACTGCTTATTATAAAAAAGTATCAATTTTACCTAATGAGGATCTGTGCTTGGTTATAAGAAAAAGAAATCTAGACTGCAACTATCGCAGATTCTGCAATCATGTTTAATGTAATAGACTGTAATAATTACGTCTGAAAATTGAACTGTGTGCGATGGAGAATTGCTCTGTAGTTACTGAAGGCTGATTATGTAATGTCTCAGAAAAAGTAAAAAATTGCATGTCCTTCTTTTCTTCTTAAACATGCCATTTTCATTCTTTGTTAAGCGTGTATGTGATTGATATATAGTTTGTTTCTCCCTGTCCCCAATTGTTTTCATTCTATGGTTTTCATCATGTATCGTTAAACCCTTGATATGCTAATGTATTTGATGCTTGGATATACATTTTCATGTTTTTCTTCAGATTCAACCTGACTGGAGGCAAGCTGTGACATTGCAAAATATCGTTGAAGACAAAACCAAAAGAGGTAGGTACTATAATATTTGTCAGGCTGTCTGTTGTCAGACCACAAAAATGAATGTCCATTAAACCTTCCGTTTGCGAAGGGAAAAAGAAAGAGCATAGGGGCAACATCTAGTCATTTTAATGTGGTTTCTGGCTCTTCTAATTAACATTACTTTTTTTTGTGTGTGTGTAAATGCAGACGGCATGATTGGCATGGCTATCATCACTGGCGCATTTGGAGTTGTGGGGCTTGTTGCTGGAGGCATAATTGCTGCTGCGTCCTCATCCAGGAAGAAATGATGATCTGTTCTGAAGTGAACGAGATACTAAGATGGGCAAAAACTTGATGTGAAGATGTATATCTTTCTTTATTACTTGAGAACGTTTCCTCACTTTTTCCCCCTGTACTGTTGTGTTCTGTGTTGCCTCAGAACATGCTGTTAAGTTAGAATAACAGAGTGCATCCTAAACTGATGCTTGATGAGTTCATTGTGAATAAAAAAAAAATTGTGTGTTTTACGTTGCGAGCATTCTGCTCATTGTTTTTTGAAGCGATAAAGGAGGCTTTCGGCTCCTAGAGCAAAATCAATGTGCCCTTGAGCTCCTGGAATCGAGGGGTGCATCAAAGTTATTTCTCCGTGTACTTCTTCAATCAAGTTTCCACATTTGTAGCGTACAATGAAGGAACGGTGGTTACTCCTCACTCCCCACCAAGGTCAGCAAAAAGTCCATGTAATAGCCAGAAGTGTCGCCGACGATGTCTCTGGTCACCGTGGTCTTGAATCTGATCTTGTATTCTTCTTTGATGTTCTTCATGTCTATCTCAGCCCTGGACACGATTGCCCTGGTAAGTGTGTCCTCATCTGTCCCAAGTCCTAGAATCGAGTATCTGATGACCTGATGAAACAGGATATGCATGATATCCAAGTATCAAACTTCGTCCTTGAGAAATGAAGCCTCATGAGAAAACATCAATTAACTGACAATCTTGATGTGCATAATGCAAGGCTTACCTCTGCAAAGTGCTTCTCAGGCGACGTCAAGCACCAGACGGCGCTCCTGAGCATCTTTGCAAACTGGCTGCTGCTGTGCTTGGTGATATCCTAACATCATCCATCATCAGGAAACAAACTATCAATCCAGTTCATCATCTCCTTTTGTTCTACTGTGAACGCGTTGGCAAATTTCTTAAAATCATGGCATATCTTTCGTGTATGGTTGGTTGATGTGTGGTCAACGGATTGTTGGTACCTCGTCGATGTCGCTGCCGTGCTCTTGCTTGTACCACCGGAACGTGGCCCTCAGCTGGTGCTTGCTCCTGGTGCTGACGATCCGTATCACCTCGTCGCCGTGCGGCTGCTTCTTCCTCGCTACGGCCTCTTGGCCTCAGCCAGCTGCGCCGCCTCCAGCCTCGCGACGTCGTCATCAGCGACGGCGTGCTCCTCCGCGCACCGGTACGACCGCACGAGGCTCACCAGCAGCTGCGCACGAGCACGACAAGTTAGCAGACGCGGCGACCAGAGTTTGGCTTTGTTACTTGTTCTTTTGTCACAGGTGTTACCTTCCTGAGAGGGTCGGCAAGCGCGGGGCAGGCGGCGACATCCTCCTCGAGGGAGCAGCCGAAGAGGGAGCGGTAGGCGCGGCGGACGGCGACGAGGTGGTCCGGCGCGGAGGCGCAGGCGACCTCGACAAGCACCCACGCGTGCTGGTCGCCCAACGCCCTCTTGCCGCCGGCGGCGAGCGCCGCGTTCGCCAGCCGCGCGTCCCGCTCCGCCGGCTCCGTCGCCCACAGCACCATGGCGTTCTTTGGAGCGGACAGAACAGAGCAATGAGTCAGTAATCAGCTGCTGATCCGTTCTGTGAAAGCTTCAATAATGCATTGTTTGTACGCACGCACCCGGAAGTCGCCGGAGAGCTCGTCGCGGAAGCGGTCGAGGAGGGACTCCCGGTACATGCCGGCGTACGCGCGGCGTATCTCGGCGCGCTGCGCCGCCGTCCTCCGGCAGAGGATGTCTATCAGCGCCTTCTCGTCCGTGCCCCAGCCTGCACGAAGAAAGAAAAACGGCCATGATGAGTCGCCGGCCGGCGCGGCCAGCACACGGACGCCGCCGTCGCCAAGAAAACTAATGCAGGATCGCCGGCGGAGTTTACCTTGCACGGCCTTCCTGAGGCTCTCAGCGTCGGCGGCGGGGGACGGCACTGCGCTCGGGACGGCGATAGTTGCCATCTCTGATCTCTCTCCGTCCTTCCGGGCAGCGAGGAGGAGGAAGGTAACGTGCAAATTAATGGAGAGAAGGATCGACCGGACAGGTAGGAATGAATGAGACGGCAGAACTGGTCTCAATGCCAACTGCCTCTGTTCCTGAAGGTGAAGCAGAACGTGCAAGTCAGCTCCGGTTTGTGTGATCAAGACAAGACAGAGTTCCTGTTTTATCTCCCATGACGCGGTCTCTTTCCATACCGTGAAATCAACCATCAAGGGAGAGAACGTTCTTGGTAGATTGTCCAGTTTGGTAGTGAAACGGGGTGTTCGACTGAGCTGAAATCTTTAACTGTGTAGGGTATTTTTGGCACTGTGGATCTAGGTTTGCGAGTTATGAGCTGATAATCCAATCAAACAAAAGGGAGAAGACACTTCCGAGTTCCGATCCACAATGCAAAAGTTGGAGAAGTTTCTAAATAATATTTCTGCCAGTTACGCATGCTTATTGTTTGCTTGTATGTGGTTGAAATTGTCCTCATTGTTCATCAAATTAAGGCATCATCCCTTGGATGATATAGGGATGATATTCTTTGTGTTTTCTAAATAAACGGCCTTCAATTCAATAGATATTGGTCATAAAAAAAAGAATAGATCTATATTCCAGCCTCTACATCTAAAAGATGGATATATATAGCCATAGTTATTACACAAAGACAACAACACTCCATTCTCCTGCCGTTGAGCAACCTCCCAACAAATAAACAGAGTTATGCCCGTCTTTCATCGTCGATGAGCCAAGCAGCATCATGCCAGACATCGGCTTTCCCCGCATGTTAGCCTCAAAAAATCTGCGCACAAATGAGGGCATCACCGTCAAAACCTGAGCATCCTCGCACAAATCTAATTTAGACATTGAGTGCCATTGCCATACCACATTAGCCGCCGACCAAGAACTGGATCACATGAGAGATCTAAGCTTAGTGACATGCAGCACGGACACTATCGTGTCCAATGTGCTAGCTATTGTGGTACCACACCACCAGCGCAAGTGAGGACGAGGCAAAGAAGTAGATGTTGAACCTCACTCTCGCCATTGTACCCGGATCAGAAATTGGATCCGGCCAAACGTAAGCCGGAAAGGGAATCCGACACATTCCCAATCTCGTCAACACATGCCGCCATGAGCCATGGGACCCATCTTCTCCATCAAAACTTCTCACAATCTGCCGTAATGGAGACCGGCAGTTCCGAGTAGCGGTCACGGTCAGGTGCCACCATCCCGCGGCGTCCACCATGCGGCCCGGGCGCATTGTAATATAATCCCCTTTTATTCTTTTTTTTTTTTTTGCGAAGTTGGCAGCTATCGTCCTTGTCACTTGTTATCGTCACTTCGTCAGCTGTGTCGGACCAGCCAGACTCGCTTCATGCATTAAGTGGGATCAACAAGCCGTTAACAAACAACACATGTGCCGTCGATGGATATTATTTTCTCAACAAAATATCAAAATAGAGAGGCTTCCAGAATGATTTGGTCTTATTGATGTTAGATTATATAAGCCAGACTCTATAATTTAGGAGGTAACAGCTGATGGATTCCTTGGAAATCCAAATTATAATTTAGAAGATTGATGACAAATGACATGCAATTTATGAGATACAAAATTAGGAGATACAAAATAAGGGTTTTATCGTTCGAGCGTACACAAAACTTCATATGAATTTTTTTTGTTATACCTATTTTCATGACAGACCTATTTTTCTCAGACTTGTCAAGTAAAACAACTATCTTTATGCATTTAGTATTGAAGTGTTAAATGATTCGTTTCAAATAAACTAGAAACTTCATATGAATATTTTTTGTGACACCTATTATAGAAATATCTGTGTATTTATAAATAGTACATGAGATGACATGTGGTAAAATAAATTTGTTGTCTCTTTGATATGTCATCTTGGTCCAAATTAACACTCCTCAAATTATTTTCTCCTAGCATATAGAACATTAGTAATATTATCAAGGAAGGCGTTCTTTCTCTTTCTTCATCTCTCAACCGACCAATTAATTTCTCTCGAGTTGAGTCAAGGAGTGCCCTGTTCTTTTGAAGAATATGTGAAATATTCTGTGGACAAATGATGGTCTGAAGTCTGAGCTTGCAACGCGCCTTGCACTCGTCGCCTCTCCATTAACCCTGACTTCAGTTTCTTTTCTTTTTTCCCTCAACGCGCGTTTCACATTTGATGAGACTTGGTAACAAACGCGCCACGCAATCACCGGATTCTCTCCTTCAGCAGGTAAACGTGTTAAACAATTAATCTCCACAGGTGCGTCACTACTATTACTAAGAAAATCAATCGATTTCTCGTTTACCCATGCCTCCCTGTGAAGGCGTCCAGCTTAGCCCATCAGCCCATCAGCCATGCAAACGTGCTTGAAGAAACAGGTAATACTTCCATCAGTGTCTTACAAAAAGAAAAGGAAAAAAAAAAAGACAATGCTTCCGTTCCATGGCCGTGCCAAGCTGTCCCGGTGCGAATTACCTCTTGTACATTAGTAACCATCATAAATTCAGTGCGCGTTATGTGTGTCGGGATTGAATGGTGTATTAGCAGGAATTTAACTGGCGTCCGTTTGTAAAACGAGTGTGCACGACGCATGGCGACAGCACTCTATAAATTAGCAGGAAAGCATTTGACCCATATCTGCAGCAGTCTATAGTAGGCCGGCCACACCCGATCCCGATGCAGCAGTTTCTCGCACAAGCGAGCAGCAACAGCGGCGGCGGCGGCGGCGCTGCATCGTCCCCGCGCACGCCGGCTGCGTCACCCGCGCATCTGAGGCCGCAACAACCGAGGAGGGAGAAGGAGGCGGCGCCACCGGCCGCCATGGCCGACGAGCACCAGGAGCTGACCAGGGCCTTCTCCGGGATGGGCGGGCTGGGCGTGGACGAGGCGGCGCTGGTGTCGGCGGTGACGCGGTGGCGGCGGCAGCCGGAGAAGCGCGCCCAGTTCCGGCGGGGCTTCCCGGGGTTCTTCTCGGCGAGCGCGGGCGCGGCGGCCGGGATCGAGCGGTGCGAGGACGAGTTTGTGGCGCACCTGGAGGCGGAGTTCGCGCGGCTCAAGGACGCCGCCGTGCTGTGGGCGATGCACCCATGGGAGCGCGACGCGCGGTGGGCGCACCACGCCCTGATGCACCACCACCACCACCACGGCGCCGCCGCCGCCCTCGTCGAGGTCGCCTGCGCCCGCGCCGCCGACGACCTGCTCGGCGCCAGGCGCGCGTACCAGGCGCTCTACCACCGCTCGCTCGAGGAGGACGTGGCCTACCGCCTCGTCGACGCCAACGCCAACGTAAGTGTAGTATAGTAACTGGCTTATTAGTCACGTGCTGTGAATGTGGACACTGGCACGCGCACTCTGACCAACTGTTTTGGCTGCAGCTGCTGCTGGGGCTGGTGACCGCGTACCGGTACGAGGGCCAGCGCGTGGACGAGGAGCTCGCCAAGGAGGAGGCCAAGGCGCTGGCCGCCGCCGTCAAGTCGTCGGCGTCGGCGGTGACGAAGCTGGTGCAGAACGAGCAGGTGGTGAGGGTGCTCGCCACCAGGAGCAAGCCCCAGCTCCGGGCCACCTTCAAGATCTACAAGGAGCTGCAGGGCAAGACACTGGAAGAGGTACGCCTGACCATATACTAAACTAACCTTCTCTATACTCATCAACAACATTTCACGACCGATCCCTGTGTTTCTTCTCGCGCTTGCAATGATCGACCTCCATATATATATGATCAGGACTTCGCCGGCGAGCCGTGCCTGCAGGAGGCCGTCAGGTGCCTGGACTCGCCGGCCAGGTACTTCAGCGAGGTGATCCACGGCGCGTTCAAGGACGGCGCCGACAAGCAGGCCAAGGCGGCGCTCACCCGCGTCGTGGTGTCCCGCGCCGAGGCTGACATGGAGGACATCAAGGACGCCTACGCCAAGCAGTACGGGGCCAAGCTCGTCGACGTCGTGGCCAACAACACTCACGGCCACTACAAGGACGCGCTGCTCGCCTTGATCGGCAAGTGAAGCATTCAGAATGTGCGCGGTGCAGCGCGTCAACGTCTGGACTCCGGTCTTCTTCGCTACGTTGCTCGTCGCATGTTTGGGCCTACAATAGCTTGCTGCAATAAGAATTTGTAATCGTTTAACAGTTTGTTCTTGGTTATCATCTTCACATGAATAAGACTTATTTTAGTTGTCGCAGTTGCAGCAGTACCGCCTCTTCTTTCTTTCTGAGGAATAGCGGGATGACGCCTAACCTTAAGTGAAATGATACTACAAACAATGGAGTATGTTGTGTTCATCTCGCACAAGATGTACAATGGAGGGACGCACACTAAAATAAACCAAAGCCGCAAATGGTTTGGCACAGTCGACGAAATTTTCTTTTATGGTTTTCAATCGTGGCTAGCATGGTACAACTCAGCCACGTTTGATGAATTTCTTTAACCATCAAGACTGTCGGAAAGAACCCGTTTTACAAAAGCCACCAAGGTTCCCACGTCTTCCTCGTGTGATTGTGTCAAAATCTTCACAAGTATCTTACTAGATCTCGAAGTGTATCAGACAGACTGCCGCAGAAGTTCTCCTCACAGTATCCAAAATGGTTATGCCATCATTGCCATGCTCCACACAGAGCTATAGACGAGGCAAACGACTGGATGAGTACGGAAGCAAGCAGTTGTACATCCACTTCAACCGTGAAACGACAATCAGCTTGTCTGCCATTCCCATGTCAAGCTTCGCCAGATCAAAAATGTCTTCTCTCAAGCTGCAGAGCAAATAATTTGGTAGAAATGACAAGACATCCAAAGTGCTGAACAAAGTAAGAACTTTGAGTTGAGGAACCGACCTTAACCACTCGCCTGTTTCTTTTGCATGTGATTCAACAGCTTTGCATAGTCTATCAAGAGTGTAAAGTACCAACCCAAACTTACAAAGTGCCTCTTCTTCCTATAAAATTGTTAAGAATTCGTTACATGATGCCTTTTGTATTCAGAAAAAAATAGTCTCAAAACATTTGGGATCAACATTGGGGCTATGTACTTATGTTAATACTAGAATTTGGTTTTTCAACATTGGGGCTATGTACTTATGTTAATACTAGAATTTGGTTTTTGTGACATCAAAAGATCACCAGGAAAGTGCTAATTCAGTGAACAGAATGGCAAGCACGTCGATGTTGCAGCCTTCAAATGGGATTAAGTTTATTGCTGAAAGTGCCTAGCACAGTTTGGTGGTATAAAAACTCTGGTCATAAGTCAAGATCACCTAACTAATTTTTCCATGTAAAAAAAAAAAGGTTTTGGCACTCTATTTGGTAGGAGCACAGGATTCTTGCAAATACGGCTTAGGCACTCTGTTTGGTACAAGATCAGGATCCTTGCAAATAAGACTTAGCGGCTTTAATTATAGTAGTAAAACAATTTGACAAGTGAACCATAACACAAGAGAAGAAATATCTACAACTCATAATAAGTGTATGCTAGAGTAGACTAATTTTAGATACAAATGATATTACCATTCCATTATCCCTGTAATGCTGAAACTCCATAAGCCTTCTCTCTACATCGACAAGAAGCAGCCTTCGTTGGCATCGTGCAATATTACCTCTTCCCTCTGCACCATGGTCCTATTCAACAAGAGCATTAATTAGAAAATTTAACATACAATCCTCTATAGTTTCTATACTTTCTATATCCACTTGTGTGCAGCAGAAACTAGGGACCCCCAGAAACTACAAAGATAGTTTATATAGGTAACTCGTAGGATAAATAGCACGATGCCAAAGATCTCTAGAAGTACTTCTGCAAGTGGCAGTGTGACACAGAAGCCAATAAATGACATTGTGAACTGGAAAAATGGATTTTATGGCTTGTATACTTACGCGGCGAACCCATGTTTGCACAAAGAAAAGCAGCAGAAGCGAAAGACCAAATGCTGGAAGAGCTGCAAGAACAGCAAAGTTTATTGCATTTGCTCTAAGAATCTGATCCATTTCCAGTAGTCCCCTGCATAGAACATTTCAATTGTTATTGCTGATGAATTATAAGGCAAAGTGTAATTTTATGCAGTTTCATCAGTATTCTTTCAGAGAAAGGTTAGTATGACTTACGACTCAAGATCCAGTTTAAGCTTTTGAATCTGAGAATTTCGAAAATTGAAGTTCAGTGAAACGATCAATTTCAAATGAATGTACACGAAAAACAGAAAATAAAAGTGAACGAACCTGGATAAGCATTGCACGGGCTAACTCTCCACTGAACAAATTTTTAATGGGATGCATCAGTTCCTTCTCATACCTGCATAATAGACATATTAAAAGTGTTAAATGCAAATAAACAGGATCAGAAGAGACTAGATAGCAGGCCACACATCATTACTCAACAGGCTAATTGAATTTAAACTGTCAATTCAACTGTGTACGAAACAAGCACTACTGCACTCAATTCATTTAGCAGTCATCTAAAAAAAGGAGGGACACACATCGGCTAGTTTTCCAAGCAGTAGAAGTGTGAATATGTACATCCAGGTTCCAGGATTGCAGCTACTACTAGCAAATGATTATTTCAATCAAGTATGTGTTTCTGGTCAATAATTGACTTAGTAGCTGGGAAGCAATGCAGGGTGTCAACAACATAGTTAAAAAAATCATCTATAAGTCTAATTATGTATATATAATGTACACATTCTTAGGACATAAGCCATGTCTTCCTTTTCTGAAAAAAGGAAATTCTTTCAAATGGTTTAGAAAATCTATTCCAAGTTAAGCTGCAGCCAACTTGACAAAGTACTAACAGAAAACGGTGAAACTGACCTGTGCAAGGAAACTGTGATAACAAGTGAAGGCCTAGTGGGATGGATGTCAATTTTTTTAAGACCATGATAGTATGCATAATTCACACAGCCTTACCTTTTTGCAAGCATTTCCATCATCTGATCCGACGATACACCTTCTGGCAACTTTCCATCAGAAATTTGCTCACAGAAGGCAAGTAACATCCTATAAATGACAAACCGGCGCGTAAGATGCAAAATAAGTTAAAACAAACACTTGTTAGGTCATCCATAGAACATGTTTACAATTATCTAAGACCTTGTACATGAGATCCAAATATGCAAGTAAAATTTCCAGCAAATGGCACCAAGGTAGCTCAATAATATCCAATGATAAAGCAACTTAAGAAATAGCAGCAAAACATGATATTTACATTTTCATGAGAGTAAAATAATCTTGTATCAGGTGGATCAGACCACAGCAAAATGCAAAGGATAGCAGCGAAGTAGAAAAGGCGCCAACATTTATGAAGGATGCATCTCGTAGTTTTGCTATTATCTAGCTAGGAAAACATGCCCACTCCAGTTACACTAGGATTGTTGGTTGCTTTTGCCATTGTTGGCATTGGAGGTTGCTTTTCTAGGGGGGAAATAAAGAAGTGAAGTGCGAAAAACATATGCCATAGATTTAAGATTTGGCTCGAAGATGAGGATAATACGCATACTTAACGGGAGATCAGTAGCTAAGACTAATCCCAATCCTTTGTATTGAATCACAGTTTCCAAAGCTGTCATTTCATATGAAACTAAGTATGATACAACTCCTAAAATGCATGATCTTGTAGGTTGGCTTTTAGATCCCACCGAGGCAGTTAACTGTTACATGTGTTGTATGACTTGTGGCGCTCAAGTTCACTTTCCGATGAGTTGGATATCGTGCTCAGGTTGTATCTTATATAAATATTACTATTCTCTTGCCACATAAACCCGTGCAAGTCAGCAAATGATCCTATGTGGCAACAAATTTAAAGTCTATGGCACTCCCACGTAGGGCTGTCAAAAAAGTTCGAAGCTCGTAACTCGCTCGAGCTCAGCTCGCTAAAAACTCGATTCGAGATCGACTCGTTTGTAAATCGAGCCGAGCTCGATCTTTCCTGGAAGCTCGCGAGCTTCGTCGATCCGAGCTCGAGCTTCGAACAAAGCTCGGTATTCTGCGGCGCACAGCTCACTTCTGACTTCCCTTATTATATTGCCCAAAAGTGCTCTCTCGATGCCCATCATCCCGCAGCAGACGCCTCTGCCCCACCAGTCAGCGTCGCCCCGGTCTCCAATTCACCATCCCCTGTTCCTCAGAAAAGAAGAAAAAATCCCCATCTGGCCATCCTTTATCCCCCAGTTCCTTGAGCTGGCGGCTGCTCGCAGATTCACCGGCCTCCTTCCCACAATCCCACTGCACCCACAGCTGCTTCTCCACTGATCCCTACCCTCCCGTCACTCCATCAGTAGGTGACTAGGCAAGATCGATGCTGGAGCCACCAGGTGCAGAACCCCGTTCCCCCGTACTGGAGATCCAAGAGCCATAGTCCCGCAGCTGCACATGCAGCTCGGAGTACCCCGTTTTTCTTGCTTTCCCTTCTCATGTCGTGCTCCAGATCTTATCCTCTTTGCTGGAATTGATTCTATTAGAGTTCCATTTATTCTTTTTTAAAATGTACGTATTCTTTGCCCCCATTTTCTAGCTGTGCATATGCTTTAGGAAGTATGAACTGCGATTGTGATTCCTTTTCCCTTGAGGTTCTAAGTGTGATTAAAGAACTACTCATGGTGATTTCGTCTTCTTTTCTAGCCTTTTGTCTGTAAACGAGCTTATTCGAGTCGAACTCGAGCTTCGACGAGCTTCAGCCGAACCGAGTTCGAGCTCATCTGTAAGCTCGGACAAATCTCAGGCTCGGCTCGAGATCGACTCGGATTGCTACCGAGCTCGAGCTTAAGGTGGGAAAGCTCGCTCGAGCTCGGCTCGTTGACAGCCCTACTCCCACGAGCAGTAGTCTAAGCAAATCTGGTGAGAAAAAAAATCTGAGAGCCGCTGCGCCAGGATAATGGATTGTATAGGCAGGTGAAAGAAGCAAAACGAGCAGGGAACGAGGTGGAATAGGCAGCAAAGAAAACCAGGACGTGTGTTTCAGGGGAATCAATTTGGCGGTTTATTCTCACTGTCCTAGCTCAAGTGCAACAGAGGATAGAACCAGCCCTCCCTTGAGAGAAAGACTCTCCTGCCCGAGCGAGGCAACATGGCCTTCAAAGGCAAGGATATTATGGCATTTCCAAATAGCCTAGAAAGAATGTTGCCAGGAGTAAACAACAAAAACAACAAAGCCGTTTTATCCCAAGCAAGTTGGGGTAGGCTAGAGATGAAACCTGCAGGAGCCAACAGGAGGCAAAAACCAACAAGAGATGCAAACCAACCAAAAAGGAAAGGACAAAACAGGGTAAAAAGAGAAAGAACAGAGAAAGAAGTGGGTGAAAAAACTATTTGCTTGTGTTTGTTGTAATTTGTAAATAAACATCAGCCATGTCAAGGACCCAGGCCTACGAGAGGAAGGGGTTTTGGCAAGCAAATCCGAGAAGCCCACAATTTCGTGTGGCCTTTAAGGCATGTTACAACTTTTAGTTGAACTAGTACCAGGGACGCATTTATCCAGTAACTGTTATTCTCAGTTGATGCTCCTAAATTTATTTGGATAATCAGGTGAAGATTAAGGTAGGCTAAATATATAACAATTCACCTAACTGTATTAATTCCTTAGTTAATTAAAAAGTTTATATTAGCTTCAAGAGAGCAGCATGTCAATGGAAATGGGAGAGGTAGCATTGGAGAATTACCGGTTTAATGAATCTTCAGTAAGTTGGAGCTCCTGCCTTTCCATTATACCTTTATCTCTTTGCTTGAATGTCTCGAAAAGCTCATCTCTGATCGAAAGGATCTGATACGTGGCAAAAACAGAACAAACATTCATGCTGTAAGCACAATGGTGAAACAACTTCAAAGTATTGTTTTTTGGAGGGCAAAAACAATTTCAAAGAGTAAGAACTCTGTTTTGATTTAAAATGATGAGATAAAGTATTTCGATTTAAGAGCTACCTCCAGCTCCAAAAAAATCCATGGATTCCTTGGAGTTGGAGACCTATCTCAAGAAATCCATGGATGCCGTCGATGGTTCAAGAGTCTTTCGTTGAGTCATTTTGTTACTATTTTGGACTAATAATAAAAATCTAAAGCCTTTTATTTTATCTTACAAACTCAATTTAGCATGGATGTCAAAACTGGAGTGGTGCCCAACAAGCCAATGCTAACACCTAGTAATAAATAACAATGAACAAGGTTAGCATGCTTCTCAGTCCAATTTTCTCTGCTCTTGTTTTTGGTAGACAATAGTTGTATGAATATATAGCCTAAATAAAAAAATTGAGTTTCCTATAGTATCACACCAAACCTATATATGTAGGTGTAAACAACCAGAAAAGCCTCTTCCTCAATAAAATTATGCCATTTACCTTCTAGTAACTTACACTATCACATGGCATAAAACATAATGAAACCACAAATACATAAAGTGTCTTACAGGTTTCTCGACATGTTCATCCCAAAATCCAGCCATAGACTCCTTTGCATCTCGAATCCAATTGTCAATATCAGAACTTCCCATCAAGCTGCTGTGACGTAAAAGCCACAGAGAACAAACAGAGAGACCCAATGCTCCACATGTGTACGGCAACCAATATATTGTCAAATTGTTTGGTTTTTTATGGCTTGCGAGCTACAATTACAGAAAAACTTCAGGTGGTTAATCAAAATATGCCATTTACATGGTAGACTTGTGAGGAACATACACGAAATGATATGGCACTATATGTACCTAGAAAAGATATATAACAAGAGATTCAATTTCGTACAAAAACAAGAAAAAGTTATCTACACAAGCATAGATAAAGTATTATGCCAAAAAAGGGACAGGGAAATTGCCAATAAAAAAGTAAGGAAAAAGAACGGTAAAAATGTGATTCTTATGTACGTCTTCCAACCTACCACTAACTTACAACAATAAACAACAACAACAACAATAATAATAGAGGAAAAGTCATAGTAATAATAGTAATAATAAAGGGCATTGGTTGATGTATATATGCAAAAAGGATTATTTAATACAAGCAGCAGAAACAGGTAATGTAAAAAATTATTAGTATAACTATAGATTAATACTACAAACTTAACTTCTAATTTGAGCAACACAGATAACTCTAGTTTGAAACATGAGTATGAAAGAAGAAAATATCATGTGTGCAAGCAGGGTTGCTTACCCGAGACGAAAGAAAGTCATCTAACTTCTGGAGGTTTTGATAGATTAAACTTATACCATCTGTTGATAAGTCCTCTGTCCACTGTGAACTCTCTACATCAACTTCTGGCAACTTTCCGAACAGAGTCTCATAGGAGTTCCCATCATTCGTGAATAATTCATTCTGCTTGAAACACGTTCAGTTGCGTTTGAGTGAAAATAACATCCAAGAAGCAAGTGTTATTCCAAAAAAATAAGAATACATAAAATATAAACATTGCATACCTCACCAGCATTTCTCAGTGATATCTCCAACTTGGAGAATGTGTTGTTTAAAACAATGAACAATGTATGTAGTGATTTATCTGAACTTTCAGTTAATCCTTCCCTGCATTTATCAACTTCAGAATGAACCTATAAAAAAGACAAGGTTGGGTTTAAATTTATCTCTATGATGAGCATGTATCAAAAAGCTGTAATGATTAAAAAAGACAAGACTACATCATTTTGATTCAGAGTAGCCACAACGATAATTTCCACAGTGCTACAAGCAATGTTTTACTCTACTAGACATATAAGAAGATACAAAATCACAATTATAGGATTATTACTCCTATAGCGGACACAATCAATAGTCTTGAAGTAAACAAACCTCTGCAAGAAAAGTAGCCAAGCAGTGTTGCATACTTGTCAGGGCAGCTAGGTTTGTTGATACCATATCAGATGCAGAATGCAAAATGTGTTGGACTGGGCGTACATTGCTCCCAAATCTAGTGAGCGTTTGACATGTTACATCAACAAATGCCCTTGGACCTCTTTCAAAGATCATAAAATACAACTTCTTTGAGGTCGTTCCCTGAAAAGGTAGTAGTGTACCATAAGCAAAAAAATGAAAATAAAACAACGAACAGAGATACATATCTCAAAATAGAAACAGCATGAAGATACTTCCAAAATGTTAAAGGAAATAATTCAATACCTCAGCTTTGAGCTGCCAAAATAGTAAGCTTTTTTGAATATTGTGCAAATTAGACAGGGTTTGCTGCACAACATCATCTAAGATGACAAAGGCTTTGGGCATCTCACCGGCAACCCTACAAAAAGTATAGGTGTGTAAAAAGAATAAGTAATCCTGCATCGCTAAGGTAATCAATGGCATATGTGAAATGCTTCAGAACATTAGCCACATAACTATATTAGCCAAATATAGCTACAGACAAATGATGAATTTCCCTTCATTGATTCTAGTGAGTTCCTAAGCCATTATCCCAAGTTCCTTGAGAGTTGAGATCCCCAAACTTGTATAGCCAAAAATCTCACAAGTTTACTGCCGTCAGTGTAACATAAGAACATAGCAAAATCAAATTTCCGAACAAGCAATAACGACATTGATGCTCCATGATTATTACTTGATCAACCATGGTGCCAATCCTAAATCAGCTAACAATTCAATGTTCGAAAGCCAAGCTGGCGGATAGCTATTGTACTCCAGGAAGCGCAACTAATCCTCATACTCGCAGGGAACTCACCGAGCGGAGTGTGCCGCGGCAGGGCGGAGCGGGAGAGGCAGAGCGGGGCGCTGACGGCTTCTACGGCGGCGGCGGCGGCGGCGGACGCTGAAGTGGCGGCGGTGGAGGTCGCAGACGGCGGCGAGGAGTCCTGTGTCCGGGAGGGCAGGGAGGCGGGCGACGACGGATTTCCATATGCGCGCGGGCGTGGCGAGCGCGGCGGTGGCGAGGGTCGTGGCCTCGGAGAGGTCGCCGGAGCTAGGGTTCGGCGGCGGCGAAGTCGCCATTGGGGACGGGATTCGAGGGGACGGCAATCGTGGTGTTTCGAAGGTTTTCCTTGGGTTTTTAAGCTTGACTTTTCTGGATTCTTGATGAACAGGGCAGAGCACTAGTACTACCTTCTTGGTGAACAAGTTCTTTTTCTTTCTTTTTCTGGCAAGAGATGAGCAAGTTCTTTTGAATAAAACTAGCACCGGCGAGGACAACTGCAATTCCGGTATTTTTAAAAAACTTTATACAACAAATTGGGTTTCACAATTGGTTTTTACAGTAATTACATGGTGCATTCGCAAAAAGAAAGGTAAATAACCAGGTGCATCAAGTGGATTGATGTAAATCTCTTACCGAGATCTTGTTTGATGTACATCAAATAAAGCTACGTATTGCATAGGTCAAATAAAACTATGTTATTATGAACTAGCAAAGAGAATTAAAAAACAAAGAAAAACTTCAATATCCGAAATGTTTTTTTTTTGGTTCATGCTAGTCATGATCAATTCTATTAGCGACACGAAAACAGATTGAGCAAGGATGGCCAACTTGTCATAAAAAAATAATCGGGAAATATAACATGCCAATATAAAAGTACAAAATTTTCAAGCACAATACTATGATCGCATAAAAAATACTCCCTCCGTTTTTAATTATATGACGCTGTTGACTTTTTCGTTGAACTTTGACCAACAATATAGATTTAAATAGTTACTTTTCGAATGTGAAATGAATATCATTAGATTCATCATCAAAAACACTTTAAGTTTAACCTTTACACTTAGTTATTTACACAAATATTTTGAATAAGACGAACGGTCAAACGTAACGAAAAAAGTCAACGGCGTCATATATTAAAAACGGAGGGAGTATCATGCAAAATAGGTTGAAATGATCATTTAATAACACATCCTCTCGGAAATGAGGAATGTTGTCACACCCCAAAATTTCAAATTTTGGAATGTGACTTAAATTTCACTAAATTTTAAAACTTTTTAGAATAGTTTAAAACTTTGCTTTATTATTTGAGTGTTATCACTTTTATTTAGGCAAATGAATTATTTTCTAAATTAATTAATTAATATAAGATATAGTAAGGTGTTTGTTGCATTCATGCTGGCATAGATTGCAGTAGGTATATATTGAGTGAAAAAAATATATTTTTAAAGCTCGATTAGAATTGTTTCGGTTTATATCGTGGATAATAATTCTATTCTTAACCTAGGCCCAATCTCGGCCAAGTCATCAATTTATTCTCTTCTTCTCCTTTCTTTTCTCCACACCTTCTAAACAACCAGGCTATCTGCATGCATCAATAATATGCAATTCAAATATCTTTGTTCGATCTCTATTTTTACCTCCTTGAATTCTTTTCTTATCCTCATCTTTCGGCCACCAAGTATCGATGTCGTTCCGGAGTTGTCGGCCACTCTTGATTTCTTTTCCTTCGATCAAGCCATAAAAGCTCTTTGCTGCTATTCTGCCGTTTTGTTCTCTGCCTTGATCTCTCTTCTCTCTACTCTCTATTTGGGTCCTAGCAGCCCTGTCAAGAAAGCAGCAGGCAGACAATCAGTCAACGCTGCAGCATGGCGCAATTCGATTCAAGTTCCCGATGATCTGTCCAACCAAACGTCTCCAAAATTTACCATGCGATGTACTCGGTCTTCATCAACAACATACTAGAAGATGAGGACCATAGGAGCATGGAAGCCTTCAGGATCTACATCGTCTGTGTCTCTGTCCCATGTCAGCACGCGCCCAGCTCATTCCCTAAAGATGTCCACTTTCCCGATCCCCTGAAGTGCCACTAATGCCTTTGACCTCAATGTCGAGGCGCTTGTTGTTGTGCTTCTGAATGGGAGGAGAGTATGTTTCCTAATGGGTCCCTGTTCCCAGCATCCCCTCAACATCTTTCATGTGGAACCTGTGTCATCATCGGCTCCATATCCTTTCAATGACAAAGAGATAAGAAAACCCTCAGCCGTTGTGGGCCAAATCTTCTTTGGCTTGTTCCCCTTCTGCTCCTTTCTTCACTCGGCTGGTCAAGATCTTTCGTCTACGCTCGTGATTCTACTCGCCAACTTAATCGCCTGCCTCACATCTGTGCATATCGGTTCTGACCCCATAAGTCATGCTACGTCCTTCCATAATGTCATCTCTCATCATCTATACATTCGTGTATGTCGACATGACGCCGTCCACATTCGTTCAATCTACGCCCAATATATGATCCCATCCACATTCATTCCACCTAACGCTTTCACACAAAAGGAAAGAAAATCAGCATTTAACGTTCGATTAATGCACTTTTCTTTCTATTCTTTCCTTTCCTTTCATTGGCACACTATTCCGGCCTCTCCTATGAATACCTAGACCCCTATCCACGTTCTCGCCCACCCCTCAAACCAACTCGAGCCAAATTCTCAACTGATCCATCATCTCCTCTCATCCACAGCCCGTTCCCATGTTCTTTGGGCCAAGGCCCATCTTTTCCTCGCCCCTAACCCTTATGGGCCAAGCCCAAAACCTTTCCCAAACCCTAGACCACCCCTCCTATATATATTGGAGCCTCCCCCACGTCCTCCCACGTTCCCCCCGCCCTCCAAAACCCTCCCACGCCTCCAGGCCGCCGCCCCTCCTCGCAGCCCCTCGCGTCGAGCAGCAGTGGCTCAGATTGGCATCGACGTTCCCGGAGATCCATCCATCCAAATGTCACCAAATTTTACCAGCAGGTGCGCCATGAAATCCTCTACAACATATCCAAAAATCATGCCAAGAGGAGGTCAGAATCAATGGGGATCTAATTCGCATTGACCACTGTTTTCTGTTCTGGATCCATCCAGCACGCCTGATGGTAATTCTATCCATGTTCCATGCAATCCCTTGCCTTTTCTGATGCATAACCAATACCAAATTGTGTTCCAGCAAATCTTCTACCTTTTCCCCAAAGGGTTCCTCAAGATCTTATGGGAAACAACGTGGAACGCGATTCTTCTACCAACTGCCGCAGAACGACCCTATGATGATCCAACCCATTGATCTCCTTTTCTGGTAATCCCTTACCCAAATCATCATGTCATTGTTGTGTTCCACAATATAAGGCATCTTTCTGTAAATTATTGTTCCCAAATATGCGGCCAATCAACGGGAACGCGTACGTCCTTGTTCCTCAGTGTTTCTGTTTTTCCTGTTTTAGTCCCTTAACTTCAAAAGCTCATAACTTTTTACTCTTAACTCCGTTTTTAGCTATTCTTGTGCTCACGCGATCGTAGCGACGAGTACTATCTTTTAGTACTGTTTTTGTAGCACTTTGGTACTGTTTGGTGTACTGTTTCTTATTGTTTGTGCTATGTGTGCTTTGCATGTTACGGTTAAATAGAGAACGCGCCCGTTCGAGAGTTATCAAGAGGAAGATCATGACATGAAGACTCTGAGCAGCAACACTATGATTGAGACAAGTGTCCTTGACCATTCTGAACCTATGTTTTAAATGTGTCTTTTATAAACATGCATGCTTGTTTAATATTGAATCCTACGTGTCTACTTTACCTGTTCCATATCATTCCTTGTCGCCCTAGCTTATGGTGGTTGTCTTTGGGTAGCTTTTGCTTAGCTTTGCTGTTGGAGTCAATACCTTATCATGTTAATCTTGACTAATGGTATACTTTAACTAAGTGTTAACCTGCTAATCCGTTTAGCAACTTGGGAAGCTAGGGTCTGAGCAAGGGGATGGTTTGGATGGTTCTCTGTGAATATTTGGTTTGTGAATAGTTCTTGCTCGGATCAGCTAAGGACCGATTCGTGGAGCATGTAACCATGACAACAGTGCCATCACAAGACTGATAATGGGTAGGCTAGCCAAATAATTAGGATGTTCTTAATTTTGTACTCGCTATTGGTAGAGCGGGGAATGGATGCTTTGTGATCCTGGGAACCGCCTGGCATCAGAGGGGGCAGCTGGGGTGTTGGCTCTTGAGTCATGGTCCGTGTGAACTGTGGGTTCTGTGAACCAACACTTATGTACGGCTATGGATCCTTAATGAGCGGGTTACATTGTTGGGAGCATTCTTTGTAAAGGCTAGTAGAGAAACCCCGGTCATCTACCTCGGAAGTGGAATGGCTCTACGGGAATCTCTATCTTGTGGGTAAAGTGGTGCCACCTCTGCAGAGTGTAAAACTTTCATGAAAGCCGTGCTCACGGTTACGAGCGGCATGGCCATCTCACATGATTAGTGGGTGTTGGTTGGATGGGTGGTTTCTGGGTGAATCATATGAATCTTGGTGATCTTTTCCCTCACGGTCCTGTGTGAACCGTTGTCCTCTGTGGACTGTCTCCTTTGTGGAGTTTGGTTTAATTTACTTAATTTAATTGATGGGTAGTCTCAACACACCTAGTAATATAGGTTGCTTTATAAACTGTGTCTTATGTTATAGTTGGCATTTATGCAAATAAACCAATGTGTAGCTTTTCTTCATTAATGCCTTGCATGTCACACTTTTCCCCCACTTGCGGAGTACGACGTGTACTCACACTTGCTATCTCTCCTACAAATATGAAATACTGCTCAGAGAATGAAGATGGAGTACTTTGATGAAGGTGATGAAGTCTAAGCTTGTGGAGCCCCCAGTCGATTGCCTGTGGCGTTATGGAGTCTTCCGCTAGCGTTTGTATTCTTATAGTCCTTTGAGACATTTATTATAATGATATTCGATTTAATTATGACATTGGTTATCTGTTTTACTTTACTTTGTCCTATATGTGTGAAACTTGATCCTGGGCACACATATAGATGAGCATTCGGTTTTGTTGTTAAAACCGGGTGTGACAAATGTTGCTTTGAGATGACATGTCTTGTGCATGAGAAAGAAAAAATGTATTGTCGATGATATGGGACCCGGGTATCCTCAAGTATCACAAGACCGAGTTATCCAGTTATGGGTAGTCGGTTTGGCTCAGTTAGGCCCGGGTGGCCCAATAGACCTCGAGGTCGGTTGGGTCAGTCGGCCGCCGGATAAACAATTGTTTTCTTGTACTATAAGGCGAATTGTACAGTAATCGACTAGGTTTCTCTCCATGTAACCCTGCACCCTCGGATATATAAGACGGGCAGGGATCCTCTCATAAAGATCATCAATACATACCACACCAGCACAGGACGTAGGGTATTACGCACATCGCGGCCCGAACCTGTATAAATCTCTGCGTCTTGTGTTACCATCGTGTTCTTGGTTCTTGCGCATCTGTAAAATAACTATCAAGGCCTTAAAACCTCGACGGTGGCGCGCCAGATAGGGGTCGCGCAGGAATCCTCCGTCGAGCGCGATGGACAAAGTCTACGTCGACAACTTCAGTCGGGGGCTTGGCGCTGCTCACCGTGGGACTGGGTCAAGGGCGGCTGGAAGTCTCGTCGAGTTCGAGGGCCACCTTCGATCGGATCAGACCACACCGGTGTTCCACATCAGACAAGTCGGCGATGGAGTCACGGCGACCAGCGTGCAGGCAGTCATCGTCTTCAAGTATCGAGGCCTGACCTCGTTCGTCGCCCGCACGAAGAGATTAGGGGGGCGTTCGGCGCACCCCCTCTAAACTTTAACACCTATCACATCAAAGAAAATCTTACTATTTAAACATATTTTTATTAATTTAATGACAAAACCTATGTCACGACCTCCCCTCTAAATCACGAGACGAATCTAATGAGCCTAATTAATCTATGTTTTACTACAGTGATGCTACAGTAACCATCGTCTAATCACGCATTAATTACCCTCATTAGATTTGTCTCTTGATTTCGAGCGGAGTCCTGAAATTAGTTTTGTAATTAAACTTTATTTGTAATCACAATATTCGTTGAAAAAACCCTCTAAAGTTTAGACCCCGTACGCCGAACACCCCCTAGGTGGTTACTCATGTTCGTACTTGATCTCGCCGTACCAGTTCATATCTGCGTACTCGTACAAGGCAAGACAGAGTTCAAGTTGGAGACGGAGCTTCATCTTTCTATCAACCGAACCTGAATGGCTTCAAGTTCCAAGGGCATGTGCGGTCGTGCTGTTCCAGATAGCTACACGTACACGCACGGGGTCACAGGGAAGATTCTTTCTATTTTCTATTCAATCTTTCTTTATTTGATTAATGATTCCTATAGTCAGTCAATTGGTGATCTACTTATTACGTGAGCTTCTTGTTTACGAGATACACGAGACATGGCTTCGCTAATTTGCTTGAAGCGCCTTGTCGACCGGCGATCTCTCAAGACAGGAACTAATCATCGGATCTGGGGCCTGCATGGATTTGCTAGACCTCGTTCATCTACGTCAAGCCTGCATGAATTTGCGAGGCGGCGCATCTGCATGCAAGACAGAGTTCAGGCCGGAGCCAGATTTTCCATCAACAAAACATCTGGTTTCAAGTCCCTAGGCAATGTGATGTCGGGATTGATTTCAAGGGCATCCGACTGGTATTAGATGGCTTTCTCAATAAGCACTAGTCGGCGACTTCATCAAGCGGAGAACTCGATGACTTGCGGCCGCGGCCTCTCGACCTCTTGCGTCAGTCGGCCATGGCGACCACGTGGTCATGCTGATTACTCTGCATGTCACGGGGACTCGTCCATTGTGACTCCTTGGCGTCTTCTCGTCACACGAAAACAACTACGGACTCTGTCACGGCGGTCACGGCAACTACGTACTCGGCGTACATCGGCGTCTACTCGGCTACGATGGCCACTCGGCGTACAACAATGACCACTCGGCCATGGCGGCGCGTCTCTGGCGAGCGTCACCCGGTGACCCGGCGTCCAAACTCTTTGACTTGTTGAGCCGGTGTGGTTCCATCTCTTTTGATCGGGCTACAACACTTCTTCATGACGAGTATCGCTACTCGGCATTGGCCGGTTGGTGTACTATGGCGATTACTCGGCCTAAACGGCCACTCGGTGTACGACAACAGCTGCTCGGCTACAACATTGATCACTCAGTCGCATGGCTTAATGTGACTGGGCTACTTGATCTATACGAAGATTTACTCGGATTCCTATTCAATTGACCCGACATTAGCTCGGAGGCTTTTATAAGCTCAAGTATAAGGATTGATTCATCCTACTCTTCGACTCGTCGACACAAGCTAAGTGATTTATTTAATTATTATTTTCCGAGTTTTTCACTCTTACCATATAATTTATTGCACGGTCTTTTCTCACTTCGGTTTGAGTTCCGACCCAGAGTCGGGGGCTGTATTTTTACCCTTATGTGTGATGTCTTGAGTCTTTTCTCACATAAGCTAGCAAGTCGGTGGATTTTTCCCAGTCATGAAAGCTCATATCAGGCTGACGCTCACACTCTAACATTGACAGGTTAACGCCTTCTGTTGCTAACACCCTAGGTTAATGAGTCAGGCTAGGTCACAACCGAGTTAGTAGTCAGTGGAGTTCACTCGTACTTAACGCTTCGAGGGAGACAACATTGGACTAAACACATATGGAGACTAAAATTTGACCAAGATAAAGGAGTTTTATATTCTGAGTGCATCTTGTTCAATCATCGTATACTACATATTGTTTTTCCTTATTTATATATACAGGAATTCAAAATATAACCTCTCAGAGTTGATGAGCATATTTTTTATACTTGGGGGCTTGACGCTACTCGGCAATTATCAGATTTGTTTCTGGGTACTTCATTGATTTTATAGGACTTCATCATGGGAATTTCATTGATCATTATTGGAATATTCAGACGGAATTTTTATTAATTGGGATTTTCATCTGTGACTATATGAGTTTTTATCTTCGGTCATCACTTGCTATTGGATACTTCACTTCTGACATTCTATTGGCTCTATGAGTCGGCTACAAATTCAGTTGGTCAAGGCGTAATCATCATTGGACAAGAGCATGCAAGCAATATTGGATATTCACCTGTTCACCTCTATTCATTTGTCATCACTCGGACAGATATTATTCATGTGCAATTTTCAGTCGGCCAGAGCTATTTCATTATTATTTCACTCGGCTGTTATCTTCGGACTACACATTCACTCGGCAATGGATTTACAACAACAGTGACGCACTAATTACTCGACCGTCTATAGACGAGGCCTATTAGGCTATATCTACAGTATTACAAGATTGTTAGTCTCTTTTGAGTCTATGAACAATTGTTCCACTTCTTCATAGACTCGGGGGCTAGCCCACGTGGGCTCACTGGCGTGATCCCACGTCGCACTTCATTCAGTCAAATGATCAAGCTTTACTTCGGCGGACTTCATCTTCACTCGGCCGGAAGGCCAGGCTCTACGAGCTTTACTTCGGTGGATTTCTTCATATGGTTATACTCTTCAGCTTCTTTAGAGTCTATGAACAATTGTTCCACTTCTTCATAGACTCGGGGGCTACATCCATAAGATGCACTTGACGTGCACCCTACGTTTCTTCACTCGGTCAGATGATGGACAGGCTCTATAAGCTTTATATCGATGGATTCTCACTCGGCTATAATGCCAGGCTTCGGGGTTATACCCAGGCTCTTTTAGACCTTCTGTCTAATTCTTCGGATTACACAGAAGCTCGGGGGCTGCACCTTATAGGTGGGACACGCTGCACCAATGATTCTGGCGTCAGTCGGCATTGGGTGTTCTTTAGTTGTTATGACTAATTCAAGGCCTTGCTGATCTTGGTATTCCCAGGTTTCAGTTTCTTCATATTGGTTATTTCGGTAACTATTACTCTTTGGAGTTCTTTTTAATTGACCAGCTATGCTGAGAATTATTATACATGGAGTCAGAACCAGTCGGAGGTCTTCAAAATCAATCAAAAAGAACTCGGGGGCTACTGTCGATGATATGGGACCCGGGTATCCTCAAGTATCAACAAGGCCGAGTTATCCAGTTATGGGTAGTCGGTTTGGCTCAGTTAGGCCCGGGTGGCCCAATAGACCTCGAGGTCGGTTGGGTCAGTCGGCCGCCGGATAAACAGTTGTTTTCTTGTACTACAAGGCGAATTGTATAGTAATCGACTAGGTTTCTCTCCATGTAACCCTGCACCCCCGGATATATAAGACGGGCAGGGATCCTCTCATAAAGATCATCAATACATACCACACCAGCACAGGACGTAGGGTATTACGCACATCGCGGCCCGAACCTGTATAAATCTCTGCGTCTTGTGTTACCATCATGTTCTTGGTTCTTGCGCACCTGTAAAATAACTATCGAGGCCCTAAAACCTCGACAGGTATGTGATACGAAAATTAACCAAGCTAAGCTAAAGGAATGACATGACAAGGATAAAGGTCGCTCCACATGAACAAATAAACAAATAAAGTTTCCGACATAGGCGAGTTTATGAGATATAATAATTCTGAGACGAAATGTAAGGCCCTCACGTGGGAGAGGATGTCCAAGACCAAGAGGGAGCTTTATGGATTCAGTTTAGGCAAGAAAAAAAGTTTCTCTCTAGATGTCATGATCCAGCAAGATAGAATCACATATTTAATCAAACCACACCATACACATAATGTCTCCTATAAATGCTAGGAGATATGCAAGCACAGACTCCTGTAACTTCGTTATGCTTCTCCCATTTCAGGAAAATATTTTTGCGATACTCTTAAAATCTATCGAGGTATTTCTCAACCATAGAAAAAAGGTAAGTTAGAGGCTAATTATGGAATTCAAATCATTATGAGCATATTATACACTACAAGGCTAGTAGTTAATAGTTGTCAGTTCATGTAAGTACCTGGATATACTATCAGATCAGAACAACAATGTTTTCAAAGCACTACCATATATGTATATGCAGTTAAGTTGAATTTGCAATTCAAATTGGAAACATCAGGTCGCATTTAGATACGTGCACTCCTGCACTCATGTCCCTGAGTAAAGGGTGAATGGCTTGGAGATATAATCAAATGTTGCACGTGCATCGAGAGAGTATCATGTCCCTTGCTTGTTTGAACATACTACAAGAAAACAACATTACCCGGCAACTATCTACCATCAAAGTAAGCAGTCAATCACCGATCTTACGACGGTGACTAGTCGACGCGTTTTAGCTGACGTAATTGACGGTGGGTCTTGGAACGCGGATTTAACTTTGGACCATGATGACAGCGACGGGACTGCTTCCTTCCTTCCAGGCCGTTTTTTTTCATGCCCCAATCTCTTACAGCCACGGTAAATCCCCTGATTCTCTTCTTCATCGGAGTATGAACTGCATGACGTTTCACACTGACCGCAATCATCATCACGCTACTCCTACTTGACAAATTTTCAGGTGGTGTTTGGATTTATGGAATTGGGTATAGGGATTGGAATTGGGAAATGATGTGAGAAATCTATACCCTTCATTTCTTCATCATATTATATCTCAACCCTTCATTCTCTCAGAGAACATTTCCCATTCCCTATCCCACCCCACATTTCCCATTTGCCAAACACCACCTCAGTAATTTTGTTTACTTTAACGGATGAATGAGAGGTCGGGTCCCCATGGGGAGCAGAGGTGCCGGGATCCAAACAAACGGCGCAAGGAACGAAAAAGCTTGACAACTTTCACGAGACAAAACAACCAGAGAAAGGAAACAAATAACACAGAGGAGAGAGAAGCTATCGTTCGAATTCTCTCTCTCATCTAGGCCGCCTCCTCCCCTCCCGGGGCTCCCACCCGCAAACCTCACCGGGAGAGGAGAGATCAGGCGGCCGAGCGGGCTCCCGTTACCTCCTCCGCAAGGTAAACCCCTGCGCTCAGGTCCTTTCTGCTTTTCTTGGGAGCGAAAATTTCAGGATTTTAGGGGATGATGAAAGATTGGTTTTTTTCTTTCTTGGGCGGGGGCGGAGGTTTCGCGAGGTGTTTAAATCCTGGAGGCAGCTGAGGCGACTCTGTTCGAGTGATTCGATCCAAATGTGCGCGAGCGGCTAGGAGCGCAGGGGTTTTTGACTGCCTGGTTCTGGGTTTTGATTTTAGCATTGTTTCTCGATCTGATGCGATTTTGTGCCGCGGTGATGCGCTAATTTCTTTGTTAAAATATTCATGTTTCCTCATCAGTAAGGAGTTGATACTGGAAAGATCAAAAGAGTTAAGCTTTGCTTTGGTAGTGGTTCTTGCCATTCTCTCAGTTGCCCGTCTGTGAGTACTTCTTGTGCATGATTGATACAGGTGGAACACTGAATCCTTTGCATAACGGGTTGTGGAATGCAAGATGTAGATTATAGTACGCGTTGATGCATTGGTAGGCTTAGCTTCGCAAGGGTACTTGCAGGATTAGCTAACGATGTGTTGAATTGGAGTAAGCTTCCCAATATTTTATATATATATGACATTGCTTCAGTTTAGAACCAACCAACATCATACATTCATCCGCAAGAATTCGGAGGAAGTATTTGACACAGGGCCTGGCACAAAACATCACCAAATTATATGAAATTTGTGTCATATTTTTTGCGGAGTAAGAAGACCAGTGTGATCAACACATGAAAGCATCACTTGAGGCCTAGCATGTCTTGTATCTCTGTAAAAGCCTTTAAACAGTGTCCAATCTTATAGAAACCGTGTTGGAACTTAAAAGAAATTCTTAAGACCTACGAGGTGTCTCAATGATACGATTTGTGGTAGAACTTAACAGTATCAGTAGTGCGATGTACAGACCTCTGAGTCATGGAGTATATTTTGCCCCATCCTTGTAATTGCATTCTATAATGTGAATGTTTGTTACTTTTTCCTAGCAGGACCATAAAGTCTTAAAGACTTTGGTGATGGCCTCAGCTTCTTATCTTGATGATTCCTGCTCTGAGGTTATTGACCCTCCAAAGACAGAGGTACTGGATGTTGCTGAACTCATCGGTGACCATATTGCGAATACACCAAAACCAAATGTGGTGGTATCTAGCAGTGTACGTGAACTTCTGGAATGTCCAGTCTGTTTGAGTGCCATGTATCCTCCTATTCATCAGGTGCGCATTCATACCAATCCATTGAGTGTTCAGTCAAGTAGGAGTAAAGATTATACTCAAAGTAATATGTTTCAGGACAGATATTTGAGTCTGGTGGGTTTGTATGCTTGTATTGAATCTGGAGGGAATCTGGAGGGTTTCTTGCTTCAAATTTTGGTTTACTGGTTCAAGAGTTGCTTTCAGTAACCTGAACTGCTATCACTGTTTTAGTGTGGTCAATTGCAATTTTTTGAATAGTTTCAATCTACAGTGCTTGGAAACCACAAGAGTTGCTTTCGAATGGTTCTAATGTCATATTGCCTCATGCAGTGCTCTAATGGTCATACATTGTGCTCTGGATGCAAACCAAGGGTTCATGGACGCTGTCCAACTTGCAGGCATGAACTGGGTAACATAAGATGCCTTGCTCTGGAGAAGGTGGCTGCATCTCTGGAACTTCCATGCAAGTACCAGAACTTTGGTTGCTTAGGCATTTATCCTTACTACAGCAAACTGAGGCACGAGTCACAATGCCAATACAGGCCTTACAGTTGTCCTTATGCTGGATCTGAATGCACAGTTGCTGGTGACATTCCATACCTGGTAAATCACTTGAAAGATGATCACAAAGTTGACATGCACAATGGTTGCACTTTCAACCATCGTTATGTGAAGCCAAACCCTCATGAAGTTGAGAATGCCACCTGGATGCTCACGGTATTTCTCACTAGCATTAATAATTTAATTATGATTTTTTAGTTATATATTTTTGGCAAGGATATTAGGAGTATGAAGTTATTTCTTCTGTAATTTTTGTGGACTTTCTGAAGGAAACTTTTATAGGCTTGTCAAAATATTATAGCAAGCTGTGTTTATCTTGTAAGCAACTATTTTCGCACATAAATAATGAAGGTGCAATCATGTTGCGCGCTAGTTGGACTAAAACGCTCATCGCACAAAGACATGATGCATGTACAAATCTTTCATCCATTTTCATGTGACTGTGACTGTTTTAAGGCAGACTGCCTAATATTTCAAACACCTCTTATTCTGCTGCATTCGCTCATTGTTTCCTTTAAATACAATCTAACATATGTGACATTTCCTCCCTTTTTAGTCATTTCAGTTGAACAAAAATTAACTGTCTGTAATTTTCATGCAGGTGTTCAGTTGCTTTGGTCAGTACTTCTGCTTACATTTCGAAGCATTTCAGTTGGGCATGTCACCTGTCTACATTGCCTTTCTTAGGTTCATGGGAGATGACGCGGAAGCGAAGAACTATAGCTACAGCCTGGAGGTAGGTGGCACCGGGCGCAAGATGATCTGGCAAGGGGTGCCTCGGAGCATCAGAGATAGCCATCGGAAGGTCCGAGATAGCTATGATGGGCTGATCATCCAACGGAACATGGCCTTATTCTTCTCGGGTGGTGACAGGAAGGAGCTCAAACTGCGGGTGACTGGGAGAATTTGGAAGGAACAGTAAGATGATAACCATCCCATCCCATCCCTTTCTGCTGTCCTCAGCTCATGATTCTGAAACCGACTACTTGTAGACTGTAGTAAAATTGTAGCCTGGGTTAGCTAGCTATCATGTTCAGCTTGGTTGGTGGATGTCACCCATGTACACGATGGTGGTCCTGATGTTGAATTCATGGCGATCTCCTCCTTGCTTTGAACTATACTTCAGAGACAGGCCGTACTGTGGTACTGGGAAATCTAATGGCAATTCATCAGATGTTAATTTGTAATAGCTTCCGTCTGCATAGGTTCTATCAGTTTCCTCAGCTCCTTGAGTGTTAAGTTTGGTGAACGGTATTTACTATGCAACATAAAGAAGAATTTTCAAACAAAGACAACAATGTTAGAGAATAGAGATTTTTTTTTTCCGAATACGCAAAGGCTTTGCGTCATTAAAAATAGAAATGCTTAAAATAAGCTGATGTCAACTATAATTGCTGAGTTTAAAAGGTGACTCAACCAGATGTCAGGTTAAGGTTTTGAAATCCGCATCATGGGAGATCTGAACTGGGAGAAAAAAATAATTCAGTGCCTGTACATTCTGGAGCGTGCCAGTTAGACACCATCAGGAGTTGTAAGCAGTACTAGTGTATACTGCTTGCAAGATCTAGGAGCAATTATTCAGTGCCTGGCTAACTTTAGTTCGAGATCTTATACATCTCTCACGTGTAGTTAATTAAATCCTCGTATGTCGCCATAGTAGTATCGATGATTGTTGCTTGGAGGGCCAGGCATTTCAATAGTACAGACTAGCATAAATCCAGTTGCAAGGAAAATAAGAGGAATGTTGTTCTGTTTGTTTGAACTGCAGTACCAACTGATCAGCATAATATACCTGTCAAAGCCAAATTTTCATTTATTTGCAAATAAAAAACAATTGATGCTCTTCAAATAATAAAAAAACTCACCCACGTTTGTTTCATTTCTTCACAAATTTTAGCAGTCATGGCTAAATGATGAATATAATTAGAAATTGTGTCAATCTCCAACACGAACATCTATCATAGTGAAAAATTCACCCACTTCAAACAGATAGTAAAATCATAAAAAAAAATCAATGTTACAACTAACACAGGAACACCTTTAACTTTAAACTTCTTCCATAGCACACAGGAGCAAACTCAGGCCATTAGGTTCCTCAAGCTCATCCGTATTTTGAGCTTGAAAATCACTACAATTTTATTACTAATTTCATCTTACCTGAAAACAAAGTTGAAACATAACCGTTTTCAGTAAACTACACGAAGTGTTTTCCCAACTGATGACAAGAAAATGTTTATCGGTTCACTTCATTTGATCAATAGGTTTTAACGGATGCTTTCATCTATTTCCCAATTTTCAGTGTTTAAATTATAAAACTATGGAAAATGCATGGATGATCAGAATTTCAGCAGCACAAATTATCTTGACTCTGAACTATCCAGTTGCCTTTTTTTTCCTCTATTGTGGTTAACTAATAACTCCACCGCAAAAAAAACAAAAAACAAAAAAACTAATAACTACAAGCCACCACACACAGATACGGCAAAAACTTCTCCTTACGGATATAAGCAAAGTGCAGCTTCAATTCTTCATGAAAAGAGGATATTTATTGCAAAATGTTGCAGATATGGATGTACCACTAACTCATGGATACAATGGTATTCTAAGCTACTGAACTGCATGATCGCAGTCTACTTCTAGTATGCAGATATGTAAAACTACTAAGAAATAAACTAAGAGAGAAAAGTGCTTACCATCAAGCATTAGTTACTCCGGAACCATGAAAACATATAAAATGGGAACAGAAAACAGGGAGACACCAATGAATATTGATTAGCAGATTCACACAAACCCTCCATTGCATTACCAATATTTATCCAGCCAACTCCGGTTCTGAATATCAGTGTACATTTCACAATTGTATCAAAAACACGTACATTGCATAAACTTGTTTCAGAAATATATTTACATTGCATACACAAAAAAAGTGCACATAAAGATGGCAATACGGCAACCTTAGTCACAAATTGTGATTGGCCCACTGCAGATTAACAACTACAGGGGCAAGAACCCCTTCGTTCCCCTCCCTACACATCAACAGGATAACAGCAGACCAAATCTCCAGCTGGAAGCACAACCACATCAAACAAGACCCAGAAAACAAGAAAGGCACATCCTTTCTTACCTCTATGACTATGTACACTACCTCTAGATCTCTTAATCCTTTTGTTCTCATACTATGAACATGAACCGATGCTTACTGATACATTCCACTCACAAATATGTCTATTACTATGAGACAGCAATCACCTGGTGTTTTTTGATGCACCGTAGAATTCACAACTGCAGGGCCAAGAAGCAAGAACCATTCGTTGTACCCCCAAAATACTCAAGCTCGAACTGCCGAAATGTGTGCTTCCACAACATACAACAGCCAAGAAACAAGAAACTTTCCTCATTTCTTGCCTCTCAGTTCCTCTAATCTTTATACACTGCTACAATGAAAGGTTTATATACTGAGCAATCAAGAACAGCAACCGGGGCAGCGTACCAATCCGTTCTCGTTGCATTCCACGCAACGGCGGGCGCGCCCCTCCATCTCCACGAACACCTTGCGGGAGCCGTCGCAGGTGCGGCAGGGCACGAAGCGAAACCCGCCGCAGGCGCCGCAGACGAAGGCAGGGTCCTGCCCCGCGGCGCCCTCGAGGACGCGGCGGAGCTCGCCGGTCTCGTGCAGCCGGCGGACCTCGTCGGCGCCGCCCACGAGCCGGCCCCCGACGAGGAGCTGCGGGAGGGAGAAGCCGAGTCCTCGCACGGCGAGGATCGCCTGGAGCTCCCGACGGAGCGCGGCGTCCATGGAGACGTCGCGCTCGTCCACGGCGACGCGGAGGCCCCGCAGCGCGGCGCGCACCGCGCAGCAGTCTGCGAACGTGCGGCGCACGCCGCGGAGCGACGTCGTGTACAGCACCACCGCCTGCGTCGCCCGCTGCGGATCGGGCGCCGGCGACGGCGGTGGCGGGTGGCGCCCCTGGCCCTGGTACGGGTGGTGGTGGTAAGTCAGCGATCGCGCCAGGTGGCGCGACTTCTTGTTCTTGGAGGACGCACCGGTTGCACCGCCGCTGACGTCGTCCATCTTCCGCCTGGCAGTTGGCCGGCGAAGTAGACAATTTGGGATTCCGACGGGAGGAAGGAAATACAGCGGAGATGAAGAGAGGAGGGGGAAACGAGAACGAGGGGAAGGCGGGTGCTGACGTGCGTTAGACTTTTGCTTAATGATGAGCTGCCGGCTGATAATGATGCCAAGTCCCTTACTAAAAATTACGGTGCTAGCACGACCAATAATTGCTTTATTATTGTGCATCCATGATGTAAATGTGTGACAAGTACTCTACAAATACAGTATTGTCTACTTGTAATTTGCGGCTTTTCTCTTCGGGGTGGGTCAAGATTGGACGCTGCTCATTCTATTTCTTAGACAATCTAATCGTGGGTCCACATTTGCAATTTTGTGATCTATGTTGATCATGTTGGCTCAACTCAACATAGCTAAGATTTAGATGAACACCAATTTGATCGTCAGAACCGCCAGCATGTGCAAAATAGAGAATATTTAAGAACAAAATACCAAAAGCGTATGCGAACATGGCTAGCGGGCATAGTGAAGTGTTTGAGTAGCATAGGGATTATTTGGAGTAAAATGATGTGAATTCTATAAGTGGCGAGGGCATTTCAATGTATCGATTATTTGTGTGTTTTGTTGTTTAATTTTGATGTACGATATTCAGATAACAAAATGTGTCTTCTAGAAGAAAGAATAGTAGCATACCTGTACTCATTGTTTGAATGAATATTGTAAACTTATTCATTCTATAAAATAAAATAAATCAATTACAGAGTCTATAACATGTGACAACTATTTGCATTGGCATGGATTTCTTTTAACATACCATTTCTTTAAGCGTGTTTTTATTTGTTAAACAATTTTTAAGCACAAAGAAAAGGAATTCAGACGCTACTATATCTGTTCATAAAACTTTAAACATTTTCTATGAGTCATTATTTTATAATATTGTGTAGGCTACAAATATTATTATTGATTTTTTTGCGATTAATATCATTTATTTAATATATCTCCTAAAGAAAAGTAGTAGGTAAAATGATACTGTAACGTATAGATTGATGAGATGTTCTGAATGTTCTAGTTATTGATGAGAATAAATTACCATATCGAATTTCCTTTGTATCAAGTGCTTGAAGCCTCATTTGTTTTCAAGTGACGTGTGCGCCGTTGGATTGCGGCGTCTGATCTGTTTTGTCGGCCCCGCAAACTAGTATCAGATCCAAAACCATTATCAGGCCTTCAACACACTTCCATCGAGCAGAGAGAGAGAGAGAGAGTCGCCATGGAGAAGCCGCCCTCCAACGCCGCCGGATCCGGCCGCCGCGCGCGCCAGGTCAGCACGGCCCCAGCCACGCGCCGCTCCGCTCCGCAGCAGTCGAGGAGGGGCCGAGGTGGCGGCGTGCTCCGCTGCAGTTGAGGACGGCGGCGAATCGCGTCGCGTGGCGCGCGGCCAGTGCGGCGCAGGGTTGTGCGGGCGAGGCGGAGCGAGAGATGCGCGGGTCTTCGCTGGGGCGGGGCGGAGCAGGCGCGGCGGCGTTGGGGCCGGGCGAAGCAGGCGCGGGTGGCGCCGGGGACGGCGCATGGCCGGGGCGGTGCGGAGCCGGCGCGATGCGAAGGAAGGGCTGCGGCGGCGTGCTCCGCTGCAGTCGAGGACCTCCAAACCACCTGCTGGGGCGGTGCCCGTGCGGCTGCCCTCTTGCAGTGAACATTCTGCCCCAAATCTACCCCGCTCATGGTGCTTTCTCATTCTGTTCTATTCTGATTTTCCCCATCTTCCCCCATTCCTTACCAGCATGGCCAGAGATTAGATGGCGGCTACAGAGTAACTGAAACTTGTGGGATTCATCCACTCCCCTCAGGCGGCCAGGTAGATCTTCTCACCGCCTCATTCCGTTTTTTCCTGCCAGCGTGAGATTTGGTTTCGTGTCACCATACAAAGCCATTTACTCACGAGTGTGGGATCATTTGTTGATTGTTTAGGGCCAGTTGGATTCTCCACACATGAATTCGGTAGGAAATAGGAATAGGTGAAGACGTGAAGTCAATTACAGGCATGTGTTCCCCCCCTCTAGCCAGGAATTGCCACTCAGTGTGGGAATAAATTGGATTCGACCTTCTGAAATGCGGCTGAGCTTTGATAGATGTTATTAGCTCTGGACAAAAATGTTGCTCAGCTGTGCATTCTAGCTATGACTCGCAATCGTAGTATGTTTTGTTTGCATATTTGCAAAAATACATTTGTGAAAGATTGGAATTGCATAAATTGGTTTGTGTAATTTTATTATAATAAATGCAACTTATGCCATTCTTTTTAATTTTTTTTGTATAATTTACTACTTGTGATGGCAAGACATGTACCTTTTCTATTAAAACAAATCAGACATCTGATGTATGTATATGAACACTTCTGGATTTTTATGTTTGTATCACATTTTCCTGACATGATTTATGTTCTGTTTATTTATTCAAATTTACACATTCAGTTAACAAATAGGACGGTTGTGTTTTTCTTCCATTATGACTACAATACATACACATTGAACATGAAAGATAACTGCCTTGATACATTTCTCTGAATCTAGACCTCTAAATTTAACCATATACACAGCTTGTTCATTGGGATAGTTACACATTGTATTGTACTTTTGGAAAAATTCACCTGTTAATATTGTCTTTGTACTAGTATCATTATTTTCTGTACACATGATTGGTATTAGCTATAGCGTTTATTTGTCCAGTACAAGTAGAATCATGGCAGCTCAGATTTCACTTGTTGCTGTTGATGGAACTATGGCAGCTCCAAATCTGTTGGCTCACCATCGCAGAGTGTTGCAGGAGGTAACTGTCTCTGCCTTTGTTCTTGTATTTTTTTCCCCTGGAGTGTTTTTTTACAATATACTGTGTTGATAATGCTACACGTCATTTTATACATGCCATATTGCAGTTACACTGTACCACATTTGCACATGTATTTTTTACCAGTAATTTTGATGTTTGAAATGTGCCATTATATTTTTTTTGGTTTCATGATTAATTGTTGTTTTTGTCGTGGGTAAGTTTTTGGGTCTGTTCAAACTTTTTTTTCTATTGGTGCTACTGAACTACAGTAACAGAGCACGGTTAGGTTGTTCTTTTCTGCAGAAAAGTGGGTGATTTGACAGAAACCATCGAGCACTAGTTAGTACTAGCGATATTTTAAATCGATCCTCCACATCCAAGATGAGTAGAGGTGACATTTCAGCAAGTTGCAGATATAAAATATTCCCTTCAATTATTCTTTTTCAACTTGTCAAATTTTATCATTTGGGGAAATATTGTGTCAACTTGTCAAAGGGAACATTTGGGGTAAAATGTTCCCTTCAATTCTTCTGTTACTATGGCTTTAGATTGTTAACTACGTAGCAAATAATATTGGTAAAGACAATTGCAACTGTGTTCTGCAATTGCAAGTGTGTTCACAGTAATTTCAAAGTTACGAATATGCAATTATATTCAGTTCTTTTATTTTCACCATCCTGTGGTTAATTGATGTCCATCAATATCCATATTTAAGGTTTAGTAGGTAATTAAAATCAGATGAATTACTAAAATGATATGGCAGTATAACGACACGAGTACCCATTCTTGTCCAATATGAATAGAAGGGTATCTATGTGGAGATCGGAACTACTCACAGAATTCAGGTAAACCCAATATACTTAGTCTCTGATGCTCTGGGTGTTTTCTCTTCTTTGTATCCTTTCAACTTCTTCACTCTATTTTCACTTCCTTTCTTTAAACCGTATCAATCTATATTAGCATGGGCGGTTTATTTCTTGAAGGCTGGGCTAAGGGCATTTTTGGGTTTTCAAATGAAATTATACTTCACAGTACGTTTCTTCATGCTTGCCTAAGATCATTTTTGGTGGAAATCACATCTAGTTCCAATGAGCATGCACCGTGTAGAGTGTAGACCTTGGGGCCTTGGCTCCTCATCTTCCACTTTGGTTCACTCCGGCTGCTTGTGATTTAATTTGGTCACAGGATGGTTACTCATTCTTATTTACAAGAATTGATTTTCTTTCTGTGATTCAACTTGCACGGGTACTTCATAAAACACAGTTCAATCACCATTTGCAAGTCGTCATCTTAACTTTTACGCTTTAGTGTACAATTGCACTTTTAGAAAACCTCAATTGCTGGTTCATTACTGTGCAATTGGCAACTGTGATATATGCAATTCTTATTTTGACAGTCAAGTATTATTGTTTTCATGTTTTCTGTTGATGTTCATAATTCTAGCATAAATGCATGGATGGTTTCAAGAAACTCTTACTAGACTTGCATGTTGTTGATTCTATACAATCACTATGAACTCTTAAATAAATTTTAAACACAGGAGGAATCTGCCAATCATTTTTTCTTTCAATGTTCTGTAGCAAAGGCTGTGGGGGGCTATGTTGCAACCTGTCTAGGTGCAGATAGCATCCCAAGCTCAATATAACAGTATTAATTTGGATTGAGAAATCTCTACCTAATGGTTCAGGTTTTTATGTGACTGGCCTAAACAAAGCTTGTTTCGATAGAAAATTGATGGAAGCCCCTAACGAGTTTGTATATCATGTTTGTTCGTTTCTGAAATTTTGTGCAGAGTTACTTGAGGATCTGTCCAAGCAGGATCTCATGGGTGTTGAAGGTCTTCTTCAGACTGTGGTGCAAGTGGATTACCAAGCGATAAGGTTTCAGACGGCTGGCCCGAGCTCCAGGTTGCTGCTGCAGCATCCCACTCAAGCTGACAATGAAGATCACACAACGGAGGACGAGTGATCAAATGCTCCAATCTCCCAAGGCTCTCTCTCACAGGCTGCTCTGTAGTAAAAACTAGCAGTTTTTCTTGTCTGTCGTTCTGTTCTCCTTAATCTCAGGCTATCTGTTCATGTGCCCTGTCTGGAACTCATTTCACGAGATTTTAACAAACCTATGGTTTCGTTGTTTTGGTAATGGAAAAGGGGTGCGCCTCATGTCCTTTGTAGCACATTTGTACTGTATTTCTAAATTTTTGTAGTGCTATGCCCTCGTTTTAGAGACCCATTTACAACAAGAAAAAGAATAATGGGTTCGTTTGACGGACCCGTTTAGAACAGAAACAAAATGTCGGGTTTGTTTGACGGGCCCGTTAGCAGCTGAAGCGGGTTTGTTTGCAGGCCCGAAAACAAAAACAAACACACAGACAACTAGAAACAACCACAGCCATCGGATGGACAATAAACGGCTGAGGGCGTTGCTTGAAAGACACCTCAGATTTCAAGCACTTGAAAATTAGCAGCTCCCTTAACACATCTACGCATGTTTAATGACACGTATATAGGTCTCATGAGACACAACTTGGGTAGGAATTTTTACTGAAATTTTGATAATTTCTTCTAGCTTTTCACCAAAAAAAAAAGAGAGAGAAATTCTTCTATTTTAGCCGAACCCGGAAGACGGCACATCGTCCTGTCTGCGGATAATACAGGCAGTGTTGCAGCAAGCCCGCGAGCTTTTCAGGATAAGAAAACGCGCCGGCTGCAGAAGGCGAGCGACCGAGCGGAGGCAGCTCCTCCGGCAACTGCGAGCGCCCGTCCATGGCGTCCCTTTCCCCTTCCCTCCACCTCCCTTGGTATGCCTCTTCCTCCTCCTCCCCAGTCCCCCTCGTCCCCTCCCCTTCTTGCCAATACATATCACCGCCACGGACACGAGCTCCCTAGAACGCATAAATCTCTGCCATTTTCTTTCCTGCCGTTTTTTTTTCGCTGAAACGCGCGAGTTGCTGTGGTTCTATTGTCTTAGGGCACGAATTGCTTATTTGGCGCGTGCCTTGGATGGATTTGCTGCGTTTCTTGCTTCCAAGAACCGGCATTTCCTTAGTTACAATCTGCATCGTAGTCTTGTTGCTCCATCAACAAAGGGGATGGGCGGTGGCAGCACAGCACATTGTTTCTCCTGATGCAGCTGCCGTAGACAGCGTGCCAAAAATAAGTCTAATTTTGTAAGGAAATTCCGTAAATGCTGTCAGGTGCCCTACCTGCAGTTCGGTGGCAGCAGGAATTCGCAGGCAAAGGGAACTTTTGTTTTTTTTTTTTACTGTAATGATATATGTAGCTCTGAATGGAAGTACCTCAAATGTTTATTAATCTGTATGGGTGGATTTAGCACCTTATTCTGCTTTCAGGAGCCACTGATTGATAATCTTCCTCTTGATGTCTGAGGAAACCTTGTAAATTATGGTGTTAACGATGATGAATCATTAAGTTGCCTTTACTCTGTGCACCGTACTGTGGTATTCACGGGCAATGTTAGCTGTTAGCTTACACTTTACAGTGGATTTTTGTTATTACAAAATTCAATGTGAAGGACATAGGGCGATTTGTTACCTCTTACAGTTTGGCCTTCAGAAATGTAGATCCTGTCTTCTATTGGTAGCAAATGATGGGCTGCGGTGAAACTAAATAATGCATTATTGTTTGGTATAAAGGGTTGCTTTTCTTCTGAATCTAATCTGCAATTTTTGTTGGACTTCTCGCTTTGTCTGAAATGAACCAGCAATTCAAGAACTGGTTTCCTTGGGAAGATGCAAGGGATCCGTATCCCTGCTAGCAGAGTTGGTCTGGTCAGAATAGAATGCAAGGAATCTAGAATCGGAAAGAAGCCCATTGAAGTTCCTGCAAATGTTACTCTCACGTTAGAGGAACAGTTTGTCAAAGCTAAAGGTCCACTTGGGGAGTTATCTCTAAACTATCCTGGTGAAGTGAAAGTTGTGAAAGAAGAATCTGGTAGCCTGAGAGTTTACAAGACTGTGGAAACCAAGAGGGCAAACCAGATGCACGGACTGTTCAGGTAAGCGACAACTGGTAATACGGGAAAAAATAAAGTTTTACTGCTTAGTTGGTTGCCTGGTTCACTGCTCATACTGTAACTTTCTGTTTTACTATTGTATTTGTTGTTTCCACATCACTCCTGGCAGTAAATACGCGTTATTAGTTTTTAGTGTATGCCAAACTCTGCTTAAAAATCTACCGTATGAAAGAACAGCCCCGGACCTATTAGGTCTGACAAAGATTTGGACAAGAAAGTCTATCCTCGTGCTTTATTGTTCTCTGTCCAGTATCCATAGCAAGGAATTAGTCTATGTTATTGCTCTTTTTGCAGTTAGATGACTGAAAATGCTGTTTACTGTAGAGCAAAGATCATGTTCCACTGACCACTACGGTGCAAAAATTCAATGCAGAACCCTGACAGACAACATCATCGTTGGTGTGTCAAAAGGATTCGACAAGAGGCTTCAGCTGGTGGGGGTTGGGTATCGGGCAGCAGTGGAGGGAAACGATCTCGTGATGAACCTGGGATTCTCACACCCTGTTCGGATGCCTGTTCCAGAAGGCCTAACGGTAAAGGTTGAAGAGAACACCAGAATCATTGTTAGTGGCTACGACAAGAGTGCAATTGGTCAGTTTGCTGCTACCATAAAGAAGTGGAGGCCGCCTGAGCCGTACAAGGGAAAGGGTATCAGATATGCTAATGAGGTTGTGAGAAGGAAGGAGGGCAAAGCTGGGAAAAAGAAATAGAAACTGGTTCTGTCATTTTTGCAGGTTTCATGCTTCATTTTATTTTTCAACTGTAATCTATTTCTATGTACTGAAACCCAACTTAAGAAAAATCTCGTTCTTTGCTGTTCATGACATGTAGAGATTCAATGTTTCCATCATCTCATGATTTCTGGTCTTTCAAGCCTTTCATGCTACCTTGAAAAAATAAAACGGCACACAGACTTGGAGATATGCAACCTGCAGCTGCAGGTGGCCCCTGATCAATGGTGCAGCCTTACTGTAACATGAAACTTCTTTCCTGATTTGATGGATTCAAGAAGTTTGGTCTACGCACATTCCAGAAGTTCCGCTGGGCAAGAAGGCCTGAAAGCTTGAGGTGAAAGAGAACAGCAGGATCATTGAGATAGCTAGTGAGTATCGAGTGGCGACTGCAGAGCTCGATCGGTGTGGCTGGATGATATATCCTAGGCCAATCCTACGGGCTAAGAAAGAATGCATAGGCTGTGGCAATTCCACCCAGAATCGGAAGGGAGGGGGTCACTCATAAATTGTGAAAGGTGATTCGGAATGCATGCAGTGTGGGCAGCTGACTGGCCAAACAAGGCCTCCACTCTTATCATTCTAACAACGTGAGTCACTAGAAGGTCGTGGTCATTACACAATGTCCATTGATCAGGCTGCTCAGGCGAGCCTAGGATCGATGTGATAAATAGGTGCGATTTCAGATTTAGGCTCTAGCTGCAAAACAATGAAACGTTGGTGGTTGAGATATTAGAAGGCAGCTGTAATGTAGAGGTGGTCTTAAGTTAGGCTTGCTTAGTGATACTTGAAACGTAGAGGTGATCTTAAGTTAGGCAACTGAAACGTAGAGGGACTAGTCTAATGCCCGTGCGTTGCTACGGATTTTTTTCTTAAACCAAAACAAAGAAAAATGCTCCAGTTTAGTAATGGACTCACAATGCTATTAATCTTTTGTATGACTCGCCCATGAAGTGCAAGAGAAAAATGTCAAAGAGAGAAATGTCAGAAAAATATGACCATTCTTTGTCACAAATTTCTTTACCATCTTAAAAAAGACAGTTAGTGGTGGTCGTGGTCGCTCGTCGCCGTGCCCGCCCGCCTCCAGCCCTACTGCGCCGACAAGTGGGCCAGGAAAACACCCATCATCCCCTCCGCCCCTGTCAAAGACGCAAAAAGCATCGCATCTCCTCTTCCCGCACGCCTCCGCTCCCTGTTCTCCCTCTCTTGCATCGCTCCGCTCTCACCCACCGCCCCCGGCTCGATTCGCGGCAGATCCGCCGGTGAGCTTCGTTCCTTTGACTTCATCTGCAGCAAATCCGGTGGATCCCCACGAGATTGACTCCAGATCGGCTCGTGTGCTCCGGCCATGTGGAAGACGACAACCATGTAGCCATGTACAGGCGGATAGGAAATGCGATAGCTATATATGCCTGATGGTCCGGCCCGCCGCCGTACTCCATCTCCCTTCACTTTGACTCATGCACTGCTGGGGCTTGGTCGTGAAGCAGGTCAATGCTTAGGCTAAGGCGGCGTCGGCAAGCTGGGGAGATTTGCGCTATGGTGCGGCCAGCAGAGAGAAAGAATTGTTAGAGCTTGTTTGTTTCGGCTCCACGGACGGCTCCGGGAGTGGCTCCGCCTCAATGGGCAACAAAGGGGGCGCTCCCCCACCGGCTCCTCCGGAAAAACTAGAGGAAGCCGCACCTCAAATCGTCCCGAAGCAGGGAGCCGAGCCGCAGAAACGCAGCTTCGCCAGCTCCCTTCCCCGTCCCCACGCTCCCTTCTCCAAAGTGCCCTTGCGCATCAAAGCCCGGAGCTCCACCTGCTGCCTCTTCTCTTCACACCTTGCTAATTCCAATTTTCCAATGACCACAACCCAAATTGATTGCTCAAATAGAATCACGCTGCCTTGATGATTCGATTCCACCACTCCTTGGCCACCATATTCCCCTCTCCCCATCTTGATTTGAGCTCTCCGTGCTCGCCCATGGCGGACGAGAATAGAGCAGCACACGACGCCGCCTCTGCTTCGGAGGATTCGATCCCTACCGTGCTCTCTGTTGGGCCACCGTATTGGGCTAAGATGCAGCCTATGTACATTTTTCCTTTTTGGCAAAGGAGCCCACGTAATCAGTCCAAAACAAAAAATCCTATTATCAGAAACCTCTATTTTATTGGTTAAAATATAATATTATTTTAATATTTTTCATGACATATAGAAAAATATAAAACAATATAGAAAAATATAAAACAAGAAATGCATCTAAATAATGTAGCCATATGTCTAGAGGCACTTTGGACAATTGCCTCTTTCTTCTATAAAGTTGCATTTGAAGCTGCAGGAGAAGCCGCACGTGAAGTTGTTCTACCAAACGTTTCAAGACACAGCCACGGCCACAAACAGCACAGCTGTTTTCCAGAGAAGCCATAGCCACAACCGGAGTCGGCACAGTCAGAGCCCAAACAAATAGGCCTTTATTATTGTTATATGCACCCAGTGAAAGAGAATTGGACGTTTTGCACCTGCAATGTGAAAATATAATGTAAATGTGATTTTAAAAATATATTTTGAAACTTAAGGCATCCATTTAATATATAAAAGCCCTTCCAAAAAAGAATTTGCTACGACTATATGAATTATGCTGTAATCGGTTAAGAATGTAGACTTTCAAAGTTGGGAGCTTTTGACGAAACAACAATAAAACTATGAGTTATAAGGCAGACTAGGTAACATCTGTGCAATGTCTACTGTGAGTCTTAATGGTTTTTGATGCAATGGAGCTAAACTAGACATGGTTCCAAATTATTTGTTAGTAGATTTTTTCCGTGGCAACGCACGGGCATGCGGCTAGTATCATCTCTAAATTCGAGATCAAACCTGAATCCTGAGTCTAAATCAAGCCAAAGAAGACAACCATGAGAAAAGCAACCTCATGCACAAATCCTACATAAATCGCATGGAATGAAATTCACTTATAAAGTTGTTTTCGAAAATCAAACTGTAGATACATAGAAGTTTGGTTGTTTCCCGTAGCAAATGTACTATAAGCTAGATATACAGGTAGTACCTTGAACAAAATAAAAAATAGGATAAGGCAATAGCAAAAGTGCGCTTTGCAAATGGCAAGCGCCAGTTCAGTATCTAATCATCCAATCAGGCCTTCCGCAGAGAAAGAAGCGCTTGCAAAACGAGATCCTGAATTCCTGAGGCCGTAGCCTGTCGGTCAACCCGGGTTTCAGTCACACGTGCTCGCCGGTTCGCCGTCCATCTCGCAGCCAGCTGCCCTCCCACCGCTGTAGCACAAGTCACAGCGCATCTGCCTCCTGCAGTCGCAATCGCAGCACAAGCTCCCCACGCCGCGGTCTCCTGCTCAAGCCACCGCAGTAGCCCGTGCTCGCAGCCTCGCACCGCATTCGCTGTACCGACCTGGACCTGCGCAGCCGTCGTCGAAGCTCCCCCCTCCTTCGTCCTACACTCCTCCTCCACCTCAACCTGCCAGCCAGCGGAAGACGCGGAAGAGGAGGCGCGGCAGAAGACGCGAATGAGGAGCTCGGCGGAAGATGATTCTAGAGCTGCGATTTGGTGGAGGGACGGAAGATGATTCTAGAGCTGCGCCTGCGCCGGGAAAAGGGAGATTTTTTTTTTCGCGTGCAAGCACTGCGTCGGTGTGGTCCACCTGTCGGCGCGTCTGTGAGGAGGGACGCGCGACGAACGACCGCGAACCGGACACCACCAACTCGCGTGTTTATGGGTAGTAAAGAGTAAAGATAACATTTGTTTTATCTCTACAAATAATTTTCTGGAGAGTGTACTTGTCTTTGCCATCCTTGATTGGGTTCTTCCAGTGTAAATGGAGAACGGAGGGAACTCGATGCACGCAACTTGTAGCTTCATGAACTTGTTTTGTATCTCTGTCTCGACATGAGTCGGTCGGTGCATTGCATTGACGGTTACGTTAAGGACATTTCTAGCTGTTACGAGTCCAGTTGGAGTTACATCACGAAACAAGAGCCTCGTAGGCAGCAATGGTAGGTAGGAGTATATATGCACACGCAGGGTAACACCCAGATCGACATATAGCAACTTACTTTCGTCGACCGTCCGTCCGGTGGACGCGACGCGATGGATTCGTGGTGGCTGGCGAACCTGACGACGGCGTGGTTCATCATCGCGCCGCTGATCGCCTCGACGTGCCGCAGCGGCTGCTCAAGTCCTACTTCAACCACCACCTGTGGCGCCACGCCAAGGCGGTGCTGGCCTTCCTCGACCCCTACGTCACCGTGGACATCTTCAAGCGCGACGCCGACGACGACAGCATCGCCTCCAGCGACGCGTACGGCGAGGTGAAGGCGTACCTGAGCGCGGCGTGCTCGCGGGAGGCGCGCGCGCTGCGGGCCGAGAGCGCCAACGAGGGCAAAGGGTTCGTGCTCAGCCTGCGCCCCGGGCAGGAGCTGGCCGACGAGTTCCGCGGCGCCGTGCTGTGGTGGTCGTCGGCGGAGTCCAGGGAGGAGGCGCTGGCGTGGCAGCGGCGCGACGAGCTCGTCAATCGCCGCTGCCACCGCCTCACGTTCCACCAGCGGCACCGCCAGCTCGTCGTCGACGAGTACCTGCCGCACGTCCGACGGAAAGGACGCGAGGCGCTCTGCAAGGAACGGCGCCGCCGCCTCTACACCAACAACATCATTACAGACTACACGTAATTAATTGGATATATATAGATCTTATACTATCTACTAGTAACTGGAGGAATAGAAGTAGTGTGAAGTAAAGTCATGATCGATGTTGATTGATTGGTTTTGCAGGTACTACGACGACCGAGTTTGGAACCACATCGACCTGAAGCACCCGACCACCTTCGACACGCTGGCCATGGACGCGGCCAAGAAGCAGGAGATCATCGACGACCTGAACGCTTTCCGGGGCAACATGGAGTTCTACAAGCGCACGGGCCGGCCGTGGAAGCGCGGGTACCTCCTCCACGGGCCGCCGGGCACCGGCAAGTCCACGATGATCGCGGCCATGGCCAACCACCTCGGCTACGACATCTACGACATCGAGCTCACCGTGGTGCGCCACAACCACGACCTGCGCAAGCTGCTGGTCGAGACCACCGACAAGTCCATCATCGTCATCGAGGACATCGACTGCTCCCTCGACCTCACCGGCAGCCGCGGCGAGAAAGGCCGGAAGTCGAAGCGGTCGGACGACGACGACGAGAACAAAAGCAAGGTCACGCTCTCTGGCCTGCTCAACTTCATCGACGGCCTCTGGTCGTCGTGTGGCGGCGAGCGGATCATCGTCTTCACCACCAACCACCTCGACAAGCTCGACCCGGCGCTCATCCGCCGCGGCAGGATGGACATGCACATCGAGATGTCATACTGCGGCTTCGACGGCTTCAAGACGCTGGCCAAAAACTACGTCGGCGTCGTCGAGCACCCGATGTTCGACGCCATCGGGGAGCTGCTCGGGGAGGTGAACATCGCGCCGGCCGACATCGCCGAGTGCCTCATGACATCGACGCGCGCGGGCCGTGGCGTGGACGCCTCGCTTGAGCACTTGATGCAAGAGCTGAACAAGATCAAAGCTAAGGCCGAGGCAGAGGCAGCAGCGGCAAAGGTAGAAGAAGCAGAGACAGCAGCAGCCAAGGCAGAAGCAGCAGAGGCCGCCGATTTGGCAAAGGAAGGCGATGATGATAGCGACACTAGTAGTAGTACTTCTGATGATAGTAGTAACTGATGAAGCTTCAAGCTTGGCTTTTCCCATGCTTCTGTCGTCGTCGTTTAATTTCTTAGACATATACTACCTACTAGAACGCAATTGATTTGAGTGAACTTTAATCTGTGATTTTTAATTTAATTTATTATGTATTTTTTAATTACTTGAAAGCTCAAACCATGACCGACCATCAGGCTAAAGGTCGAGGCAGAGGCACAAGCAAAGGTAGAAGCAGAGAGCAGCACCGAAGGCAGAAGACGTGCACATCATTGACGGTGGTAGTGTTGGTAAAGACTTTTATCTTCTATAGATTTTATGTACCTTATTTTTTAGGACACCACTAACAGGCTATTGGTAGCTAGATCGGAGGATCCAGCTACCAGTCAGATACAACTCACCCACCCCACCTGAGGAACTACTTTTCCATTCTGTCGCGCGTGTACGTTCGGGCATGCCACCTCCGTACATTGACAGAGCGCTGCGTCCGTCCGAGGCCCTCAGCTCGCCTCCTGCTGCCACGAATGGTGTGCAAAGCGGCTGGTAGTTACGTTGATCGAGCTAGCAATTGCTAGCCTGATAGATTTTTCCTATTTTTTAACTTTTTATTCTTTGAAAGCTAAGCCCGGTTCACATCATTGACGGAGTTTCTTTAGAACCAATAGGGGCCATTGCCCCCCTCTCCAACGAACAGTGTCCTCCAATAAGTAGTAATTTTGAACCAAATCGTCAAATAGTCTTTATATATCTTTTTCCATACTATTCGTGTGCTATTTGCGGCCCCTTCAAACTTTGGTTGTAATCTGCCATAACTGCATAGCAAAGTCAACAGCATAAGAGGTAATGACAATGTTGCTAGCTTCCCGAGCTCAACCGTCCATGTTTCAATGATGAGAAAAGAAACGAATGTATTACACTTCGCATTCGGCAACAACTACTTATGTAGTGACTTTGTTTTACAATTAATGTTAGGGTTTCATGGTGCACAACAACAACAACAGCAGCATATATACAATACATTAACACACCATACTATATGAGCCATGTATTTCCTATTATTTTTGTATTTCATATATACAAAATTGCATTCATGCGCAAGATGTCCAGGCACCTTGAAAAAAAATTACATGTCAATTTCTAACCTATACCTGCAAATATAGAAGAATATTTTATCAGTAGCTGCAATAATTATAATAGCTAAAAGTATATATTGCGAGTTTACGAGTTCCAATGTAGTAAAGTATAAACTTCTTCATCTTTTTAAAAGAAAAGTGTAAACTCCTTCGGGTATTGATTGATTCTGAAATTTCACAACTACAATTGAAGAACAAAAAAAAAAAGTAAATTCATAGCGGTAACCTAGAAAGATTTATAATCTCCTGTTCATTCAATGCAAAATCTATATCATCTATAGCAATGCACAAGCATTGTACTAGTTTTCACTAAACACTACAAGATTTTTATGAATTCCCAACAATTTTTCTTCGAGTGGCCAACAATACTCAATGCAATTTGTGGTATGTAAGCAAATGCTAGAACTTCACTCAAGAAAAAAAAAACGCTAAAGAGTGATAGGACTGTTGACCACTCATGTGGGTAATGTACTCCATCGGTTCTGTATTTCATATATACAAAAGTTAAGAATGTTTTTTTTTTGAGAATAAAGTTAAGAATGTTAGAACACGTAAATCCGTGTTTATTGTCATCATCCACGTGACGAAGAACCGCACGTCGGATCAAACGATTGCATCGACGATCAACGGCGACACGCGCACGGCTCAGACCTCCAATGGAACCCCTCGTCGGCTGCGCACTGCTGTGGCTCACCTCGGCCGCGCATCCAAGGCCACTCGCCCGCTCTGGCCCCGCACCCGCCGCCAAGTGGCCACCCGCCTCGCCTTCCCTTCAGGTATCGTATATCGCCGCCGCCGCGCTTGTACTAGTCTGCAAGGTTCTCGGCGTCCTGTTCCCCTTCGGCAGCAATGGCTATCCTCGGCACCGCGCTCTCGCCGCGCCTGGCCTGCCACCGGCCCCTCGTCCCCGCGCCGCTGGGTTGGGACGCGCACGGACGACCGGCGCTCGCTTGGGCTCGGCCGCTGCGCGCGGTCTCCTCCCTCGGGCCGCTCGCGTGCGGCGCGGCGGCGGGTCGTGGCGTGTGGAGGCTAGCGGCGGCGGCTGAGCCGCAGGCCGTGGAAGAGCAGCCGGCGCGGACGGAAGGGTCGGCCGAGTCTGGCGCGGCAGGTGGCGCTGAGGCTTCCTCCAAATTGGTTTTTGTCGTCGGCGGGACGGGCGGCGTTGGTAGGACATGCTACTGCTCTCCATCACTGCATTGCTAGGAATTTCATAAGGTCCTTTTTGAAATGAAGGAAACCAAGCATCGCATTCAAAGGAATGTAGGCATAGAATTTATTCAAAGCCAATGTCGAATATAAAAGAAACTGCAAATTTTTAAATATTTTGCAGCAGATTACCAGCTCCTAGATTTGTAAACCAGCCAGCAGCTCTTTTTGTCTGATTGTAGACATATACTGCCAATTACTGAATTTGAATCATGGGAAACAGTATTATACTTTGTAAAAAGGAGGTGGATATGTTGCCTCTGTATCTTGTGCTAGTCCATCTTGTGTTGTTGTCCTGCATTGGTACTGGTTCTTGCTTTCTTAGAGCAACTGGCTAGACACTGATATGAATACACCTTAATTTGCAGGGCAGTTGGTTGTAGCATCTTTGCTTAGCAGGAATATTAAATCAAAGTTGCTCCTTAGGGATCCAGAAAAGGCAGTGACTCTATTTGGAAAGCAAGATGAGAGCATTATGCAGGTATATCCAGACTTGAGCATTCTATTTGTCTAGGCGTTCACGAGAAAATTTGTCTTGTATCATGTGGAGAGTGACTCCTTCTATCAACCATTGCAGGTTTACAAAGGGGACACTAGAAATCCTGATGATTTGGTTCCGCAGATGTTTGAGGTTGGTCCCTTCTGTTTGTTTCAATTCACACACACTTTACCTGTTTATGGCCTATATATTTCTGCAATGATTGAATAAATCAAAATATAGGGACTATTTTTCATAGGGAGTTACCCATGTAATCTGTTGTACTGGGACTACAGCATTTCCATCAAAGCGCTGGGATGGAGATAACACTCCTGAACGTGTAGGTATGTACCTCCTGAGATGGTTCCGTGAAAGTTTTGCCCAAGATTATCTGTTTAATGCACTTAAACTTCTCTTACTTACATAATCTATTAGTTTACTCTAGTACATGTGTGTTGTGTTTGTGGTGGTGGTGGTGGTGGTGGGTGGGGGGGGGGGGGGGGGGGGGGGGGGGGGGGGGTTGCTGTCGCCTGTGACAGAGGGCTAATGATTTTTCCCCTTTGAATATCATGTTCTCAGTAGCTATTGGTACCTTTTAAGGTCCATGCATATTGTTGCTGTAATTTTGAAATAGCATATCCTTCTTTTTACGTATAACAAGCTAAATGCGTCTGTTATGAATTCATGGGTAAGCAAACAATATATTACTGCTTGTTCACTAATCACACACGCATTTCCGGTTGATAGATTGGGATGGCATCCGGAATCTGGTTAGTGCCCTGCCACGGACAATCAAGAGACTGGTTTTTGTTTCATCCGTTGGTGTTACAAAATACAATGAACTGCCATGGAGGTATGTCTTCTAATTCTGAGGAAGAACTTGTGTGTTTACAGTTAAACTTCATGACATCATAGTAATATAAAGTTATGGTCCTTTTACAACGATATGCAAGTCGAGCTTTATGTGTATCCTGAAACTCTTCAATGTTTTATAAGAAGTTTATTTATACAAAGTCTTGTTTTATTAGCAATGGCTTCCTGTCAGAAAGCCTTACCCAAATTACTTGCCTGTTTGGTTGCTGTGCCTTTCACCTTGATATTATTTCTATATACCATTGAGTTTATTTTTCATTTCGACAATTCCAGAATTTTACCCAGGGCCCTCACTCAGTTGTGCTATGTGTTTTTAGTGTCATGAATCTCTTTGGTGTGCTCAAGTACAAAAAGATGGCAGAAGATTTTGTCCGCAGTTCAGGCATACCATTCACCATTATCAGGTTTATATTCACCACAGAAAACATTTCTAGCCCATCAGCCGTCGTGGATATATTATCTTGACATGTTGCACTTTCTGCAGGCCTGGAAGATTGACTGATGGCCCCTACACTTCGTACGATCTTAATACGCTTCTTAAAGCTACAGCTGGAGAGCGACGGGCAGTAGTCATTGGCAAAGGTTGTTTTTTTCGTTACCCCTGCCATTCGAACATATATAATGAGAGCCTTGGTTCTTCTAACAATTTCTCCTTATCCTACTAGGTGACATACTTGTGGGGGAAGTTAGCAGGCTGGTGGTGGCAGAAGCCTGTATCCAGGCTTTGGATATTGAATTTACGGAAGGACAAATATATGAAATCAATTCAGTGAAGGTATTCTCCCTTTTATTTTTAAAGATCGGTACAAGTGGTTATTGAAAATTATCTTCAAGGTTCATCAACAGAGAATAAATGTTATTAAATCCCAGAAATCACAAATAAAGTTACTTAAATCGTAGTCATTTTTCTAGGAAATAACTGATTCAAACCATGGCTTCATCACAAGCATGGTGCAAAACTGGCTTGAATTCTTGCTTATGGCATGGTGTTTGTTTCTTTTTTCACTTGGTTCATTATCCCCTTTCTAATTCATAAAATTTTGCTTAGTTTCAAAGTAAAATAGATAATCGCTGCTTATTTCTACTACACGGCTACAACTGCGTATCAGAAAGGATCTCATAAGATATCCATTGTTGCTTATTTTATTTTCCTGGTAATTAAGTGAAACATGTTTTGTCTTCAACTGTGATTGACACAATACAATACAGGGAGAAGGACCTGGGACGGACCCAGAGAAATGGAAGGATCTATTCAGGTCTGCTTAATCAAATTAGTGGAGAATTTGAAGCTAAACCATGTAGTGTTTACATTATAGTGTAATGTAATGTAATTCCATAGAAGCAGGATAGCACATTAGTCATTGAACAGTAGCAATTATGTACGGAGATTTAGGTGGCCTCCCGAAAGGGTGCACTTTTGTAGTAGGTGATGTGGCTCAACGTGAGAGCTTCTTTATAGCAATCAATGATTTTTAATGGGTTGCATCTATATAAGATATATAGATAAGCGCAGCCCACTAAAAATCATTTACTGCTATAAAGCTGCCATCACGTTGAGCCACGTCACTTGAAAATTACAACCGTTGGATGTCCCTTACTCCATTGCATCTGGCCATCAATTTACCCAAGAACCTGATGCAGTAACACGTATAAGCACCTGTTCTACGGAATAAACAAATGATGGCCAGTTATCCACCACAAGTGGTGAATTGATTAGCCATGCGCCATGCACCTACTAATTGTGTGTTTCCCCGTCCTGCCTCCTTATTGCTGTAACGGATGGAGATGCCTTGTGATCTTACTCTGTCTTTTTCATTCTCAAAGATTATATATCGGCAGTGTATTCTTCTTTCCTCATCTGAAACTGCACTGTCTTCAGCATCATCTTCTGATATTTTTGTTGCTTGCGTCCATCCTTAGCAGGCCCCTGCAGTACAAATGCACCGGCTTACCAGCACCTCTACACCCACCTTTGTCAGCTATATTTCAACAAAGTCATCTCGATCTCAAGTCCCAGCCCTCAACAATTCTCAGTCTATCACCATATTGCTGATCCGCCACCATGTGTTTCTCCCTATCCTGTATGGTTCCTATCATCCTCGGTAGCTACTTGCAAATATTCCGTGATTAGTCCAGTCCTCATTTTGTATTCACATTGGCACATTAATTAATGTTTTTGTGCTATGTATCATTGACCGTTTCTCAAAAACTGATTAGTTTGTTGGGCTCATTTCACTCTTTTCGGAAATCAGTATTTATCAATGGTATTAGACAATGTTGTTTGCCATATATTTTGATGGTATATCTTTACTACATAATAAGTCTGAGAGGGATCGTCTGATCGTCTGATCGTTTTCGTTTTTCGTCTATCGCTCACGGTAAAACTTTCCTCTTCTCGTACGTTTCTGCTTCGTTTTTTCCTCAGCTGCCTACGTACGTTCCATCTCTTTCCGTTTCCCCGCAAACACGTTTTGAGGTCCAAGGCACCCAGCGCCGCGTATTGGTCGCTGCCGACAATGCCGTCGATAGCTAGCAACGACGTCCCAGCGGTATGATCTGGTGAGCGCATGCGATCTGTGTTGCTGTATTCCCAGAATTCTCCACACCAGGTGATCTCTCTCTCTCCCTCTCTCTACACGCCATCAGCTTGTATTTTTGCGTGTTCTGCTGATTTCCGTTATTTTACCCTCACATTGCTAGCTATATGGATTACAACGGTCATATCGATCAATACATATGTAATGTAACCTAAACGAAAAATCTTAGGGCCCTTTGTCGATTACCTTTAATCACCATGCATAATCTCAGACTCCTTGGTTTAGCATGACGGGTTACTTTAGGTTGCGACTAAGCCAAGCAGGATAGCTACACAGTTCACTACTGAATCCATCTGTCTGGTCTAGACCAGTTCTCTTGCCTCAAGGTGTACATGTTCACGGCTGTTCATCATTTTACATAATATCATGTCATTAAGTCAAGTATTTTCTTTTTGATTCGGTATCCTTTATTCTAACATTGTGGAAAACTGCAATGCATATATGTGTCAACTTCATATGTGAAAAAGTTGACACTTTTTCACATTCGTAGAATATATAGGCACTCCTTCCGGTGTTTCCTTTAATTAGGGTGGTACTTACCATGAGACTGACTGCTAGAGTTGGTTTTTATATTTTTTGACACTTTTTTAAATATATATCAAATAAAAATTGCGCAACTTTCATTGCCCGTAACAACGTACGGGCAAATTGCTAGTTGATATATATTTGTATCTACGTTCTCTATGGATATTTGTATTTTTCAATCCTGTATAAGGGTCTCTTTGTAACATGTCTTGTGTACCTTGTTGAGAAATAAAGAACCTTTGCTCAACCATAAGAACCTTCGTGTGTGTTGGCGTTTGTCCTTAAACTTTCAACTTGGCTAATGTGATATCTCTCTCTTTTTGGTTGAGCAAACCTTTAAAACTTTCCTCCCTCACCAATGATATTCAAAGTTGATATAGCCTAGCAAAGTCCTCATAGTTTGGCAACTATTAATGATTCAACTATGCTAAATGTGGTGATGTTAATTTGATGCACAAAATGTTATGAGAAATAACATAAGTAGTTATGATATTGAACACAAAGTCTGATATTATTCAATAATTTTACTATTAACAAACATTTTGTGGACTCGAATGCACATCATTTTGCATTAATGCACATGTATTTACAGTCACTTACATATGAGACCCACTTGTTAATGACTTCTAATTGACATGCATTGTTCCGGAGGATCTGTGTCCTAATAATGATGTAAGAGCTTCCACCGACTTTAGATAATAGACATATCATCGTGGTAAATGTTTACAGGATAAACTAAAACATGAATTAGTAGGGGTGCTCAAACGATACACTAATACATTACATCAAAATTCATATATCAAAGCATTTCTATATTTCAACATATGTTGTTTACTTTTGGCTCAAATCCTCATTAATATTAAAGTTAATCTAGGGATTTCGATGCACGGTATAGTTGATCTATTTGGAAGGATATACCCCCTCCGTTTTTTAATATATGACGCCGTTGACTTTTTTCGCTACGTTTGACCGTTCGTCTTATTCAAAATATTTATGTAAATAGCTAAGTGTAAATGTTAACTTTAAAGTGTTTTTGAAGATGAATCCAATGATATTCATTTCACATTCGAAAAATAATTATTTAAATCTATATTGTTGGTCAAAGTTCAACAAAAAAGTCAACGGCGTTATATAATTAAAACGAGGGAGTAGAAAAGATTATCTAGAATAATCCATGCTGTCAAACCAAATGTAACTAAAGATTACTTATTTGTGATCTAAATGGTTTGATTTTATAGTTTTGTATAAAAATGAATGCTACTTGTGTAAGCTTCATGACCATTGGAGCTAGGGTAACCCCAAGGTATGAATGTTTTGGTGATAGGATGAGAACCATGAATGTGGCTAACACTCTTTGTGAGATCTTATAGGTCACATAGAAAGAAAGCTCTGTCCGTTGGTGGTGAACGCCAACACACCATGAACTTAATGAAAAGGATGATTGGTTGCCTTCATCGACATAATAACGGACTTGATGGAGTCGCGGAGAAGATAGGGATCAAGGCTAAGGACATGCTAGATCCAAGCGAGTGTTGCTTGGTTAGATGTTAGCTTGAGTTCATAGGAAAAACCGGACTATCAAGAGGGTTCGAAGTGGTTCTCTTAGTGCACACTAGTTATAGAGATTATTGGATGCATGGTGAGTCCTCAGGGGCTAGGGTGGCAGAAGAGGATTGAAGAAACCAAGAAGATCAAGTTTGAAAGAAGAAGATCGAAGCTGCGTAGGCAGAAGAGACCGGACAGTACGGTCATGGAGACCGTACAATACGGTCTACAGTGAAAATCCAGACAGAAGAGCTGATGTTTCTGGAAATGGAGAAATGGAGACCGGACAATGGACCGGCCGGTATGGTCCTAGGGACCGAACGGTACGGTCTCTATTTAGAGATCCAGACAGAGAAGCTGAAGTTTCTGGAAGTTGAAGAATGAAGACCGGACAATTGACCGGACGGTACGGTCAGGGACCGGACGGTACGGTCTTACAGGCGAAGAGCAACAGAGAAGGAGAAGTTTCTGTTGGCTGAAGAAGAAGTGGAGGCCGGACAGTACGGTCTTGGAGACCGTACAATACGGTCTACTTTGAGATGAGGAGCAGCACTCCCGGGACGCCGGTCTGGTGAAGACCGGACAGTACGGTCTAATGGAGACCGGGCAGTACGGTCTATTGTACGGTCATCACGCAGACAGGACACTTTTGGACAACGGCTAGTTTGAGGTTGGTGGCCTATATATAGCCGGTTGTTTGCCTCTTTGAGGTGCTCTTGGACCCAGGAAAGAGGGGAGGTGCTGCCAAGAAGCCAAGGGGAAGAAGTGTGAGGCACTTGAGAAGGATTTGGAATGATTCTAGTGCTTGAGAGAGTAACAAGTTGCATCCTTTGATCTCTAGGCTAGTGTGGGCTTGAGAGAGTCATCTAGAGCTGTCACTCTTGGTATATAGCAAGGTTTAGACCGGTTAGGCGTTGGTGTTGAGCTGTCCAAGATGAGTGTGGAAGCCGACACAAGTTTGTACACGGTCTTGGAGCTTCCCGTGCGAAAGAAGCATCACTAGTGGAGCGCCCTTTGGCATGCATCAAGTGCGGAGCCTTACCTCCGGAAGAGTACCCGGGAGAGAGCCCGGCGGGACGTGCCCGCGACTTCACTCGAAGGGTGAAGTGTGCTCTAGGAGGGATCGCCATCGAGCGGAGGGACGGGGTCGAGACGCCGGCGGGAGTGACCCAACGTGGAGTAGGGGAAGGCGCCATCCTTCCGAGACCACAGGAAAACATCATGAGCATTCTCTATCCCTTCTTCTTTACTACTCGCATTTACTTATCGCTCTATGTATGTTTGCTTGTAGTACTTGAGTTGTGTTCTTATCTTGCTTGTGTGTTTACCTTGGTACCTACTAGCTTCACTAGGTTTGCTTGTTTGCCTTGCTCGTGTGCTTACTTGTTGTAGCCTATCTAGTAGCTCTAAGGACTCTATTTGGTGTGTTTAGTATCTTGGTTGCTTTGTTCTCTAGCTATCTAGTTGCCTAGTCTTGCCTAGCTTAAGTCTTCCGCTATATATATATATCTTGTGCTAGGTTACTAGTGTGGTATGCTTGTGTTATCTATATCCACTAGCTATATAGGTTAAGGATACTTCTTAATGTGCTTTACCTTGTTAGTAGAACTACTCGCTAAGAGTTGTTTGGGTGTTAGTGTTTGGAAATAGATTCTAGAGTGCACCGATTCAACCCCCCCTCCTCTCGGTCACACGATCCTTACAACTTGTCGACCTTTTATTTGAGTGGTATATTGATTCCTAACATGTTATAATCTTTGTAGAATGTAAATGTTGAGCAATATTTATACAAATTATCTAAATTTGATGAATACTATCACACTACTTGAAGATATTATTGTCTAATTTAGTGACATATATATTTTAATTGGAAACTATTTCGTCGTAGATTTGTCCATAAGATCTAAGTAGACTAATAGTTAGTGCATTGAGCATGTATTAGTTAAACCATAAATAAACTTTTGATACAATACATTTAATAATCATCATTGCACAATGAGAGGAAACATAGAAAAATTGAAAAAAAAAATATGCGTTACGAAGCCGCCATTTGGAGTGTTGCAAAATGGCATTCATATAATTAGCTTTTTTTTTCTTATGAGTGATATGAGATATTTTTAATCGTGAGCTAAAAACTTCCATACTTGCACTCATGAATCATGTTTATGTCTATCAAAACCTCCGGGAACGAAAACCCCCTAATGTTATAGATATAAGTCTAGACAATAAATACGACTAAACACTTAAAGAAAAGAAAAAACCTCTGCCCTTGATATAAAATTTAAAGCATGTTTAGTTCTCGGTCTCAACTAGCCACGCTGCCGCCACAACCGTGGCATCAAAATACTACGTCACAGACACCACACTCTACCACACAAGATGGCAAGCATATTACTAAGCAAACTATTATGACAGCCACAAATTTCACACAAACCAAGCATGTCTCCAAGGTGCTGCATGTTTGGTGTAGCAAAGTGAGTCTGGAACCAAGCAAACCCTTAAGTCTACACTGCACTATGTGACTACTTTCGAAATTCCAGTCTTGGATGTCAAGACTCTATATAAATATCGGGAACACAGTGGCAGAGGCAGAGTTATGTGTAGCTCCGAGTGCGGCCGCATCCATGCTTCTAGAAAATTTCAATGTTATCTCCTCTATAGTACTACCTCTATCTCACATTACTTGACGTTTTGACTCTTTGACATCACGTTTGACCGCTCGTCTTATTCAAAAATTTTGTGCAAATATAAAAATAAATAAATCATGCTTAAACTATCTCTAATGATGAAACAAACCATAACAACATAAATGGTATTTGCACAAAATTTTCGAATAAAACGAGCGATCAAACATAATTTACAAAAGTCAAAAGTGTCAAGTAATTTGAAATGGAGGGAGTACATCCATATATGTACCGCTTAGCTCATCATCATGCACCCACAAAGCTTAAAAAACCAAGATCAAGCAATGCTATACCTTTTTTCAATGAACTCTAGCTTCAATTATTCACACTATGACATTCATAATTCACGTTTTTTAACATGTCCTCAAATATATTTTTTTAACTATTATTTGTATCAACATGCCATATTAGTTTTTTAAAGAAACGTTATAAGTTTTTTTTTTTTCAATCTTGAAGCAGAGCTTGTGCTAGGGTTCTAACGCCCGCCGTCGCCCCCTTCTCCGTCCTTGGGCCTTTCCACCTTCCTTCGCCGCGCCTCCCTGCTTTGCCACTCTCGTCCGACGCGCCCACTCCAGCAAGCCGGTCGCCGACTCGGCAAGGTAAGAGAGCAGCGGAAAATCAAGCGGCCGCGCGCGACGCGATGCTGTACATCGTGGGCCTCGGCCTCGGCGACGAGCGCGACATCACGGTGCGGGGGCTCGAAGCCGTCCGCAGCTGCGCCAAGGTCTACATGGAGGCGTACACCTCCCTCCTCTCACTCGGCCTCGACCCGTCCAGCCTCGCCAACCTGGTGCGTATCCCTTCCCTGCCCGCCACCTGTTCGCGATAATGCCTGTGGTCTCGTGCGCGCGTTTCTTCGTGCTCGCCACCCGTTCGTGCAAATGCCTGGCTGGAAACCGTCGCTCACGCCCGGTCGCCTTGCTTTCTCGTGCAGGAGAAGCTGTATGGGAAGGAGATCACAGTGGCGGACCGGGAGATGGTTGAGGAGCGCGCCGACCAGATGCTGCACGAGGCCACCGATGCCGACGTAGCATTCCTTGTTGTCGGCGACCCGTTCGGGTAACCATTGCTCTGCTCAGTGCGTTGTTCATCTATTTGTGGCCGTGGAACATGAGGGCGGTGATAGCAGAGCACACAATTGTTGATACACAGATGTGGTTGTGGTGATTTGTATTCATATTCTTGTTTTGGCATGCTTGTGTGCATGAAGTTATTTTGAATTCGTTAATTTCTGATTTGGTTGGCCATTTTCATATGGCATAACTGTGCGTTCTCACTGACATATCAGGTGTTACCGGCCATTGTTCAGTTGATGTCCTTTGGGGCTCACATTGTGTTCATCTGTCATGTACTTGGGCCTTCAAATCTGTTCTGTGCACCGTATTCTATCTTTATCACTATTAGATATATCTTATGTGTCCCTCGCAAAAAAAAAAAGATATATCTTATGTGCATGTATTTATGTCTGCCTTTGTTTGAGTTAAAAAAGGGAAAAGGAAAGTAGACAAGTATATGTGAAGGCAAGCATTTCCTTTTCTTCCATACATGGATACACATGGAAGATGAGAGCCATTTCATCCAAACTTTGATATTGAGACACTTTTTTCTGGACTATAATTTTCAGCCACTGTTGTGAGCTTGTATTTTGTCTTGTGACATGACTTTTCTCTTATCTGTAATAAATTTTGATGAATTATCAGGGCAACTACACATACCGATTTGGTTGTTCGTGCAAAGAACATGGGGGTTGAAGTGAAGGTGATCCACAATGCATCCGTCATGAATGCGATTGGAGTTTGTGGTTTGCAACTTTACCACTACGGAGAGACTATCTCCATACCATTCTTTACGGAAACATGGAGACCAGATAGTTTCTACGAGAGGATTCAGAACAATCGCCGGCTTGGACTGCACACACTTTGCCTACTAGGTTTGTTACATGTTTGTTGGTAAACATTTATCTTTATTCCTACAAGAAAAACAGAATCAATGTTCATGCTATTATAGTGCAACAAAGATGAGGGCATAATTTTGTTTAAGTTCTCTGGACCTCAAGAATTTTTGTCATCATGTTTTTTTTCCCTATCTTTAAAATAATGACAATATATATTAAGCAAAAGCTTGAAACTACAGACTATCTTTGTTTGCAACATATTGATGCTTGTAGTTTTGTAGAAAAATAATTATTCTTGCCTCTACCAGTGGGCTTGGTTTGATGTCATCTTTAGTTAAAAAAAAAAAACACTGCTGACTTAAGCTATTGTTCAATGCAGATATTCGTGTAAAGGAGCCGACTTTAGAGTCTTTATGCAGGTAGCATAGTTTGCTCTCTATGTTTCTCATTACCTTGCTGTGCAGAATTGTATCATGTTATAATTACTAGTTACACACTACAAATGTTGGTCTGGTTTTTATCCTCCCTAAAGACTTGCTCAGTTGTTGAGCTTTATATTGCTGTTTAGAAGATATCTATTTTTACCAATTGTATTTACTTTGGGTAATCACTTCCAGAGGAAAGAAAGTGTATGAGCCACCACGTTTCATGACCGTAAACACCGCAATAAGTCAGCTTTTGGAGGTGGAGGAAGCACGTGGGGGATCTGGTAGGGTCTCAGAACTTGTTTTCTTTAAAAAAAAATGCTTGCCAAACATTGGCTAATATCTCTATTGATGTTCAGAGCAATATCCTGCACAGATGTTGCTAATTTTTTGTATAGTGCTCCCAAACTCTCCATTTATTGATCGAAGGACTTGCTGTGAGGCTAACATTTAAAGGTCACTTGTTTTCAGCATATAGCAAGGATTCACTATGCATAGGCGTAGCTCGGCTTGGAAGTGATGATCAGAAGATTGTTGCTGGCCCTATGGAGAGGCTACTAGATGTTGACTTTGGTCCACCCCTTCACTGTCTGATCATAGTGGGAGAAACTCATCCATTGGAAGAAGAGATGATAGAGTTTTACATGATCAAGTAGTGATCTCCTCAGCCTAAGCTGTGTTTGTTGATGTGAGTTTTACACCTTGTACTGATTAAGGGAATTTTGTAGACACTTTTTCCTGCCAACGTTGTTGGGTCACTCGTTGTACCATCACTTCACTGTTGAGTCAAAAACTTATAGCCAGATGGAGGTTGAATCACCCTCCAGTTATATTCTTGAGGCTTGTAACGCCCTGTCAGTTAAGGACTGGGAGTTGTTTGCTGCTTGAACTCTGTATGTGAAAACAAATATGTGATGAACTGTAACGTTTCTCGATACAAAATACTAATGTCACATCTCCGATCCTTATTTGCACTGTAACATCATTGATCAATAAACAAATTTAGGATTGTAGAACCCATGAGTGAAATTGTCCCAGGAGTACTTTGAGTTCGTCATTCATATTTGCACGCTTGGCGACGGATGCTAAATTTCCTTTGTTCATCTTCATCGCATTACTCAACATCCGAACCCTTTCTACTCGGAGGCATCATGATCATGACATTTGGTCACGAACGGAGTAGCAGTTGATGATGCCTTGGTTCTCGGTACTTGCAGCATTACAACGAGCAGGAGATTCTCCTGTTCACCGGACCGGGGTGCAGTGCTCCATCTGCATCTGGTGCAACGCCGCATCGGAACCAAAGCTGTGGTGGCTCGGCGACCTCCGCGACCTCGACCGCGCCGGCGTCATGGGGCCCTTGACGACCCGCGGCGACCTCTGCGCGACGGGCGGCCTGGTGGACCTGGCGAAGCCCATGTCGCTGGCGATGGAGGGGATGGGCGACATGGACGGGATGGGCGAGAGCATGCGGTCGGCGAACGGGAAGCAGTGCTCGGAGTAGGCGTCGACGTTGGAGCAGCTGCGCTCCTTGGGCGTGCTCATGGACCGGAACTTGGCCTTGGCGGACGCCGTGGACGCCATGTACCCCGGGAACGCCGCCGGCACGGCGGCGGAGTCGTCGTAGCAGTAGGAGTCGGCTCCGCGCGCCGGCGTCCGGCGGGGGCGCACGAAGGAGCGGCGCGCCGAGCAGCCGAGCCTGTCGGCGTCGTCGGCGGCGAGGCAGGCGAGGCGTGCCTTGGCGTCCTGCTGGTGGTCCCTGTAGGGCGACTGGTGCGCGACGGGGACGTCCTTGTCGAAGGGCTGCGAGCCCACCCACTCCTCCAGCCAGCTCCACCGCTGGTTGAGCGCCTCCGCCTCGTCCCGCGTCGTCGGCACCGGCGGCCGCCGGATGCCCAGCTTCTCCTGACGACAGAACGGATTCATCAGCACCAAACAGAGCATGTCGCAGTGTGGGATCGCAATGTGACTGGGACCCGGTGTCGTCAGTGGCAGGGGAACTCACGTTCTGGATGGACGCGTACTGGAGGGCGCGCACGCGCTTCAAGGCGGCCTCCTCCCTGCTCCTCATCATGGCGCTCATCTCTTCCTTTGAGAAGATGCTGCTGTCCCACCCGCCGCCCTTGCCCGCCTGCTGCTGCTCCTGCACGCGCAGAGGGAGAAGAAACAGCCTGGTCAGTGGTCAGTCATCAGATATCTGGATCACCGACGGCGCAGGCGCGGGAACCCAACCCATGCACGGCCGCCGAGATACTATGCCGATGCAAAACGTCGCCCGGCTCTGCGATCCATGGAAGGAAACGTGCATCGGCATGAGTAGTACGTGTCATATGTGTGTGCGTCGAAACGGTCATCGTCCTACAGATAGCCATGTGTGTGTGTTCTCTTCGCGACGGCAGTTCTACAGACGATCGCGGACCACATGCCGTACGGAGGGGATGGATGGAATGGAACAATGGGAGCTCCGAAACGGAGCCAGGCAAGTCGAGCCCCATCTCGGACGGGCCTACCCCTGCTACTCTACTGTGTCTGGCGACTGCCGCGCCGCATCCGCCCAAACCGCGCCCCGACGCCATTCGCCACCGATGCAAAAGGTTGGTAGCCCGGGACACGAGCCGTGGGCGGGCGGGCGGGCGGCCACGGCCAGATCAAAGCAGCAAGCGCGGCGCCACCCCGCGACGTCACACGCGCATGTGCCGTGCGCGCCGATCGCACGACCGCGGGACACAACGAAACGCGACACGCGGGGGCCACCGCTCTCGCGGCGTCACACACACTGACACACATGTGCCGGCTTTACCCACATGCCGCGCATGTGCCGCGGGAATCATTCGCATGTTCGCCGGCCGGAGGAAAGAAGAATTTGCGGCGTGCGACTTACGTGGACCGCGGCCGCGTACAGCTCCCGCCCACGCCGCAGCAGCATGTCGTCGTCGTCCTCCTCCGTGCCGTCGGGGTTCAGCAGCGGCCTGCCGCCGCGGTGCCGCGCCTGGATCTTCATCAGGGACTCGAGCCCGCGCAGCGTGGCCGCCGTCTGCCGACGCACCGCCTGCCCCCGGATCAGCGCCTGCAGCCGCACCAGGCCCTTGAGCGCGCGCAGCGCCCGACGAGCCTGAAACCCGTTTCGATCAATCAGAACGCGCCACACCGTCAGTCAGCCACGACACACGGCGCCGGCCAAGTTACACACGACTCGAAGAACAATGGAACGAACTGTGCGACCGCCACACTGCTTACCAGGTAGCCGCGGTACGCCGACTGGATCTCGACGGCGGCCTGCTCGTGCCTGGACCGCGGAATTGGCGCCGGCTGCTGCTGCTGATGGCCGGTGAGGCGGACCACCTCTTCGGCGGCGTGCGCGGCAGCGACCGCGGCCTCGGCGGCCGCCGCGGTGGCGAGGGCGACGGCCACCGCGTGCTTGCTCTGCTCGTCCTCCGCCTGCTGCCTGGTGACCACCCGCTCCGCGGCCTCCGGCGCCGGCGCCGGGAGCGCGAACGAGGTCTGGGTGCGCAGCTTCCCCGGCAGCCACCGCTTGCTCTTCCCCTTCTGCATTATTGTCAAAAGACACGCGTCGATCGATCGATCGATCGATCAGTAAGCCTCTTCCTCGATCGCAAGACAAGAGGGATCGGTCGGTCGGGGGCAAACCTTCTCCGGCTTGTTGCTGGGTTTCTGCTTTGGCTCGGAGGTGAAGAGCCGCCGGATGCGCTCGAACCAGCTCCGCCTCTTCTTCTCCTTCTCCATGTCGCCGTCTGAGAGTGACCACGTACTCCACGCACAGCCCGAGTGAGCGAGTATCTGAAGCAGCAGGGAGACAAGTGAGTCAGTGAGGCGCATCAACATCAGCGTCACCGGAAAACGCGATGACTATGAAGAAATCGATGGCTGGGGGTTCGAGTGTCCCGATCGCAGGATCTACGGAAATGTTGACTGAATGTCTGGCAGGACGGACGGAGGATTTGCCGGAGACACACACAAGCCACTGTCGGTGTCTCCAGAAATCGAAGAGCCATTTCCTCTCCATCATAAACCAAAAAAAAAAAAAAAAAAGGGATGACAAAGATAGCAATGGAATCATCATCCGGTATCGCCATTGCTCTTGTCAGACGCCACTAACCCGAACTTTCAGAAAACACTGCTACAGATCATTTTTAATCTCCATGGAAAGAAGAAGAAGCAGCAGCAGCTAGGATCGAAGTGACTAGCAACATGCGTACCTGCTTTGTGGCAGGATCGATCCCAGGAGCCTCCCGCTTTCAGCTCCTGGAGCGGATGACACGGAGAGAGCGAGGCTCAAATAGACATGCCGTGCCTCGTGCTCGCCATCTGAGCGGAGAAGAACAAAACTCCAGTGGAAAGCCAGCAGGCCATGCTCCCCATCAGAGACAGAGAGAACCCCACATGAGAGCACAAAACTCTCTCCCCCTCTCTCATTTATAAGTACTTGCCAAGTTGCGAGACGCCCTTGGCCTTCTTCCACGTTTGCTTACCTCTGAGGCTCTGACCTTCATTCATGTGACGTTGCCGCTTTGTTCTTTGACCGACGGTGGGAAAGAACATCAGAATGCATGCTTTGGTATTAATTCGCCATATGAATCAGGATTCAATTTTTTTCTGAAATCCAGCAGAAATAAGCATATAAATGCACTCCAACGGATTCAAAACAAACTTCTCTAGTGACATCACACTTCTTTTGGCCAATGCAGTTAGCATACTCCAAAGAAAACCGGTGCCCACATGAGGCATAAACAAGGGAAAGCAGGCGGGAAAGGCTCCCTGGCCTGACGAAAGCATGCACGGGTCCCTGCCTGGAGATCTGATCAAAAGCCGAGAAACAACGCTTGCTTTTCGAACGGGACACCATGTTCTCAACACTGAACATTGTTAGGCCTTGAGTATCCCTAGGTCTAGCCTAAGCCTAAAACAAGGTTCTGCGAGGAAAAGCCCATCATCTACGATCCAAAGCATTGGCTTGCCATCTAACGACCCACCAAACTTTGATTTCGCTAAAAAAGGGGCATACATACTTTCCGGACAGGGATCTACTGTACGTATGAACCTTAATAAAGAACATTTGCTGCGCCATTGATGCCAAGGCAAAGTACCCATTTGACTGTCTTTCCCGCACGACAAAGTTGGACCTTCAGATCCAAATCCAATCCACCAAAGGCAGGCAAACCATAATGCCAGCAAGGCAGCAGCCATTTGACACGCCATGCTCCTCCACTGAGAAGAAGACCGAGGGCAGAGGGAAGAAATGGATCAGATCAAATGATCAGAGCCCAGACTCAGTCCTTTCATTCCCACGCAATTATCGACCTGAGAGGCAGGCTAAGGGATAAATTCCACGCCATAGTCTCAACGACGATCGTTTATGCAAAACGGGATCTGAGGTTGAACAGTGACATTTGTTCGTTAGCTGTTGTCCTCATGATTTCCGTCCATTATTACTTCTTTTTTCTTTTTGGCTTCCCTGATTACTACCATCATAATATGCAGCTAATTCCAGTAGCAAGGCTCCAATCCAGCCCATGCATGCACAAGCGCCTTAATCCTTCTACCTGTAACATGCAAACAGGAAGAATCTCACTGTTCTTCGCACATGCTAAGGTGTCTGCATTATGCATCAACTTGTGATGTGCGCGTATGAAACAAACCTCTTACAAACATCCATCCTCGGATCATGTTTCAGACCTGCTCCGTCCAGTTGTTCGTTGTGGACACAAGGTACACGGCCAAGACTTAGGGTCCCTGCCAAAGATTCTGCGTGCCAGTTTAGAAATTCTGTGTGCAGTTGCAGTGAGTCCAAGTGGCAGGAAAAATTGATTTGGTTTCTATGGAGTTGTAAATAAGGTGGTATGGCTCCAAGATCCAATGGCAAATTCACTGTCAGTTGACTTTCAGCTAAGCTGGATTTTTTTTAACTTATCCTCGTCAGGCGCACTCGTGAACTTTCCCATTTGGAGCCAGTTTGGGGCACAAGGTGTGCATCCTCACCGGGGTTCAAATCAGATGCCTACCGCCATTCTTTGAATCCTTCTTTCAAGTGATTGGTAAATCATATCCCTTTTTTCGTGTAATCGTTCAAATCAGATGTACTACTCGTTTAAGTCTCTCAGTACAATAGCACTACCAATTCATTTCAATCGTACCCAACGATTTAGCGAAACAGTAACGACAATTTCCTGATCAGCTGTAGTCTTGTAGAAGATCTGGGTGAAAAAGCTCTATAGTAAGATGATTTGACCTTAGGAGCTTTAATCCATTTTTAACCACTTGCCCAAATGGTGTACCTAAATCATTTTAAGAGAAGCACTTTGGCCCACTCTCATCTCATAGGCAGAAAGACAGGAACTAGTACCTGAACTTTTTGCAGTTACTCAAAGACGGGATAAGCCAGGATACAATGACCTATGCACCTAATGACCTGCTCCAGTCAAGCGCCTGTTTCTAGTTTTCTGAGACTATTACGTACTACTCTTGCGTATCCTAATTAACCTTAAACTTAGGTGTTTTCGTTATCTCTTGAATATAGTCAAATATTGGGGGCCACAGAGCTTATGTTTCAACAAATTTTGCCTGTACAGACGTGCACCTTTTTTCCTTTTTCATGTACAAAGTTGTGATTAGTGCAGTAGTACTAATTAAGCAACCAAAAGGACAACGATTGCTCTGCATGAAGCATAGTTTTCAGGAAAACCATCTGGCCTGTCCCACGCAAAAGAGCAGATGCAAACGCCTGCAGGGAGAAACCACGAAACAGCAGAACACGGGCCACAATGTCCTCACAGTGCCAGGTGGACTTACAGGAAGAGGATTAGGCCCAAAGTGCCAGCCGGCCTAAATACTCAATTTGGAGTTATCGACGGCCCAGTTAAAATCTCTGCCGGGCATAGGCTAGAAATGAAACCTCCCTCTTCAGGGGGGGGGGGAGGGGGGGGGGGGGGGGGGGGGGGGGGGGGGGGGGGGGGGGGGGAGGAGAGAGAGAGAGAGAGAGAGAGAGAGAGAGAGAGAGAGATTAACGAGTGCTAGTTTGCACTGTCACGAGTTAACAAGTTGCTTAAAATAATGGGAGCTATGTTAGTTAAGAGGGGTATAACTATTACGATCGTTAGGTAACAAGTCTAATACATGTTGCTACTTTTGTCTGGTGAAAAATATAGAGCCCTGTTCTAAGGATAATTGACTTAAGTACACTCAATCTTATGTCCACATCCACGAACACTCCACACTTTTCTCAAAGGCGACTGGGCTGAGCATCAACTACTCGAAAAGCACGCTGGTGCCCATGCATGTCTCGGAAGAAAACATTGAGCGCTATGTATCCATTCTTGGCTGTGCCCGTGGCTCCTTTCCACAGACGTACCTTGGCTTGCCACTGTCCAATGAAAAGCTGAAGCTCTCCGCCTTTGCTCCCATCATCTCCAGTGCAGACCGTTACCTCTCTGGGTGGTGGGCTAGCCTACTGAACCATCAAGGCCGACTAGTGTTGGTGAACTTGGTGATCGACGCCCTGCCGATCTATGCCATGGGAGCGATACTTGTGCCACAAGGATTCATCACTGCTTTTGATGCTCGACGGCGTGCTTTTCTTTGGGCTGGAGAGGAGACCGTATCCGGCGCACAATGCCTTGTCAGCTGGGAGCGGGCATGCTTGCCCAAGATCGATGGTGGGCTGGGCGTGCGAGACCTTGGACTCCTGAACACTTGCCTGCTTATGAAGCTCCTCCACCGTGCCCACGACACTAGAGATTCAGCCTGGTCACGCTGGTTCGAAGCTGAGTTTGGCGGTCCGCTTGAAGCTCCAGAAAATACAGATGCCGGCACACACTGGGCCTCGCTACGCCGCCTCCTTCCCGACTATCGGCTGCTCACCACGGTTGAGGTAGCCGATGGGTGCTCGACCTCATTCTGGCACGACTGCTGGGTAGCAGTCGGACCACTTGCCGACGCACTGCCGGCCCTCTTCACCCACGCTCGCTGCCCAGAAGCTTCAGTGCACAGCGTCATGGCTGCAGCTCTGCGCGTCGCTTTTGCCCCCCCCCCCCCCCCCCCCCCCCCCCCCGTCTGTCCACAGTTGCCACGGAGGAATTCACAAAGCTCACTGAGATGCTTGCTGCTATTCAGCTGACAAAACATTCGGATGTTAGGAGGTGCCCATGGGAAGACAAAGCGCACCGCCTCAGCTCATCAAAAATTTACAAGTCAGTTGTCTCCAACGGCGAGGGGTGCGAGTACTACAAATTCATTTGGGAAAACCGAGCGCCGTCTCGAGTTAAATTCTTCGGATGGTTGTTGGTGCAGAATCGTATTCAGACCAAGGAAAACCTTCTCAAGAAGCATTGTGTTGACTCTGACACTTGCGAGCTCTGTGGTGCGCACCTCGAGAGCTCCGCGCATCTCATTGCTGGCTGCGCTTTCTCCTCTGGATTCTGACACCGACTCGGCATCACACTTGGAGAAGATGATGTGGCCACCTTGTGGCAAGTGCAGCCGCCGCATGGTGTATCCTCCCTACACTTCAATGCCTTCCTCCTCCTCTGCTGTTGGCGAATATGGAAGCACCGTCATGATGTTGTCTTCAGGTCGCTCCCACGCTCCCCCCATGCTATGCCCGCCTCTTCGCTGGATGTCGCGAGGATGCGGAACTTTGGTCCTGCCGACTGCCACCTGATGATCGTCATGTAGCCCAAAGCTGGGCAACGATGTTCTACTCTTGTATCCCTGCTGTAAACATCTCAATCGACATGTAACAACCTGCTCATGTATGCATTCTGAATCAAATGAAAAGGTGGGGATGCACTCCCCCCCCCCCCCCCCCCCCCCCCCCAATTCTTCAAAAACGAACACTCCACAAAACCTCGAAGACAAAGATAAATTGTGAGCCTGTTTGATTGATTGCCACACATAACTTTAGTCATGCCACAATTTTCCGGTAAGTGTTTGATTCTTTACCACAACTGCGGCTGACCACACTGAAACCTTACATGTCATAGATGTCTTTGCCAAACTTTGCTAAAAGTGTGGTGAGCAAATTATTCACCACACTTTTGACAAAGTTTTACAAAAATATGGCAATATGTAGTAATCATCCAAAAATGTCCTATATATGTGTCACTGTCGTCAACCACATAACTAAAAAGTTAATTAATTGTAAAGCGTGCATGCTAGTTGTGAATTTGGATGCAAGTGAACAAATGTTGCCAAAAAACATAGCTTAGCTCCGTTCAATAACTAGCTTCCACCTCATTAATCTTACATCCTCGTTACCATTCAACACACCCTAACTGAGGTACAAATTTAAAAAACCGTATAACCATTTAGATAAAGTGATTATCTAAACCCAAGCAAAAAAAAAAGTGATTATCTAAACATGTAATAGAAACAAGCTCAAGATGTGATGTAGTTTCAACTCGGTAAGCAGTATTCAAAGGAAATATTATATTCATATATATTATATTATTATATGATGATATTCAGCAAATTATTTATATCACCGAGATTCAGGACCTTGTGATATGTTTGCGGTACGGCCAGTCGGCCAATGGCGGAGCTAGCGCCAATGGGAAGAGGGGGCCGGATTGAAGAAATAATTTTATTTTCATGGTGATTAACGGCTACTGCTTGTCTTAATGTCTTATCACCCTTCATCTCCTCAAAGATTTGCACAAAGCAAGGAGGGGCCGGAGCCTAGGTTGGCCTGAACCTGGCTCCACCCCTGGGTACGGCGAGAGCAAATTCCTAGTTTTTTTCTTTTGAGGGAGAACGACCCCAAAAGGTCTAGATGCGCTTTATTATTTTCTGGAGTTACAGTACATTGCAAGCATCCTATTTACAACACAACCTCTGATAAACATTGAAAATACAATAACACCCTCAGCAGCTCCTACACTCCATCGGAGAAGAGCAAGACGACGATGCAATCGTCTCCAGCGCCTGATCCTGTCGGAAGGAGTCAAAGAGAGTGAAAGAATCAAGGGCACCGAGAGAGGGGGGGGGGGTGAATTGGTGTGTCAACAATTTCTTCCAAACGTACTTTAGGCGTGAAGCTAGCAAGACTAGATATGATGATAACAAAAGCAAGCGATGCGCGCACACAATCTAGTCTATGCAACAAGCAACACCCTAACAAGCAATTCTACCAAGTAGTAAAGAGACAACCTATCATGCAATTCTACTAGCACATAAGGTAAATGCGGAAACGTAAATGCTAGTAAGTAAAGGAGATAAGGATAGGAATGCTCATGATTTTTCCCGTGGTCTCGGAAGGATGGCGCCTTCCCCTACTCCACGTTGGGTCACTCCCGCCGGAGTCTCGACCCCGTCCCTCCGCTCGATGGCGATCCCTCCTAGAGCACACTTCACCCTCCGAGTGAAGTCGCGGGCACGTCCCGCCGGGCTCGATCCCGGATACTCTTCCGGAGGTAAGGCTCCGCACGTGATGCGTGCTAAAGGGCGCTCCACTAGTGATGCTTCTTTCGCACGGGAAGCTCCAAGACCGTGTACAAACTTGTGTTAGCTTCCACAATCTCTTTGGACGCGGTCTAGGCCTTGCCATAGACCAAGAGTAACAAACCGAAGTGACTCTCTCAAACTCACACTAGCCTAGAGATCAAGTGGATGCAATTGCTACTCTCTCAAGCACTAGGATCACTCCAAATCCTTCACAAGTGCTTCTCTCTCTTGCTCTTGGCTTCCTCTGAGTTTCCTGCACTCCAACAATGGCCAAGAGACCCCTCAAGGGGCGGGCAACCAACTATATATAGGCTACCAACCCAAAACTAGCCGTTGCCCAAAAGTGCCCTGCGAAACTAGAGACCGTACAATAGGACCGTACTCTCCGGTCTCTTCCAGACCGTACTGTCCGGTCTCTATTTCCAGGCGCATCTCCATCTTCTTCTTTATCTCCAATGAAGACCGTCCTGTCCGGTCCCTATGACCGTACCATCCGGTCGATTGTCCGGTCTTCATTTCTTCCACTTCCAGAAACTTCAACTTCTCTGTCTGGAAATCCTCTGATGACCGTACTGTCCGGTCTCCTTGACCGTACCATACGGTCCCATTGTCCGGTCTTCATTTTCTCAGCATCCCGATACTTCACTTCTCTGTCTGGATCTTCAATGAAGACCGTACCATACGGTCCCTAGGACCGTACTGTCCGGTCTCTACCGGATAAGCTGAAAACTTGATCCACTCTTGATCCTTGCTTCCAACTTCTTCATTCTTGGTTCCTCTTCTTCTCTTCAGCCACCCTAGCCCTCGAGAGACTCACTATGCATCCATATGATCTCTAACCTAGTGTGCGCTAAGAGAACCAATTCGATCCCTCTTGATAGTCCGGTTTTTCCTATGGACTCAAGCTAACATCTACCAAGCCAACACTTGCTTGGTCTATCATGTCCTTAGCCTTGATCCATCTTCAACCTTGACTCCATCAAGTTCTCGATCCGAACCGTCGAGGCAACCAATCACCAAGTCGTCGATAAGATAGAGTTTGTGAGACGACGCTTCCATTGACATGACCATTTGAATATCCTACACGGAAATGTTAGTCACATCAATATGGTCACCCAATCACCAAAACATTCATACCTTTGGGGTTTCCAAACTCCAATGGTCATGAAGCTTACAGAGAGCGCCTAACAACCGCCGACGAGATGAATTGAAGAGGGCGCCTTCTCTTGAATGGGCCAACAGCAATTGATGTGCTGGAAAAGCCACCCGATTTGAAGGCCTCCGCCATGGAGGTAGCGATGAGATCGGCCGTAGAAGGATTTTATCGGCGAATCAAATCACCGCATAATAATCTGACCAAAAGTGAGCTCAAAACTCTAGATTTTTGTGATCTGCACCGATAGCATGCTGCAAATTGAAGATTCAAAAAACAAAGCACATAGAAAAAGGGTAAGGAAACACGCACACCGGAGAGGAATCTAGCCGCGGAAGCAAAAGGCATCTCGCCCACACCTACTGAGGAAGCCATAGTACAAACTAGTAATACCTACGGGCGATGGGAAGAGAAATCACCGTCGTTGAGAACGACAGCGATGCCTGGCAGACTGAAAAACAAAACAAAGAGATGTAAAACAAACTTAGACTACTACTGTACAGGAAGATACCCTCACCCTACAGAACGCCGGTGACAAGCCGGAGAAGGAAGGGGAGAGGCCAGATCGGCCCAAGGTAGAAGAGACTATTGTTTGAAGTGCGAGGGTTCGAGAGGAGTGGAGAGTTCACTATATTTTATATTTGAGAAACTAACTGTGACTACAGCCTACGACTTATCCCTAGTTGTATCGAGCAATTGATTGCTCAAGAATATATTTCCAATCCTGAGTAATCAATAAATTTCTCTTTTTCTCTCGCAAAAAAAGTTCTCTTTTTACTAAAAAAAAATCGACGGTGCCAGATAGCTTAATACTCGTAAGGAGCTCTTATGCCCCCCCCTCCCCCACCCCTAAAAGAAATAAATAAATATGGAGTGGATAAAATGTTCTAAATAAGGAAAACAATACAATCTTTAGTATATCTTGTTTCTCTTGAGATTTATGATAATATTTATTTCCATGGTATTGTATTTTTTACTAGATGGTATATTATTGTTTTCTATCGTGAAATATTATATTTTGCAACTAGAAATGTAAAAACTAATTTACACAAGTATTAAACACATGTTTCATAGGAACGACAGGTTAAGGAATCCATGAGTCTAAGAACGTCAGAACCGTCTTAAATCCGTCGAGAAATGTGTGAAATCCTCATATGCAGTTTTAAGTGAAATCCTATGAAATTCCAAGCTGTCCAGTTAGTAAAAGTCAATAAGGGGAAAAACGCGAGAAATGATCTAGCAACAGCAGCAGCAGCCGTTCAGATCACCGTCGTCGGCTCGTCGCCCCTCGTCCTCCAGATCTCTCAAACTCGCATCCCTCCCGTTCCAACCACTCTCCCTCTCCTCCCACCGCGCCACCGCGCGCGAGATCACCGCGGCCACCGGCGCGGCTGCGGCCACTGCAGCCGGGGGAGGCGGCGAGCGTCGTCGGCTGGGCGTGCAGGCGCGGCTAGCCGGGGCAGGATGAGCGGCCACGACTCCAAGTACTTCTCCACCACCAAGAAGGGGGAGATCCCCGAGCTCAAGGAGGAGCTCAACTCCCAGTACAAGGTCCGCCACCTTACCACATCGTTCTCGTTCCTTCACCCGCCGCGCCCGCGGGTTGGCTCGTGCGTGCGGATCCAGATCTGGGCGGGAGCGTTAGGGCGCCAGGCTCAACGGTTCCTGGATCTGCGGGTCTCGCTTGCTTTTCGTCGTGGGGTTTGGTCGTGTTCGGTGGGTTGAAGTTTGTCCCCAACGCGGATTTCGATCATATGCTGGGAGCTAGTGTGCCGGAATTTGCAGAATTCGGTCCGGGATTGGGCTGCTCTTGCGTTAGCATTGTTTTCACGGATTTGGGTTAGAATTGTTTTGGAGCGAGATAAATGTGCTGAACTCTGATCAGTGCTGAATCTTCTGCTGTATGGACTAAGTAGGGTCGGGTTTCAGTGGGCTACTGGTTCATTTTATGCTAGAAGACACGTCAGTTGTTTGCGTTGTTGATCATTGATCGACCACTTTGAAGCAATCAGGAAATCACAAAGTGCGTTACCTATACAACGTTTAGACACACACCATGACATAAACATGATCGCAACATGTCTTTAGTGCCACATTTGTAGTTCATTTTTACAAACTATGAATGGCATAGAATGCGTACTGTGTTGACAAGAGAAATGTTTTTATTTTTTTAATTGTCTATCTATAAATTCTATGCGATTGTGTGCTGGGAAAAGCGGTTACTATTAGCCATGCTTCTTTACTCACACCGTGTTTCCATGTTCAAAGCAACTACATGCTACACCATTTTCATTTGCTGTTTAGTTAATTGAAGGCGTGTTTTATACTCATTGGTGATGTATTGATGCAAACAACCATGGTTATGTTTTGTTGCTACATATTGAAGTGTTACACATATGCTGTAACCTGTTAATGATGTAGGTCCAGAAAGAAAGAAAGAAAACATATCTTTGTCATCATTGTCATGAATTAGAAGGTTCATGATAAATCATAAACTTTCATAGTTCCATTATGGTTATAGCCTATCAGTGCACTCTAGGCTTTTAATTAGATAATAATATTGTTAAGGAGGATCTGAGCTATGCAGCATTGTATTTAGGTGTTGCTCTCTGTTAATCGGATTGAGTACGTTTAGATTGATAATTTGATATTAAGATTTTTGTTGCTGTTCTAAATGCAGGACAAGAGAAAAGATGCTGTCAAGAAAGTTATTGCTGCAATGACTGTTGGAAAAGATGTCTCATCATTGTTCACTGATGTTGTGAACTGCATGCAGACTGAGAACCTAGAGCTTAAGAAGCTAGTATATTTATATCTCATCAACTATGCTAAAAGTCAACCTGATCTTGCCATACTTGCTGTGAACACATTTGTCAAGGTAATAAACTATAGCAATACTTGCAATAAACATTGCACAGGAATAAGAATGCTGTAATACAACACTTCCCGTAGATTAGCAGCTGATTAGATGACTGATTACTTGACATTTCTGCAGGATTCACAAGACCCAAATCCTTTGATCCGTGCTTTAGCTGTCAGGACAATGGGGTGCATCCGTGTGGACAAAATCACAGAGTATCTCTGTGATCCGCTTCAAAGATGCCTCAAGGTACCTCATTTAGAACATTTATGAATTTTACAACCCCTCTGCCATCGTAATAACATGTGTGCTGCTTAAAACTATTCAAACAGGACGATGATCCTTATGTGCGAAAGACTGCAGCTATCTGTGTTGCTAAGCTTTATGATATAAATGCTGAGCTGGTGGAGGACAGAGGCTTTCTAGAGGCTCTTAAGGACTTAATATCTGACAACAATCCTATGGTAGTTGCAAATGCTGTTGCTGCTCTTGCAGAGATTCAAGACAGCAGTATTCATCCAATCTTTGAGATCACCAGTCATACACTGTCAAAGCTTCTGACTGCTCTGAATGAATGCACAGAGTATGTTGCACTTGTTGGTGTATTGTGTTCTTAATTTCTTTGGATCTTACTGAAGCAGGCCCTCTAACATTTTGGTATCCTTGCAGATGGGGTCAAGTCTTCATTCTGGACTCTTTGTCAAGGTACAAAGCAGCAGATGCCAGGGAAGCAGAGAATATAGTGGAACGAGTTACACCTCGTCTCCAACATGCAAATTGTGCGGTTGTTCTTTCTGCTGTCAAGGTACGCTATTATCTCATTGCACTAGAATATGTTGCAATAAGGTTTGAAACTGTTTGTTGTGAACTAATGCAGCAAATGTGGCATGCTGATTACTGGACTAGTTTTTCTTGAACAAGCATGCGTCTATGTATTAAGTAGCTGAACAACATTTTCCAAATACAAATCCCTGAATAAAATAAAAGAGAAGCTCGCAACTCGCATACTTAAATAAAAGAGATGTTCGCAACTCGCATAGTCTTTGTCATCTACTTAATATTCGTGCATATACTGGTCCAGTGACCAGTAAGGTTTTACAAAGGCACTGTAAACTCGTCACTGCATGGTAGCAATGTGGGTAGATTTGTAGGGACAATGCTATGTGAGGCCATCGGTGTCTGCTGAGACCGATGATGACTTTCGGTAAATAAGGAACAACTGATCATCATTGCTCACCAACACAGCTGACCCCAGTGACTTCACTGGCTGGCTTTGCCCCTGTTTATTTCTTAGAACCAAACAATTTTAGTACACATTTTGTTGCTCCTGTTGATTATTTCTGAGGATCCTTTAATTAGATAGCCACTTAAGCTTTCGAAGGACAGGCCTGACGCCATGGTTAAGTCACCTCACTTGTGCCAAAATGTCCTGGGTTCGAAGCAGCCTCTCTGCATTGCCCATTGCTGGGGTAAGGCTCACCTCGTACAATCCTTCCCAGACCCCACCTTGTTTGGGAGCTTCCAGCACTGGATCTGTCCTTTATAAACCAGCGAACAGCTGTAGCCTTCATTTGATTTTCTAAATATTTCTTGACCTTTTGGGGGAAAGTGACTACCGTACACCTGCATGATACAAGCTGATGATTTTGGCAGGTTGTCCTGCCACTGCCACTAACCAAAAGCAGCATGTTTTGTTTGTTTTTACTTTCCAAACTAGTTTTGCTGGTTTTGGTAAAATGTGCAAATTTCTTATTCTTTTCTATTATGGAACATTTTTTGATGCTATGTCTTCTCTTTCTTTTTTAGATTATCCTTCTACAAATGGAGCTCATTACTAGCACGGATGTAGTTCGGAACCTCTGTAAGAAAATGGCACCGCCTCTTGTTACTCTTTTGTCAGCGGAGCCTGAGATTCAGTATGTAGCCCTGAGGAACATTAATTTGATTGTACAAAAGAGGCCTACAATACTTGCTCATGAGATTAAGGTGAAATTTTTATCTGTTATTTATTCAGCAATCATGTCACAATATCTGTTTTTGTAATTCAACGCTACGTTTGGCTGTAGGTATTCTTTTGCAAGTACAATGACCCTATATATGTTAAGATGGAAAAGTTGGAGATTATGATAAAGCTTGCCTCGGATCGGAACATAGATCAGGTTTGAAATATCTTTTTATTTGTATGGCATTTGTTGGCGCAATATATATTTTTTATGGCTTCATGGACATCAAAAGTACATAAATTTTTGACAAACTTACCTGCAATTGTTAATTTTATCAAACAACAGACATTTTTCTCTTCTTAGAGTTCCGTTGGTACTAGGTGACTTCTCATCTGCATTGGTACTAGGTGACTTCTCATCTGCATTGCTTTAGACGCTTGAGTCACTGACATATTTTTTTTCCAGGTACTGTTGGAGTTTAAAGAGTATGCTACAGAGGTTGATGTTGATTTTGTGCGGAAAGCTGTCCGTGCTATTGGAAGATGTGCTATTAAGTTGGAGAGAGCAGCTGAAAGGTGCATCAGCGTTTTGCTTGAGCTGATAAAGATAAAAGTTAATTATGTTGTGCAGGAAGCTATTATTGTTATTAAGGACATCTTCAGACGCTACCCTAACACGTGAGTGCTTGTGCATGGATTGATATTCTGTATTGCTGTTGTACCATTATAGAGTCCACTTTTTGTATTGCTGGATAAATGTTGTGCTTATGATTAACTGTTTCTTGCCGAATTTTTATAGGTACGAGTCTATTATCGCGACGCTTTGTGAAAGTCTGGACACTTTAGACGAACCAGAGGCTAAGGTCTTAATCAATGAACATCTTAGCTACTTATTGTAATTCTATAAGGATACTTGTTGTATTTTTTGTTCACATACGTGTCTCATTTTCTTAGGCATCAATGATTTGGATAATTGGGGAATATGCTGAAAGAATTGACAATGCTGATGAACTTCTCGAGAGCTTCTTGGAAACATTCCCAGAAGAACCTGCATTAGTTCAACTGCAGCTGCTGACGGCTACAGTAAAACTGTTTCTTAAGAAGCCAACTGAGGGGCCACAACAGATGATACAGGTTGCTATTTTTAGCTGCTTATATCCTTACTCGTATGTTTTGTATTGTTTAAACATTGTTGAAGTACATGACAGCTTTTATGGTTACATATACTAAATTCTGAGAGCCCTGAGATTAATGTTAATACATCATATACATGACTATTAACTGTTGCTTCTAAATAATTTGATTACTCTTACATACTGTGACGAACAATCCTGTTAAAATGCCTTTTGAATACCATAGTCCACTGCTTAATTGGCATAACTGTTTCCTGTAGGCTGTTCTCAATAATGCAACAGTTGAAACAGACAATCCTGATTTGCGGGATCGAGCTTACATCTACTGGCGACTTCTTTCTACGGATCCCGAGGTATGGAATGTTTTTGCTTTTTGATCCAATGATCTGTTAGGTATTCGTCTGGTTGCTGACTCTTGGTTTTCTACAGGCCGCAAAAGATGTTGTTCTGGCGGAGAAACCCGTGATCAGTGATGATGCCAACCAGCTAGACTCGTCACTTCTTGATGAGCTGCTAGCAAACATTTCTACCCTTTCTTCAGTCTATCACAAGCCTCCAGAAGCATTTGTCAGCCGTGTTAAGGCTGCTCCAAGGGTTGATGATGAAGAGTTTGCTGAAACAGGGTATTCTGAGTCACCATCTCAGGGAGTGGATGCGGCATCACCTTCGTCTAGCGCTGGCACATCTTCGCATGTACCAGTGAAGCAGCCGGCAGCTGCATCCCCAGCAGCTCCTGCACCAATGCCAGACCTTCTAGGTGATTTGATGGGTATGGATAATGCGATCGTTCCTGCTGATGAGCCTGCAGCACCTACAGGGTTAGTAAAGCTTCTTTTTTTTTAAAAAAACATTTTTTTTATCCAAGTTCCACTTTAGTATTTGTTGTTGTTGTATGCTATGTTTATTGATTTATTCTTTTTCTTTGCAGTCCTCCTCTACCTGTCTTATTGCCTTCAGCCAATGGCCAAGGGCTGCAGATTAGCGCACAACTTGCACGTCGTGATGGCCAGATATTCTATGATATATCTTTTGAGAATGGCACCCAGGGAGTTTTAGATGGATTTATGATCCAGTTTAACAAGAACACCTTTGGTCTTGCAGCTGGTGGACCACTTCAGGTGCTGCAATTTACATCTTCTATAACATCACAAAAAAGTGTTTGAATTTTATGTTTCATATACTGAACTTTATGTCTTTCAATGAATAAGGTTCCTCTGCTGCAACCGGGGGCCTCAGCCAGGACACTTCTACCTATGGTTATGTTCCAGAATATCTCTCCTGGCGCACCGAACTCAGTACTTCAGGTTGCCGTGAAAAATAATCAGCAGCCAGTATGGTATTTCAGTGACAAGTTTTCGCTGCATGTCTTCTTTGGCGAGGATGGAAAAATGGAGCGGACAAGTTTTCTTGAGGTAAGAAGAATGAAGCAAAAACTTCCTTTTGGGGGGTTGGGGGTTAAGTGAAGGAAGAAACATTTGTTTTACAATAGTAGTTAGCTACTCGTTCTTTATTTCTTGATGTTGGTTAGCTTAAGTTGGGGCGAACCAACATTAAGGAGAAAAAGAAAAAGAACAGAGGGAGTAATTAGCTTGATGCTAATAACCCAAAAGTTGGTTCAAGTTCATGCCCATTTTTGTTATCTTTATCTGAAGTTTTAATTATTTTGTCTGTCTGCAGACCTGGAAATCCTTACCTGATGACAATGAGTTTACAAAAGAATACCCCAGCTCTGTCATCAGCAGCATAGATGCTACCATCGAACGCCTCGCAGCATCAAATGTGTTCTTTATAGCCAAGCGGAAAAATGCAAACATGGATGTTCTGTATATGTCTGCAAAGATGGCTCGTGGAATTCCGTTCCTAATAGAGGTTACTGCCGCAGTCGGTGTCCCTGGTGTAAAGTGTGCAGTGAAAACTCCAAACAAGGAGATGGTCCCCCTCTTCTTTGAAGCTATGGAGTCTCTTATCAAGTGAAGGCAGAATTGAACGGATTGATATCTACAAAATTGACCAGTTGATGAGCCGCTATAGTTCTTCGGATGCGGGATTTTTTTTTTCTCTCAGAATCTGTTGTGAATGGTATTTTGTTGTATTAGATTACAGTATTTGAACTGCTAGTTTCGTGGTTCCAAAGTTTTCCCCCAGAAATACTGGAAATGTTCTTGTCACGCATAAGTTGTATATCTTCCCCTGTTGGGACTGAACTCTTTTCTTGTAATGCATAGCATATGAAATATGGCTAGTTTTTATTGTAACGGCTTCTGCCTTCTGCATTGTGATTTTCATGTGTTTTGAGGTTTCACAGTTAAGAAAGACGTGAAGTGCATAATGTAGTAACTTTTTCAGGCCACTGCAGTTCATGCTTGTGATACAACTGATGCGTACAAAAACAATGAAAACCCAGATTCTGGTACAAAGAAAAGCAGTAATAACATACTTGAGGATGGAAAGTGCCTAATACAGGGTGAACCTTGAAAAGAACATGAAGCCAGGTGAATGTAAAAAGTTGCAGCGTCTCGTGCTAGTATCCGGTGCGCATATGAGGTATCGGGCTCATCTTTGGCAGCTTCATGGAGCGAAGCGTCCGCAGGGTGATCTCGGTTAAGGAGAGTGGCTTTACGGACGTGTCGCCGTCGAACGCCCGCTTGTAAGCCTCGTCGCTCTTCACGACCCCGCCCTGAAACAAGAGGCGCACAAGGCGGCTCAGGTCACTCGCCGTCAGGGAGGAGTTGTCCTCGAACTCCGGGTCGTCCAAGCTCAGCTTGTAGTCATCCCTCATCAGCAGAGTCGCCGTGCTCGGCTCGCCCTCCTTCCACGCCTCGTAGTGGGTCGCCGCGAACTGGCCGCCGGCTGCCGTCTCGAGGACGACGGCGTCGTGGTCCTCGAGCACCTCAGACCAGTGTTCGCCGTCCGACGCGCCGCGCTGCCAGAACACCTCGTCGGACTCCAGGTCGCTGCCGACCTCATCTTCCTCTTCCTCTTCCTCCTCCTGCTGTTCGGACTCGGAGAAGTCCAAGATCACGAAGAGGCGGAACTCGAAGTCGGGCGTCTTCCTCTTCCTCTTCTCCTTCTCCTCCTCATCCTCCTCGTCCTCCGCCGCCGGCGCCTCCTCCGCGCACCGCGCCCGGACAAACGCGGCCGCTTCCCTGGCCGCCTTGGCCACCTCGCGGTGGTGCAGCGCCGGGTGGTCGATCCTGACCATGGGAAGCTGCAACGCGCCTGCGACCGCCCCTTCTCCGGCCCGGACGATCTCGCTGACGGGGAGGTTGATCGCGTCGGCCGTCTTCACGGCCTTGGCGACGCTGCCGCTGGACGACGATTGCACGATGACGAGCCGCAAGGTGGCCACTGGAACGGCCTCCCGTGAGTCCGATCTCCTGGGCTGAGGGGTCATGGTCAGGAGCACCATCTTGCTGCTGTCTCGCGCGAGCAGTACCAGCTCCGCCGACATCTTGGCCTGAGATTGGGTCATGGCCATGGCGCTCGCTGTACCTCTCGATGAGTTTGTCTGGATTGACTGACAATGGTATGTAGAATCTGGCTTGCCCGCCCGAACCTGCTTTTATTTATATACACGGGTGGGCTGGCGCCACTCCGATTCGGATCGAACGCCCAAGGTCGCGATTCGGCTTCGTACCAAAAAAACCAGGCCGGCCAGCTACTGGTGGGCTGAGAGAAGCGGGCCGCGCGGCCCGTAAAGTTGGGCCGACCTCGAAAGCACGAAAGAAAAGCAGCCGCCGGTTTCCGTTCTTTCCAGAGCGGAGGAGCGGGGTCTAGCCGTCCAGGCAAGGAAAGGAGCTCAAAAAAAAAAAAGGCAAGGAAAGGAGGCCGACCGGGCCAGACCAGCCGGCTTCTTTTCCGCCGCCCCTCCGCTTCCACTTTCCACTCTGCTTCCCTCTCCTCCGCTCGCTCGCCTCCCTGGACCCTCGATCCCCACTTCACTGGACCGCGGACTCGAGCCCCGCGGCGGTTGCCTGTGATTCGTATCCCGAGGGCGGGATCGACGGAGCTCCGGTGGCCAATGCCGCCGCGCACGGCGCTGCTGCTGCTGCTGGCGGCCGTCCTCCTGGCTACGGCGCCGGCGCCTGCGCGGGCGGGGGACCCCTACGCCTACTACGACTGGGAGGTCTCCTACGTCTCCGCGCAGCCGCTCGGCGTCAAGCAGAAGGTCCGTCCATCTCAATTCCCTCTCTTCCCCTCGCAACAGTGGCGGTGACACCAGCATCGGCGACGGCAATGGCAGGTGATTGGCATCAACGGGCAGTTCCCGGGCCCGGCGCTGAACGTGACGACCAACTGGAACGTCGTGGTGAACGTCCGCAACGCGCTGGACGAGCCGCTGCTGCTCACCTGGAACGGCGTGCAGCAGCGCAAGTCGGCGTGGCAGGACGGCGTGCCGGGCACCAACTGCGCCGTCCCGCCCGGCTGGAACTGGACCTACCAGTTCCAGGTCAAGGACCAGGTCGGCAGCTTCTTCTACTTCCCCTCCACGCCGCTGCACCGCGCCGCGGGAGGCTACGGCGCCATCACCATCAACAACCGCGACGTCATCCCCATCCCCTTCCCCTTCCCCGACGGGGACATCACGCTCTTCATCGGGGACTGGTACAACAGCGGGCACAAGGACCTCAGGAGGGCGCTCGACGCCGGCACCCCGCTCGCCGCCCCCGACGGCGTGCTCATCAACGGATTGGGGCCATACCGGTACAACGAATCCGTTGTGCCGCCGGGGCTCGTCTACGAGAGGATCAATGTCGAGCCAGGTCAGCATCGCCATTTCGAAATTCGAACCTGCATTGTCATTGACTCATTGTTATTACCATCTAGCTTAGCGACAGATGTCTGGTGATGCTGTAGTTAATATATATAATCCTGAATGACAACGATGTCAGATCTTGAATTTTATAATGAAAATTACTTTCTTGTGATTTCAGGGAAGACTTACAGGTTTCGCGTGCACAACGTTGGTGTCTCGACAAGCTTAAATTTTAGGATCCAAAACCACAACCTGCTCCTTGTGGAGACCGAAGGCTCCTACACCTCGCAGCAGAACTACACCAACCTGGACATCCATGTCGGTCAGTCCTACTCCTTCTTGGTAACCATGGATCAGAATGCCAGCACCGATTACTATGTGGTTGCAAGTGCTCGCTTTGTTGATCCCTCTGTCGTCGATAAGTTGACTGGTGTCGCCATTCTCCATTACTCAAACTCCCTGGGTCCAGCCTCTGGCCCTCTACCGGATCCCCCCAATGATCAGTATGACACAGCATTCTCCATAAATCAAGCAAGATCCATCAGGTATTCCTATGCACATTTTGCGTTATTCCTATTCATTACATTGTAAATGTGTTTTATTCACTCAATGCATCCTCAAACCATTGTTCTGTTTCAGATGGAATGTCACAGCTAGTGGTGCCCGCCCCAATCCACAGGGCTCATTCCATTATGGTGACATTACCGTGACAGATGTGTATCTGTTGCAGAGTGGGCCACCAGAGCTCATAAACGGGCAATTGCGTTCTACTCTGAATGGAATATCTTACATTGCTCCATCGACACCCTTGCTACTTGCTCAACTATTTAATGTTCCTGGAGTGTACAAGTTGGATTTTCCTAATCATCCAATGAATAGACTACCAAAAGTTGACACATCCATTATAAATGGCACCTATAAGGGCTTCATGGAGATCATATTCCAAAATAACGCCACAAATTTACTGACCTACCACTTGGATGGCTATGCATTCTTTGTTGTTGGGTAAACCTCATGCCACACTGCTCATCTTCGTTATTTGGATTCACACTGTTTACTTATGTTTGTTTGTTCTCAGGATGGACTATGGACTCTGGACTGAGAACAGTCGAGGTACCTACAACAAATGGGATGGTGTTGCACGCTCCACAATCCAGGTGAGTCTTGATGTCTTTGTGGATGTCAAGCTCAATTACCATGTGTCCTCGTCTGCTTCTGTATGGCCTGCTGATAGCTGAGAAATTCTGTTGCATCTGATGTAATATGATTGGTTGAGTCTTGAGCAAAACCATGGAGGATATGTTAATTTTGGATTCAATAATTTGGCCAAAAGATAGTAGTAGTGATCTTATTAATATTAATGATAAGTAATCCTTCATAAATATTAGTTGCATTTTGCAAGTTGTTCCAACATTTATTTCATGGGAACGGCAGATAGCAGCCTATACGTGAGAATTTTAATCGACCTATGTCCATATGACTGAAGAAAGTACATGCTTTCATACTATTTCAAGTAAGGATAAGGCCAAATAGCTAACATATTTCTTTGGTTTAGCAATTTCTATGTCGCTCAAAACTTCATTAAGTTCACATATAGTGGCAAACTGCCAACTCCTGTAGTAAATTGTTACATTGATTTTAGGCAGTTGCATGCTTGTTTTATCATGACTTTCTTCCTTCGAGACGGATCTAGAGTTATGTTTGGACATAAAATGTCTGCAATCGAGAAATACCGTCTAATTTTTCTGTAGAATGCACTTTTTGAGTCATCAGTCGCATTTGGTTTACAACCAACACCCGCCCTGTCAATTTTGGCGCTGGGTTGGTTCGGCGTCTGCGCGTTGGCAAGCCTGCATCCAGCCAACGCAGTTTATTTTTTGCGCTCTTGCGTGAGTGAAGCTGGCGGCAAAATCGTTTGCCAATGCTTGCCAATTCATGCACACACCCTTGCCTTGGTGTGGCCACGTCGGGCAACAACCAAACATGCCCATCACTACAATCTAGTACAGCCTTTAGCTTCACATGCCCTTAGATCTGTCGACATGAATGCAGGTATTTCCTGGAGCTTGGACAGCTGTTCTTGTGTTTCTGGATAATGCAGGCATATGGAATCTGCGTGTGCAGAACCTTGACAGCTGGTACCTGGGGCAAGAAGTGTACATCAATGTGGTTAACCCAGAGGACAGCAGCAACATGACTGACCTTCCTGATAATGCAATTTTCTGTGGTGCACTTGCAAGCCTACAAAAGTGAGTTTCCTGTGAATTCCCACACGTTAAGTTTGCAGTACAAGTGTGAGCTGTACAGATTCTGCTTGTTCTTACATAGCATTTTGTGCCCGATTTTTCTGTACAGAGAACAATCACATAGATTCCAGTACTCCGAAGCTTCACCGGTTGCTCAATTGAGGAAAATGATTTCACTTCTGCTTTTTATGGCGTGGTTCATTATTTGGTTGTAATAATCCAACACCAACCTTGATTTGTCTGTTGGGAATTTTGGTAAAATTGCTAGTCCGGGGATGAAACCTACTCTGGCATAGTGGCATACGAATGAATTCATATTTGGGGTGTTTTGTTTAGTTATTAGCTTTCTTTGATTAAATGTAAATGCTAAGCAGGAGAGGTGCGAGTAGATGATTCATTTTTGGCTGGTTGGTGGGTTGAATATCATGTATGTAACTTGAACAGTATCTTAATTTAATGTATCATCCTAAAGTTGTATTTGTTTCATGTGTTGGGCGTTGCATAGCTTTATATAGTATCCTGTCTGTCTCGTGCATATGCATCAACAGCTAGCTAGGCATACATTCCCCTCAAAAACAGCTAGCTAGGCATATACGAATACAGTTCAACTTGGGTTGAACGGTGTGTATTGTCGACGTTCCAGCTCTGATTATTTGTTATGATCATTTGACATGTTGATGTGGTAGTTGGTGAAGGTATCAAAGCCTTACAGCAAGGAGGAACGGCAGCTTAGCCAGCTGCTGATGGCCTCTATCCTTGCTTACTGCTTAAGTTAATCGATTTTTTGTGTGTATTTTAGCCAAAATTTAGAGCTTTGGTCATCGATATGTCCATGAATATTTTGATTGCGCATCACGAAAGTGATGAGTAGATCCTGGTTGATAAATGAACATTTCTTTATCAGCATTGTGGTTTTTACTAGGTTTCACAAAGTTTGTTCGGAATAAAGAAGAGAGAAGAATATTGACTATAGTTGGTAGGTAAGCTAAGTGATACGAGGTGATGGCTCATGCTCCGCTGCGTTTGTATAATAATCAACCAAATACTTAGCAGCTAAGACACGATTCTTCTCGTAATTAAAAAATAGAGAAGTTATTCAGTTGTCCTTTCTTGCTACAATACTCGGTCTTAGCTTGGAACTTTGAATGCTACTGGTAGCTACTCCACGATCAAGAATGGTGACCCAAATTACCATCAGAAGTGGGAATGCTTAAGGCTTGATCCAATTGAATTGACCCCAATAACATAGTATTATAATGAAGCTGAAGCCGTTTCAGTCAGGCAGATGTCTCAGTCCGTCAAGCTCAGACAACCGGATGCTGACTGCCAAATGCCTTCCTTCCCACGACGGAAGCAGTAGTAAACAAAGAAAGAGCCCTGTATGGTCCGACCAAGTTGAAAATGGCAGCTGTCATGTTCTCAGCTGCGAGTATTAGCATAAAAAAATTCGGCTTTGTTAAGCTGAGCTGAGTAAGCAAAGCTCCCTCAAGAGCCGTCAAGGGAAGCTGCAGTGCCGTGCAAGCAGGGGGTTGCGCAGCCATGGCGTTGTCCTGCACGGCGCCGCACATGTTCGCCCACAACGCCACGCTCTGCGCCTGCGACCCGGGGTACTACCTGAGCAACGGCGGCGGCAGCTGCGCCCCGGCGCCAGGCGCCGGGTGGGAGTGGCAGGTGGGCGCCGTCGGCGCGCCGCGCAACCAGAGCCTCTACTTCCTGGCCCCCGTCCTGTCCTCCGACGTCGTGCGCCGCCTCACCCAGTCGCAGGCCGTGCTCCTCGAGGTCGCGCTCGCCGTGCTCCTCGCCTGGCTCGCCTTCTGCGCCGCCGCGAGGCTCGCCGGTCGGGACCCCCGCGGGGAGAGGAGGCTCTTCCGGGCCCGCTTCTGGGTCAGCCGGCTGGACTTCATCTTCGACAACAGCCACTGGGCGGTGCGTACCCTCCTCCTCGTCCCCCTTTGTTTGATCGATCTGTTTGCCCCAAGCGTTTCCTTTCCAATGAGTTAATGTAGCCACACATTCTTCACCAATCGACAGGTTGCAATAATTGTTGCCATGTTTCCTGATCGTTAGGTTGCAAAGCTACATCCTGATCAAATCATGGTCAATTGTAAAGTCGTTGCTGGTTATTACTTCTTAATTTAGGCTCCATTACGTGAGTGAGGGTTGAACCAAGCAACATACGGTTTGGTTTCCATCAACGCGGTCTCTGCTTTCAGATTGACTGTTTCCTTTTCATTTTTTAGCGAATGCACATGGAGCCGCATATTATTTCATTAAGGAGGAGAATAAAGTAGAAGGGAGGAGCATACCACTCAACACGCACACGCACGCACACCACCACCACTGTTTCCTTTCCATGACGAGGCTGCTGCTGTTACTTTTTCTAGAATTTCCCTTTCCAGTTCAATTTGGCTTCACCAATTTTATAATTACACTTATGTAATGAATGACCATGCTGTTCCTTGTGACAGTAACTCGAATATTGCCAGCTGAATGCCAAACACCTTTGCAATCCTATCACAACAAGGCATCACTACTTACCATTTAGGATCAATTCATAAATCTTCACTGTCTGGAAATCGCAAAGCATGTAATCCTTGTTCTGAAAGTTACGTTGTGTGCCTTCTGGAAAAATCTAGGAGGACCAGACAGTACTGAGGAAAAGGAAAACCGAGCTGGGTGGAACGTGCTCAGTGGCAAGCCTGATACTTTTCATCGGTTTACTCACAGCGTAAGTGACGCTCATACATTTTTTTTTACTGGGGATCAGCTGCTCTATTCTATTGGCAAAATCACTACTGATAGTTGGGTTTTCAATTATTCACTCTTTGTTCATTTCATTGCAGTCTTATCTACCAAGCTATAAATAACCAAAGCATCGAGGTGCATCGAGTCAAGCCAGCCAATGCTCCTGACTTGCTCTCTTTCGTGAACGATCTTGAGTTCAACATCACCACCATCTCAGGCATGTCCTGCGCACAAGCGATCGCGCCGTCGACAATCGCAATGGGGACTCCTGGGTTCATGGACTTCAGGGTGGTGCCCCTGCCAACATTGTTCACCTACAGCTGCACAAACACGAGCCGGGGGCCATCCATTTCACTCAGGTGCAACGGCTGCCGGATCCCTCCAAGAGACCACTATGTGTCCTGGCAGTTCGTTGATTTACCAGGGCAACCGGCTGCCGCAGTCGGGTTTCAATTCAACCTGATTGCAAAACAGCATGGCGATAACGAACATGTGAGTTTTGTGAGCGGTGCGATGAATTCTGATGGTTACGCTGATGACGGCAAGCTGAAGACGTTCAGGGGACGAGATTCCAATGTTCTCAAGATCCAGTTGTTCCCTCAGATATACAATAAACTTGGTAACTTGAGGCTTTTGCAGCCACTGGTTCAGGACTTCACTGAAGGTTCTGCATTGTCGGATGTAGGCAGCTTGAATGCTTCCTTGCAGAACGATGGGGATGGAGTGGTAAATTCCACGCTTTATATAAGTTATCTCTCTGACTACATTGTGGAGATAAGCAATGAGAGTGTTGTAGGCCCAGGTCAGTCTCTCATGAATCATGGCCTTTGTGCGCACACTTTGATTTCTAGCATCTAATCGTGGTTATTATCTGCAGTTGGCATACTAGCGAGCATTGGTGGCCTCTATGCATTTAGTGTGGCAATTTGTCTCTGCCTCATGGCTCAAGTAAGTCTTCCCAAAACCTGTCTATGTTGCTGATCAGAACTTTGCCAACATTTTTCTCCTTTTTTTTTGAAGGAAAATATTTTTCATTTGTTGCCAATGGAACTAAATAGTCTGATACTCTAGCATAATATTTAACTACCAACATCTGGATGTTGAATCTTTGCATCCTTGTGATTTTATTTGGGCCCCTTGCATTATTCACATGATGTTATACTATTTTTCTGACGATTTTAGTTGGTACCCATGTATTATGAGCACGAAGTTCTATTTTTTCCCTGATGATTTTTTTTTTGAACCCTTATTCGCATGAAGTTTTTTGTTTGGGACACTGCCATAATTGAATAATCTTGCAATGTCTATTTATCAACACAGCAACTGTTTAAGTATGCATCCGATTGCATAGTTAACACAATGAATTTTTAGTGTGAAGCCAGGATAAAAAAGCTCCGTGACGAGGACACTAGAATGTTGAACATTCTGAGCAAACGACGTGCTCGAAGGAACTGGGATAAGGTGAAGCATGTCTTGATTCAATGATGAACTTTGTATCTGTATGATTCTCTTCCTGATCAATAGAGCATATTGATTTCACTGCTACCAGGTTAGAAAGTTTGTCATGTATACCTGGGGTCCTAGTAACCTGGATCCGACTGATAGAAGTGGCAAGAGGCCTGAAGGTTCAGTGATGGACTCTCTCCATAAAACGTTTCACAAAAGAAGAGAACCTATTAGACGAACAAACTCTTTTAACGGATCTACAAGAGTCCCTGCTGAAATGGTACAAAACTCTAATCTTTTTTGGGTAGCTCTTCGTATTATATTTTGCAACTGTTTCTTTGTATGGTTGAGAATGTTCTTCTTCAATTTGGCGTTCAATGCTATTTGTACCTTGATTTTGGTCAAATTTTTTAGGAAGAATTTTTTTTGAAATGACCTTGCAGGGGGCAATTGACATTGAACAAACCGGAGAAATGCAGCAGTCGAGCAGTTCTAGATAGCATTGATGAAGGCTTTGGATGCGATGTTGACAATGCTGCTTTGACTCATACCAAGATTTTCCTTCATAGATGAATCTTTTGAAAAAAAAAGCCAAATGGTTATTTTCCTGTGGTTCTGGATGAAAAATTTTTGGCTAAACAATTGGAGCAATGAGATCACGATGATTGGAAGTTCCGCACCCGTGGTCCTAGAGAGTTTGTCTATAAGAAAAGTTTGATTAAGACAAGTGACAAAAATTATGCAGAGGTAAGCTTTAATTAGTGCACTTCGGTCATGTTCAAAGACCAGGTTCTGCTGATTAACTGACTGGTTCACTCTGACCTTTACCAAAATTTATATTCCCCATTTTGTAGCCTATGATTGTAAAGTATAGGAGAACTTCACCTGTAGTATTGACATTTGGAATAGTGCAAAGGGCTCTTTTCTATTATTCCTTGTCCATCACGCACTATTTGATCTCCTGGCATTAAGAATGCAATGCTCTAATACTAATTGAAAACTGGAATATGTTCCTACTAGGTGTTAGTATGAAGTTCGTCGCAAATATGTTTCAGTGATGTTTGTTGAAAGACATGTCTTGCTCCCCTGTTTCAGTCAGATCCTTTGTTGAGTTGCATTTCCGTTTGCACTTACATATTTTAATCAAAGCCAGTAAATTTATCCCATGATTGTTTCCTAAATGTGCCCTCAACTTGGGTACAATTGCAGCATTATGTCATGTCATTAATCTGATTGAACTAAGAAAATAGTGACCACCAGATATTCAATCCGTTGGGTTTGAAACGGCTGTAACAGGCCAAGAATACGAAAATTTGAAACTGCAGAAACGTTGTTTTGTGCAGTTAGCCTGGATGCGGACAGGATTGATCAAATCATCAACGGCCTCAAGAACGGGAGTAGTTAGCAGCCAAGCAGATTCAGGATGAGACAACAGGATAGGAATATGCTATGAAAAACTAACACAACTTCCCTCACGCCCTCGACAAGAAAGGATTTATAGCTAAAAAATAATGACGAAAGACTGCATCCGTGGCTCCTATGTAATAGAAAAATAATAAGCAGAATCAACACAGGGCAGGAACTGTTCCTTTGTCAACTCAAGGATTAACTAGTAAACGGAGTCAGCTGACCTGTTACATTCTCTCAGCTGCGCACTAACACGCAAGCTACATTTCCTTGAAGCTCAAAACAATGTGATAGCTATAACATAATAGTCGCTGATAAGCCCCTGAGCCCTGCAAAAGGGAGACAACTATAAGTTAGATGTCATGGAATCAAATGGTAAACGCATCAGATTAGCACCTCTATCTCATAACGCTTATCTTCCTCTAACAATGCCCTCATTGCACTGGAATACCTGCTAACTAATTGAAGCTTAATAGAGATTCAACATAGTCTCTTCCCATGATGAAAACCACGCAAGAACCAAGCCAGCATGTTGGCCATGCCTTCGTTTACCCTTGCACTTGTGCTGCTGCTCTCCTTGGCCAGCTCATGCACCGAGCAGGAGAAGACCTTCCTGCTCCAGTTCGTCATCGGCCTCTCACGGGATGGCGGTCTCGCTGCGTTGTGGAGGAATGGCACGAACTGCTGCACATGGGAAGGCATCACCTGCAACGCAAACAGGGAGGTCATTGAGGTCTCTCTGGCTTCCAGAGGCCTGGAAGGGCATGTCTCGCCGTCCCTTGGCAGCCTCAAGAGCATGCTGCGCCTCAACCTGTCTGCCAACTCTCTCAGTGGCAGCCTTCCATTAGAAGTGATGTCTTCCAGAAGCATGGTTTCTCTCGATGTCAGCTTCAATCGCCTCAGCGGGGGCCTGCAGGAACTGCCATCGTCAATCCCTGGACTGCCTCTGCAGGTATTGAACTTATCGAGCAATTTACTCACAGGATTGTTTCCATCAACCACATGGGAGAAGACCAGGAAACTGGTTGCTCTCAATGCGGGCAACAACAGTTTTACAGGATGGATGCCTTCATCTTTCTGCATCAGTGCGCCATCCTTCACAGTGCTTGATCTTAGCAACAACCAAGTCAGTGGCCATATTCCCCCAGGGCTAGGTAACTGCTCTGAACTTAGAGTGCTCAAGGCTGAATACAATAACATGAATGGGACTCTCCCAGATGAACTCTTTGAAGCTACCTCATTAGAATACCTCTCCCTTTCTAACAATTGGTTGGACGGAACACTTGATGCTGAACACGTAAGCAAGCTCAGAAACCTGATTTTCTTGGATTTAGCAATGACCGGGCTCAGGGGCAAGATCCCAGATACTATAGGCCAGCTCAAGAGACTTGAGGAGCTTCATCTGGAACACAATAACATGTCAGGAGAGCTACCACCGTCTCTGAGCAAGTGCACGGGCCTCAAAACCATCAGCCTCAGGAGAAATCAATTACAGGGAGAGCTCGCCAACGTCAATTTCTCAGCCCTAACCAATCTAGAAACTTTAGATCTTTACTCGAACAATTTTACTGGCACAATTCCAGAGAGCATCTACTCATGCAGCAATCTGGCTGTCCTGCGGTTATCTGTAAACAAGTTGCACGGTCAGTTGTCAAAAAGAATAGGACATTTGAATTCCCTCACCTACCTATCACTTAACCACAACAATTTTACAAATATCACACATCCTCAAGAGCTCCAGGAACCTCAAGGCCCTACTGATTGGGGTGAACTTCAGGCATGAGGTCATGCCGCAAGATGAAACCATGGATGGTTTTGAGAATCTTCAAGTCCTCGGCATACATAACTGTTCATTGTCTGGAAAGATACCAGTTTGGTTATCAAAGCTCACAAATTTGAAGATGTTGTTATTATCGAACAATCGACTCACTGGCCCAATACCATCTTGGATCAACGCCTCAGAATAATAATAAATATTCAAGTACTTTATGCTAAATTTGCCTTACAGGGGAAATACCAACAGCATTAATGAAGATGCCGATGCTGCAAACAGAGAAGGCTTATTTGGATTAGAATTATTTTGCGGTGCCTTTTTATCTGTCATCAGCATATCAATACCGCTCGCTCAATACTCTTCCTCAAGTTTTGAATCTTAGCAATAATGACCTTACTGGTATAATCCCCCCGAACATTGGTCAGTTGGGAGCGCTTGCTTCGCTTGATTTGAGCTTCAATAACTTATGGGGGGAAATCCCAAAGTCAATCAGCAACCTCACAAACCTCATGGTGCTCGACTTGTCTAACAATCATCTTACAGGGCTAATGCCTTCAGAATTGAGCGGCGTACATTTCCTATCTGATCTCAACGTTTCTAATAATGACCTAGAAGGACCAATTCCAAGTGGAGGCCAATTTGGGACATTTTCAGGGTCTAGTTTCAGTGGAAACCCAAAGCTATGTGGCTCTAATCTTAATCGTCCTTGTGGTTCAGCAAAAGTTTATCCGGCTTCCATTGCCTCGACAAGACAAGCTATTGACAAGACCGTATTTGTGATCGCTTTACCTTTTTCTTTGGAGTGGGTGTGCTACATGATCAGATGGTCTTATCAAGGTTTTTCTGTTAGCCTTGTTACATGGTTTATTTGGGAATTATGACGACTTATTACAAGCTTCATCGAACTGTAAACTAAGTTTTAGTTTCCTTTTCAGTTGGTATCACGCATATGAGATGTAAGCGGTTGCTTTTTGTAGGCGGGTGAGTAAAAATAAAGAGGAAATGATCAAATACATACAGCAGGCCATAAATTATTATTCTTATTATTTTGCGAGGGGCAGGTAGCCACAGAATGCAAGCAAAAATGGTCTAAAACAATAGAACCTGACTATTGAGCTACCAGTAGCTAGATCAGATTTGGTAGCTACCAGTCCACATATATCTCCCTCACACACCCGCCCCTCAGCACTTTCACTCTCATTTGCCATTATTTGCCTTTTTGAGCATCATCTTATAGTTCCAACATGCCAATAAATATGCATTGACAGTTTTATCTCCTCTCTTCTTGTTTCTGCTTCTTCCGTTTTACTATCTTGGTATGCGCAACCTCCATGGCTACATGATGCTGGAAACGAGCAAGAGCACTGCAATGATGTATCGACAGTGTCATACGATACGAGGTCTGCAATAATGTATCGACACGAAAGTAGGCAATTGGGACCGGAGAGGCGCAACAGCAAGGAGCGGAGAATAGCCGCCACAAGGCGGAGGTGGGCAGGGCGGTCTTTTCCTACTTTATTTTCATGTTCGGTGGAGCCAAAAAAAAAGTAAAAATATTACGTGGCCAATTGAATCATGTTTGGTAAATAAAAGGGTACAAGTGATATTTGAGAGTGGATGTTTGGTAAGATATCTTTGGGGAATGAGTGATTCGACTATAGAGCGATCATCACAAGAAAGCTAAACTTACGGTCACTTTCTACTTTTTGCCATCTTTCCTTATGTGGTGATTTTCATTTCAAGATTTGATGATTTGTCACCTCCTATTTTTGGCTCATCAACTCATCACCCTTATGTGATGACTCATCACACCTCTTTGATGACATCACCCCTATATGATGACTCGTCACACCTCCACGTTGACTCATCATTGGTGACTCATTTTTTTTCTTTCTCATCTCTATACACAGAGACGGGGCGTCGCGTTTCTCGCAAAAAAAAAAGAGACGGGGCGTCGCGCGGGGCTGCGGCAGCAGGACGCACGGCGGCGGGTGGTGGGCAGCGGCGCACAGGGCACGTCGGGGTGCGGCGGGAGGGTGCGCGGGGCTATGGCGGCCCAGAGGAGGAAGGAAGGAGGAGGGAGGAGGAAAGAGGAAGAAGTAAAGAAGTCTTAAGAGGAGTAAGGTTGACTTGCCGTTATCGCAATCCAGTTGTTTCCTCATCTGGTAGGACGGCGAAAAAATATGTAACACATAAGAAAAGAGCGAGATGAAATTATTGCTCCAGATAGAAGAGTCAGTTCCTGTATGGAACGATGTCGAATGGTGGAAGCTCACCATTAAGATAGAAGCTAATTTCAGGCGTCTTTTATGGGCTCATCGAAGAGAAAAATGCTGAGTTTCAAAGTCAAACTTATTTAGGACCAAATTCTCCAAATTTGAACAACAACTGAATCGAAATTTGCAGCTCGTGGTTCCAACTTCCACCATCGACACGGCAACACCTACCAGGCTACCACAACAATTCCAATCCCAGTTCGAGTTCGAGTTGCAGTCCGTCTCCTCCACGCTACCGTTGCTAATTCCTACCCCCTGCACCTCCATGGCGGCCACGCCCTAGCTAGTCGCTGCTTGCTTCAGCGCAGGTTTTCCCCCCTATTCCATCCCCTCAGAATCTCGATTGCCCGCTGAATACCAATTGGTTCCCCTCTAATCCCCTCCCCAATTGCAGTTGCGACTGCGGTTGTCGGGCAAGGCTAGGGTTTCCTCAAGCAGCCCCTCCGCTTCAGATTCTTGGCGGATTGAATTGGCTCTCCACGTGCCTTGGCAATCCAATCCAATCCAACCCAAACCAATTGCGATGGCCACCACCCAGGTCGCCATGGTTGAGGAGCTAGCCTCGCTCATCAAGGACAACCTGCACAGCAAGCACCTTGTACTCTCCACCGAGGAGGCCCTCATCGCCGCCCTCCAGCAACAGTGCCGCCTGGATGACGACGAGGACGACGGCCGTGGCCAGGACGACGATGCTGAGGATACCATAGAGCTACAGCCTACCGGCGCTTACCACCGCCTTCTCTTGCATCGCCTGGCCGACATATATGGGTACTGCAATGCCACCTCTGTTCAAATCCAGACCAACCTGACCTGCATAATATAACTTGAGATGTGTATCGTGGCTCTATGACATCCAATTCACCTGCTCCTGCAGGTTTGCGCATGAATCTGTGGGTGAAGGCGACGATCGACATTTAGTCCTCCAGCGTTGCTCTGAAACAGCCATGTATGTTGCCAAGCGTGCTGACATATCTCTCCTTGCCTTTATCACATACCTGTCATATTTCATTCCTTTATGCCATGTTTTTATGATCAATTGATCATTGACTGAATCCCAGGATTTAACTGTTGAATGACTGCCTGCTATAACATATTTCAAGTTATCTTGTTCCTTTCTTCATGTTAGAATTTCCTTTTGTTGCTGTTCTTTTGCCTTGAGTTGAATTTAGTTATCTTGTTTGCTGCAGCCCACCTGTCCTTGTTAGTGATATGTTATGGAAGTACGACAATTGTGATGATTCGGCATCAGTTGTGCTTACGAGAAATTATACAGGTGAACTATTCTTGGTTTACTAGATGTTTTTCTTTAGAGGAATGTTTGGTTTATTATATATAAGTTATAAGAGGTATTTTTATCCGCTATTCATCATCTTGTATTTAAAGTGATCCCCACTGCTCAAATAGGAATCATTTGTCAATTTTTCCTGTAGTTTAATTTCTTTCACATGCAATGTTTAGAGAGCAAAAATGGGCAACATAAAGTTTACAAACTTGCTGTTAAGGGGAAGAAATCAGCAGCCTTGCTCCATGTGGGTTTGAAGTGGGTGTTCAACACTTTGTTTTTATACTGCAAAATGTATTCCTTTCGCTATTGTGCAAACATACGTTGATATTGCAAAGAACATACTTGTTTTCTTGAGCTAGTTATTTGTTGAATATCTAAATAACTGGTATGTACAAATAAAGTATATGGAAATGATAAGGTATACCTAGGGGTTTCAGCTATCAAGGGCCCAAATGAGAGGGATGTGATTCACATTGATATCGTTATTTGATGCACTAGGAAGGTTATCGATTGGTTCTTGTCATGTATTATCCAACTTGGTGCAACTAGGTCAGACTACATGGTCTTAACTGACAAGTAACAAGACACCTAACAGGGGTCAAGGCAGTGGGATGAATATACAAAGAAGGGAAATAGAATCAAACCAAGTCTATTGAAGAATTCGAAGGGTTCATCATTGTCACGCTAGCTGGTAGAAGACCAGCCTAAACCCTATTCTCATTACTAGGGCTAGACACCTTGCATGACTGATATATAGAATGCAAAAATCTATTCACAAACGTAGGCATTACTCCACTTGAGGCCTGAACATATATTCATTATGTGTCGTTGTGTTATGATTGTTATCCTTGGTTACTTTGATCATTGACTGAAGGTACCTTTTCTATTTATAAAGAAAATATTCTTGAATCACTATTCGTCGACTGTTGCCACGCCAGGTAGATGTCTTGATCTGTTTTATATGCGATTAAGCTTTCGTTCCGACGCGAGTGTGCACCAGAGACCTGAAAGCTGATGAAGGCCCTTACCTGGCGCGCCAACTGTTGATAATTAGTTGCTCAACAATATATTCTGTATAAAAACGTGTTCACCTTTGGAATGAGGGATCAAGCAACAATGATTTCCTAGACGTTTAGCGTTTAATCTGTTTAAATTGCCATTTAAACGGGCTAAATGGCCGATTAGGCATAGACCGTGCTCACCCGTCTAGCGTTTAGACGCTGTTTAAACGGAGTTTAATTCCATTTAGGAAAACAAGGTCAAGCAAGCACAACAGGATGACACATGATACAGGTTTGTCACCTGGGTGGAGTAATACCCTCCTTCCTGTGTGTAAATCTTATAATGGATTTCAATGCAAGGTGTCTAGCCAGTTACAAGGAGAATATGGTTAAGGTCAAAGCTAGATTATGATTGAGGGCTTTGCCGAGTTCTTGAGTGGTGCCGGATTAGCTTGTTTTGAATGGATTTTATCTTCACTTGTTTTGTTCCCCGTGAGATAGTAGTTGACCCACTGCCTTACCCATACATTGCTTCATCAAGAGTCATGTCCTTGTCATTTAAGACAATGTAATTGTACATGTATAAATATTGGCCGCACCTGGGTTAGATACTCTGAGAAGTAATCAGTAACCTTCCTAGTATATCATGCAATAATATCTGTGCGCATAACATTCCTCTGATATGGACATGTGATAGCTGAGAATTTTGTCAATCTTGCATATACCTTATTTGTCCATACCATATACTTGGATGTTCGACATTATTGTTCTTATTATGTTTTGAAACTATAAAGATGATTTTTTGGAAATGATAAAGATGTTATTGTAACCACTGAAATGTTATTATGCCAGCAATATAAAAATCTATTTGATATCTCACACATGCCTTCTTGTTTAACAAGTTCCTAACTGTCTTCAAGCAGATTTACAAGATTCTTGGAAGGCAGAAATTGTTCAAGAGGATGTTTATGTTGAAAGCTCGCATCTGAAAGCTGATGTAGGTATGTGGGACGTGCTCTACAAATCTCATTGTTCGACATAGGGATTAATAATAATTTATGCAATTGGGTTTCAGCATATTTTGTACAAAGATGCATGTTTATTTTGAGGGGAGAAAAAAGACTAACGAATTAGCCCATGCCTTTCAGATTTGAAGCCTGTGAAGGATTCAGTAATACTTCCGACAGCATCACTCAAGGAGAGGGAAGCTGCTTATCGAGCTGCTCGTGAGCGAATCTTCTCTGTAGATGATGCCAAGGAAAGGAATGCATCATCAATTAAATCGAGACAGGTCCCCGTTGTTGCTCAACGGATGATTGCCCATGCACTTGGTAAGAAGGTTCATAATCTCACAGAGGCAGCTACCTCTAGAGAAGGCAGAGGAAAGCCACTGATGAACGGGCCAAATATTTCGACAAGTAGCAGGAACAACTACTATCCAGCGAGTCCAGATAATAGAGAAGGGAGTTATGCTCGAAACAGTAACTCAAATGCAGTTGCTAAGAATTCATATCAAACCACAACTAGCCAAAAGTGCCGCACAGTTAACCGTAGAGCCATTAGTGCTGAGAGCTTGAAGAAAGAGCAGACTGGAGCAGCTAAAAGAATGTTTGCGCATGCTCTGGGGCTGCCTGCCGTTCAAGGAAGTAATGGTGCAGGCTCTAAACCAAAGTGACTAGGAAGGTAGAGAAATGCCAAGACTCTGAGATGGCTGTTGATGCAAGCTGCGACTGGGCTTTGTCCTGTCATGTAGGCATCGTGTCATGAACCTAGAATCGTTGGTGGCCCTCTGATGATGTCTGCTTGTTTGAAACGGCAATGTTGGTAGCAGATGGACAGGTTTCCTGGTTAACTATTGAGTATCGGACCAAAAGAGAGTGTGTAACCTGGTGGTTGGAACAAGAGAGCATTCAGCCTTGCCTTCTATTGAAAAAGTTTGAAACTCTGCTTGGGAAGGAGGGGTGGGGCATGCCTCAGCAAAACGCTGCAGGTGCTCCAGCGCCGTGAAGAAACATGGTCATCCTTTCGCTCATAATGTGCTTTTTTGTTTCTTTAAGGTCGCTGCAAGGTAGTGGTGTTTGGTCATTGTTATTGAGTTAATAATTTGTTGTATGAGATATATCTTATTGCTATAAGAGAATGAAGACTCAATGTCTCATTGGAGTCACTTTCCTGTTGGATTGGATGATTTACCCTTCACAAGTCTGTTTATTAGCTTGATTTAATCTGCATATTAGTTGACGCTTCGAATATTTCAGCCATTGGTGTGCTAGTAAGTTTGTTGCCTGGATAGGTATCACTGTTCCAGCAACAAATAATACGGTGCTTACGGTTCATGGTTAGAATCTTCTGTTTGTCGTTCGCGGACGTGCTCATCGATATTCAAGCGTGCGCATGGCTCGACTCCGCCTGTTTTGGGAGGCTGAGGCAAGTCTTGCGCGGCCACATACACGACTACATTAGCAAGAATACCTTCTAGATGATAACTCGGGCCAGGCCTGGGTCCGGATACAGGCAACCAAACATGGCAAAACAGCCGTTTTTGGCTCTTCACAGGCTTCTCAGGTCTGGTTGGTTGTAATCTAAGCCTTCTAACCAATCACACCCTAAAGTAAACAGACGACTCCAAGTACTCACCAGCCAAACGCCCTGCACACCTGTTTCAATTGTGCCTGAATAAATGGCCAACGCAGGTGCCTGTGTGGGTGGTGGATCTGAAATGTAAGACGAGACCATGAGGTGGTCAGATGACAGGTGTAATATAAGAATTTAAACATACTCCAACATGCCGGTTACCCTCCCAGCTATTAAGTTTCATACTTTCAAGGTCCGAAATTTAAGAACTTTCACACATGAACTCCTGTTTCGCACCTGTTTACTTCAGAATTATAGAAAGGAAACCGGTTCACAAGGAAATGCCAAATGGGGGGAAAAGAGAACACGCTCATAGAAGGTGCTGTGCTGTTCACAAAATCAGTAGCTATGTTATATTCTTTTGAAGTTACCATCTAATAAGGCCAATTGGAGTAGCATTGCACAGCATATTCATGAAATCATGCTAGGATAACAGTTCTATGCAATGGCATGATCGATTCAAATACAGATAAACGAAAGCGAAAAAATATATTTCTAGTGGACCAGAACAGTGCAGACAATAGTAAGGTCAATGTTTCAATCCAATTCCATCGCATTATTCTGTGTGTTGCTTTTGCATGACCAAATCTTTATGGTGCGATCATGTGACACAGTCACAATCTGCTGTCCATCTGCAATGCAACATGAAAAACCAAATTAGGAATTTCACAAGCATCTAAAACAAGAAAAGTGGGAAACAACCAAACAGGTCACCAACCACCCGGGAAAGAACTACGAAGAACAGAGGTTCAAAGTATAAAGTATGGGAGAATGGCAGTGTCATAGTGCCCCCCCCCCCCCCCCCCCCCCCCCCCCCCCAATGTCGTCATCAAAAGTTTCTATGTGGCACCTCATTGGGACTGGCCATTAACTTAATTAATAAAAGGTACTCTACATGATCTCAAGGTTACAAACAAATAATCATGTGTGGCATAGAGTTATGAGGTGGCACTTTCCACAACTACTTACCACAAAAGAAATTTTCAACAAGATAGCTCGAACTACCGCAGCTAGTTAAGAAACTTTGGTCTAAGGTTTAAAAGGGAACTAAAGAGCACATAACCAAGTGATGATCCAAAATAATAATGAGTAACCCAATTTCAATTTTAGTACAACCAGATAATAGGGGATGAACTGGTAACCCCTACAAAAAAGTATACAGAAAGTAAAGTATGCAAAAAACAAGGGTTGAAAAGCAGATTACCTCCACTAATATCCAGACTAGTAACCTTTGACTCATGGCCGACCAAACTTTTGATTGGTTTGTAATCCCGAGCTGACCAAAGCTGAAAATAGGGAATATATGAGAGACCGATTGGCTGATGAAGGAAGTAACAAACTTAGATAAAGGATATATAAAACTTACTGCTGCTTTGGTATCGTACGAAGAGGTCGCCAAATAATACCCTTCTTGGGGTTCAAATTTCACATGTGAAATAAGACTCTTATGAGCTGGTATAGAATATAACATCTCTTTTTTCCTCAAATCCCATATACGACAGAAATTGTCTTCACTTCCAGTTGCTACCAGATAACCATTAGGAGAGAAGCTCACTCCTAGGACCTATAGAAAAATAAAATAATGTCATATCACAAAAGATATTTGAATAATTTTATAACCACACCACAAAAAATATATTATACCATACAAAAATACCAAAACGTATGTGTAAAGCTTTATTTGCTGCAATTGTAAAGGTTTCAAAATTCTCTATAAGTGGAGTGCAATGAACTTACAGGTTTCACATGCCCCTTTAGGGTGAAGAACAATCTTCCTGACCTCAGATCCCATACACGAGCATATGCATCAAGACCACAGGATGCTGCCAAAGAACCATCCGGGTGGAAGCTAACTCCATAAACACTTCTGCTGTGCCCTTCTTGGAGTAGCAGTTCCTTTCCAGTGTTCAGATCCCATAACCTCCAAGTCTTGTCGAAGCTAGCTGTGCCAAGGTACTTTCCAGATGGATGGAAAGCAAGGCGAGCAAGACGATCAAGGTGACCATCAAAGGACGTTAAAAGCGATCCATCTGGTCTCCATAGTTTTGCAGTTTTATCTGCTGAAGCTGTTGCTAGGCAGTCATCAGTTGGAGAGAAGGCAACATCGGTTGCACGTTCTGTATGACCTTTTAGGGTTGCAACTTTGGTTATTTGTGGCATGCTCCACACTTTGATCATTCCGCTCCAGGAACTACAGAATGCGATAAGCAAACGATCATTTCCTGAAAAGTAAGCAAGAGTGCAAGAGCATAATATTCTGTATTGACGATCAAAACAAAGGTAAAGAAATGGTGCCACCATGAGGCCTAATAAGCAACTAACTGCACATCACACCCGTGACACAAAAATAAAAATAAGACAAAAGAGATAAGTTGCCCAACATCAGTTAACAAACATATACTTATCGATTGTGCATGTGAACTGTTAAGTAACTGTATACTACAACTTAATTGAACAGATGTCCTCACTGCTGTTACTAAGATAGTCCTGCGTGATGCCAAGGTCTAAGTTCATCTTTATGTTCCCTTAAGGGTGGGCTGGGATAGCGCAGTATTTGGTGAACTGGGCTGGGTTCAAGTCATACAAACTAACGGGTTCCTATCAGCCATTAGGATTCTAGACACCAAACTTACAAGGCACTTAATACCCGATCCCTTGATGGGAAGTTCTAGAATGGCAAGCCTTGATACAATTGACTTGCTGTGCAACAGACTATGTTCAAAGTAATAGAACTGCGCAAGCTCTCTGGTGCATAAAACAAAGCATAAAAATTGAGAAGGCATGAACTTCCGCCAGAAATTACAGAAATTCACACTGTTTTCATCTATTTTCTTAACTTAAACATAACTTTCTCAATTCGGTTGGATTATAGAGGTATGAATTAAAATAGGCATGAATCAAAACAATGAAGATTAGTGCTGGCAAACAAAATCATAACAAAACAGTTCAGTATGAAGCATTCGAGAACAAAAGCACAGGTAGCATTCGAGCAGCCGCTGAGCGGACGATCATCTCCAATCTCGCTGCACTCGAGCACAAACTCCCCTGCCTGCTTCACGACGAGGTCAGCCTCGGCCTCTGGATCCTCGTCGGGGTCGTCGTGGCGGCGCTTGGCCCTCTCGATCCTAGCCTTGGCTCGGGGAAGCGAGTATTGGGCAATGTCAACGCGCGCCTTGAGCAGCTCCTGTGTGCCCTCGGTAAAGAAGGGGTACTGGATCTGCTCCTCCTCCTCCTCGACGGCGCCGCCGGCGGCGGCCTGGTCGTCCTCCTGAGCGCGGAGGAGGCGGTCGACCTGCCCCTCGGCCTCGAGGCGGACCATGAGCGCGCGGAGGCGGTCGCGGCGCTCCATCTCACGCTCTCCGAAGAGCGTGATGGGCTCGCCGAGGCGGCGGAGGCGCGCGCGCACGGCGGAGTCGTTGGTGGGCACGGCCATGGCGTAGGCGCGGCGCCGCTGCAGGAGCTCCTGCACCGCGCGCTCGTGGCGCTCCCGCGCAGCGCGGTGGTCATCGGAGACCTCGTATTCGGCATCGCCTCCCCCGCCGGCGGTGGAGGTGGAGGCCACGGCAGCGGCGGTGGAGGGGGCGGGTGCGCGGGGAGGAACGGGGATGGGGGCGATGGGCGGGTGGACGGGGATGGGGAGCGGAGCCATGGGAGGGGTGGGCGCCGGGGGCTGTGGCCTGGGGTTCTCCATGGCAGAGAGGCGGAAGAGCTCGGCGGGGTTTAGGGCTAGGGTTTGACGGTGGAGACTGGAGTAGACACGGAAGCGGAACGGGAGGACGATGATGGTACCACCGCAGCGGAGGTAAGGCCCCGTTCGGTTCCTCCTATAATTTATACCCCTATAAAGTAAAAAGAATCTTACTATTTAAGGGTACTAAATAAAATTTAATTGCAAAACCTTTCAGCAGACGGGCGTTATTTTTCGAGACGAATCTAACGAGCCTAATTAATCAATGTTTTGACACAGTGATGCTACAGTAACCATCGTCTAATCGCCGCTTAATTACCCTCATTACGTTCGTCCCGCGAAATAGAGGGGAGGTCCTAGACTTAGTTTTGTAATTTGACTTTGTTTAGTACACAAAAAGCGTGCCGGCATCTTTGATGTGACTGCTACAGCACCCTCTAAAGTGATCCAAACGAGGCCTAAGACTATCTCCAACGGATGCTCTGTACGGTACATAACACACAAAATGGGTCTTCAAAGAGGAACAATCACTCTCCAACGGAGCACCTACACAGCCTATCTATTTTTCTCCTTCCCCCCTCCGCGACCAACATTTGCGGCTCCTCGCCCCGCGACGCAGCCGTCGCGCACCTCTCCTCCGCCTGCCTCCTCCCCCTCCGCCGCTTCGGACGAGCTCCACGAGGGCCACCACGGTGGCGCGAGCTCCTCTGATTTCCACCAAATCCGTCGCGTCGTCGTCGCCCTGGCCGCCTCCCCCTCCCCGCCGGCCTCCTCCTCCTCGTCGCCGTCACGCACCGCCAGATCCGCCGCCCCGAGGCTCTCCCCTCCCGAGCCCGAGCTCGCCCCGCCCGATGGAGCTTCTCCCCGCCGCCCTGCGTCACGCCCGCCCGGTGGAGCCCGTCCTCCTCCTCCTCCTCGAGCTCGGCCTCGCCTCGCCTCCCTCCTCGCCGTCGAAGGTAGCAACGGAGGCGCGCGCCACGGCGGCCTCGGCAGACTTGGCCATGGCGGTCACGGTCAAGGCGCGCGCCATGGCGGACTCGCAGACGGCGGACTTGGCGGAAGGGTCGACGGCGGACCGCCGCGCCCCTCCCCCTCCCCGACTCCGCTCCGCCACGCCAATGACTGAAGTGGACTCCCGGAGAGCGGCGCGATGCGGAGAAAAGGTGCCGTCGTTGGAGATGGAAGTTTTTTGCGTCTTGTTCTTGAAGCTGAGCAAGACACATTTTGTGTTTTGCGTCTCCTGCACCGTTGGAGACAGCCTAATTTCGCTCTATTTTCAGTTTCGTCTCAGTATGTCGGTTTTGAAAATTAAATTTGTGTTATGTTTTCTTCTCTTGAAACTGAATTTGCGGTTTGGCAGGACTTCAGATTATGAAAAAACAGCTTTTACACTAGATTCTGATGCAAAATAGATTATCTGGCTTATTCTGGATTATTTGGCAAAATAGCTTATCTAGTCAAGCCGTTTAGCAAAATAGGTTATCTTGATTTTGCTGAAATGAATTATGCATATCAAATAACTGCGGTACTTCTTAAGTTGAAGCTCCAATTCGTACACACATTGTGTACTATATTGAAATGAAAATAAATACAGCTTATACATTAAATATTAAATAAATGATTAATCATGTTTGAGATTTTCAAAAAAAGTTCGCAAAATATAATCAAGTGTAGTCTAGTTTTGAAGATCTCATCGCAACGATCTCAACGGTGTAATCGGTTTGCGATTCGGATGTTTGGTTTGTAGTCTATGGATTATTTAAACAAAAACGAATGTTGTTCCAAAAGTTGTTGGGCCAAAGGGCCTCTGGTTGAGTTGGCTAGAGGAGCCCAGCGGCACTCCTCAGGTCCTGGGTTCAATTCCCCGTGGGAGCGAATTTCAGACTGAGGTTAAAAAAAATCCCCTCGTCTGTTCCATGCCCAAAGCACAGGTCTAAGGTCCGGACCGGTAGTGATCGTCTCACATGAGCTACGGCGCCACTGTGTGTGGGTGGGGCAGGGGTTCGGAGGTTTTCTGGATCTGTGTGAGAGGATCTTCTCCTCCCCGATAGAAAACCCGGGAGCCGTCATACCCCCGCAGGTTTTTTTTTTCCAAAAGTTGTGGGGCCGAGCTGTGGTGGGAGAATCCGATAAAAGCTAGAATTTGCTGCTTCTCCTTCTGTGTTGAAAACTGAAATGGGTTCTCGGAAAGTTTTCAGCAGAATCCACTTCAAGAGTTAGGTGTTTGGAAATTTTTGAGAAAAAGCAGAAACAGAATCTGAACAAGAAACCCTACCAAAGGACCCCTACATTAGTTCCTGGGACTGATAAGGGCAACAAATTCTGAACTTAGGCGAAAGGTAATTATCCTGCGCCTAGGAGCATCGATAGAGAGAAAGTTTAAAGTTAAAAAAAAGTCAACTGGATTTAAAAGAGATTCAATTTGAATTCAAAGCATTTCATGGATTCAAAAAGGTTTATGTTGGTGCTTTCTAGGTACTCATTTTTTATGACAAATAAGGTATTTTTAATACCTTATTATATCACTATTGCTAACAATTAACCCCCATTATTATATATATGCGTAGTTTCTGTGTATTCGAAGAAATTGCAGGAAACAGGTAAAAATTGAGAGACTACGGATAAAGAGCAGCCGGAGGCTCGAAGAACGGAGAAATTGGAGGCCGTGCCGGTCGGCACAGCCCTGTGCCGACCGGCACCACGGAGATCGAGCCCAAACATGAAGCCCACTCGGAGAATATGAAGCCCAGAAGAAATGTCAGAGTAGAAGTCGATGAAGTCCAGCCCGCAATCGAAAGGAACTATAAAGAGAAGATCTTGGTCGCGAAACAGGGGGGGACGAACAAACAGATAGAGGTTTTGACCTAGGTTGAAGGTTGTGGCGGCGAATACGGCGATCACCGATCATCACCACCAAAAAGGAAGATCGTGCCGACCGGCACACTGCCGTGCCGATCGGCACCTGTGGGACCACGCCAAAATCCCGCATCCTACTGTACCCACGTTCATGTGTTGCAGTATGATGCGTGAGTAGATCTCATATTCTCTCCGTGGCGAGGGAAATCTGGTTATGTAACTCTCATACTTACAATACTCTTTTGATGTCTTCAGTCTATGTGATGCTTTGAATTCGTATCTGATCAATACGTGTTTATTACATAGTGCAAGAAACCAGTGGGGAGCTATTAACCCTTGTCGTGACAGGATCGGGGCGAACGAAACCACCATGTCTTGTAGAATACTAAACCTATCAATTGAACCATAACCTGAGTTGCATGCCAGTACCCCAAACCATAGGAGAGAATCCTTTCATAACCTTGTTACAACCGCAGGCTCTTTCACCTCTAGTCGTTACTCATCCTTCTCACACACATCTTTTGCTATGTTAATTTAGTAGCTTAAATAATAGTTTAAGTCCCGCTTGTTCTCTGTGGTTCGATATTAAACCTTGGAATACTCTAAGGGAAAAAGTGCTACAACTGTACACCGTCCACTTGCGGTATATAAGTAGGTGCGTACAAACGACCAACAAGCACGTTTTCTGGCGCCGTTGCCGGAGAACAAGCCAGTTCTTTTACTATTTATTTATTTTACTAACCTCTAATCCTCTCTTTTCTAGTTTGTTTTTGTGTTTTCTTTCTGTGTTTTCAGGATGGGTACTCCTGAACCGACTCATACGGCTAGGGAGCATTCACTACCGTCTCCAGGATTGCTGGTTCCACAAACTTCTGATGAGAAAGTCACTGCTTCGTCATACGTTCTCAACCCGACCATCATCAGTGTGGTCGAGAACAGCAAATTCTCTGGGACGAAGGACGAGAACCCGTACACACATTTGCAAGATCTAGAAGTTCTCTGTCAGACCTTTAAGCAAGAAGGAGTGCCTCAGAATTGGTACAGATGGTTGCTATTTCCGTTTTCTCTAGATGGAAGAGCTAAGGATTGGTATAAATCTGCAGCCCGTGAAGCTAAAGGAAACTGGGATAAGCTTGTAGGAAATTTCTGTTTGCATTTCTTCCCGCTTCCGAAGGTGCAGAAACTGAGAAGAGAAGTGGTCAACTTTGAGCAAATGAAAGAAGAAACCCTCACGCAAGCATGGTTGCGCTTCCAATCTTTATTGAAGCAAGGGCCCGATCTGGGCATGGATGATAACTTGACTGCTCAGACATTCTATATGTCTCTCGGAGGAACCTCCAGGATGCATCTGGATAGTTCGGCTGGAGGGAGTTTCCTCGACTTGACTGCTACTGCAGGTCTGGATCTCTTAAGTAAGATATCGAAGACTGAAGCTATGCATAGGCATTGGGAAGAATTCCAAGAAGATCCAATTCCCCCTGAAAGGTCGACGCTAGCAAAAGGTTCTTTGGGTTTGAAAGCTGAAGCGGAAAGCTGTACAGTATCTGAAGTCGAATTAACAGTAAGAACAGGAGAACCAGCGCAAGGTGATTTGAAAGGATCAAGATTGGAGGAGGTGCCGACCGGCACAGCTGCTGTGCCGATCGGCACAATTGAGCCCCTCGTGCCGTCCGGCACAACTCTTGTGCCGACCGGCACGGTTCCTGCTGTTAAAGGAATTTCCAAGGCTGAAGCTGCAATATTAGAGGAGCATGAAAACAGCTTCGTGAATAAATTTCCAAGACCAGTAGGAGATCCAACCTTGAACAATGCTAAACCGTTGGACGAGTTTGAACTGTTGGATTGGATTCCTATAGATTTCAGCTCAAATCTGCTAAATATGAGAAGAACATATGACCCAAGGTATGCTTCTACTACAGGAGTTCAGTATAACTTCCCTAAAAACACTAGAACTTCGGAAATACTGGATAATGTCATCATTGATGAAGTATTGGGGAAGTTGTATAAGGATGATATGGAAATTGACCAGATGGAGGTTCAACAAGCAAAGAAGCTATTTGATAGTTGTTTTGTCCCATCGCCGTATGAAGGACTATGCAGAGTATATGCAGTTGGTCTTACTAAAGGAACAGAAGTTGATCTTTACATACCATGCAAAATCGGGCATAGAAGCTTTCCTAAAGCATTATGCGATTTTGGTTCCCGCGTCAGTTTGATGACGTATGAAGCATTCATGGATATGCCTTATGACACAAAAGGAAGATTGCTAGGAACCGAGCTTGAGCTAATCATGGCGGATGGAAGGAGAACTAAACCACTGGGAGTTATCAAAGATCTGAACATTGAGGTAAAAAAGAATGCTATACCAGTGGATATTTTTGTTCTTGATAAAGGTGAAGTTGGAGTTGAAGATATTATTTTGGGAAGACCTTTCTTAAAGCTTGTACAAGCCGTTATTGATGCTGGAAAAGGTCATCTCAAATTGACTCTGGGCGGAGAGGAAGTCCTCTTTGAATTCGAAGACCCACCCGTCGTTCAAGAAAGTGAAGACCCACCCTCTCTCCAAGAATTCTTTACAGAAAAAGATGAAGAAATCAGTATAGGATACTCAGATCCGTTAAATAAACTGTTTGAAGAATCAGATAGGGAAGAGGCCGAAATCCATGACTATGCCGACCGACACATGGTCTGTGCCGATCGGCACGGAGGTGGTGCCGACCGGCACGGCGGCGAAGATCCTCAATTTGATCCTTTGGGTAATCTGGATCCTGGTGCAGCACCAGAAGTCGAACAGAAGCCACTTCCTGACGGTCTAAGGTACGAATAGTTAGGCAAAGATAAAACTTATCCCGTCATCATCAATAGTGCTTTGAATGAAGAAGAGACAGAACGTTTGCTTGCTGTTCTGAGAAAATACAAGAAAGCCATTGGATATTGTCTTGATGCTATCAAAGGAATAAGCCCAGCTTTTTGCACACATAAGATCAATCTTGAAGAATCAGCCAAGCCAGTCGTTGAAGGCATGCGACGATTGAAAGAGGGCATGAGGGAAGTTGTGAAGAAAGATGTGCTGAGACTTCTTAATGCAGGAATGATTTATCCTGTTGCTGATAGTGAATGGGTGAGTCCAGTGCATTGCGTGTCAAAGAAAGGAGGACTCACAGTTGTGCCTAATGAGAATAATGAGTTGATCCCTCAACGAACAGTTAAAGGATGGCGAATGTGCATTGATTACAGGAAACTGAATACCGCCACAAAGAAAGACCATTATCCATTACCGTTCATCGATGAGATGCTTGAAAGGTTAGCCAAGAACTCTTACTTTTGCTACCTCGATGGTTATAGTGGTTTCTTTCAAATTCCTGTTAGGCCCGAAGATCAGCATAAGACCACTTTCACTTGTCCTTATGGAACTTATGCTTATCGACGAATGCCATTCGTCCTTTGCAACGCACCAGCCACATTTCAGAGATGCATGAATGCTATATTTGCCAAGTTCATAGAAGACATAATGGAGGTATTTATGGATGACTTCTCTGTTCATGGTACTGATTTTGATCATTGCTTAGCAAATTTAGAGAAAGTACTAAAGAGGTGCGTAGAAGTTGATTTAGTTCTTAATTAGGAGAAATGTCACTTCATGGTCACCGAAGGGATTGTCTTGGGGCATGTTATTTCTAACCGAGGCATTGAAGTAGACAAAGCTAAAATATCCACAGTGGAAAGGTTGCCACCACCTACTGATCTTAAGACGCTGCGAAGTTTTCTTGGACATGCAAATTTTTATCGCAGATTTGTCAAGGATTATTCAAAGATTGCTAAGCCATTGACGGAATTGCTGCAAAAGGACGTTGAATTTGAGATGAATGATGAAAGACTTACTGCTTTCTGGAAGTTGAAAGAAGCATTATGTTCTGCACCTATTATGCAACCTCCGGATTGGAATTTACCTTTTGAGATTATGTGCGATGCAAGTGATTATGCAGTAGGAGCGGTTCTTGGACAACGAAAGGAAGGTAAAGTGCATGCTATCTACTATGCTAGTAAAACTCTTAATGAAGCCCAGATTAATTATACAACAACAGAGAAAGAGATGCTAGCTGTTATATTTGCTTTTGAGAAATTTAGATCCTACATCCTCAACTCTAAGGTTATTGTTTATACGGATCATGCTGCTATTAGATATCTTGTCTCTAAAAAGCAGTCAAAACCTAGATTACTTCGTTGGGTTTTGATGTTACAAGAATTTGATTTGGAGATTAGAGACAAGAAAGGGATTGAGAATTCAGTAGCAGATCATCTATCTCGTTTGGTGATTGAGGACAAGGAAGGATGCATTGGTGATGCCATGGCACAAGAGCAGTTATTTCGAGTTAAGGATCATCGAGAATCATGGATGCAAGACATCATAAATGGATTCAAAGGGAAGCTAAATGATTGTAGCAAGAATTCAAGAAGGAAGATTGTCAGTGAAATGAGGAAATTCATATGGGATGATCCTTATTTATACAGATATTGTGAAGATGGAGCTGTTCGAAGGTGCGTACCTCGCGACGAACGTGAAAGCATATTGGAAAAGTGTCATTCATCTGAGTATGGTGGACATTATGGGCACTTTCGAACACAAGCAAAGGTATGGGCTAGTGGATTTTATTGGCCTTCGATGCATGAAGATGCGAAAAGGTATGTTGCTAGATGCCCCCAATGCCAAAGAATTGGAAATGTTAATGCTCGTAATGCTATGCCTTTGAAGTATAACTTGCAAGTTGATATATTCGATGTTTGGGGCATGGATTTTATGGGACCGTTTGTTACTTCTCATGGCTATGAATATATTTTGGTTGCTGTGGACTATGTGTCAAAGTGAGTAGAAGCAATACCATGTCGAAATAGTACAACTAATGAATCCAAGGCAATGTTGAATGAGTACATATTTTCAAGATATGGTGTTCCTAGAGTTATTATCACAGATGGTGGAACTCATTTTACCGGACATGAGTTCACTAATGCTTTGAAGAAGATGGGTATAGAGCATCGAATTGGAACAGCCTATCATCCACAGACTAATGGCCAAGCAGAGACTTCTAATAAGCAGTTGAAAGGAATTCTGCAGAAAATTGTTACAAGAGAAGGAAAGGATTGGTCAAATAAGTTGAATGGCGCACTTAGGGCTTATCGCACAGCATTCAAGACACCAATAGGTAGGACACCCTATCAATTCGTCTATGGAAAGACTTGTCATTTGCCTGTGGAATTAGAACATAGGGCATACTGGGCGATCAAAGAGATGAATTTGGATTTGGATGTTGCTGGAGTGAAAAGAAAGATTCAAATTAGTGAACTCGAGGAAATGCGCCTAAAAGCTTATGAGAATGCAGCAATCTATAAAGAGAAAACAAAGAAGTGGTATGATAAGAAGCTATTGAAAAAAGAATTTCACGAAGGAGATAGAGTGCTACTATTCAATTCACGATTTCGGTTATTCGGTAAAGGCAAATTGAAAAGCAAATGGGATGGACCGTATCTTGTTTATAAAGTTCTTCCTTCCGAAGCTGTTGTTATAATGGATCGAAAGCAAAATACATATACGGTGAATGGCCAACGACTAAAGGTATATCTTGCACCCGACACTTTTGAGTTAAAGTCATTTGATATATATTATGTGAATTAAGTGATTGGGTGGTCGAGCTTAACGACGTAAAACAAAAGCGCTGTTGTTTTTGCTGTTTCTCTGTGTGTTCTCTGTTTCTTTGATTTTACTGAGTCGTGCGAGGCAAAGTTGCCTCCGTGCCGACCGGCACAAGCACGTGCCGATCGGCACGGGAGAGTCTGTGTCATTTTTGAGTCGAGTTTTTGCCCTTCCTCCAAGACTTGCTTCGATGACTTCCAAATTTAAGAGATAGAGTCCGTTTGGATCAAGAGAATTAAGGATATATATATGAAGGAGTCGTCCCTGATCTCATTATCAAAAATCGAGAGCCGCCAGAAAACCCTAAGAATACAGAGCAATGCAAGGCGGCGGAATCGGCAGCGGAGGAGACGGTGCCGATCGGCACGACAGGGGTGCCAACCGGCACATCTGTGCCGACCGGCACAAAAGAGGTGCCGATCGGCGCGACGGCGAACTTTCGCCAATGAGCCCGACTCTGCCATGGGAGAGAGACAGAAGCCTTAACCCCACCGAGGACAATCCAATTGTCTGGTCGCACTTGAAGCAACGATTGATGTCCAAGAGCGAAGCGGATGCGTTCAATAGAGAGAAGAAGGAGATGGATGAAGCCCTTCGGAAGAAGGTCAGAGAGGTGCTAGCACGCAAAGGTAAATCCACAGGGAAGTAGGTACACAATGGATCGACTTCTCGCTATGGAACGTCCTTTCACATATGATGATCTTATCGTATTTGAATCGATCCTTACTGATAGCGAGAGGGAAGAGTTAGACAGAGATTGCTTTCTGACCATCCATAGGTCTCGGCTGAACGATGGAAGAACTTTTGACGGCGGTGCCGACCGGCACATACCATATGCCGATCGGCACAGTGTGCCTCCTCGCGTCCTGACTGTCTGGGAAGACCTCCAGGAGAAGATACTTCACAAGAATACAAGAGGATTTAGATGTAAGTGTTTTTACTGTCAGAAAGACCATCAGAGACAGATTGAAAATTATCTAGCTGATCCTGAATGCATCCCTGCGACTTTCGTCTTTGATGATGGATTCCCCGTTGCTCACGGGCGCATGACCCCTAAAGAGATAAATGATGAAATTCAGAGGCGTATTGACATGGACAATGCTGCACAGAATAGAGCACGCAACCTTGCAAATCTAGAAGCATATTTTGCAAGGAACGGCAGGGGTGCCGACCGGCACAGAGCTTGTGCCAATCGGCACGACCTCAAGGTTGTGGATTTTGTTGAGATATCTGATGATTCTTCTGATGATGAGCCAGATCCTAAGAGATCAAAAGAAGTAGAGGGAGTTCGGCGTTCCGCTCGTCTTTCTTCAAAGCCACGAGCAAGATATACCTCGGAATCGGTGAGCTATATAGAGACAACTCCTGAGCATGAACACCCATTAGCTAATCTTGTTGCGAAGGAGGAAGAAGATCCCGAAGAGGATCCGGAAGAAGATCCCAAGGAGGAACCGATGGAAGACGAGCCCGAACCTGTTGATGTCGAACCACGCAGTGCAGAAGGACCTACAGGAAGTCTTGCAGGAGCTCAAGGGAGTGCGGAGACGCGCTGTCAAGCAAATGGAGTCTCGTGCCGACCGGCACGGAGCATGTGCCGACCGGCACAGAGTGGTTTTAACAGAAACTCGCCCCTGCGAGATGAGCGTCATGATCGTCCTGCCAACTGTTGCCCAATCTGCAGAAGAAACATCGAGCGTCTTTATTATGACATGGAAAGATGCTATAGGCACCATCGGGACATTGATATACGAATTGACGACATAGAGAGTATGGCCGCGGCGGACTACTCTTTTCTCATGCGGAATATTCGAAGCATCTTTAGCATGTTGAGGAGGCATGGCATTTCAGATAAGGTTGGTCTAGCAATAGGGACATTGCAAGGTTTGAGTGTGGGGGATTCGCCCTTACACTACTTAGGGTCGTTTGCTTCGATTTAGTATGGTTTGAGTTAGTGTGTGAAAGTGTGAGAGTTTTCTAAGAGAAGTTTGAGATGGTGTGCTTAGTTAAGCTTCGAGGTCAAGAATTATTGCAATGTCTTGAATAAAGTTAGTGTTAGTTGTCGAATCGATGTGTTACCCCATATTCTTGATTTTATTTTTGACGATCGTTTTGCCAATCTACTTGAGTTTATTGAATAATCGCTTGGCTTTATATATTCACTTTTCGAAAACCCCTTCTATCATCATAGTTGAAGCACTTAGTTAAAGATTTGATTTTGTACCTATTACACTTAACCAAATGAGATGAGAGAAGCCTACACATAAACCTTTTGATAAGAAAGCATCTTTGTCAACTCTTTGCTCTTGATTACGACTAAGCTAGAAGGGAGAAGTTTCATTGTTCATCTCAGTTTGCTAGCCATCTGTCATCAAATTCTTTCTATCTAAAAACCGATATTTCATCGTTTCTCCCTCCTCCTTGATACAACCTACAAGCAAATGTGAAGTTTCGACAGATTTCGATTCAAAACATGCTCTGATAGCAGTCTGCAATAAAAGAAAAAGAAGGAAAAGAAGAAAAAGAAGAAAATGAGCCAGGTGCCGATCGGCACAGAAGAAAGATAAAGGAAAAAGGTCGAAAAAAAAATGAATACTAGAGGAAGCAGACTGCAGAAGGAGTCAAAATTTTCAAAGATCTGTATATACTTCAAGCTTGATCCTATCCTATTTCTATCTCTTTCATTCTCATCTACTTCGTATTACCATTGATCCTTGTTGCTTATACTCTGTGTTCTCATAATGGAAACTCTCTTTTAGAAGGCATGATTGAGCGAATTGTTGACTTAGTTGTTCTTTCGATTCAATTTGGTTATACTACTTTCCGAGATCCACAAAAGAGCCAATATTATAGAATAGGAGAGGGAAGGAAACACATTTGAGCGATTGAGTGAATTCTAAAGCTTTTTGCATTCATCTTACGTGATATGAAGGGAGACAAAAATATTTGTTTGATAAGCCTTGTGATTGATTTGGTCGGCTCAAGTTTTGAGGTGAAATTGTTTTCAAAAATTGAGAGAAAGTCTTGTGGAGGGATACTAACTCGATGAGATGATTGACGATAGCTAAGTTGAAGATTTGTGAGAGTTTTTGCCTCTTAGCATGATGAAAGCACGGTGATGATTTTCTTGATTTGTATTGCCGAGGACTAGCAATGATTTGAGTGTGGGGGAGCTGTTGGTGCTTTCTAAGTACTCATTTTATATGACAAATAAGGTGTTTTTAATACCTTATTATGTCACTATTGCTAACAATTAACCCCCATTATTATATATATGTGTAGTTTCTGTGTATTCGAAGGAGTTGCAGGAAACAGGTAAAAATTGAGAGACTACGGATAAAGAGCAGCCGGAGGCTCGAAGAACGGAGAAATTGGAGGCCGTGCCGGTCGGCACAGCCCTGTGCCGACCGGCACCACGGAGATCGAGCCCAAACATGAAACCCACTCAGAGAATATGAAGCCCAGAAGAAATGTCAGAGTCGGAGTCGATGAAGTCCAGCCCGCAATCGAAAGGAACTATAAAGAGAAGATCTTGGTCGCGACAGGGGGGGGGGGGGGACGAATAGAGGTTTTGACCTAGGTTGAAGGTTGTGGCGGCGAATACGGTGATCACCGATCATCACCACCAAAAAGGAAGATCGTGCCGACCGGCACACTGCCTTGCCGATCGGCACCTGTAGGGCCACGCCAAAATCCCGCATCCTACTGTACCCACGTTCATGTGTTGCAGTATGATGCGTGAGTAGATCTCATATTCTCTCCGTGGCGAGGGAAATCTGGTTATGTAACTCTCATACTTACAATACTCTTTTGATGTCTTCAGTCTATGTGATGCTTTGAATTCGTATCTGATCAATACGTGTTTATTACATAGTGCAAGAAACCAGTGGGGAGCTATTAACCCTTGTCGTGACAGGATCGGGGCGAACGAAACCACCATGTCTTGTAGAATACTAAACCTATCAATTGAACCATAACCTGAGTTGCATGCCAGTACCCCAAACCATAGGAGAGAATCCTTTCATAACATTGTTACAACCGCAGGCTCTTTCACCTCGTTACTCATCCTTCTCACACACATATTTTGCTATATTAATTTAGTAGCTTAAATAATAGTTTAAGTCCCGCTTGTTCTCTGTGGTTCGATATTAAACCTTGGAATACTCTAAGGGAAAAAGTGCTACAACTGTACACCGTCCACTTGCGGTATATAAGTAGGTGCGTACAAACGACCAACAGTTTAACTAAAAATTGCTATGCTTTGGTCTTCTTTAGCTTTTGGGGCATTTGCATGATGAGTGGAAGTGGCCACCTAGGAAGCCGTCGATGCAGAACGGGATGTAGATGCAATGAGGTGGATTTATAGATGGGTCAAATGGGCGGCCCACCCAGCACCACCAAACTTATATAGTTGCACTTTAGTGTTAAAATGGCACAAAATAGTGAGGGAGAGAAGAATTGAACCTAAGACCTTAAGGAATTGAAGCAAATGCCTTACCACCTAACCACAACACCTTAATTGTAAAATAAAAAATATAAATATATTTAATATTTTCTTACGCGGGCCGTGCTGTGCCACCCATTGGGCTGAAGCCTAGGTTCAAGTACGCCCCTGTGATGAGGACATCACTATGACGGATGCGACCAACACTCCTCCGCTGAACATGCAAGGTCCAATCATAAGAGCTAGAGAACGACAATCAGATTTATCAGTGAGCTCAATTACAATGTCTTTTATATGTGGTTTTGAGAACAAGTTGCTATCTAATGAATTAATTATTGTTAGGAGCTATGGAGATGATGAGGAGATAGTTGAAGATGTGCTTGGGGGCGTGGAGGGCCGGCAAGGGAGTGCAAGTCAACTTTGAGGTCCAATCCAATTCGGTTTAGAGTTCGTTTCGGACTTCAGGACCAGTCCGCACTAAAACGGTCGCCAGATCGCATACGGGCTCGGATTTTGGCATTATTTATATAGATGAAAGCTAAGAAGATTATCTTTCCAATGGCACCGGTCTCATACCAAAATTCGTTCGGAATCGTCGAGAAACATTGAACAAGTTGACATCCCGAATTTGTCCCTGCGCCGTCGTTATTTGGCCTTTGGGCCTTGTATCTCGTGTGGGCCCATTAGGGGGCGCGTCCAAAGGTCCTTGTGCGACCCTAGGGTCTTCATAAACAGCCTCCGCCGCATCATTAGGGTTTAGGTTTTGATTGATAGTAAGTTTAGGCATTGCTACTTCCTGGTAGACGCGTGTGTCGGCGCGATCATCCATTCTATTCTATTCGGAACCTCACCTTGGTGATTTCAGATCCTTGTTTATCTTGTTCTTGCTTGTTCTTTGATTGCTTGCAGGAATTACCCTTGTAATTTGGTTGATTGTGCTCCACAAGATCGCGAGCTACCGCTCGAGTTGGTGTATCGGTCGCTAAGGCGCATCTTTTGGGTTTGTAGTTGGGCCGTGATTGTCTCTCCATACAAATCGAAGTTATCCCCCCCCCCCCCCCCCCCCCCTCTCACCGAAAGATGCACAGCAAACCCACTCGGGTTCCCATCACGCTGCTTCGTGCCGTGCCGGCCCGGCACAAAATTTGATAGACCGTGCCGTACTTAGGCCAGGCCAAAATGGCCGTGCTTCGTGCCCGCCCCGAGCGCCCGCCCATTTGACCATCTATAGGTGGATCCCATGGTGTTGAAAAAATAAAATATATGTCGAAAAAATACGTGTGAGCGTATATGTTGGTTGGTTGAAAATGAGGAAAAGGAGCGCATGTCCCCACCCCCACCCTAGAGGAAGGATTTTAATTGCATATATGTTAATTCGATCATTCTTCTCTATGAACATATATTTGGTTTCGTTAACTATTATTATCCACTGTCAGCTCAACATCCCCAGCATCCCATGAACTATGTGGTTCTTCTTAATCTATAATAAATCATAACCCGAGAACACACATTTGTCACTAATTAAAACTCATTAATTATTAAAATTAAAACATGCCAATAGCATTGGATGAGTAAATTCGTAAAGATCTCTCCTTTAACTGCCCCACAACAAATGTCAAAGCTCATGCGTTTTGCACGAAGTCTGAATCGGACCCCTCATCCTCAAGGATGCAACCTCCTACCAAGGAACAGTTTTTCGCTCTTATAGAAAAAAAAATTCTTTTTGCTGGTGGAACATATATGATGTGGAAGCTAGATGTCATCTTAGGATGAGATCGCCGTGGTCGCATGACATAGATATGATGACATATAAAGGTGATTGTTCCGTACGGGCAACAATAATAGAAATTGAGTATATGATTTTTAAGGTGTAATTCTCTTCACAAGTTTATTTATATATCTTGTGTATACAAATTCACATATCTACAATTTATATGAGGAACCATAGGTAAATAGGTATGAGGTACAAGGGAACACCCCCATACCCATGTATCCAATGGGTGAGAAAAAAAAAACCAACGAACAAATCCATGGAGGGAGAAAGGGTCTTAAACCCACACCCTAATACAGTAAAAACCCGTCGAGTTTTGGGTAATGGGTACCCCTGGCCACCCCTAGCTGGGAGTAGAGTTTTCAAGATTCCAACATTTAGCCTGTTTCCACCGGATATGCTCCCTCTCTGTACAGGTCAACACAATATCACAGTTGCACAACAATTCTCGTAGTAGAATTTCTAAAAGTCTCAATATTAGTTGCGCTACAAGATCCAACGTCTTGGAATGGACTCAGATGCACATATAACTCCATAGAAAACTCACAAGTCGCAGTGCCCCCGTACAAAATTAGTAGCCTTGTGTCATGCAAAAGTTTCTTTCTGCCTAAGGCAGACAATGAAACAAACAAGAAAACGACTGAAAAATTCACTATCCCCTCATACAATACCATTCGTTTTGGGGCACCAAACATCCGCTCTGACACTATTGCTAGTTTCAAAACCCCCTCGGATGGGAAGGAAACAGGAAACTCTGAAACATTATCTACATCCATTCGGATGCTTCACAGAACTACGAGTGCATTACCAATGGACCTATACTATACACGGCCAGAAGCCAACAAAGCATTCAAAATGGATCCTTTAAATCGAACGCTGCCTCAGGGGCCAGGGCGCCAGGTGCAGACACCAGTTTGACCCATATGAGTTTGAAGAATCTATATAAACCAAACTTTACCCCTGGCCATTGGCTAATCTTTTGGGCTAGTTTCCGGTGATGATGAATCCGAGGATGAGGAGTCCGAGTTGTAACCGGAAGGAGCACGTGGTGGTAGCTCCGTCCCTTGTTCTTGCTCAGTAGCTGAAACAGTACATCAACAGACAAGTCAGCTCGGAGTTAACCCGATTTGAACAAAAGAGTCAATTAATTGCATCTCACCTGCGCCTTTAGGAACTTTAGATTTGAACTTCTTTGTATGCCTCCGTATAAGTTTCTTTGTTTTTGTTATAGTCAACTGCCGAGCAAATGGAGAGAACTCAATTTCATTCTCACTCCGTTCACCATGGAAATCATGTTCAGCCTCTCCTTTCATTGTTTTCAGGACAAACGCCATTGCCTTTTTTCGCTGTGTACTGAATAAACCCTTGACAGAGGTTGCAAAGCCATCACCAGCTCCGTCAGTAGGCTTTCTAAGAAATGCTGGAAGTTGATCAGAAATGCCAACTTCATCACCATCACTATCACTTAAATTAAAATCACTGGCAGCGATTAAAGCTGCAGATGGCTCTTTCTGGCTAGTGGATTTAGCTTTAAATTTTTTGCCCTGTAAAAGAGATAAGTTTCCTCCAATTAAAATTAACTGGAAACAAAGAAAAAGAGCACGAAAATGGTTCTCACTAATCACTAGGGTAAAAATGTAACCATCTACTAATGGAAAGCCATCGGTGTGATGCACTGATTCAGATGTGGATTTGCCTTGTGTTCTATACTTCTATTCTAAATGCTGAAGCATCTGAAATTTGAAATGCTGTTTGAACAAAAATACGTCACAAAAAAAAAAATCAAAATAACTTACCTGCATGCCAGTTACAGACTTCAATACTCCCCATACAATATGTTTCTTTACTCGTGAAAATAGTCTTGCCCAAGTTCCGGTAAAATCTTCACGATGAAAGGTATCCATAAGTAGCCTTACATCACTAACAGCAAAGGGCAATCCTTCATATGTGAGAAGCAATTCAACCTAGTATATCAAATGTCGAATTGTGGTTATTGGGTGCAATAATGAGCACACTAAATTGAAACAAGCATAGAAGAATAATGGCTATTGTCTCATCATATTATATATAATAGCAACCAGATTGCGTAATAATATCTGCATTCAGTGAAGTATGCACACCTGGCTTATCTTTATATTGCGGAAGTCCATCATTTTTTGAGGCCTAGTTTGCTTCACCTCATTAAGCTCTACAACTTTCTTTTCCTCGCGAGTAGAGCGGGCAAGTCGTACTGACTTGGAATCCTTAGCAGCATCTTGAGATTCAGGTTGGGTATTGGACTGACCCTGGATTTGTGAAACTAGTTCGTTAGCTACAGACTCGGCAACAGTTTCCTCCCACGTCCGGTCAAATGAAGATGTCCTTCGAAGTTCAGGCTTTTGCGCAAGTGCGGATTCTTTTGATGACTGGTTATTGGGACTGGTTGTCTCCGTGACAGAAGTTGTTTTCTTTACTCGTCTCGTTCCTGCTGTAGTAGAGACTTTGAAAAGTTCCTATAGAACGAAAAATTAAAAATAAGAAACAGCTAAGAAATCATAGTAATAATCAAAACATAGTAACACAAGAGGATGAAACTGATCTAACCTGACGCTTTTGTGGTTGTTGTTCATCTCCAGGGAAAAAATATCCCCACATCATTCTGTATATTGCTTCAGTCAAATAAATTTTCAGCGGATAGATGTCTACCTGCAGTAACGAGTGTAAAATGGAGCCACTGTAATTACCATGCATATTAGTGAAAAACTTAAAAACCAGTCAGTATAATGTTACACCATAATCCTAATTTACATCCTGACATATTTGAGTAACTCTTGAAAATTGTGACAGTAAATAAACCAAGAAATTACAGGATAGAAAGATGATTCTGAACTTGCGAGGAGTAGGGAGTTCAATGAAAAAGAAAAAAACCAACTGAACTTACTAGGAAACTCTCGATAATGGAGTTCCCACTGGTTGGAGCCCCTTGCCTTGCATTGACACGAAGCATTGCATTCCTGCATATAAATGAGAATTACGAATCATGATTGCCAGACCAGAAAATAGTTATATAAATCAAAACAGAATGGATGGCAACAAAAAGGAGAAGAAAAGATACAAAATATAATGAAAAAAAATTATGAAACTAAGTTCGAATTACGTAAGGAAAGAACAAATCCAAATTCTTAGGATAATAATACCCAAAATTGACTCTATCAATCCACAGACCCAAAAAGGTCCTTGGTAGTCTATCCTTATTGTCTTATTTTAAGCAAGATTGCAGTAGTAACCTGTTCTTTCTTTCTAATGGAAAAGAAGCTTAGAAGCACTTCAAGCTTAATCCCTCTAGGAAAAAAAGGGACCTATAGCCAATATATCTGACAGATATTTACAATGCAGATATATAGACTATGAACATTAGGAAGGATTATCACAACACATGATCCTTGTAAACTCATGTTATAGTTAGTAGACTTTGAAAATAATTGTAAATATCATCCTTCGAAGCAACCAAAAAAAACTGTATCCAAACAGTCAAATACACCATGCAAAAGGAAAGTGGCCATCCTTACTTGCCCCATTCAGAAGGTGGATTCCAGGGTGAAATAACAGTATCTGATTTTGCATTAGCAAGTCCGTTTTTTAGGACAAACAGCTTGGTTGTCAACTGGGCGATGCCAATATCTTTGTAGTCACGGTCGAAATCATAAATCTATATATCAAGGTTGGGAAGGGCAGTTAGTTATTGACAGGAATCATATTATCCTTCGCAAGCACACTTTGAATAAAGCATTCCTACATAATATTATAAGTTAAAAAAAAAGAGTTCATGAAGGAAACCAAGTTTACCATATCATTTATCTCAGCTTCAGCGAAGGATTTTCCATCTGCTAACATGCTCCAGACAACCTTGTTTATCCGCATCGAAACTCTCATGGCACATGAAGGGCTTTTATTCTTTTCCTTTTCCATCAACCTTAACTGTGCAGCTTTCTGCATAGCAATTCTTAACATAGAATATGCTTCTTTCCTACCACTCCGGACACTCAGTAGTTCTTTCTTCAGTCTTTTGACCTGATAAGGGTTATCTTAGCCATGATGGTAATATCCAAATGACATAACAATGAAAACATATTTGTACTATTTATTCTAGTGTGAACTAAATAATTAGTTAACTAGGATACACACTACGAAATGAAGTTTACTCCCTCCGGTTTGTTGACGTTAGTTAGTACAACGTCAACAAAATAAAAACAGAGGTAATACATGTAGGAATATAATTTGATTAACCAAAGTAACTATATGCTAATGTGAACATAAAAGGGATATAAACATAGTACTTCAAAGCATACCACTGTTGACCTTGAACCCGAAACAATCCATGTAGCATCATCAGCCTTTGGCGACTGACTCTGATCACAAGATGCTTCAGTATCAGTAGACAAGGCTCTGATATCATCAAGCAATATCTTCCGTGCTCTTTCTTTTATTTCAACACCAATCTTTGCTAATTCTACCTCCTCAACTCCATCTGGTACAACTGCATCAGATGCTTCTTCAATGTCGTCATCATCATTGTCCGTGGGATAGCATAGTCTAGTTTTCTGAGTTCTGACACATAAACGGTCTCATTAGTGAATATGATTTATAGAAATCATTTAAAAAATTCATCACTTGCCAAACCAAATAAAAAAGGACAATACAGGAAGCATTAGCTAGCTTTGCATTAAGAAGAAACAGGCACCCAAATTCAAACACGATTGTTTTTTTTACTGAAGGGGTTGTGGTATTGTCATGTTAATATATTCATGATATGCTTGTTTGGATGGGTGAATCAGCAGTCTTGAATAAAGTTTAAAGCTGGCTAATATAGTTGCCCATAGCGTTTGATATCAAAGTTTGTCTAGAACCAACTTTTGAGAAAACAAGTTACGGAGTACTACACAACATTATGTATTGTCCTGGAGAAGCAAAAGCTGGGAAAAGCTCTCCCAAACAGGGCCTAAGCCATGCATTCTCCTGTTGGTTTACCATGCACAGTATGTGGAACAAGCATGCCCTTCATCAATCGTCTGTAGGCACTATGTGCCCATGAGAACACCGTGATACATGGACAAGTACGACAAACTATTATAGGTTTGGGCACTGAAATCATGAACATACTGGGTAAGCATAATCTTTTGGTGATTACAGGGGCTTCCCCTACTGTAGATTCCTAAACAATTTTACCATCCTTGAGTGGTACTAAAATTACAACATAGATGGTACCATGTCTTGGTACCACTCAAGTTATAGTTTGTGGTACCACTGGTAAATATGCTAAAACAAAAGATCTTTCGGTGGTAGCTAGCTGTTTGTGATGCGGTGTGGTTAGGTCTCCTAGTGGTGTTTTCCCTGGGGCACGGTGCTGTTAGGTGAGGTGTTTTGGTGCTCACCATCACAGGGTGTCCTGTCAATTAGTGTGCAGAGCTCCTGCCATCCGTTTCAAAAACAAAAAATCATGACATTAAGTGTTTTAAGTCATCAGAATAAGCATGGAACAATGTTTACATGTTGCTTTCTCTGGCCAATGGTTTCCACCAAATGCTACTATTAATTTCTGTTAGGTGCAGAAAAACAAAATAATCTCACTAAACCTAAAGCATGCGACCATCTCACTAGTTTCTGATGGCCTTTTATCTTTCCAAGATCAATTGCATGCACAAATATGAAATTTTTTTTAATAACTTCCATCCTGCTGTGTACAGAGCTATAGCAACATGCAATTTGGACTCGCGTAGAACTTGACCACCCAATTCGGAGACCTTTTTGGCACAAACTTGGGTGCATATTTCCACCTAGTTTGGTCGATTTTTTCCAGTAATAAGTATTTTTAAGCTGCGTGTCTTCTATTTTTGTTTTCCAATTTCATAGGTTTGCTAATTATTTTACTCAACAAGGGTTATGTTGGCTTGTGTCAAAAAGTTAGGAATTATGTTGCTTAAAGAAGTTGATTTACATGAAGAAGCTAGTTTTTTTTTTCGAAAGAAAAAGGTTCTGACTAAGCACCTTTCATTTTCATTGCAACCTACAAAACATTGGCCAGATGAATATTTCCAGCAGAAAATAATATAGGTTAAACAAAGCAGGGCCACAAAACTGGATCTAGATGAGAATCCTAAGATAATAGCACTACAATGATGTACCTGGGAGTTCTCGCAAAGAGAAGATTAGTCAATACATCCATCATAACCTGAAATTGGCGTGATGTCATACCAGCCGTTATATCTGGTGAATTAAATGTCAACTCTTTCAGTGGTTTAACCTGCATAATGAAAACAGTTGATAGATAAACAAGCTACCTCCACAAATAGTTACAATATGCTCAGAACAAGTAGCATAGCAAACAAAATCATCATTTGGAGGGGAAAGTAAAATTGAAACCATTGACAAGAGAACAGACCTTCAGTTGAGGGGTTCCTCCCTTGTGCCGTGTGTAGCGGAAATACATTTGACATGGCATAAATACCCTTTCAAGTAAAGCACCAGTTCGTTTAACTTCAGATGATTTGCGGTGTATTTTTGGCAGCCATTGAATGCCAGCACCTGGATCAACATCTGTGGGTGCAACATGAGCCTGAACATGCTCTAACATTACAGAGAGCTCTACACGTGACCAGGGCATTTCTGGCTCGGTACCCCCAGTGGCAGCATCGCTGGAACCAAGTGCTTTCTCAAACACTTCTTGACCCACTTGCACAATTGAATGAAATGAACGAACCATGATGCGCCCACTACCAGCAGCTAGCAGAAACCTACCCTGATATATCAAATAGATAGCTATTAGTAGTAGCAAATGTGGATAACCAAGGATGAAACTACTTCTATCACAAATTTCAACATCATGTTTGTAAGAAATAAATGATAAACGCATGCTTAATGCTAAATTATTAGCTGTCAAATAGTTCCCACTTGCCTTGTCTCGAGTTCCTAGTAATGCACTGTGAGACATCCAAGAATTGTGAAGTAAATGTTTAGTTATATCATGATTGTTTACTTAATGCAGTGTATTAAATATACTTAAGTTTATGATATTAATTTAAATATTTATCCAGGTCCACAACCTGTGAAAAATGACTAATGGTCCAATTTTTCCATTCAAATTTGCGCATGGATTTGCTCTAGTAAACTGGTTGGCTTGTTTCCGCTGTACACTGGTACGGATGATTGATAATGATTTATGCATAATCTGACAAGCATCTGAATAAAGTTAAAAACCAAACAAGAGCGAATGCTGAATATATTCTGACATTTATTAAGCTAGTCTAAAGTAGCAAAGAAATCCAGATACTCACATTTGCTTCCTCCGAATGCAAATTGAACTGAGGTTGGACAATATTAACCATGAAATTTCTTGTACCTTCCTCTTCAGAATCCTTATTAGTTGAGGGTTTTGTTGCTACACCGTCAGTCCAGAAAATAGTCAAATTGAGAAATTTAAATACAGTTTCCAAGTTTTTTGTTAGTGTTCAACGAAATGCTGCAAATAAATTGGTGTGAAAGACTGTATATTGATATAAACAAATACCATTTTAGTTCTGGACTAATCTCAATAATGTAAGTAACTGAAGAAAAAGGATTGTGTTATTAAACATACCCGTTTCATTGTTTGATGCCAGATCTGACTTCGAGGATCCAATGGAAGGTGGTGATTCTGAACTCTTAATCTGTTGAGGTTCTGACGCCTGTGCTGCCGAGGACGAAGAGTTGAGAGCACCATCTTTGGACATCTCTGCCTCTTTAATTAACTGTTTTTCCTCTAGAATCTTTCTTTGGGTGTATTGGCGAGAAGGAGATGGTTTTGGAGGTTGAAATGCTTGAGTCAAACCACCAACCCAAGAGAGGATAGCAGCTCTATTTTCTAGATTCCACAAAATTTTTAATCCATAGACAAATACTCTCTGGCAACTGTCAGCGACCACAACATTGAATCCCTCGTCATCACTACCTGATTGTTCATGATCACTCTCATCCCCGCCATCAAACTCAGACTTAATCAATGGCATTTGAGATTTTCTCCTACCATCTTCCTGCCATGCTGATAATCTAGCAGCATCAGCTTTGGGAGTTTGTTTTCGTATTGTAAAATAATCAGCATACAGAAAAAATCCATCATCTCGGCTTTTCTCAGTCGAGTTAATTTTATTTTTGCCCTTCTCACAACCAGGACTATCTGTACCTTTGTTTTGAGGACTCTTATTTTCTGACTTGGAATCCTTAGAAGTTGATGCTTCAGGAATCCTGTCAATAAATACCTTCAACAAATGCAGGTCTATGCCCTGGTAGACAAGATCAAGAGGTTCACGCTTGCAATCAAAGGTAAATATCTGCTTCCCACGGCTGAAAGCAATTTCATACCTAAACTTTGTGAAGTGTAGTGTCAAACCCTTAGAAGGATCATCAGCACCTAGAGGCATATTGTTAATCTTCAGTAACATGGAATCAAATCGAATGAACTGTTCGGTCATAACTCTATCAAGTGGGAGGTTCCCAGACCGTATAAATCTGGGAACTCCAAAACGTGGAAATCTTGAAAACAGTCTTAATTTATGGGGAGGAAGAAAAACTAGGTTCCACCACTTCAATAGCCAGACCAAATCATGAGCTCCCACGTTCACTGTTGGAGAATTATATGAATCTGCACTCTTCATTTGATGTTCCATGGGTTCGGCAGTAGCAGGTTTAAGTGAAAAGCTCCACTTCAGTGATAGAGAAGTTGAGCGGAATGGATCAAAAACTTTTTCCCGTGGTTTACCCTCTGCAGGAAGAGCAAACAAAAAATGATCCATAGGGTTACCTGAATCACATCCCCATTGTATTGAAATGTCCATGAAAAAAGTTGGGGTTTCAAGGAAAGGTATCAATGGATGATGTGGAATTTCTAAGCTGCATTTCTTTGCAAGACTCTCCAAGCTAGTTAGGTACACCTTCAGATTCTTTGAAGACAGACTGACATAACCATCCACATAACGTATTTCCAAGAATTCAGATGTGATTAGCATTTTATCCAGCTTCTCATAAGGGCTGGTTGCCGCAGGTAGATGCCACTTTGTATCAGTAAAACACAAGCTAAAATTTCCATGAATATAATTTCTCATATCATCCCACCAGGGTAAGCTGCGCTCTTTTCTAGGAGGTTCAGGACGCTCAAAGAACCATCTCTTAGCTAAATTTGCCCTCCGGAGTGCACAAGTAAAAGCATAACTTATATCAGCGAAAATAGGTTCATAGCCAACTCCAAAGGAGACTTCCCCACTTTGAAAATGCAATGGTATGTATGCATATGTTTTCATTGGTGGGGTATAACCAGTTGCAGAACGTAGCAGATTTACTCTCCACCATTTCCCAACGTAGACGTCTTGTCGAACTTGAGGCTGAAAACAGGTTGCCTGCCACGGGAAAAATATCGTTGCAATTAAGAATGATGCTAGATCACTAGAAAATTCTTCCATATAAACACTAGATGATATAATGTTGTATCTAATATCCTAATCCGAGGGCTGCATTGATCTACTCAAACAGAAGAAACGGAGAAATTACAGTTTACCCAGTTTGACGGAACAAGTATCTTCTCAAACTAGTCAAACAATATATAATATTTGAAAACAAATGAATGGCATGGAACACTAACCTGCTGAGCAAGCACAAGGCGTCCATCACATTTTCCAGAGGTTCCAGAAAAGAGTGGAAATGTGTAATCTCTCAAGAAAACGGATAATGATTTGGTTTTCAAATTAAAATTGCTACCATACAAACGGGAAAATGGGATATCATTTTTGTCACAAACCGGATCTACAGACTTAATAAACCTAATCATGCCTTCATCGCCGCCATCAATCTTAGATAGGCTCACATCCACATCTTTTGCATGTACAGACATAACTGATGCTCTGCGAGTACTCATCTTGAACCCCGATTGGAACCCACTTGAACATGCACCGGATCCTTCTGATATTGACAATTTCTGACATTCTCGGTAATATGACTGAAATGCCTGTCTATAAATCTCTTCTCTGAGTTTTTCAAAGGTGCGTCCACCAGGTACATTTGCATCAACATCAGGGCAATCATGGTTCTTTTCAGGAGAGGAAGTATCCAGTTTTTCCTTGGGGGAATCTTTATTTTTGCCTGAAGCAAGCTCATCAAGAAGATTCAATCTCACTGTGTACTCAGAGAACACATTCTTCATCAAATTGACATGCTCATCAAGCCATCCTTGAATGGGTTCTTCCTCAATTTCTGCTATCAGGTCACGTACGATGACCCGCACGTACCGAAATCCCACTGATTTTGATTTGCTCTTTTTGCTGCTACTACTAGATTTCTTCTCAGGAAATAGAACAGATGTTTTTGCAGCAGAAATAAGTTTAAAGGCCCGCAACGTGTCTTCTACTGCATCATCAATAGCTCTCAGCTGCAATCTAAAAGGAAGGCAAATGTGTGCATCACGGAGTTGAATAACCCAATCACATGTAGCTGCAGACTGTAACTTCTTATCGGGAAGGCTATCAGAAACAGAAATTGGGATGCGAGATAACTGCATACGACTGCTTTTGAAAAGCCAGGCATCACAAAAGCTGACTACTAGTCCCTCGACCAAAACACCTATCTTTGCATTCTCAGAAAATATTGAGCCAACATGAACCATTGCTTCAACCCCATCAGCAAGTTCACCTGAAATTCTTAATGATTCCAAATCAATGGCAATAACTGATTCTTTCTTCCTTTGAGCTTTTTCTTGCTGGCCATGGTCTGTAGGCGATTCCCTTTTCGCCATGATATCCATGTTCACTGTCTCATTTTTTACCTCGGTAACAGGACTCTGGAGTTTGATCCGATGCAAAACAGATTTGAGTCTTGTAGCTACTTCGAGCAATTCCAAACAGGGATCAGGCTCCCACCTGACTGCAATGTCAGTCACGTTGATAAGAGAGCAGGCTGCAATGTCATTTGGCCCACCAGAACGCTGGACAAACTTGGCTTTACGCACATCAAATAGCTTGACCTCCTCCGAGGGTTTAGTGTCAAGCTGATACTCTTTATGTATCAATCTTAAGTTCTCAAAGTCAACCTGCATGGAATGCTTTTCCTTGTTCAAAGATACACCGATTTGATAAATCTCAAGAGAAGTTGAGAAATTAACATTCTTATGATCTGGAAGGCTGGTAGAATTCACATATGCCATCCTTGGGCCACCATTAGCATCATTGATGATTACAACTCGGCCACCCTGAGAACCAAAATTCACACGCTTTGGATCTGCTATACTCATATCTTCCAGCCTCATGTCACCATCATACATAATACAGCACTGTGCGATGGTAATCTTGAGTAGTTGTGCTCCTTTAGATTTTTTGGTCGATTTTTGAGGAGTTTCATGTAGAGGTCGCTTCTTAGGAGGCGAAATGCTTTTCAAAAATACCTTGTAGGACATTGCAGTCGTACAAAGTAACTCAAGATAGTAAAAGCAGAAGTTCATTCTGATTCCAGATATATTAACCGAGATAGCAGATTTAGAATGATCTTCACTATTATCTTTGCCTGGACCATTTTGTTCCAAATCAAGTGTTGACTGACTAATATGCAGTAAGGTGCTTGAGATGTTTTCTTTAATTGACTGTTGGTGTTTGCCAGCAACAAGGAACTTCAATTCACTGAGCTTGCCATGCACTTGAGTTCCTCGGTTTGCCAACTTACTTGCAGAGACATGAGTAGATTGCAATAGGCACTGCATTATCCAGAATTTACAGAGTGAGGTTAGCATTTAATAAAAGAAAGGCAATATATTTTCATTAGTTTGTAAGCTAAATTATGCAGAAACATGCGAGAAGCTTCAAGCCATTTAAACATTGTATTTCCAAATCCCTTGGTGTTAATCTTCCTGCAGTACCAAACAGAAACTCACATCTCATCAAGGAGCTAAGTGCATAGTCTTGAAAGTCTGAAGACAGGTACATGGCATCAGATATTTCCAACTTTAAGGAATTCATCATCTACCAACATCACATCAAAACGTAACAAGATTTTCAAGGACAAATGCCTTGGAATATACTGTTATCAAGTTCATCATCTACCAACATCACATCAAAATGTGGAATGGAGTAAAATACAGATACCGCTGGCACATGGTTTCCCTTGGCGTAAAAAAAAAGAAAAGAAAAGAAAAGAAACAAACAGAGGAAACATTGTACAAATCAGATTTTCTAACAGATGGGCCTGCCTCATGGAATATAACGAAACATGATCTGACATATGGTTTCCATGAGGATCGAATATTGGACCAGTGCCAATTACCTGGGGCAGTTAATAGTGCTACAAACTGCTTACACTTAAAATGAACAATAAAAACTTCTCATATCACAAAAATATTTTCAAGTGTGGCGATTGTTGAAATAACAAAGCTAAACTACATTGAACTCATTCACAGTTTGCATGAGGCAAATTTGCAATGGAGTATTATGACATTTCAATGTGAGACCAGTCATTGCTAGTGCAAAAGACACTGAAGTCTTAAGCAACACTTTTAAAGTTATAATCCCTGCTGTTACTAAGTAACTTCCTTATCACTTTTAAAATTATAAATAAGTCAAGCGGGAGCAACGTGCACCGGGCTGCCCTTTTTGTTTCCTAGTCATGTTGCCAGGCCCTGGTTATAGACACATGGCCATTGTCGTGTACAGCCATCCTAACTCATTATAACATTTGATCAGCTAGCGGAAGCGGCGGCTGATAGGAACATCAGTGTTCTATTTAGCGTTTTTTTTTCCTTCTCAAAGCTGCTGTGATTAGTTATCACGTTATCTTGCATTCGCTGGAATGTTATCTATTATTCAGAAGGTTATAGTTATACTAGCAAGCCCTCTATATGAAGAGGCCTATTGTGCATGTCGTTATGAAGCAAAGAATTAGTATCAAGTATTTGTCGCTCTTTCAGCTGAGTCCAATCCTCTCCTACAACGCACCTTCTCCTCTAAGCGCCCTCTAATTGCTATCCTTCCTTCAAACCAGAGCCACCAATCTTTCTATATTATTATTATTCAGATTATGGGCTCGAAAAAAAAATGATTGTGTGAGTTTTATCAGTATGAAGGAGAGCTATAAATAGAACACACAACTATTAAAATTAGAGAGCCTAACAAGTATACTCCATTATATTATAGAACAAAATACAGTACTTCATACTTACATGGTAAAGTGGCAAGTCATCAAGACTGTAAAGCACAATAGTCAACTCCGGGGCTGATAGCGTACTTGCCCAGACCAATGCAATTTTCTCTTTGGGCGCCTTCTCTTGTTGAGAACTCTCACTAAGAACAAGGGGCTTCTTTTTATCTGAGTTAACTCTAATCAGTGGCTTAATTCTGCTTATAATGAGATTACATTGGACCCCACTGATCTTGACATCCACTTCAGCTTGAATTGGTTGTGCTGGCTGAGAGAAGACAATGCGTCAGCACATACAATTTGCTCAGAGAGAAATTATACACTGAAAAAAATAGAAAAGTGCAAAGCATATTTACTATTATAACGACACCAAAACCTATCAGTAATTCACATTACAGATAAATAATCACAAGCAGAAATCATAAGACAAGAAAATTGCAAGGATGCTCTGACATGCAAAACAGGATAAATTTCCCTAAAAAGGTACTCCCTCCGTTTTTTAATAAATGACGCCGTTGACTTATCTCGTTACGTTTGACCGTTCGTCTTATTCAAAATATTTGTGTAAATAGCTAAGTGTATAGGTTAATCTTAAAGTGCTTTTGATGATGAATCCAATGATATTCATTTCACATTCAAAAAGTAATTATTTAAATTTATATTGTTGGTCAAAGTTCAACAAAAAAGTCAACAGCGTCATATAATTAAAAACGGAGGGAGTAGTATATTAGAAGATAACGCACAAATTCAGGAGTAACATAATAATGATCTACGCGGTATGTCCCAGTTTCAATGCAAACAAAAACAACTCTGAATGTTGAATAGTAAGTTCTAAGCTAACCACTGATATCATGAACGTCTAAACAAAGTACTAACAATATCTAACTCAAAGAAAAAAGAAATTAAATACAGTCAGGAAATATTTAAGGTACTCCTACACACTGGTTCACACATCAAAACAATCAACACATCACCATGAAAAACATGCTCACATATTGGCTTTTGGTCTACGAACTGACCAAGGCAACCTCCATCTTTATGTGCATGTCAGTGTCGATTTCATGGACGTAAGAAACATAAAGCTAGTTTTCTTTACATCTCCTCCATAGAACAGTTACAGTAAGGTGGTGTTACTCAACAAGCTATGAATCCTAAAAAAGGAAACTCGGCCCTGGGAGTAGGACCATCCCCACGGTTTTTCTTTTTAAAGAGAAGCACCTGCATTACACGGCCAAGAAAAATCCACGAACCCCGGTCCCATCGGGCCTTAACTTGTGCTTTGAGCCCGTCCCATACACGAGGGCCCGCCCACAACAGGTCGGATCAGACCGAGTAGATGGGACACAACAAGTTGATTTTTTTTATTTGCAGAAAATGTGCACACCCCTGGTGGCCAGTGGTGGAGCTTGACCAGCTCAGTTGGGGGGGGGGGGGGGGGGGGGGGGGGGGCAGCCATGCTAATTACTCATAAAATCTCATTAAACAATAGCTGTTTACTGTTCAGTCAATGGAGCTTTTGCTTAGGCAAGGGGGGCTATGGCCCAATCTGGCCCTAACCAAGCTCCGCCAGTGCTGGTCTGAGGCCTCACGCCTGGCAGAATCCTAACATTACCTAGTCCTATATAAGAAAATTACATCGAATTTCCCAGTCAAATATGGATAATTGTCAAGTCCATGTCACCATTTTAACACCCAATTCCGCTAATGTACACTAGATTGACAATTGCAAGGCATAGCTAAATTCGGAATAAAAGTAATGAATATATAGGGGTCTGTATCAATCTTTGGTTAGAAATAGTGAATTAAATAAGTTTACATAAAAATTACAATTATTTTCCTATAAAAAATAAAATAAAATATTTATATATATATATATGTTGAGGCAAAATACCTAGGAAAAAGGATCCATAAAAATAGGACCCGCAAATAATTAAAATTCATATCAACATATTATTAAGTAGAGTTTGCATATTTATAACTAACCAATTACAAATAGAAATTGATTAAAAATTGAATTTCGAATAGAACTTGATTAAAATAGTACTTAAGTTTCGATATTGTTCTTTTATGTATTTAATATAATGATGGTCAAATTTTGGTATTATGATCTTGGACAACCAAAGTATATTTAGTTGTAACATAGTTCTAGCGAGGCGAGTATACCTTATAGTGGAAAATTATAGGCCGTGCAAGTGTTGCACGGGCTTGATGTGTCCACAAACCAATCAACAAATAGAGCAATGTTATACCGCATGACTGGGAAGTCCACTTCTTATGGGATCAGTAGTTTAGGTCTAACTTTTGTATCATCTGGACTAAGTCAAGCCAAAATTAAGTACTGCAATAGACTTCTTATACGTGTGTAGGATAAGTGTTCTCCAGAAAATGCAGCAAGTTAGAAGTAATATAATAAACTAAAAGGTACAACAACAGAAACTCAACAATAACTCATTGGATCAAAAATTGAAGAAAACACAAATTAATAATGAGAGATGATCAAACTGACCTCCGTGGGAATGTTAGCTGAAACAACTGACGCAACTTTTACAACCTCTAATACAGAGGTCGCACCATCCATTAGAAGCTGGAAAACAAACAGTCATGAAATACACCAAATAGAAAAGTTTATGACCTATAGAACATATAGAAACATCTACGTCAAAAAAAATATAGAGACATACATGAATATCAGTTACATCAGTTTCCAACCGAAGATGTGTCGCTGCATCTCCGAAGTCGTTGTGTGGTTGCAACTTCATAAATCTCAAAGACACGCTACCAATTTCATTGTTTATTGAGAGGCCGTGATCTTTTGGCAAGAACTTCAGATCCAATTTGGACATATTGAAGCTAACCTTCCAAAGAAAACTACATTTTAGTGAATAGTGATCCAACAGCCCATCTATGTTAAAATTTCACAGCAATAATTTAAAAAGTAAATGAAGAACATGAAACATGCTTAGCCCTACCTCCTCCAAAGTGTCAAATAGTGACTCAGAATACGGCTGTTATAAGTTACCCTTCCTAGTACTTATTGTACACAACAGGAATTAATTTGGCTACACTACACAATATCGCTGCAATGCAACCTCAATCAATATAAATAACAAAGTACGTTTCCATATATTAGGTTGCAAAATAAAACAATATGACTATCGCTGAATAAAAAACGTAGCAATCAGAAACAAGCTAATAAATAAATAAATAACGCATGGAGAAAGGGCAAGAGGCTACTGGAAGAAAAATAATAAACATCAGTGGTGTAATAGGGAATTCATACAACCTTTTCAGGAAATAAATCGATCTTCTTATTCAATGAAGCAAGTTTGCCGCCCTCAGATCTAGGAGCTGGTTTATTATCCACAGATTGTTCATCCTTTTTGTCAGCAATGGTAGAGGCAGGCAGCTTCTTCTTGGTGAATATTTTTTCTTCCAAGTTCACAACAATCGGACCAGACATGAAGTCCAAATTCTTTAGTCTAACTCCATTATCCCTAAAGAGTCAAGAATATAACTTTTTATTGCTTCAGCAAAGTATGAAAGTGCATGAGATTGGAATAAAAAATCTCAAGGAATTATTGTGAATAAAACTGTAACATGTATATGGTAAAAAAAAGAATGAATAAGGAGAGTTCTGAGGACTTAAAATAAATAAGCTGGAAGCTGAGCTAGGTAAAGTTTGTATGGCCTTAATTATTAGGAGTGACAATACACATTTCATTTTAAGCTCCTTGATGAGTTCTGAGGATGGGCATGTGATTCATAGCATGGACACGTGCAATTGTAAACAAAACCTCCTCATCTGCTATTAAGTGAGATAGGCGATAGTTAAATCACGGAAGGTGATATTGCCCAGTCAACTGTTAATATTACATGCTGCATGATTGCATCATGGAACATAAAATAGAGTTGGAACATAGGATTGTCATGACTATTCATTGTTTTCTTTACCAAAATGACCGTCACATATTTTCTGTAGTTCAAGCTGATTAAAAAGCTTGCCAGAGTAGTTTTCTCAATGTACATTGATTTGAGTATATTTGCCAGCCTATCAATTAATGCATTACCTCTGATGGAGATCACACGAGAGCGCTATATCCTCAAACAAGAAAGAGCTACAGTCAGAAGTATCCATGGCTGAGCAATATTGTCCGCTGATCCACCAATCCAGCTGATTAAAAACTGATGTATGGTTGTCAGTGCTGTCTGACTCAAGTGCTTGCACAAATAAAGGTATGATATTTATTTGAACATTGAGAACAGGATCCAATCCTCCAGTTTTAGATAAATCGATCTTTAGGTCCTTGATGCCAAGAGCAGCTTTTGGAGCCTGTAATAGTGAAGATCAATTATCAATGCCAAAAAAAAAGGCAGAGAACAAGCATCGCAAATAAAAATCATAAATAAGATAAGAAAATTTAAATAAAAATGAATATGGAATAACTTCTTGGCAAACAAATCCAAAGATGGCTTTAGCCTCATTGCTAAGCGCATAATAACACAAGAAAATATACATGCAAACAATCGCTTATATTAGGATACAGGTATATCATATTACATGCACCTAGACTGAACCCGAACTAGAGTACTACATGTATCCAAGGCTTTGATTCTATGTAATTTAATGAATATACTATACCAATATGGATTTTTCATTCGGGAAAAATCATTATGAAACATATATGTTTTCATAACAACAACAACAATACTAAGAACAAGAAGAAGAAACGAACATGTCTTCAGAATGAATGGAAGAAGAACATGTCATGCACAAAAAATGGAGCGTCCATTGTTACATTGCCTTTCTTCAATACGAGAGCTACTGATTGATGGAGTTCAAATATTCGATGAGAATGCTGCACCTTAAGCCTCAGCTCCACGATGGATAATGATAATACGCTGGCCATGCTTGTTATCAGCCGCCATTTCGCTTTTCCTTTTGTTTTTCCTTTTGCTTTGGCTGATGAGCTCGAAGTCGATTTGCGAGAGGGGGGCTTCTTTTTGTTTGCAGATTTCACAGGCTGCCTGAGCACAACGTCCAAATCAGATATTTGCAGTTGCAGGATTGGGCCGTGTGTTAGTACGGCAAATCCCATCTGAGTGAGCGGTCTTCGCAGGCCAAGTCTGATTTCACCGATACAAATGGACTCGACAGCACCCTGAAATGAAAGGCACAGGTTATTTGATTGTGTGTGTCAGGACTGGTATTGCCACGGGTGAGGAGAAGGGATGAGGCATGGTAGACACGGCAGGCGGGTACCTTTGGGGATGAAATGGTGATGTCCCTGACATAATTGAAGCCGTAGGAGCGGCACCCGATGGAGATCTTGGCCACGCGAAGGAGCACCCATGCCACCGCCCTGGCGAGGAAGCTGCGATTGAGTTTGTACACAACACACAAATCGTTAAGAATCGATCCATCGCATTCCGATAATTGGGTGGCATGTCCGGAATTGAGTTTGTTCGATGATCCTTATAAAAGGAATGCGGGAAAAGGGGGGACACATACAGGACGGCGACGCATCCGGCGGCGGCGGCTAGGGCCCCGACGACGGCGAGCTTGAGGATGACGAGGAGGAGGCCGTGGCGGAGGACGAGCTCGACGGCCTCCCAGGCGACGACGAACCCAACCAGCAGCTGCACGAGGCCAAGCATCATCGCCCCCTTCTTCACCACCCGTCCTGTCCGCGGTCACCACCACCTCTCCGTCATCGCGTCATCAATCCCTTGATCGGTGGGGGGAAGGAGGTGGCGGAGTGGAGCAATGGAGGGAGAAGAATGGGAGAGGAGAGGGTGCTGGATCGAGGCGGAGTGGAGAAGAGGTGGCGCGCCATTTCCGGGGGAGGGGAGGAGGGAAGAGGATGAAGAGTGGCGCGGCAGTTACGCACGTCCGAGTCAAACTCGTTTAGAAAAAGTTGCCGGCACAGCACCAAGCAAGCCCCTTCGCCCTGAATCGTGTAGGACGGGTGCCCAATACGCCACTGCGCTTCTTCCTTCACGAGCAGACAAATTAAAGGTGAGCTTACCAGACATTTGTTGTTTTCATGGCGCTAGAAGATCGTTCTCCCAGCGTAGCAAAGCGAGTGCCGCAATGCCGTTAACCATGGGAACGACAAATGTTGGTCTCCCATCAATAGGAGTAGACCCCCCGCTGGAGAAGAATGTAAACATTGGCAAACTAGAAGCAAACACCTCAAACAAACATGCTGAAGGCGGTACACTTGTACAATGCAGAAAATTAATCCTGAGAACCGAGGCTGTCACAAACATATCTTGATTATGACCAAAACAAGACTTTCCTACATGAACCGTGACGCTGGCCCAACAGCTAGCACAATTCAAAACCTGACATCTGATCATTCATCGGTATACGGGCAAACAAGTGCAGATCAAGTCATGTAAGGTTAGGCACAAGCCAGTCAGACATACAACTTCTCTACAGAGGACTAGAAACACTACTTCCTTCCTTTGTTCTTCTTCTTACCCTTTGCAGCGCCTCGCTTCTTATCACCCTTTTTCGACTTGCTTTTGTTCTTGAATGTTCTCTTCTGCGGCTTCTTCTTTACGCCTAAACTGGAGTTCTTCTTGGAAACAACTTTTGGGTTCTTGTTGGTAGAGACAGGAGCAATAGGTCTCGGGCCAAACTCCTCATCGTCACGAGTAATTTCACTGGTAGTGACTGTAATTCTGGTCCCAGCATCTTCGTAGGTTTTTATTTCTAGACACAGAATTGACATTGAAATTAGAAATAGATTCAATTTAACAGAGAATTAGCTGTTGAATTCAAAGCAGCGTCATGCTTAGAGTAGCATAGGCAGAACCGTTATCATATTGAGTTCATGTGCTCACCAGACAACGCATCAGTGGTTTCCATCTCCTCACCATCAATTCCTTTTCCTTTATTTCCTAAACCATCACCATCAGCATTGTCCGATGACAGTACTCTACCATACATAGCGATCTCTTTCTCTTCTTTCCTCTGGAACAGGATAAACACTCAGAAAAAAAACAAAAGGCAGCATCCAGGAACAGGAAAGCGTAGTTCATGGCATTGCTGTGATGTGATGAAACGCAACAGTACAGAGTATAAGCCTCCTTAAAATGACACTAAGTTCTTCCCAGTAGTCGCTAGCATCTTTTATTGGAATATAACTATTAGGCAAGCAACCTACGAGATCTGAATTCCGTAAAGTTTTTCTACAGCCAAAAAGGCAAAAACTTGATTGCTGCACACATAACTCAGCTTTCTGAACTGCATTATGTGCTGCACATCTGCAGGCATCTTCCATTCATCACCATCCCATCTTAGCAGTCCCCTTATTCATTACTCCCCTACCAATGTGTATCAATTACTAGTAGATTCTTTTCTCAATATGAATTAATCATTGAATGAGTAGAGCCTTTTAGATTTCTGTCTTCCTAGTTTCTTGTGCTGATGGATTCTGTGAATTGGCATAATGGCATACATCATTCCTAAATGAAGATTACAACTAGAAGGATCCTACCGTCAGTCGGACAGATTAGAGGTGATTTGTAAGATTCCATGATCCGTTGCTTCTCTCTGGGATAATTTCTCTTTCACCAGTATAACTTCAATGAACTACAACATTACAGGAAATAGACTTTTTTTTTGTGCGTATGATAGAGAGGAGCTCCTCACCCTTTTGCGCTCCTGGATTTTCTTCTTCCTCTCCTTCTCCTGCAAAACCTTCTGCGCCTCCTTTCTTCTCTTCTTCTTCCTCTTATGGAACCCAGTCACGAAATCCCTGTCAAACCAAGATCATGGTCACGAATTGGGTAAAAAGCATCATACCACAGTACCACAACTACAAAATGCATCTCTTGATATCAATTAGGAACAAAAATAACCCCTGCAATCATGCTATGCCACGGGTATCTTGCAACCAAGGGGAGAAACCTAAGGGCTTTCTCGTCGAGGGTGACGGAGAGTGCCTTGTTCTTGAGGGAGCGTTTCTTGATGTGCTTCGGTACCATCACCGTCGGCATCTGCCCCACCACCACATCCTCCTCCGACTCCGACGCCTCCATCTCCTCTCCGTATTCCTCTTCCGCCGCCTCCTCCTCCCATGCCATCGCCACTCTCTCTCTCTGTGAGAGGAACAGATGAAGCGCCGCCGCTTTGCGGCTCGCGGTGGAGGAAAGAGCGCTAGGTTTGCGAGGTCACGTGCAAGACGCGTGATCGATTCATTGAGCGGAAAGAAACCAAAGAAAAAAAAAAGGGGGGGGGATTTGCGTTTCAACCCTAATAACAGAACTTCTATTTCACGTATACCCTTAAGAGTGAAATACTTTTTTTTGCGAAGATTATAAGACTGAAATACACAAACACAACATTGACAAGGTTTTTGAAACATAATTTTGACGAATATATTTTGCTAACAAATTAGAATTAAAATATTTTGCTACAGATATTTACATTATATAATAGGAAATAACAGTACATATGTTGTATTTTTGTTCTCTTATTCCTGATTTGTTATTTTTTATCTTTTAGTTGAAGTTGATATTGGACTTGAAATTTTGCTCGTATATTTCTCAATATATTATCTACATGTGTACCAAGTTTTAGAATTTTATAAGACTTCAAAGTATATTTTCTTAGAGAGTTTTCACGATTCCAACGAATAGGTGTTTTGCGAATATATTTCTCACATGAACCATGGCTCGTTGTCTAGCTGCCAACACAAACCATCCTCATGAAAGTGAATTTCGAGGCAATTTCTGTTCGTATTTGGTAGATTTTCTGCAAAACATTCCATGCTGATTTTTTGCAGAAACTGAAAATTCACCTACTTACGCTCTGTTATTTATTATTCACCAGGATGAAACTGGAAATTGACATAGCGGGCATGGAAGATCCGCATTGATTTCCTGCGTCTGCAGATATCGCATTACCGGTGTGGATAACTTCGAAGTGTGGCCCGAGTAATCAAATAAATAAAAAGGTGTGGCCCGTTTTCTTGTCCTTCGGCAGAGAGGCATCATGTCCATTTGGCTTTCAGCAGAAGCACCATGTTCAAGTTTGTGGCCCGTTTTCTTCAAAACACATCAAGGCAGAACATATGGTGAAAGAAAGGAAGAAGAAGAGAAGAAAGGAGGCTTTCATTTGCCCCGTTTTCTCCAACTGGCAGACTTGGGTTGGTCTATCGTTGTCTTGCAAGCGTCGTCCCAGCAACTTTTCCGATTCAAATTCTGATAAGATGAATTTCGCTTTCATTTGCCGCGTCCTTTTCGCGAGTCTTATCCCAAGGAAGCAAAGTGCACCCGGCTAGGAGAAGCTGCGAGGCAGCTGTTATCTGACATGCTGACTGGTGTACCAGCCTGTTCGGCTGCCCATTTCGCAGCCAGCTTCTTTGCAGCAGCTACAGTGTTTCAGTTATTTTTTCAGCAGCCGCTACAGTGTTCGTAATTATTTCTTCAGCAGCCGCTACAGTGTTATCAGCCTGCCGAACAGGCTCGTAGAGTTTAGCAGGTGTCAACACATGAAAACTCCAGCATTGGTAAACTTTTTATCCTAACTTTTTATCCTTTTGCTGCCTACTGGCACACACCATTACAATGTCGGAAGATATATCTTGCATGGGTACCCAGGTGCTGAGTAAGGACGCATGAACACGCACCGTGATGAGTATTGTTTCCCTTGACCTTGCTCCATGACACACCCATGAATCAACAAAAAAACTCAAAACAGTTGTTTCCAGGAAGAACTGGAAGTCTGAAACAACGATAATGGAAGAGCTAACAGAGTACTAAATATCATATGCCTTGATCACCGTTTTCAGGTCAGATGTTATCCCCTTTCTCAGCTGCTAGCCTAGATCAACTCCAGTTTGACGAATTGATGCGAGCGATAAATCAATTAACAGATGTGTGTAACCACTGGTAATAAAAGTCGACAGAATAGCAAAAGGCTATTTGTAACATTAGACTGCCTGCCATTGCATACCAAAACATTTACAAAAGTACATCCTACATTGGGAGTCTGAGACTTTCCCTTCACCCTCTTCCATTTTTTGGGTTTACCTAGACACTGAACTGAACTGAACTAAACATTACTTATTTATTAGAAAGCAACACTAAAACAGCAGTTGCATTTTCTATTTTTTTGGGGTCATTTTTGTTTACTTGCTTGCTATACAAAAGGACACTTCTACTACGGTAACTACTACTACCAGAGTACTGTGGACAGCTTGAAAGACCAGACCGCAACGGCAGCAGCCGGGACAGGAGCAATGGCTGCAAGAGGGGCAACAGACATGCTCGATTTTTCCCCAATGGGACGAGAGGACCTAGCGAGGCTGGTGGATCACGCGGGGAGCGGCACCCTTGGGGCTGCCGGCGTGCTTCGCCGGCTTCTCCGCATGCCTGGGTTTCTCCCAGAACACCCGCGTCGCGTCGCCGCCCTTTGGGGAAGCCAGGTTCAGCACCTTGAGCACCGCATCTGCGCAGGAGCACAATCGGGTATGCAGATGAGCTCACCGTAATTGAGCTTACGAAATCGAAGCGAAATAGTAATAATCATCGACGGAGGAGTATCGTTGCTTACCAGCCTTGAGGGGAGCGGCTGGGGCCTGGGCAGCGACGGGGCTCTGGTCGTCCTCGACGAAGAGGTCGTCGTCGAGCGCGTCGGGGAGGAGGGCGGAGGCGTCGAGCTCGTCGGCCATGTCGTCGAGGTGGGAGTGCTCGCGGGACCAGTGGTCGCGGAACCAGGCGGTGGTGGTGACGAGGTCCCACCACTGCGGCGAGAAGTCCTCCACCTGCAGGTACGCAGCCGGGATGAAGAGCGGCGCGTTCGGGTTCAGCGTCGACGACGACACCGCCGTGGCGCTCATGGTCCTCCTCCTCTTCGTTTCCTGCAGAGACCAGATCGGATCGGGTCAGAGAGCCGAGCGCGGAACCGCAGCATCGAGATTCAAGCAAGATGAGGAACGCGAAAATCCCCCATGTACTCGGCACGAGAAGCCCGCGAGTCTTGCGGATCTTCGGCCAAGGGAAACGGAATCCGCAGATCTAGAACCGCAAGGACCGGACCGTGACAGATAGGGGACCACTCGGGCAGAGAAAACGCAGCGAGGACACAGATCCGAGGCGAGCAAGAGGATGGGCGGCGCTCACCTTGGGCTTCCTGGAGGGATGGATCGGCCGGCGCTGGGGTCTCGCGGAGACGGGGAGGGGGAAGGGAAAATATCTGCTGCGGTGGCGTGGGACGGTAGCGAGTGAGCTTGCCAGTCGACTGGGCGAGCGCTGAATTTATAGAGGAGGAAGAGCAAACGAGGAATGTCACGGGAAGGACTGGACACGCACCACCCGGGCCTGCGGTTTCCCTGCTGCTGCTGGGCTGGAAGCGTGTCGCCTCACGGCAGCTTCCGGTGCGGTGCGGGAGCGCGTCCCGGGGGTCAACCGTCACACACAATACTCAGCTGCCTCGTTTCGGGGTCAACCGTCACACATAATACTCAGCTGCCTCGTTTCATATTGGAGCGCATGGCTGACTGCTCCCGGTCCTCAAACCTCCTACTAGTAGTTCCTGAGCTGAGAGCCTGAGACACGTTTGGATCTGTTAAGCATTTGCAGCGCATCATATGGAGGCTAACGGAAGTGGAGTCACTCAGGGCGTGATTGGTAGGGTGAATACGGCCGGCCCTGGTTGTTGGGATGCAACGAGAGATTGATTGGTTGCTTGTACCTAGACTGGCAGGCTGGTGGGATGCAAGTATGTGTTGATTGGTTGCCCTGTATTAGAGTCTTGCGTGCATTGCTGGGTGCAAGAAACACCGCTCGGCTTGGCTCGCAGGGAACGAGAATGAATCTCGTTTCTCCCCGGCCTGGCTCGCGCGCTGCTGGCCGGCGCGGGCTTGTCTCTGTGCAGCCAGTCTGGCTCGGCTGAGAAAGCAACCAATCACGCCCTCAAGCGCTTCACATGTGTGTATCTTGGCACCAAGGCCACGGGTAAACGAATAAGGCCTTCTTTGGAACGCAGAAATTTCACAGGAATCGCATAGGAATTTCACAGGAAACAGTTCAATTTCACAGGAAAAACGCAGGAAAGGAAAATTTTTCCTCCAATCCAAACGAGCCCTAACTATTGAACTTTCCTGAAAAAAAAGAATAACTATTGAACTGGGGTCTTTGGGAAATGAACCGGAGGAGGCCAAAGCTTTTTAACAGGCATCTTCTAAACGTGCAACAACACTGCCGAGAGATATAATACTTCCAAACCGAAAGCGCCTGGAAGATTTGATTGAGCAGGTGGGACAGTGGATCCTTTAGTTAAACGCAAAGTAATTAAAATGGCTCATGTCAGGTTCTAGGCACATGGACGCCGGCCGCAGAGCGACAAGCATATCGGCACGGCCGGCCGAGCGACGAGCAACTCAATCGCCGACTAATCTAAAAATCATCCCCTCAATAATTCTCGCCTGATCTAGCGGTGGCCCGTCTTGTTAGTGCATCACTTTGCTGGACACCTGGCCCCAATGGATAATACAGTAATGAAGTTGTCGTGCTATCCTCTCAATTATGGCAATGGCTGCTTTATCCTGCTAGCTCGTTATCGTTGATGGCTACTGGCAGACTCACATCGACGACGACGCAAGTGGCCGGGCCGCATGGAAATGAGCCATGAACTATTAAGTATGAAATTGAATCACCAATTAATTGAGTGAAATACTGGTCTGCATCCTTATGATCGTGGTTTCTTTGATGGAAAGTAAAAGAAAATTATCCTAACTTCTTCCATTGTCAATCAACTTTGTAACTTCGTGGCCTTCCTTACGAGCTAGACCAAGGACGTTTCAACTGGTACCAATATGTCGTTCCTAACAATCCTGCTGCGAAGCGTTGTGCCATGCTAAAATGTAAAAGGTTTCAGAATGAATGTGTGAAGGGAAAAAATAAAAGGAAAAACACTGGCACGGGCCGGTCATTGCAGACACGGGCTAAAACAAACAGGCCCATCCATGAGTACGGGCCTAAAAGACCTAAAACCCACCGACCTCCCTTCTCCGCTGTACTACACGCAGCAGCCACCTGTCCACCTCCCGCCGCCGCCGCCGCTGCCGCCCCAGCACCGCGCAGCGCCGCCGATCCCCTCCCAAAGACATAAGCACCCTCTCATCTCTCTCTAATGGCGGCAGCGGCGGCTAGGAGCCTGCTTCTGAGGCATCTCCGCTTGGCGGCGGCCCCGTCAGCGGCAGCCGTCAGGCCGGTGGCGGCGCTGCAGGGGGCCCTGTGGGGGCGGCGGTGGATGTCGTCGGACGAGACCAAGGGGTCGTTCCTGGACAAGAGCGAGGTCACCGACCGCATCATCAAGGTCGTCAGGAACTTCCAGAAGATTGACGACCCCTCCAAGGTATATGCAACTGTTACCCACCATTCCTCCCTTGGTGGTTAGCTAGAGAGATGCTTGCTATGAGTGAATTGACAGTCGAGCTGTTCCAGAAAGTGGTTTCAGTTTGACTGCATTATCTCTGCATGTTGGACAACAGAAGTACATAACCTATGCTGGTTGTTATGTAATTTATGCTCGTTCCTCTGCAAGTATGCTTCTGGTAACGGACATAGATGTCTGGCCTCCAGTAGGAGCTGTTATTCTTTTTCCCCCCGAATTATCATTTATTGGGTTTGAGTGTTTTCTTGTATGTTTTTGTGAGAATGTGGTCGATATGGAAGTTGGTATACGAGCATCTAGAAACTGATGTTTATGTATTTTCCCCCTGCATCTCTCTTTTATCAGTTCTGGTAACTGTTATCTGCATTCTGAAACTGGCTGCATTTAGAATCTGATGTTTAGATGGTTTTCATCTTCTTTTTTTGGGATTGTGTTTAAATTTTATAGATGTTTTCAGATTATGCACTGACCGTGGCTAGGCCACATGATTTAAGTGTCCATGGGGTTGATGTGATCAGAGGCTTTCATATGTTTTTTTATTGAGCATATCGGCATGAGGACTTCGATTTGGATGTGAATTAGGAACGAATCTAGGTACCATGCAAACATCTCCATTGCAGAAATCTCACGCTTCTCTGCTCCCTACGGGCAGAGTGGCAGTTGCCAGAACGCAAGAGAAATTAACTATTAGATATCTTAATAAGCCATGCTGCCAAGCTGCATAGTAAATGGAAATTTTATTGCCGCAGCTACTTGTTATAAGCGTGTCTAATCATTGGATCATGCCTGCATTAGTTTAGTTCATACTCATTCGTCATCAATAGTTCCATTCCTGTGGGAGGCCAAGCTCATATGAGCAATCATAAGATGCAGCATTTGCACCATTTGTCTTGCGTTCTTGCTTCTCGTGCATGTGGCCATTGTGTGGGTATACAGATGGCGTTCAAGCTGTTGCTGTTGATGGCATTGATTCTTACTGCAATGCGGCTTCATGACTGCAGTTCCAGTCCTTGGAGGTTTAGCTCCCCTAGCAATGTGGTGCTCTGTGCGTGGCAGGAAAACCCCAGTGCCTCTGCTGCTCTCAATTACTGGCACCAAAATGGTACTAACTGGTCACTGCTTTGCCGGACCAAACCTTAGCTGGTTGATGGCTTGGTCAAGCATTCCACCATTGCTAAAAAATGGCCACACTTGCACTGTATGTGCATTGCCGTTGTTGTTGGGGATACGAACCCGATGGTCCAGTCGATGGACCTGTGGCTACCTGGGCCAGGGGCGCTGGTAGGATTTAGTTGCATTGACATCAGGGAGCTGATGGCATTGGTGTCTCTTTGTGTTGTTGTTGAGGACTCCAACAAAGACGAGCAGCAAGCTCCTCGATGATGGCCAGGTCGTGTGGCTCATCAGCTGCGGTGACGCCAATATCCTGAAGGATCTCCGACGGGAGCCACCGCTGGACATTGTTGAGCTCCATCATGTGGTTCCCAGCCATTGCTAACAGGGTGGGAGGAGGCTTTGTCGCTTTGATGCAGTAGGGCTAGGGATGTGGTATTGGTAGCTAAATGTGATGTTCTGGGTGCATGTCAGTGGAGGGAAACTTGGGAATTAATACCCGAAGTTCGACAAGAATTGACACAATTACATTGTTTTCCTGCTGTTTCTTTTTCTTTCTTTCTTTCTTTTTTTTTTTTTTTTTGCGTCACATGTGAGCTGTTTCTAAGCCCTTTGCATGTGTTTTACGTGTATAGTATGTTGAATCTTTTCAAGATTGCTATATTTAGGAATGCGTGGGTTTGTGTTCTTTTACCGTTTATTTCCTCTTGGAAAATGTTGTGGCTACGTGCAGGCCCAAATTTGGTGCCAGTAAATATTAGCTTAATCAGTTAAAGTAAATATTCATAGAATTTCTGTAGTCTTTGGAAGTTTATTTGGTTTAGAGCTTAAATCATGCGTTATCATTTTCAACTGCATAGTTGTTTTTGGCGAAGAATTTGGAATCTTTAAGCCTTAATAATAGGCTGAAATCGATCTCCGTTATGTTTCAAAATAAATTTGTTCAGCTAACAAATTCATATGTATCAGGGTTCGAAATATTTCTAAAATGTAGAATGAAATATCACCACCTGACGGGCAGTGAACTGTGCTTCTGCTGATTCAGTTCAATAACCTGTGGATTTTGTTTTGTCTTTTGGCTGAAGCTGTTATAGGTCTATAGTTGATATTGTAGTATTCCTCACCTTTGTACACTTTATATGCGAGCAGTGAGGGTCACACTACCGCATTTCAGGAAGTTGAGATAAATACTACTGTGAATCATTCGTAATGGCTCTAACTTTGGCTGTCGGCAATCTAGTTTCTTATGTGCTATTTCACCAATGCGTAACGAAGAAAGAAATCATATGCACTGCACAACTGCTAACTGGAGAATTCTCACCATGATTCTGAACCTAAGACCAATTTATTCTTCACGCCTCTGAACAGCTCAAATGAGCTAATACTGTTTAGACTAAACAGGAGTTTTTAGTTGCCACAGTTGTGCTGTGTACGCTTTAAATATTTTATGCTCAAGTCCTGAATAAGTTTTTTCGCCAAATGACCTGTAGGTGACACCAGATGCCCATTTCAAGAATGATCTTGGCCTCGACAGTTTGGATGCAGTGGAGGTTGTCATGGCTTTGGAAGAGGAATTTGGTTTTGAGATACCTGACAACGAAGCTGATAAGATTGACTCTATTAAAGTTGCAGTTGACTTCATTGCTTCACACCCTCAAGCGAAATGAGCAAACATTTATGCGGTACAAATGTTTAGTTTTACTATCAAAACGAAGAGCCCTTTCCTCCACATGTTATCCAACCTTGTGATTTCGGCATTGTACTGCTACCAACCTTTTTGGATTGTTCTCCGAGGTCCGAGCCGTGGAATCTGTGGACCAAATAATATGTTTGAATGTGAGAGGAAACTCGTGTTCTCGTATGTGGGTTTTTACAAGGTATCAAGCTCGGGCTCTTCGGAAGCCGTTGGTACCCTTTTGAGCAGTGGTGCCCGTTTTAAGTTCTGCTTTCACATGTATTCGCTAACTGCTTGGTGTAGCCTATTCTTTTGCGTTGTTGCCAAAATGATGTGCCGTTCTTGACGCTACTTTGGCGTTAGCCACTACAGATCACTGCAAAGGCAGATATATCTCTACAAAATGCATTTACACAAAACATCAACAAGAAGTTCCTAATTATTGAGCAATGTGTCTGATTTTCTGGACTCACTTGGTGCAAAATCAGGGTAAAGGTGCATGACGTCTTGGACTGTTTAGCAAGCCCGCTCTCTTGTCTTGGGCCTCGGGGCAGGCGTGAATATTAACGGCCTGTTCCATTTCTCGCAGCCCCTGACTGCTTGCATTTCTTGCAGCTTCGTGATGGTCGTCGCCGGACGTTCTCCACGCCGATGCTTGTGTGGCCGCCTGATCTGCCTCATTGGATTCACGTCCGCGTCCATCCATGCATTTTTACACATACTGTAAGAAACACAAGCACGTTGAGCTAGAAGTGAGTTTTCGCTGCGTTGTGATGGCAACGCATGCTTAGTCATTGCCGTGCGCCGAACGGTCTTCTCAGCTCGTGACACGAAAACGCCGGTAGCACGCCGCATCGCACAGTCATTGCCGGAGTTCCGCCGGCGAGTGGCCTGCAAAACCTGGGATCGCGGCTACGGGGGTGCACAAGACCATGCCGTTTTGTAAGATCGCCATCACTTGCCACAGTGGCACCGCCCGGCCCGCAAGGACATTATTGCGTCGACCCAACACACGTTCAACATTCTGTCATCGTTGAGGCGCCGCGGAGCGGTGGAGTTGATCAATGTCGGGGGCTTAGCTTGGCCAGAATGCTTTCTGTAAGTTCAAAAAAAAAAAAAGAGAATGCTTTCTGTAGGAGGACTATAGGAATTGCAGCGGATGAGGGGAAAATGGATCCTACTTACTCCCTCCGTTTTTAATTATATGACACCATTGACTTTTTTGTTGAACTTTGACCAACAATATAGATTCAAATAATTACTTGTTGAATGTGAGATGAATATCATTGGATTCATTCATCATCAAAAGCATTTTTAAAGTTCACTTATACAATTAGCTATTTACACAAACATGTATAGATAAGACGAATGGTCAAAGTAACCAAAAAAGTCAACGACGTCATATATTAAAAAACGGAGGGAGTACCACCCAGTAAGTCACTCTCACGTACAGGTGGGTCTGAAAGTAATCTCGCCCTCCGGTCAGTGACCTGACATATTGGGCAGTACGCGAGCCTAGTCCGGACGAGGGAGGGGCCTCGAGGGAAGAATCAAGGTACCGAGTTGTGCAAATGAAGTAAAATGGCGACTTTAATTTATAGAGCTGAGACATAAGTAATTAGACATTTTTTGGGTCATGTATCAACTTTTGAGAGTTTCGATTAACTTTGTTTATGTATCATGTCGTATCAATGACACCAATTCAATGTGTTTTATATGCATTCTTTTTTTCTCGAATACGCAGGAGAGCTGCGTATCTTTGTATTAAGACGAAGAGCGCCTAAATAGCGCTTGAGTTTACAACACGTTCACTGGTGGAACGCAACACAACGGCTTTTGCCGCGATTTACAACCCAGCTTTCTAAAACCGACTACTCCCTAAGAAGACGACCTAAAAGGGCCATATCGGTTTATATGCATTCTGAAAAGGGCCATATTTAGAACTTCATGTTTCAGAATTTTTTTTAAACAATATCGGTTTCAAAGGTTTTGCTTAATTTTGTGGACACCACCATGCTGTAAATGGAAAAAACGGACTTCCTGTGTAGTTGAAATATGTTTTATTTGAGGAAATAGAAAAAATACACATATTTAGTTACAAGAACGTCTCCAGTGGTGCTTTCCCATGAGTGGCACGAATCCGAAAAAGTATAGATTGTTCACTTGTCAAACATGAGCGGCATGTATATGCCCTCACTCAGTTTTGTTTTTTTTCTTTAGTGACAATAAATTCAAAATGAAAATTCAGTATTAATCTGAAGAGTGCAAGGAATATCGACCTGCATTTACTGAATGGACAACTGAAGAATAAGTGGGACTATGTTTCCTTTATACTCTATCCTCGCAAAAAAAAAAAGTTTCCTCCCTACTCTGACTACATATGCCACAGTTATCTATAGGCCTTTGAATGGTGCGTTGTAACACAAGGTAGTCCTGATGAGCGGATCATATTGGGGCATATGCCCTCACTTAGTTTTTTTTTCTCTCGATTTTACTTTAGTATCTTGAACTTACATTCAAAATAAAAATTCAATTTTAACCTGAAGATTGCAAGGAATATCTATCGGCCTTGCTTCAAAATTCCTCTTAAAAATTATGCACATGTTATGATAGGCAGAGTGGATTTTTTTTCGTTGCATCGACATGGATGCTTCTTCCTTATACAATTATATATCGTCATGGAGAATTCATTTTTTTAATGAGGATGGGGTTAACTAAATTTCAGAAGCATCAGAACAATATGAGCTAGGAGTTTTTTTTTAAGCAGAGCGAGCATAGCTCAACTGGTTAGGTTCTTTATGGTGGAACCAACTCACCAGGGTTCAAGTCTCAAACTTTGGCACGAGTGTTGCACGTTTACGGCTATTTATTCTTTCAGTGGGAGACGACGTCCCGTTGATAGCAAGACGTCTCTGATGACTTCGTGAATTTCAAGATCAACCGACTCAGCGTGAATTTCAAGATCAACCGACTCAGGGTGAATTTCAAGATCAACTGACTCAGTTTTTCAAATGCCCTTATAGGGATAGAGGTAGCATGCATGTGTTCATATAGATGAGTACTTTTGCATGTTTATGAGTGTTTGCGCCTATATTGTCTCTCAAAAAACTAGTATATATATATATATTTTTAGAGAGAGACGAGTCTCTTCTTCTCTTTAGTAGTCTACATATACGATAATGGGCCTTGTGAAAGAAATAGGGTTTAATCTGTGCAATCCGACTCAATCGGCCCAGCCCACCAGACAGCTGACGTTGGCACACACGTCTCCACTTCCTCGTTCGATCAAACCGTCACGAGACTCACGACTCTGACCTCTGACCTATATATTATCGAGACTGGCCGCCTCTGACCCTGGTCTACTCGTCTTCCTTCCTCACACGCCGCCGATCGATCGAGTCGCGAGGCGGGGCGAGAGGCCAGCGCGCCGCCACGATCTTGGTACGACGCCTCACTCAACCCTAGCTAGCTTGTCCCCCCTTCACAGTGAAATGCAGTCTGTCCTACGCCTGCGTTGCGTAGAATCAGGGCTTGGAATCGCGATGCGACGGTGAATCGTGATAACAGTCTGATCTAATGCCCTGTTCAAAATCGTTTGTTCATCTTCAGGATGTATGATCTCGCCGGCTTGCCTTCCACCACCGTGTACCCGGCTGGGCGTGACAAACTAAGTCTGCAGGAACTACCAAAAGAGATGAGAATCGAGACCATTAATCTTAGATCTTAGTGCTATGGTCCATGCATTTCTAGTTTACGGATTGTTAGGGTTGAACATGTGCAGTGTCTAGCTACTCCGGTCATTAGTGCGACAATAAAGGCCAAGATTGCTTATTAAATTGATTATTTTAGTTAATAGAGCGTGTGTTTATTGTGTATTCTAGTTAGCAATGATATTACAATGATTGCTATTTTGTTCGTATAGTATTTTCCTTAATAGGTCATTATACACGATTTATTTCTATGTGATCGATAGTTTAATTGATGTGATGTGAATTCTTTCGATACTGAGAGTCTTATCAGGAATTCTTAGATCACGCTTTGCACTAGTTTGTCTGAAAATCCATTTTACCCTGAAATACTCTTGGCTGTTTTGGGAAATTCTAAAAGAGTATATCTGTTGGTTTCCAGCAAATAAACCTCCAGAAAAGCCCAAGTCCTGTAATGGTAGATAACGAAGTGTCATCCCACCAAAATAGCCATTGAATACATCGTTCGTTTGCCAATTATGAAATTTTCTGAGACTGATCCGCCATAAGTCTTTTCACATACACCCGCTGTTATTGAATATTAATCGCCATCGTCAGTTATAAAAGGACACAGGGAGTACATATTTTGCAGGGCAAAGATAATAAAACCCTAATGCATTGCCAAATTAATCGTATGTCATTTCTGTGAGCCTATTGTCAACCATATAGTACATTTGCCAAATGTATCCTGAAATTCCCATTTGCTTTGACGACAATGTGTCTTTTCTTCCAGATATCTTTTATGAATATTATATGTTTGGTATAATCTGATTTTTTTTATTGGCTAAGAAAATTTTACAAGCTAAAAGAACAATACATCACCAGATGTCATCTATTATAAGAGAACCATGGAACATTTTGCCAAATGTACTCTACTATTCGTATATGTTTTCTTACATGGACATGCTCACATGCATAATATTTCTTGTTTGTTCAGTATAAATTGACCCTTTCTTTTATCAAAGATAATTCGACATGCTAAATCACTAGATCACCCAATGTCATGTATCATAAGCCTGTCGTGAACCATAGTACATTTGTAAATGTATCCTAGCATTACCTATTTGTTTTCTCATGTTCAGATATAATCTGAAATTTTCTGTTATTTGCTTTGCTGATGAATGTTGTAATGTTTACGATATTGATATTGGGTTTACTACCAGTCTACTAGTACGAAAAGGTTACTAAAATTTTGACCGTTGCAACATACTGTATCTTACCTCCTCACATTGCTTTTTCAGGAGATGGTGGAGATGCCCCCCACCGCTGCACACGACTCTGATCACACTCACCAACGAGGTCGCGCCAACTTCTTCCCTTCCTCCACTGTGTAACCGGCTGCGCGTCTCGAGGACAAGTTTGCAGGAATTGCCAAAAAGGTATGAGAATCGAGAACAAACCATTCTTAGACCTTAGTGCACTCCATGCATTGCTAATTAAATGGATAGTTAGGGTTCAACAATCAACATATGTTAGTGTCTACTCTGGTCAATAGTGCGATAATAAAGGATAAGCATTACTCGTTAATCGGATTGTTGCAGTTTAGTTAGTTCGATGATGTTATAGCATGATTGAAATGGTTCATATATATAGCAGCCTTAATAGTTCACTATACTTGATCTATTTTTTTGTGGCTGATAGTTGAGCCAATGTGGCAATGTGCTATCAATTCTTTCAATACAAATCGTCTTGGTCACTTCTCAAGAATTCTTAGTAGGCATGGTCTAAAAGGTTTCCAATTTACTCTGTAGATACTCTCGGCTGTTTGGGGAAATTCGAAAAGTGTGAATCTGTTGGTCACCTGCAAATAAACCTCAAAAAAAAAACCCAAAGATCTTGTAATGATTGGATAATGAAGTGTCATCCTAGCAAAATATAGTTTCCGTTGAATACATCACTCTTTTGCCAATCATGAAAATTTATAAAGCTACTCCACAGTAACAGCTTTCACAAACTGAGTGAAACATAGAGAGTATATATTTGTTAGGGGTAATGATAATAAACCGCTAGACATTACTGTCATCTCATGTGAGCCTATTGTCTTGTCAACCATAGTAACATTTGCCAAATGTATTCTAGAAATCCCCATTTTCTTTTCCGATGATGTGTCTTTTTCCTCCAAAATTTTACGAACAGTTTTTGTTTGGCGTGATCATCCATTTTTGTTTTTGCAAAGAAAAGATAATATTACATGCTAAAAGAACAGTGCATCACCAGATGTCATCTGCTAGAAGCCTATCGCAAGCTATAGTTTTTGTCAAATGTATCCTAGCATTTTCTATTTAATTTGTTTTCTCGTATTCCATGTAATCTGAAAGTTTCTTCTACTTGATTCGCTAGAATTATATAATGTTAACTATACTGATTTTATGCTTACTAGAGAAAGATTATTGAACCGTTGCAACATACTGTATCTTATTTTTTCACATGGCTTTTCCAGGAGATGGCGGAGGCGGCGGATGGCCGCAGCAGAAGCAACCAGGGCGGCGGCGGGGGCCGCGGCTGCCGGATCCGGCGGCTAGAGCTGGAGAACTTCAAGTCGTACAAGGGGACGCAGACGATCGGGCCCTTCTCCAACTTCACGGCCATCATCGGCCCCAACGGCGCCGGCAAGTCCAACCTCATGGACGCCATCAGCTTCGTGCTCGGCGTGCGTTCGACGCACCTCCGCGGCGAGCGGCTCCGGGACCTCATCTACGCGCTCGACGACCGCGACAAGGAGGCGGAGAGCCGCACGACCTCCGTCCGCCTCGTCCTCGAGGCGGGCGCCGGCGAGGAGCTCCACCTCGCCCGCACCATCACCGGCGACGGCCGCAGCGTGTACAGCATCGACGGGCGCGTCGTCGGCTGGGACGAGTACGAAGCCAGGCTCAGGTCCCTCGGCATCCTCGTCAAGACCCGCAACTTCCTCGTCTTCCAGGGCGATGTTGAGTCCATCGCCTCGAAGAGTCCCAGGGAGCTCACCGCGCTCCTGGAGAAGATCTCTGGCTCCGACGAGCTCCGTCGGGAGTACGACGTGCTCGAGGAGCAGAAATCCAGGGCCGAGGCGGCGCTTGCGCTGGCGTATCAAGAGAAACGCACCGTCGTCATGGAGAGGAAGCAGAAGAAGGCGCAGAAACTAGAGGCAGAGAAGCACCAAGACCTTCAACAGAAACTGATGCGGTTGAAGACGGAGCATTCCCTGTGGCAGCTCTACACTATCGAGAAAGACAGAGAGAAATTGGAGGCTGAGCTTGCAGAGATCAAACAGTCAATTCAGCTAGAGCAGGGAGAGAAGGAATCAGCTGCCCGTGAACTCACTGCCAAAAGGAAGGAGCAAAGCCGATTTCTCAAGCAACTGGCATTACGTGAAATGGATTTAGGCAAAAGAAATCTTGAGCTCGACAATAAGCAAACTGAGCTTGTGAAGCTGACACAGCAAATATCCCGGCTCAATCTGAAAATCAAAAGCTTGGAGAAGGATATTGGGAAGAAGGAGGATGACAACAAGAAGCATCTAGCAGAGATGGAAAGGCTGAATAGTGATCTGGCTGATATCAGAGGAGAAGTTGAGGGACTGAGTGCGCAATGCAACGATGACAGTGGAAAACTGAAATTTGCTGACGACCAACTCCAGGAGTACAATAGAGTTAAGGAGGATGCAGGGATGAAGACTGCAAAGCTGAGGGATGAGAAGGAAGTCATAGAGAAACAGTTAAATGCTCACGTTGCAGCGAAAAGGAATTTAGAGGAGAACATGCAGCAGTTGCTCAGCCACAGGGATGGGCTATCGTCACAGGAGACTGAGCTGCTTACAGGGCTTGAGAAGGTTGTTCAATCCATCAGCAAGCATGATGGTGAGCGCGCAGGCCTCCGTGCGGAACATGATAGAATTGCAGAGGAACAACAATCTTCAGGATCCAGGTACCAAGAACTGAGGAAGGCGATAGATGAAATTGATGCAGAATTACGGGAGCTTAAAGCTGACAAACATGAAAGTGAGCGCGACGTTCGGTTAAAAGAAACCGTTACAAGTCTGAAGAAGCTATTCCCTGGAGTACATGGTCACATGCATGAACTTTGTAGTCTTTCTCAGAGGAAATATGAGCTTGCTGTTACTGTTGCCATGGGGAAATTCATGGATGCGGTCGTGGTGGAAGATGAAGACACAGGAAATGAATGCATCAAGTATTTGAAGGAGCAGCGTCTTCCTCCTCAAACATTTATTCCCTTGCGAACAGTCCGTGTGACGCCAATAATAGAGAGGCTGCGGACCCTTCGTGGATCTGCACGTCTGGTTTTTGATGTGATTCGGTTCGACCGATCCTTGGAGAAAGCAGTTCTGTATGCTGTTGGAAATACACTTGTCTGTGAGAATCTCGAGGAAGCTAAAGAATTGAGTTGGCGTGGAGGGAATAGAGTTGTCACTCTCGATGGGATCCTGCTGAGTCAGTCTGGCACAATGACTGGTGGAACATGTGGCGGAATGGAAGCTAGATCACGCAAATGGGACAGCAGTAAGATTGAAGATTTAAAGAAGAAGAAAATTCAGTACGAGTCTGAAATTTCAGAACTTGGGTCCCGTAGGGAGTTGCAGAGTAGGGAGCTTGCCACATCTGAGAAAATAATTGGACTTGATGAAAAATTGCGTTACTTGAATGTTCAGCAAGATAAGTTCAGAGAGAAGCTACGGGAAAAGGCGTCTGAGAGGAGTAATATTGAGAAAGAGCTTAATCGTCTGCAGCCTGGACAGAAGGACCTTGAGACCCGTATCGCTGAAAAGGAAAAAGAACTTAGCAGTCTCGAGAAGAGAATTAATGAGATTGAGGACAAGTTGTGCAGAGATTTTAGCATTTCAGTTGGTGTGAGGAACATACGCGAGTATGAAGAAAGACAACTAAAAGACGCTCAATTGTTGCAGGAGAGGAGGCTAAGGCTAAGTAAGCAAATGTCAAAACTGAAATATCAGATTGAATATGAGGAAAAGCGAGACACGCAGACACAGATTGTGAAGTCAATGGAGGAGCACGAGTCCCTAGTGCAAGAGCTGAAGGGCTTACAGGAGAGAGAGTCTAATGCTACTATGGCTGAAGTGGATAGAATCTCAAAGCTCATGGAAGAACTGAAAACTGAGGCTGAAGACTTGAAATCCAAATCGGACGAATGTGAGAAGGTTATTGATGAATTAAAGGAGAAGCATAATAGAGTTGCATATACATTGGAACAACTTGATCGCCAAGTGAAGTCGAAGGAGGGGCAACTCATGCAGCTTATATCACGCCAAGGGGAGATTCATGAGAAATGTGAAATCGAGCAGTTGAAGCTTCCTACAGTGAATGATCCAATGGATACTGGATCATCCTCACAAGAACCAGTCCTTGATTACAGCCAGCTTAGGAACCTGCAGGATATGGGACTGTCCGAACGTGACAAACATGAGGCTCAGTTCAAACAAGAATCATGTGATCTAGTGGCTCAGATTGAACGCACTGCTCCAAATCTAAAAGCATTGGGTCAATATGATGCACTCCAAAGGAGGGAAAAGGAGGTTACTGAAAAGCATGAAACAGCTAGGAAAAAATTGCGAGAGATATCCGAAAAATATAACTCTATCAGCAAAAGGAGATATCAGCTGTTCATGGGGGCGTTTAATCACATATCTGAAGCCATAGACGAAATCTATAAGCAGTTGACAAGAAGCCGTATACATCCAACTGGCGGAACGGCGTATATGACTCTAGAAAATGATGATGAACCGTTCCTGCATGGAATCAAGTACACAGCTATGCCACCCACCAAACGTTTTGTAGAATTGGATCAATTATCCGGCGGGGAGAAGACTGTTGCAGCACTGGCTTTGCTTTTTGCCATTCAAAGTTTCAGGCCATCGCCGTTCTTCATATTGGATGAAGTAGATGCAGCTCTGGACAATTTAAATGTTGCAAAGGTTGCTGGGTTTATCAGATCAAAGTCATCTGAGCGTGTTGCTGATGAAAATGCTGGTAGTGATGGAGGATTTGGGTTTCAGAGTATTGTCATATCACTTAAGGACAGGTTCTATGACGAAGCCGACGCACTGGTTGGTGTTATTAGGGACTCAGAACGAGGTTGCTCATCAACTCTCACCATGGACCTGACTATATACGGGGACACATGAAACAATTATATTGTTGCTGGAGTGTGAGACTGAACTGTTCAAAAGTTTTTTCAAGCCGCGGAGAGATGAGAAAAAGTCTGCTGAAATGATTTCGTATCAAACTTAAGCTTCTTCTTTGAAGCAAGTGCTATATTGTATATGGAATGTTATCTTGTTATGAGAGAACTGGACCGTTGGTTATTTGCTACTAATTGGTGTTGTCGATACTTGGTTATTATATTGCTCTAGGTCTACCTGAGATGACTATCCTTTGCTTAATTTCTTACTTTGCTGATGCCGTATGTGTGATTTTCCTCTTACGTTGTTATCGTTGACAACTGCTGGTGTTTTATATATGTGCTCCGTTTCGTCGCCGCGCCATAAGACCGGAGCAAGCCTTGATGGTCCGTTCAGCACGTACGTAGCGGCAGCCGTGGGCGGCAGTCCTGGTACGGGTTGGTCGCCATGACGAGCACGGTGCTGGGATCTTGTCGCAGTGTTTCCATGGACGGCGGCGGCAAGACGGGACGCGAGCTCGTGGATGATATCCAGGCTGCAATGCAGCATAGGTCGCTGGCTTTGGCAATGCCGATCTCCTTGAGAATCTCTGCTGGCAGCAATCAGTGGACGACGGTTGAGGCAGGCAGCCATTGCTGATCAGACACAGATCAAGGAGGGAGGTGATGATATATCGAGGTGTTGCAAGGAAGGTGTGGGAGCTAAGGGAGAAGATCCAGGGTGCTATGAGTGCATGCTTTCGCAGGAGAATCGGAGAATAAATACATGGAAGTAAGGCAGGACCATTTTTGCATGTTTTAATTGTTTTCTCTGTTTTTATTTTGAGGTTCCTAGGTCACATACTTATCTTTTGTGTTCTACCAAGTGTGTTTTGTGTACGTGGTGTGGTGGAACCTTGTGAAAGGTACCACCTATGTTTAGGTACTTATGGCTTTCTCTTAGAGAGATGCTTCGAGTGAGCCTGGAACATTCAGTTACACTAACCAATAAGATTGCGGCTGTGCTATATGGAGCAGATCAAAGTTTCAGGAAATAAAAAAACAATCGACGACGAAATACAAAATGTTCAGCACGTGGTTCTGAATTTGTTGAATTTCAGTGTAATAACTCAAAAATTGGCATACACTTGATTTTAGGTTAAATACTGGTTGGAATCCTATATGTCATTTAACATTTTGGGGCAAACTGCTCCAGGGGGTCGAGTGCACCAAGTTTTCCCAGAATCATTGGATCACATCTGTTTATTATTATTATTTTGTGAAACATCTGTTTATTTATTAATCCTGGGACATACACCACTTTTAATATAGAATGAGGTGTCACATTTTCAACAAGTGAGGTTATTTTTTTATGTTTATTTTCTCATTTTCTGTCAACTATATCACTTATTAGAAGATGCTCGCATTCACCATATGGTGTCTTGGTTAGCATCGGCGGCGGCAAGAAAACGCCAATCCCTGCACTGCTCCGCATCGGCGGCGGCAGGACGGCGCCCACTAGTGGTGGTCTCGCCGGAGCTAGCCATGGGCATGGCATTCTAACGGCTATGTCCGGTGTCCATCTGTTGCTAACAAATGGACACGTTTCCAAGCTTTGTGATCCAGCGCAACGACTGTCCTGTCCAGACCAGGGGCCTGTGGATGCATGGTGCGGCAGGGGCGGACCACCCCGTGGATCCTATACGTAGGGCGGGCGACGGGATCGTTTCGTCCTAACGGTGTTTGAGATTCGTGCTGGGGCGAATGAATGGTCAGCAGTCATCTCCTTCCCCTGGATGAATCCCGGCGGTGCAGCGGCGGCGGTGAATCCCGACGAGAGCGAGGTTAGGGTTCCGGGTTAGGGGTTCGGGTTTCTGGGTTGAGGGGAAGAGCTCCGTGCCTCCTGGCTGTAGAAGGAGCTTGCGGTGGGAGGTGGTGGCGGCGGGGCGGCGAGGCGGCGATGGCGCCACCGGCCGCGGGAAGGTAGGAGGGCGGTGGGCGGGGTAGGCGGCGGGGGCGTCGTGGTTGCAGTGGTTAGTGTGGCTGCGGTTGGTGGCGGTGGATCCGGCGGCGGTAGCCGCCGGAGACGGGGGAGGAGGTTGGTGGCGGTGGCGTCGTCGTTGCAGGATTTAGCGTGGCGGTGGATTCGGCGGCGGTAGCCGCCAGAGACGGGGGAGGCTGTCAGCGGCGGGGGCAAGGGGAGGGTGCCGGAGGCGGAGGTGGAGGCGGGCGGGGCCGGGCACGGCGACGGCGAGGCGGCGGCGGATCGAGGAAGAAGGGCTGTGCAGGCCGCCGTGGGCTGAACCGGAGCAGGCCGTGGGCCTGACCTAATGCTTCGATATCATCGGACGACCGGCGCATAGGGCGTCCCGGACCACCCCATACGGCGGGGTGAGGCAGCTGCCCTAGCTACACCACGGCACAAAAAGACCCTATCGCCATGTTTGATCAAAGTTTTCTATGGCTAGGCCGTTTGAGTGAGGTAACAAGAGATGAGGAGAACAATGAACAAGCAGCCACATCCTTGAAGAGATTCCTGTAAATGGCCATTTTGCTAAGAATCATGCATAGATAAATTAAACTTTGAGACTAGGAATAGTTTAGCAATACGCATGAGCACGATTTATCGTTGAATGTCGGCGCTAGCCAAGGCTGAGTGAAGTTCTGCCCCATCTAAAATTTTGGGTGTGGTCCACCACTGTGGTGCGGAGCTTGCCGCCGTCGGCCGCTGGGGTGCGTCATGCGGAGATGTCGTGGTTGTTGTGCCACCAAGGACGGCGACGAGACGAGAGGCGATCTCCTCGACGACAGCCAAGCAGCGCAGTTCATCGGAGCTTGCGACGCCGATGTCCTCGAGAATCTCCGATGGCAGCAACTGGTGGACATCGTCGAGGTCTGTTGTGTGATAGCTAGCCATTTTGCTACGAAGAGACGGAGGATGGCAATGGAGAGGTGTTCTGCAGAGGCTGGGTCCAGAAGGTGGTAGCTAAGGGAGACAATAAGGCTCTGAGTGCATGCAAATGGAGGCAGGATAGGTAAATAAATACCTGATGGTAAGAGTAAGACAAGAATTTTGCATGATTTATTTGTTTTTTGTCTGCTTCTATGTTGGGATTCTACTTATTTTGCATATGCGCCTCTGTTTTGTGTTCTGTACGAGTGTGCATGGGATGGTGGAATCTTGTGAAGGTTGCTACATTTAGGAATTTACTTATGGGTTAGAGTTGCTTCTTAAATACTTCCGTGAGTTCCCTCCGAGTGTTTAATTATTCCCCTCGGAAAGATGCATTGAGCAATCTTGAACAGAGCTTGCACCAGATCAGATCATGGAGATGGAATAAAACCGTGCCATGCATATATAGTCTTATCTTTTCGTTGATTTATGATATATGTGCCCTAAAATTGCTAATATTTTTTTTTGGCTTACAATTATTTACTTTTAAAAGAAAAAAGAAAAAAGTTAAAACCTATCATACTAAGGCAAAAAAAATCTCAAAGTGTTTAAAATAATCATTTAAAGAGTTCAGAAACTCAGGGAGTCTATGGAGAATGCACAAAACATTTGCAACACTCTGATGAAAACGAATTATTTTGATTGGTCAGCTATTCTACTTTAATTTACTTGTGCTGGGATTTGGTGTGCATCTATTAGAGATTTTTTTTTCAAGTTTCGTCAGCAGATGGATTATACTTTATTGGGAATAGATCCGTGATGCTCCAAAAGATTGAAGAGGATTAATAATTCTTTGTATTATTGAAGATAATAATTTAACAACTTCTTGCCGGCTCTGCAAATTCTTTCCACCTTTGACATCATTAATTTCACACCGACATCAGCAATAGTTTTTTTTTTCAACAACATTGTACAACTATAGATGCTCTTTCATATGGATGCATGCATTTCTTTTTCTGTTTCCTCGGTTGTTCTCTTTTGATGTAGTATACAACATCGTGTGCGGCCTATAGCGCGGCCTACTACGCTTGTGCTCGACCCACTTGCGGTCTTTTTTTCTTCTATAAAAGTGACGCTCAAAGCTTTTGCGTGTTCGAAAAAAAAAAGAAAAAAAATGCATGCATGGTGCTGTATGTATCTGCAACACGAGATCTAGCTAGGAGATGCAAAATTTAAGAGGTCCAAACTTGATTGATTAGTCAGGATTCAGAAGCGAATTGAAGGCATATATAGACCTCATTCCGCCATGTATAACTAATAATAACTGAGATGACTGCTTCTTCATAATTTAGAAAACATAACGGATGACTCCATGATGCAATCGCTACAAAAAAGTGCATCGTGACCACACACACGAGACGTTCGTGTATTGGTCGCCGTTGCTCATGCCGGCACTGCTAGTCACAGTAATTTGGCTCCGTAAAGCCAAATCCTCGACGAAGGCTTGTTTCCCCTGGTTGTGCTGTGTGGTACGACCCAATGAACGCCCCGTTGCTGCCGGCGCTGCTCCTCTTCGATGGGACAGGCGCAGGGTTCTCGCCGGAGCGAACACCGCGCAGGCTACGTACGAAGTCGAGGCCACCTGTCACTCAGGGTTTCAATTTTGACTTTCAAAAACCAAACATATTTTTTCCGTATGAATTTAGCACGACGCAGCCAAAGTTTTGCTTGGTCACTTGGAATTGGAAATATAGCCCCAACAATCTATTTAAGCGTCTGTCCAGTGAGCTGGGCGTGACCAAATTTGGTCCCGCTTAATTATAGACCAAATAGCTGCCCCATGATAATTGATAGCCAACTCTACACAAACAATTACATAATATTACCAAACACATCCTCGAGACTGCATAATGCAACAAAGCAGCCAGCGCTGGCTCTGGTTCTGTTCTGTTCTCATCCTCGAGACTGCATAATGCCAAGCAACTATATATGTTTATCAACAGCCGACTACAACAAACTCCGCCGTCACTGGTAAAACCATGCATGTCACTGGTGGACACACAACATCATACCTGCCTCTTTCCGCGCTCGTTCTGTTACTACATTTTCTGGCTCCTGCATATGATGCTTGGCATTCTCAGTGATGCCCGTGTATCTACATCAAATATGTAATACAGGACAATTTCTTATAAAATGTCCTGTAAGCCCAAAAAAAAAACACTATATTTTGGATCTAGGGGAAAAACATTCATGTTCATGTAACCATGTTGTCCCTCGGTGAGTATGATATATATACCAAGCAAAACCAAAAGCCATATAGCAACATAGTAAATGTTTATTTCAGTATCAAAATACTTGCTTCGTTCACTTTTATGTTGGAAATAGACAGGTTCCTCAAGAACTTTGATTATTATTTGTAACAGTGAAATGCATGATAGAAAAACATATTTAGTTATGGAAATAAGATCAAACGATGCATGACAGATAAAGAGTACTCCCTCCGGATAATCATAACAAAATATATGATAATTTTTAAAATACTTTGAATAAGACGAATGGTCAAATGTAACTCAAAAATGATCAAACGTCAACAATTTAAAACCGGAGGGAGTATTGGCTACTTGATTAAAGATCAATTTTGCTGTTTATTTTTGTGCCTGAATGCCACTGTCCGTTTGTGAAATTTCGTCTATAGGCTGGAGAGCCCCAAGGTTTGTTTCCATTTGATACAACATAAATAGAAGCCTCGGCCCAGGGCTTAATAGGATTGATAGAATACTCATATCAATAAGTTGCAACTTCTTTTCCGGAAGCTCATCTTGAAAGAACTCCGAGGTTAAGCGTGCTTGGCCTGGAGCAATTTCGGGATGGGTGACCGACCGGGAAGTTTGTCTCGGGGGCGCATGAGTGAGGACAAAGTGAGCAGAAAAGACTTGTGTTGGTCTGGGAAGACATTCTTGACATCCTAGAGAGCTGCTAGGCGTACGGGGTTCCGGCCTGTGGGGACGGCGAGGGGGCGGGTCGGGACGTTACAATTGGTATCAGAGCCGACTCTCGCGGTTTCACGGGCGCGTGTGCAGGACACACGGACGTGACCAAGAGGGAACGTTCCTGGCCTGGGGTTGACCGACGAGGACGTCGGTCTTCTAAGGGGGTGAGAATGTAACACCCCGGCCCAGGGCTTAATAGGATTGATAGAATACTCATATCAACAAGTTGTAACTTCTTTTCCGGAAGCTCATCTTGAAAGAACTCCGAGGTTAAGCGTGCTTGGCCTGGAGCAATTTCGGGATGGGTGACCGACCGGGAAGTTTGTCCCGGGTGCGCATGAATGAGGACAAAGTGTGTAGAAAATACTTGTGTTGGTCTGGGAGGACATTCTTGACATCCTAGAGAGTTGCTGGCGTACGGGGTTCCGGCCTGTGGGGACGGCGAGGGGGCGGGTCGGGACGTTACAAGTATCATAACACAGCAAGAGGCAGAACAGCGCCAGTACCTGTAGTAGCCTTGAGATGCTTGGAGATCCCACTGACACGGTAGGAGCGATGAGTAAAACTGGAATACCTGGTATCAATCTTGGCCACTCCTTGCACGGTACCTGCCCTCACGTCAACGGCGAGCACCACTTTTCGTCCTCCAATGCAGGCGCTCTTGCACAACATGTAAACAATGTCATCATCACCCATGCTCAAGGTGGGGTGAGCCATTTCCAGGTTTACCAGGGACAAACTTGTGTCCTCCTCCTGCTCCTCGGCCTCGCTGTCGACCCAGCTGCTCATGATGAGCTTATGCAGCAACTTCCAATCCTTGGGGTTGTCATCAGGAGGGTCGACGTCGCCTGAATAGATGGAGCATTCCTGATGCCAGTCGTCCCATGAACCGACCGGGATAGGCATGGAAAACGTGGTGGCCCTCCAGCTACCCCAGACGACATAGTATGGCGGTGTATATGGAGTGGATACGGATGGGGGAACAACCACCTCTCTTGCAACAATCTTCATGTCGACGTACTTATGGTGTTCTTGAGGTGGTCGACGGTGATGTCACGGGAGAAGCCTGGGTCGCCTTTGCGGAAGCTCGTCCGGTTGGCCCCGGCCGGCAATGGCAGCGGGAGGTAACGGAGGTTGGGCGTCTCCGAGAGCAGGTCGCAGAGGATGATGCCTCGCCACAGGTCGACCCAGCCCACCGTCCCTTTCTAGCCTCCGAGCGTGATCACCTTCGACGCCAGATGACGGAACGTCTGCGAACGCGCCGATTCAGGGACGGGGTACCCCTTGTCCCTCAGAGGCTCGTCCACCGCCACCGCCTGCGAGGTCCAGCGTCGCGGCGGCTCGCCGCCGGCGGAGCGGCAGAGGTGGAGGGTGAACGTTGGTCTCGTGTAGCCCACGTTCTTGAGAGCCGCGACGACGTAGTTGCTGGCGCCGTCGCCGCAGCTTAGGACGGCGACCGTGCGGTCGTCGAAGGTCTCAGAACGCGGGCGGTCCGGGAGCAGGTGCAGCAGCGCGGGGCCCGGCGCGCGCACCCTGTAGACGAAGTAGTCGTTGTGGCTCAGGTTTACTCTCGCGTAGCGGTTGCGGGGCACGCGGAGGACGACGAGGTCGGCGTCCGCGGCGACGACTCGCGGGTCGCGGCACCATGAACCGGTCGTCGCGGTCGTGTCCGTCGGGGGTGGGGGCTTCCTCCCGGCCGTGCACGTGGACGGCCAGGTGGGACAGGGCGGGCGGGCGGGCGGCGCGGAGGGAAACCGAGCTGGGCTCGCCGTTGCTCGTCCTGGACCAGGCGGTGGTGGCGTTGGCGCGGCGGCCGCCGCCGTCGTAGGCCCAGTTGTCGAGCAGGACGCAGGTTGGGATGTCATCGTGGTGGCCGCTGCCCTTGGGGAAGAAGGAGGCGGCCATGGCGTCGGATCGATCGAAGAATCGGGGCTTCGGATTGGATCTGGGTTTGCGTAGCGCGTAGGACACGGAGGATGATGAGTGCTCGCTGCTGCTCCTGTCTACGTGGAATATTCGTACGGGGTTTTATCTCCGTGTATACCGATCCCATTATAGGTTTTTCCCTTTTTTTTTTCCATTAGGTTTCACGGGCTGGCGCATCTGATGATCCCGTAGCGTACAGAACAAGTCAAGGACGCTCTTGCGTTTGGCGTCCAGAGTGACGAGGGCGGAAGCAAATGAGGTTGCCACTAAAGTACACTAGACGCTGCGGCGCGCCCTTGGCGCGCCCGTCTCCCGCAGTAGATTAGTATTCGGCAGCTTATCTGTAGTCCGGATTAAACCAGCATAAATGCTACGGATGGGCCATGCATAGCGTTGTGTTGGGCCTCGGTTACAACGATATAAATTTCGACATGGGCCGTATAGAAGAATGCACTGGGTATTAGTCACGGCTGATTACATGACCACAATATCGCATACCTATCAAACCATATAGCTGACGAATCACGGATTCACGCGGCGCCCTTCCAGACGATAAGATCAGTCACGTTTGGTCCTTAGCCTGCTACGGTTGCTTTGGATGTGGTCGGATAAGATGGGCACAGAGCGTAGCAGGCGCACGCCGCTGAATATCATGAAAGATCCTACACGTGTTTCGACTTGCTATGACGAGGTAACCTTTCGCGTACGTGTAGAGCGGACCGTGATGTGGCCTGGATGCGTGTCGGTCACACGAACTGGCATCGCATGCTATTTAAAGCCAGGGATAGCAGCCCGTTAAGTCACCGATCGCCTCTCACAGTCGCTTATCACATCCTCCATTCTTACACCCACGATCATGGCATGTGTTGACGTCGACTTTGTCCCCGGCGCGTCCCACAAGCGCCCTGATGTCACAGTTAGCGCAAGGCATGATGTATAGTTTGAATATAGAAGCCACGAGCCACAGCCAATAATCGTTCAACAAGGATATGCAGGTGTGCAGTCCACTGCGGCCGGTATAGTCGTTTAAGATGTCAACTTTCTAAGAAACTCGAGTCGAACAAAGGAGACCATGCACGTCAACCATCTGAACATCAACTTCATGCGCAGATCCAAGCACAGTAGTCAAAGGCAAACTGTTGAACCAACTGTATATCTTGTGGTCGAATAAGTTTTCAAAAAACATAAATTTTGAGTAATAAGCATTTTAACTGTAGGTCATGAGACGATGCATTTATAATATAGGAAATAATTATGTACACACAAGATAAGCATTTTTTTGGAAACACATCATGATAAGTATTTTTTTTGAAAGACCTCAAGATCAAGAAAGCAAGCATGTGATAATGAGCACCTACGCTAAAGAAAGCAAGTTGCACATCGTAATATCTTTAGCCCCTCTCCAATTGTAGAGGCAAGGAAGAGGGAATTCGTAAGAGCCTTCCGTCGTCGAGAGAAGGATCGCGAGAACCAACGAGGGAAGGAGGAAGAGGGAGAGGAGGAAGATGAAGGTGCAGTGTGACATGTGCTCGGCCAAGGCGGCCTCTGTGTTCTGCTGCGCCGATGAGGCCGCGCTCTGCGACTCATGCAACTCAGGTTGTCTCCCAAGAAAATTAATTCATCCACACTTGAAACTGCCCAGGGTTGAAATGTCTCCCAAGAAAATTAATTCATGACACAAAAGTCAATCCTGATTTTTTTGTTGCTCGAAGTTTACCTGATGCCAGCGCCTCCGGCGTGCAGAGCAGGCGCTCCTCTACTCTGCCGACCTCTCTCTACAGTCTCCCTGTCTCCACTGTCAAGGATGGAACACAACAGCAGTGCAGGCAGTCAGGCAAATGGGGTGCAAATTTCAACATTCAAAGTCACCATTCAGACGTGAGGGAAGAAAAAAGAGACACAGCTTGACCAGGGAGGGAGAGAGGAGAGAAGAACGGAGGCAAGTTTTCATTTTGGACTTTTCTAGTTCATTTGCTTCCACTGAAAGAAACGAACCAGCACGAAGCAAGAATGGTAAATAAGGTTTCTTATGTAGCGTAAAAAAACATAATACGAGAGGAGCACATCACCAAAAAATCACACTGAGGCACACGAACATAGCACCAAATCAAAGTTGCAGCACATGCTTACGGCACATATAGTCAACAACCCAAGCTACCACTCCCTCTCTTTCAACCCATGAGCACATGAGGTCAATGAAGTAGAGATACATGAGTACATGACACACTGAACAAACGCCAAAGACTACAGCCAAGTCCCAAAGAAGCAGCGCCCAGGACACAGGCACATGGAGGTGCTCAATCTCGATCGAAAAACCACGTCAAGAAGTAACGACGCGATGGCAGGAGGTTGAAGATGGAGACTAAATTCCCATGCACGCAGTCGCACAAGACGGCAACGTGTTGAAAACGATGAAGAAGTACAGATCTTGCAATTGCGGCATGAACGGAGCTGCTGAGCCATCGAGATAGACGGAGATGTCATTCTGTCAAAGCACTGATCTGTTGTGCCTTTGTGGATGCGCTGATCATATTCTTTCTTATCCTAACTAATGAACATGCCTCGCTAGGTGACTTCATACCACCGCTGACCTGTTGATCATGCAAATTTCAGCATAATTCTTACTATGTGCTGCAGAGGTTTAGGATACCAGACACGACTGTGACAGTAATTTGTCCAAGGAAACACGAACCAAGTAGATTGAATCATCGGCTAATGTATTTTTGATCCATTTCTTCCTACCAAAATTTCTCTAACCATGTACAATTTTTTTCAACCCCAAGAACCAATTCTTTTCTTCTCTATCAATTCCCATCGAATGAACCAATGAAAAGTGAAAAAAAAAGAGGAGGGAAAAATTGAACTCCCGTGTTCCATCCACCAATCATCATCATCCGCTTTGCATGATCCATCGGTCAGAAGGGCATGATGTGCGTGGTCTTGGACTGTAACCCGGCGAGGCAACTCTTGGCGTTCACCTTGAAGATCTTGAGCAGCTCCGACGCTATCTGCCTCGCCGCAGGCGAGCACCCGCTCTGCATCAGCAGCAGCAGCAGCCGCGTCAGCCTGCCCTCGCACACCGCCGCCGCGTCCACCGCCCGCCGGTCCCTGTACGGGTGGCACACCGTCCACAGCATCAACACTGCCGCCTCCGCGCCGCTCATCCTGCCCTTCATCATCTTGGACACCACCGCGGGAATCGCCGACTCCACGGGCTCGCAGATCGCCGCGCACCCCTCGGCGCAGCCCACGGCAGCCTCAAGCACGCGGAGCGCTTGGCTAGGTGAACCGGCGTCGGCAGCCAGGACGCAAATGACAGCCGGGACGGCACTGAGGCGGACCACCTTCGACTGCGTGTGCCGCGTCGCGGCGATGGCGGCCAGGCAGGAAGGCCGGCCGACACAGGCCGCGCGACCAGGCTGCTGCCCTTCTCGTCGACGGGTCCGATCTGCCGGACCAGCTCGGCAGCTCCTCCGCCTCGGCGACCATCGCCCTCACGTTCGGCGTGGCATTGTGGAGCAGCGACTCGACCAGCCTCACCAAGTCGGTCCGCGCCTCCAGCCCGCTCCCGCTCCGCACGACGCGCGCCAGGGCGACGACCGTGGAGGCGGCGTCGGTGGCCAGCACGGCAGCCACACGCTTCTTTTTCTCCTCCACGATGCAGCCCGGCGAGGCGATCGCGGTGAGCACCCAAAACGGAAGGGATGAAGAGGATGGTGAGGGGGAGGCGATTGTTTTATAGAAGGAGCGCACCTCTTCAGTCAACGAAAGCAGGCTAGAGGCAGCGTTCAAAGTCAGAGAAGGGCGGAAGCCGGTTGAAATAAGCGAAGTACACACGGCAAGATCATAGCGGTGATCAAGGCAACCAACGTCGCAAAAAATTCGGGTGACGCGGCCGCGGGAGGAGGGGCGAAACCCGTGCTATCTTTCTACTCTTAGATAGGATGTGTCTATCTCTAATATTCCTGGCGCATTTGGCGTGATCACCTACAATGGCGACACAAGTCCTTTCAAGATGCGGCCAATAGGATGTGTCCAGCGGCGACGGGCTGGAGTGTTAAAACTGCATGAGCACGAGAATGCTCCCTCGAAACCAATTTGCCATTCAAGACAGCTGAAAACAAGCTAAGTTAACGTCAAATAAATTTAACGAGACTGACTAATCATGCATGACAGGCAGTCCTGTACCGATGAGTTTCACGCGCTTGTGTAGAGGCATACCACACATTCTGTGGAGCACTTCGGTTCACATTTCGAGTACAGCATTTGCAGCTTTCACTTTTCACTAGCCGTTAACAATGCGCACCAGCCTATCAAAAGGGAAATAAAAAAACAATGCGCACCAGGCCCGTGCGACAAGGACAGATACCTGGATCTAAGTCAAGTTGAAAATATTTAAGTGTACAAAAAAAATGTCGCCATTAGCATAGATGTGCCTACACGGTCAAACGATCAGACATGTTACAAAGCTGTTTTCCGCCATGTTCCTTTCTTTAGTTATATCAACACAAAAAAATTATGATCAATACGATAACTACCGATTTACAATACATCATTTCTATATGTGCTGGTCATGGATCATATCTTCATGCTTATGTACACAATGCCCACAGCCAGCACAACCAATACCGCAGAAGTGAACTGCATAGAAACAGCTGGAGGATGCACCCATGTCCCCTTCAAGACGTCTAGCTGCCGTCAGCTTATTGACACCGCATCCTCCATCAAAATGGGGTAGGCCAGGTGGTAATATCAGATTTTCCAGACTTTCAAATGGAACATCTGTGGTTATTAAAGACTCCCCATCTGCACCCATCCTGATGCCCGCTCTCAGCATCATAAATTACACTAACCATCTCGCATCCTAGGTTTGTCATCTTTCAGCCGGTGGGTTAGGTCGTAGTCTGTTGCACCTCTTCTGTATCATCATGATCATGAGCTGTGATATTTTCCACTTCATCTGCCGGTTTCTCATGATCAGTCGCAGCAGCCGGCTCCTTATCATCACCCGAGCTTTTCATCAGCCTTTTTGATCTTTTAGGTCTTGATTCTGCATTCGGTTCATTTTCTGTGTTACCACTCCCCGCGTTCTCAGCTCCTGTAGGAGCCTCTGCATTCTTATCTGGATTGTCATTATCATGCGACTTCATGGCTTTCTTGTGTGAGCTCTTTTTCTGAAAAGTATTTTAGTGGTCGCTTAGATGAGAATGGTTTACAAATTTCATTGTCAAACAAAGTTGGATATAAATATATTGTCAGAAAGAACATAGTTTTGCATTTCAAGACCAATGTAGATAGAATATAATATGGCATTTCAAGGTAAGGTGCTGCAAAACGAAAAATAAATAAAAACTCAAAGTCACAGAAATTTCTCAACTATATCGTAAGTATGAATGCACGGGTGCTTATCCAACCTATCCGTAAGCATGCAAAAAATATTTTTGAAAGTTTTGGTTTATACTTAAATTCGAACTTCAACCTTGCATAATAAAGTTCGTCTCTGTGATTATCTACTTTGCCGATAGGATTTAAGTGGAGGTGCGCCTTCTTCCCTTCCGGCGAAGAGAAAAGAGAGATAGAGAAAGAAAAGATTATAAGGACTCAAAAAAAAGAAAAAATTGGCTTTATGTTCAACGGAAAAAAAAAATCTCAAAAGCGCTATTGTATTACGAGTGGAACGGATGGGGCATTCTAATTAGATAGATCCACTCTCCGAAAGAAAGTAAGGCAGTTTGGTTCAACTTTTTGAAATCTTCATCTCTCTGTGATTATCTATGCATTTGTATGTACAAATAGATGAATAATGCTCAAGTACAGATAACTAAATACTCCCTCCATTCATAAAATGATGTCGCCGTTGACTTTTTGAGTTACGTTTAACCGCTCGTCTTATTCAAAAAAGTTTAACAATTATCAAATACTTTGTTATAATTTGTTTTATCACTAGAGAAATTTGAAACATAACTTGTAATTTTGCATATTTGAGCTAATATTTTGAATAAGACGAAGGGTCAAACGTAACTCAAAAAGTCAACGGCGACATCAATTAAAAAACGGAGGGAGTACATAGAAAATGAATAAGATGAGTAGATACTATCATGAGGACGTGATTGTGATGTAAAACTGTCACAAAGAAACAAGTATAATCAATTTAACTCAAATATATTTTCTCATGTGTACCTTTTTGTTGGCTGTGTTAGCTTGTTCTGCCCCTTCGGCATTTGTCTCGTCCAATTCTTCAAGCATCAAATCTCCTTCTTTGTCAACCTTGATGGCCTTTGCTCGCCTTTTCTTTAGCCGGTCCTTCGCCTAAATAGAAAGCAAGGATGAAAAATGATATCCATTCAATATTTTTACCATTTAATAAAAAATCACGTCGAAAGCAATTTGGTTGGGCTTAAACATCTCTTACAAAAAGAAAAAACAATAAAGGTGCCCACAGATAGTAGAAAACAGTTTTAAGAGTGTAATTCCATGAAACCTACAAAAAGTTTGGTTTCTAAAGGCATGTGCGTATCAGTTTATAAATGCTCAGGTACTAGAGCTTCCCAAACCAAAAACATTAGACAAAGAAAGAAATACCCGGCTGGCATCAATTCAAAAGAAAAAAAACGGTTGGCCTTTTTCCCTGCCTCCCTGGTCTAACTCAATTCAAATTGCGGAATATTAAGTCTGATTGTATGTATCCACAACATTGCTCATTTCCCAGGGAGGAAACGTTTTTCAGGTAGCTTTTCAAGATTAGGAAAAGACTTCATTAATCAAATTTATAAATTTTCAATGTAGTTGTGATAAACACTATAGATAGATAAGATCTGCAGCAGCTAATGCACGTGCACATGTGCAGATTACTGGTTGACATATAACACTCAATATTGATGATTTGAAAATGATATACACTTTACCATTTTCTTCCTGACCTCAGTCATGATCTACATGTTTGATATTTCTTTGCATGCTCTCAATATCATGTAGGGACTGAACTATTTATAGCAAAATCATGTATGTATCAAGAAGTATCGTAGATGATGAATCAAGAAAAATGAAACTGTTCCAACAATTCCTAATATGTATCCCGACGAATTGATGCCATAACCATATAGGAGTCCACTACACATACAGCAATGTGTTTGCTCCATATTAAAGCAGTTGCTACAAAGTTACTCCTACACGATAATGATGGTGGAATGCATCCAATTGGATATGAGATCCACTTGGGTGACTTTCAGACAGAAGACTAAAAGATGGGAATGATACTACAAAATTACCTGCATCGTTATTTCTTTCAACTTATGCGCAATCTGTGCGTCATCTATGAGTAATGAAACAACATCCTCCTGTCTCATCAGATGATCATCCTGGACATGTTTTCCCTTCATGACCAACTCTTGTACAGCATTTTTCTGCCTTGCTCTTTGCAATATTTTCTCCTCAATAGTGTCTTTGCATATAAGTCTATACACAGTTACCTACAATTGCATGTTTGAAAAAAAAAAACATAAGAAACTTAAGCATCAAAATATAATCCCAACTATCCAACAATGCATAAGTTTGGTTATCTGGTGAGAAGCCATCAGTTGGATCTACATGATACAGTAGTGTTACAAAAATGCGTGTAATTTATTCCATACAACCATACAGTGCTGTACATATGAAAAAAAAAAAACTATACAAAGGCCACGTCAGGTAAGCTGCTAAGGTCATGCAACTAGAAGATTCCTATCAGCTGTCTAAGTTATATTTGAGACGTTGTCAGCATCCAAGACGCATAACTGTTTGTTGGATCTAAAGGGGTGCTGGACAGCAGCTGGAAACTAGAGGACAGCTAGAACAGGGAAGGCTTATGCTAGGACACTTAGGCACACTAAGGCACTTCCATCACATTGCACACTAGGTTCTATTTATAGTACAAAGGGCTACTTCTCCTGGACTCTAGGTTGTAGCTACAGTAGGTCGGTGCTACAGTACTTCTACAGTATCTGGTATATTCATAACATACCCCTAGTTTACTAGACTCCACTATATCCTAGAACATTCCAGAAACACAAGGATTACTACTAACACTGTTTGTGACCAGATTGTAAAGAAGAAGAAAAAAAATGAACCACCTGGAATTATATTGTAAAAAACAATATGAAAGGAAGTTAAGTCCGAAATCATTGTTGCATGTAAAAGTAGAATAAAAACAAATATACCACTCTGTAATCTACAATCTAATGATTTCTAATAATATATGAGAACAAGATATCACATGTGGTTAATCAAAACTCTGAAATGACCATGTTTTCGCCGCAACATGCACTGTCTGCATAAAAAATCCTAAACCCTTAAAAACCTAAAATCTTAACACAAAACCTAGAACCAATAAACCTTCAGTAACTCAACTAGATTTTTTGCTTTAGAGGGAACAGAGGTTCAGTGCAACATTTAAACATTCATCACAAGGTTCATTGCAGACTGCAAGCTTTCGTTGCATTAATTGATGGTGGGAAAGGTGAGATTATGACAATAAAAGCTGCAGCATGAGATGTTATTTTATGAACTGGCACAGGCTAATACCATTTGCCACAAGTTGCTAAACAGTGAGAAATGCAGGAACCCATGGTTACGAATGAATTTACCACCAAACTAAAGTATCTATAAACTGAAATTTCATATACCTCCTTTGTTTGACCAAGTCTGTGTGTTCTATCCATAGCCTGCTGGTCCTGTGTTGGATTCCAATCAATTTCATAGAAAATAACAGTGTCAGCAGCAGTCAAATTAATACCAAGCCCTCCAGCTCTTGTGCTTAGCAAGAAAACAAAGATGTCATTCCTACAAAAAGAGAGAGAGAGAGAGAGAGAGAAATCAGTTGTGGCCATGTTTCAACAGTGTTTTTTTCCTCGGACTTGCAGACGATGTGACATTGCCGCATCATCGTATTTCAGTGGTTGCAACATGCCTACCTATTCTGGAAATCTCGGACCATATCACGACGATCTGAAATTGCAGAAGACCCGTCAAGTCTGAAGTACTTGAATTTTCTAAAATTCATGTAGTCCTGGAAAAGGAATACAAAACGCTCATCAATTAGAAGAAGTTTACACTAACGTGTCCAAACTCAAAGTACCATCTGTAATAATATAAAAATAAAATTCATTATGCTGGTAGAGGCTTTACACTTTGTGACTCAACTGGACACGCATAAAATAACAAGTAACGCCTCAAGAATATCATTTAATTCAAATGGATATGCATAAAATAACAAGTAATACCTCAAGAATGTCCAACATTTTAGTCATCTGGGCAAAAAGGAGCACACGATGACCTTCAGCTCGGAGGCGCCGAAGTAGCATGTCTAAGGTGTGGAGCTTCCCAGAATCCTAGCAAGAACTCCATGTTAGTAACAAGGTACCACTTGAATAACTAGTTATGGGCTTGTTATTGAATATTTCACTCCAAATTCATCATATGATTAAGCTTAGAGCAATCCAGAAGGCACCACAGATCCACTCATATTATTGAAGTTTAGGGGTTGAAACAGACAAATTGATAACTCAGGGCCTGTTTGTAAGACAGGGTTGTCAAATTTAAACTAAATTTCTACAGATTTTAATCCCAGTTTGGACACTACAAAGGTAATGGAACTGTGCAGGTAAAAATTACATAAGACAGCAGCAGCTTAACAACAACAGAAAACGATGTAACTTACAGTGAGCATTTTAGCTGGATCAAAATTACTCATAGGCGGAGAGGACCCAAATATCCTATAGGGTAGCTGCAGCACCGGCTCAGGGATGGGCAAGTCAGTTTGCATCTCCTGTATCAAAGGATGAAGACCAACTGGTCGCCCAGGACCATTGAATTCGGAAGTACGAGCAAATCCCAGGAACAGTTTCTTAGCCCATGGATCATGCATCTCATCAGTGTACTTATAGGCAAAATTCCGATCCGCACACCATATATTTATCTGGAGTAGGGCAAAGAGGCGTTAATGGACTGTACCATAAGTTGATATAATCATATAACACACATAGATTCAATAAGGACATCATCAACGCTACACGTAGGCTCCCTATTTTTAATATTATAAGCTAAATATACTCAAGGATTGCTCCGTACACACTTCGACCTCGTGAAATGAACAGTGCCAAAAAAAAAAAAGACCAAGATGAAAAGAAAATGAACTTACTGGTGGCGCTCTAGCAGGCGGTATAAAGGCATACGCTGAACGAAGAAGCCTTATGTTTGAGATAAGCCTATCATGGTGAGAAAGCAACAGCGCTTCATATGGGCTATCACTTGGGCCAGTTCCAATCTTCGTTCTAAGCAAACTGGGCTTAGCTTTTGTTGGTGAAAGCAACAATCGAGCAACAGCAAGAACTCTTGTGGCATCATTCTGACTGAACTGATCATCAGGACCTTCTGAATAAAGAAATGCATTCACAATTTCATCACTGTCACTCTTATTCCATTGTATTGCTGAGAATACTAATCTCTCCAGCCATGAGCAAGTGGCCAAGAAGGAAGCTTCAACTGGGGACAGATTTGTTAAACGTGTAAAGCCAAATGCACCAGATAATACAACAGACTCGTCTGATGACTTATCTTCTGGAAAGGTTGAATAATGGATATTAATAGGCAGAAATATATTAAATAGCCTGTTCAAATATCCATTGCGAAATCCACAACCGTTTCCTGAAACTTCCATGTTGCGGATGATTCCTTCATAAACTAACTTTGGAATCTGTGAAGGTAGAAAGAAAGACGTTAATACATCGTTTGTGCTCATGGAGAAACATTGAGGTTGTAAACCACATGCTCGATTAAAAAAAAAAGGCTAAGATAACAGAAATTGTACCTCAAACTTTATAGGATTTCTCTTGCCTGCATAATGTACATCTTGTAGTTCCCCAAATGGGGGAGAAAGAAGAGCGTTTGGGATATCAGCAAAGTAAAAGTATGAGCTTCCCTCATTGCGCTCAAACAGCTCAGGGTGATTGCAAACCTAAAAGTGATTCAGAAAAAGGAATATCCAATTACAAAGATAAAAAGAAAAGCCAAATTTAGCTAATTTACAACATGGGCATAATAAAGAGCTAATTTTGTTATGGGAATAGCTCGGCCCATGTAAAGGTTAGTACGCATTTGATGAAAGGCAAGGAACATTTTGTACAAGTTTAATACCTTCCTTAGCTGCATAACAATATTCATCAGGCTAAGTAACTTCTTATCATTAAGATTGCCCCGACTCCCATCAAGCAACTCGTTAAGAGATATCTTATTCTTTATGGCTTGATAGAAGACCTGTTGACGGGAACTCAATTTGCAAGGAACAATTTCTTCTTTCTTTTTCGTCATTTCAGCAATGACATCAATCTTGACCCGGCGGAGCATAAAGGGCTTCAATATGGCATGCTGCGGAAATGGAGACCATGTTACTTCTATTAATTTACTACAAAGATCACAAACTATACCAAGCTTCAAATAATTCAATAAACACCTCATAAACCATATGACCGTGTCTTACCAGTCGACTAAGCTGATGTTCATTCAAAGCTCCTCCATGTTCAGCATGGCCCTCAATGCTGGGGCAAAGAAATGTCAGCAACTAAAACAATGGACAAGATAAGGAATGTTAACCTGCTCAGAGGAGAACGGTACCCTTTTGAGAACCACTCATTGAACTGTTCATGGCTGTCAAACAGAGTGGGCATGATGAAATGAAGTAGCGCCCATAATTCAGCCATATTGTTCTGTATTGGTGTTCCAGTAAGAAGTAAACGATTTCTACAGTTAAAGCTCAGCAATGTCTTCCAGCGTTGGCTGCAATAGAGCAAAGAAGTTAAGTACGCATATAGAAGATTTTCGGACCAAATAAATAATGACAGCCTTCAATTATAATTTTTGGAACTCCAAAGCACAAAGCATGCAAAACGTAGTAGTCATCACCTGCTTGAACTTTTTATAGCCTGGGCCTCATCCAGTACCATGTACTGCCACTTTACACGTCTCAAAAGCTTCTCTTCATTCACAAGTATCTGATAGTTTGTAATTAGAATGTGGAAGCTAGCATCTCTGTCAAGAGAAAAGAGAAGGTCACACAATAGCTTTATGAACCTATTAAAGAAAAGAGACCCCTCATGAGTGCGTTGGTGTATCAGCCAGCAATTTACCTTCGATAGAGACGCTTTGGGTTTATGTTCTTCCGAAGAATTATCCTCTCTGGGCCCCAGTATGGAAGAATCTTTAAGTCAGGGCAGAATCTAATCAACTCCTCAGCCCAATTATTTACAACAGATGCTGGAGCCACCACTAGAAAGGGGCCCCATATGTTTTTGTCCTGCACAATATAACAAGCCCATCTCAAAAATTACATATATATTTATATTCTAGTATTAAACAAATGGCACTTGGAGACCAAAAGACAATTGACTAATAAAAAGGTTATAGCAGAAACCCACCAACCTCAGCCAAATGGGACAAGAATGCCATAGCCTGGACTGTTTTGCCAAGACCCATCTCATCAGCAAGAATGCCATTTAACCCCTGTAAGAATTCCAAGATTTAAATCAAACATAACAACGGCACCCACTAAAGATGATCATCAAAGCACATCAGCTTAATAACTTACCTGTTCATAACAATTGACTAACCACTGCAAACCCTTTAACTGATATTCTTTTAAAACGCCTTTGAACAACTCCGGTGTTCGCACAGATGACGTCTCAGGCATTGTCGAGCTAACAGCAAGATAAAACTGCAATCAGTTTCGGATAAATCATTTATCCATTTCAGATTTTAAACCAAACTTTTTAAGAAGACTTACGGGTGTAATAAATCAATCTTGCTAGGGTCCATAGTAGAAGAGTCATCAACAGGAATACCAGACTCGGTAGTTTGGCGAAGCCTCACAACTTCACTATCAAAAGCATTAGTCATCCTCTTTTGCTGAGTGACTGCATGCTGAGCAGCTCTCATTGCCTCTCTTTTTAATTCAGCTTCCTCAGGATCTTCTTCCTCATCTTCCTCAGAGACAGACTCCTCAGCAGGCGGTGCTGAGTCACCCGCCTTATTCTGCATGAAGTGACTATAGAGCTCAGTTTGTGAGAGCAGAAAGTTTAACCGCTGTTGCTGCCTTTTTGCTTCACGTAGCTCCTCTTCACGCTTTAGAGCCTCAGCAGCTTCCTTTTCTTCTTTTTTTCTCAGTTCATACTGAAACAGACAAAAAGTCAAATGAGTGCAATAATATGAAGTGCCCTGTTCTGAGTATAACAAAAAGAAAAGTAACCACATGCTAAATTGAACTTAGGGAATGAGAAATACATAATAAAAATCAGGCCTCAGATACACTTGCAACATTTATACAACAATAACATATCCTTTTAGTCCCAAGCAAGTTGGGCTTGGATACAGATGAAACCCACAAGAACCAACACAAGGAAGAGAAGATAGAGAAAAATGAGCTACTGAAAACAGAACCAAAAGTTACAAACAATATCATTAGTAAAAATGGTCAGAAGAGCCAGATAGCCTAAGTCACAGTTTAAAAGATCAGGTACAAATTCAGAATCAGCTTAAGCAGAAATGATCTTTAGCAAGTTTATAAGAGACAAAAGAAAACCTGCTCTTTGTCTACTCGTTTCCAAAATATCAGCATATCCCTAGCCAGCTTCCGGGTACGTACTGCAGCACACCTCATCAGTTTCAGTGACCTGCTTACTTTAAGTTTTACCTGGATATACAGACAAAAATTCAGTAAAGCTGCAGTGCACTTGCGCTTACAGCAAGACCAAAAACAAGAGCACAGGAAAATTGTATGACGTAGGGTAAAAAAGTTGTATGCATGCAATACCTCTCGTTGACAACTATCGGAAAAGCGTTTTGCATCTATTTGCCGTTTCTTCAGCAAAGCATTGAAATTCCTGTGATGCCTTGGGATACTTTTAGTAGCAAGAGACTGCCACAGTTTGTAAGTCTTTTCTGACTCTTCTTTCACGATCAAAGAAGGTTCCTTCTTTGTAATTTGCTTCTTTGGTAAGCTACGTTCAATAATCTGCATTCATGATATCACATGTATTGTAAATATGACGAATGCATAAAAGTGCAATTAAAATTATAATAACTGAGACCAACCTCATATGTGTCTCCTTTTTCCAAGACTTTAACGTAATGAACCTGCAAACTGCCAGCTTCTGACATAATTAGCCTCCGTATCCGCCCAGCTGCTCCTTCCGGAATTGCAAAGGGATCCTCAGTAACTTGAAGAGAAAATTTATGTATCTTTACCCTTTCCTGGAGGGATTCATACTGTGGCAAAGGTTCAGCTAATCCACCACGATTGGTTGCCTCAAACTTTTGATCCGTACCTAGCATTGCTGCTAGGGTTCGCAAATCAAGCATGCCCTTCAAGAAGTGCTCCTCGATGTGTATATCAGAAGAAACAGGCAGATTAAGGGATGGTGCTAACTTATCATAACCCTCCGGAACTAAGTAGCGTATATTGCTCCCCATATCTAAATAGGTCGAATCAAGAGATGCTACAATCTTATTGAAACCACCATATGTGCGGATGCATTTGATCCCGTCATACTCATGTGAGGCTTCTACTTCATCCAAAGTTGCAGTATTCATGAAATCACCGGTGTGCCTTGTAGTGCTTTTCCCACTATTTCTGTGTTTTGTCAGGGGGATTGCTGTACGAGAAGGATCAGAACCAAAAACACTCTCCTTAAAATTTGACCTCCTGTACTTCTGGACATGTTCACTCAGCATTGTACGATACTGCTCCTCAGTTATCTGGTTACTGTAGGCATCTGCCCCATCTTCATCACTGGCACCATCTAGATGTCTTTTTCGCTTCCGGTGCTGCCCTTGGGAAGCATCATTTGTACCGTTGTACTGACCCAACAAGGATCCTTGCCCTAAAAGAAATTATTTTGTCAAAAACAATGGACATCAAAAAGGTAACAGAAATGCTGGAGCTGCAATATGGAATTCAACAACTAGATATGGTATAAAGAAAACTCTTAAGCAAGAGTCATGAAAATAAAGGTCGATTAAAGAAAAGACAGGAGGCCAACCTTCACTGCTTCCACTACCATTTGGGCTGCTATTCCCATATTGAGCAAGATCTCCCGGTCCAGGAACTCTAAAGTTCAGCAAAGGCTGCAGCAGTATTTTCAGTAAAACCCATAATCAGAATGGTGGATCGATAACAAATCAGGCCAAACAAAAAGTATATATAAAAAACTAATAAAGTAGGTAAAGTAGAAGCTAGATAAGACATGTCTTCTTCGGAAAGTTCAAAAAACACGAGGAAGACAGTGTAACATACTTCGCCGAGATAAAACAAGGTCTACATAAAGCACATCCACACAGACCAAAATGGTAGATAACAGACAATAACACTAGAGTAATAAAGATGCAGAAAAAGTTTAAAGATGCAAGGAAAGCAACAACACTGGCATGACCAATTGAAGTTCCCTTGCAGGCACACAAATCATAACATCAGAAATATGAATAAGGTAAACCCTAACAAAAAAGTTGGCATGACAAACTACACAGAAAGTAATATAACGACTGACAGAAAACTATTCTGCAAAGAAATTTTTACTGCACAGACTGAGCCATGTAAAGGCACCAAGTGATGTGAGTTTGAAGGATGCTAAACTAGTAGTAGCAATACATCGACGTGCTGTAAACTAAGAATACTACAATAATAATACATAGCCAAAGACCATACATGTATGTATTCCAGCAATCTAAAAACTATATCCATGACTCGAAACAATGTACATTCTGGAAACAACGTAGGCAAGATCATTCCCCAACATACTCCTCCCCATGCAAGAAATGACGAAAGCGGTGATCAATCACTATGAGTTATCAAGACAATTAGCAAGCTTGCTAATCAATTCGTAATACTCATAACCAGCAGCAAGCAGTTGATGCAAGCAACACACCAGCGTTGGCACACCACTAAACTAGAAATAGACCAGTACATGACCAACTACCTTACTCGAGCCAAGCAAATGAGTGAGTGGTTATATTACTCCAAATCAGGTAAACAGTAGTACTGGGTAAATGTCACAACAGACGATTGCAGCAGCATCAACGAGCAGCCTGCATTAGTCCATGAATAGCCGGTTTATAAACCCTTAACTGAAACGGGGGCTCTCCAGGCCAAAATCACTACTAATTTGCACCTGCAAACAGGGGACGAATCATATCCCAGAAAGGAATTACCCAAAACCCTGTGTTAATGAGCTCGATAGCCCACAAATTACACCTAACACAGGTCGTGCCTCCAATCCCACATAGCTACCGAAGAGAGAAACCACCGTTGGCGCAGAGAGAGCGGCACACAGCAAGCAAGCACTACCTCGAGGTTGAAGAGCGTGGAGTAGGAGAGCCCGCCGCCGCCGCCGTTGGCGCCCCCGCCTCGCGGGGGAGGGCGGCGCGGGTCCATGGCGAAAACCCTAGAGCCCCTGCCGCGGCGCGAGGAAGGGACGGGGTAGCCGAGGACGCGGAGACCGAAGAGGAAGCCGAAGGCGCGGCGGAGGCGGCGTCCGGGACGGCCCCGCGGACCGGGCGGCGGCGAGATTAGGGTTAGGGTTCGCGGGGCGGGGAGGCGTGGTGGGGAGGAGGCGGAGGTGGGAGGCGGTGGGATGGAGGCCTTGTTGTGACGTGGTGGGCGAAGTGGTAGTAGTAGAAGGCATGGCTTTGGCTTGGCCGCGAGGGGGGAGAGAGGAGAAGAGAGGGGAGCAGGGAAAGCGAAACGGGAAAGGGCGCTGGGTTTCCGCGCCGCTTTCGCTCTTCGTTTGCTTCATTTTTATCTTAAGTGCTAATTTTGGCGAAGGTTCTAAAAGAAATTTACTTTCAGAATTTTTTTAAAAGGACAACTGGATCCACTCCTTTGCTGTTAGAATTAATTCAATAAGAAAACACTAATCTATGATAAATGTTTTCCCTCAAAAGAAACTCAACGGAAGAACATTACTCGTCCCACCTCACGCCATCTGATTTAGCATTTGAATGATGTAATTTTGTTCAGATTTTGTGGGATGGACAGAAATAAATCTAATTATTAACCATGGCTTTTTCATATTATTTCACATGAAGTAAAACTCGGGCGGTGCCAGCTTTAATTGGATTTTCTTCATAAACGCGCAACACGAGTATGGTCGAGTCACAAAAGTAGCCAATGCAAACCAACGCCCTCGCGATATTTTGTTTTCCTTTGAATGTTGAATTTGGTTGGATTTTTGTGTTGGATGCATGTGACGCTCGGTCTGGGTTTTTCTAGTCTTTTTGTTTTTTTTAGTTATTACTTGCTATCATATTTATGTATCTCTTCCATCTTGAACATTCCTTTTTAAATAAGCGCTACAACAGTAAATATTTCACGTTGGCCTTGGGTTTTTTATGGCTTCACCTAAGGCCACCTTGCTACTATCTGGTTTATTTCTCTTCTTTTTTTTCTCTAATAACCACTATCTCTCTTCGAAAACATAGGATGTCGTATGAACTGTTTGTGTACCATTAATTTTCAAACTGTGATTGTATCATATTGCAAACTTTTTTGTTTTCTACATTTTTCTTGATAATGAAATGTCAATGTGTGGATACAATCATAGCCTCCACACCACATCCTTGCATTTCTTTTCTTAAATACAGATTTATATAGATGTTGTGTATTGATGTGAAATGCTAGCGCGGCTCTTTCCTCTGGGATTGTTCTGTAGACATTTCATAACAACATTCTCATAACATTAGTTTTGGCGTCAAATGCATGTTTGTTTGGATATTTCACAGGCACGCGCAACAAATTGGCTATTACTTGAGTCCTTATTTTTAATGCATGTGGAAAGAGAGTACTTCACACCCTCTCTGACATGACAAGGCTGTTGTTTTGTTACATATGTGTTATTTTTGTATTTTTCTACTAGGTCATGGATTTGAAGTGGGTTTTTGGTGTTTACTTCTTGTTGACAATTTTTATTATATAACTATACTCAAATGGATTAGGTTGAAAGATGTACTTATAGTTTGAAGCTAATTGTATGTGGTCAATTGACAATATACATGTAAATTCGCCTTGTATCTTAGTGAAAGCTATTTTATTTAAATTTATGATCAATTTTGCTTTAGAGCAAAAATCAAACCAAACAAGGTAGGCATACATGATACATCAACTCATCCAAAACACTAAAAAACTATGCACATGTGACATGGCCTCATTCCACCGTTAATTTTTTTAATCAAAACGTTTTTCTCACCCGCCATTGTGTGTCTCCACAACCTCTTTATATACAGGACATGTACTTAATTATTCATAATTGAATCGATTTTTTTTAGGGCATTCATAATTGAATCGATTGAGTATTTTAAATGAAACACTGCCCGAATGGATGTAATATGATCAATATTGATTACTCATTATGAAAAGAAGTTGAGCCTATCTTACTTTCAATATTTGCTTTTAACTCGGCAGCTGAACCAAAAAGTTTCTCCTGATAAGATGACATTTCCCCATAAACTAAAAGGTAAAAATGTGTGAGGCCTCCAAATATTTTTGCTCCGAGGATCAGTACAAGAATGGAAAAACCTTCGATCGTTGTGTCTGTTTTCCTTCCCCCCTGCTCCCAGGTCTCACACGACAGCAAAGGGCCGCGGGCTGGAAGCAAACACTTGGGAAATAAACCTGCTTGCTGTGTGCTTAACCCATTTCAACAGCGCAAGCTTTTAAATAGCAGTTTCTTAATTTGTGCCCATCCAGGGACGACGATGTGGAACCAGGCGATAACTAACAAACGGTAGGAAGCCCTTGAAGCAGCAGAAAGTGCTTCAAAGCAGACCTAATTTAAGAATAAGAACATCGCACTTTGAAAAGGGTAACTTGATGCATGTGTAAGAGAATTTGCAGAAACATTTAACATTGCCATGTGATTACGTAGATAACAAAACTGGGTTAATAGCCCTGTTATTACAAATATAAGCTACTACAATTTAGCAAGAAAAAGAAAAGCTACACAAAGCCTTTTGGTTGATAGCCTAGGACACCCCACAAGTTGGACTAATCGCGTCTTGGTTGTTACTCTGCAATTTCCTTGTCCGACTGCTCTGCAATTTCCTTGTCCGACTGCTCTGCAATTTCCTCGTCTGATTGCTCTGCAATTTCCTCGTCTGATTGCTCTGCAAGCTCGCTGTCTTCGTTCTTTGTAGCAGATTCATTCTGGCAGGGTAAATTCTTATTCTGCTGCGATGAGATTATTCCTGCAATTGCTTTCATGGCTGCAGCAGTCCTATCACTACTAACTCCGTCCTCATTAGATTTCTCCACAGGTTCAGCGGTTTCTGATGCACCATCATCACTATGCTGTGGAGGGGGTACAAAAAAGGGAATTTTACCCCTCTGCCAGTCATGAAGAACCATCTTGGCCACTGTTGTCAGATCAGGCTCCCCACCCTGAGAACCACAAGTAAAAAGAGTGTCATCCACTATGTGAATCACGCCATAAACCCTATCACATGTGGTGCAATAGTGCACTACAAAATATTTCAAAATCTGTTTCGCCTAATAGCAAGAGATTCCTAAGGGAAACATTTGGTCTAAATATCACAAAACTTGTTAAATAGAAAAGCATGCAAATACCTTGAGTAATTTTCCAGTAGTTCTGCACAGCTGAACAAGAAAGTCATTATCATCAGCCCTGTAGAGAAAAAACATATCCAGCATAAGAACATGATACTGGTTTCAAATTCAATTTCAATGAACCGAACCGCCACATTGAGAATGGTACGTGGCATTCATTACCAACAAACAAATTACAAATACACACTCCACAACTATTTATATCCACATAGCAAGCTAAGATATGACTATCAAGATACGGTTCAGAAAATTATACCAAAAGCTACAACAATTCTGCATTCTAGGAAATAAACACGAAATGTGTGAGAAAGAAGCATGCTTGTCATAACCCTAAAAGATGGTACTCATGTATATGAAGATACTGAAAACTACAAAATAATATTTATCCATCAGGACTAACAAGTAAGGGGCATCAACATGAACAAACATTTTCCCGTTGTAATATCGCACACATACCAATCCTGAATTTTGTACGCCCTTTGAAGATGCTCCTTCTTAACACGCCTCAGAACTTCACCTATGTGCTCCGCAGCATCCTCCAAATTTGTCACTCGAACCTGGAAACAGGCATACTTACATTAGAATGAAATATTTGCAGTTAAAAAAGTAATTACTGGAAATTGGTTCCTAAGACTGCAGGTACGAACTATGTCCATAGCAAGACATGGCCATCCTATTATTCTCAAGCTGAACTACTGTTTAGAAAGAACCCATCATATATTTGTTCAGTTGAATATTAACTATAATGAGAAAAAAGATGAAACTCAATTGGTGGTCGAACATACAGAAGATTAAAAGAGCACAAGAGAAGATACATACCACACCCTTTAGAACTATATCAGTTTCTGAATCATTGTTTTGATATACGACACCAGGGCAGTCAATCAGAAAAATCTTTTTAGTTAGAGTGATGTACTGCCAAACTTTTGTCTCCCCAGGAATCGGAGCAACCTTGCAAACCTGCAGGCAAAACATATAAATTAGAATATTCATAAGAGCACTTAAAGTGGAATTCTGATAGCTTCGACAGGAGAGCATTACACTCTTGGAGCGTAGTGTATTGATAACTGATGACTTCCCAACATTGGGATATCCAACGAACCCAACAGATATAGCTTGTTTATCACTCTTTAAACGTGCAAACTGCCGTAACACTGACAGAAGGGATCCCTGAAAGTTACAAAAAGAAAATATTTAGGGCTCGTCAAATGGCAGGACAAAGATAGATAAACCATTCAAAGGTCCATCAAAATGTAAACCTTACCTTGCCAAATGATTTGTTAATGCTTGCATGGAATGCTAGGGTGGGATAGTCCCTCGACAGAGTACGTAACCATCCTTTTGTTGCCCAAGCGGGCACCAAATCACACTAAATGGAAACGAAAAAACAATCAATGTCTGGCTGTATATCACAACATGAAATTAGTAAGGATTTGCCATTAGATAAGTCGAAGAGCTTAAATAGGTACCTTATTTAGTAAGAAAACCAAGTGTTTATGCTTGCAATTCTCTTTCAGATGTTTCTCCAAATGATAGCATCGAGTGCCCATTGGATCCCTAGCATCCAACACCTGCACACAAAAAAAATGCTTACAGATTTAGCACATACTTGAATGATTTCACATAGTCTTGACACGGACTAACAAGACAACGTTCTAACCTGCACAACTACATCGGAAGAGTCAATAACTTTGTATAGTTCACCCCAAATTCTTTTACTTTGTCCCTTCTCAAACATCGTATGCCTCACTAGGTCACGTAAGCCATCTTCTTCCTCCTCCCTTGGCAACTTTGATGAAGCATACTTCTCCTCAAATGCATCTGCGAATGATTAAATCGCACATGTGTTCATGGAACAAGAAAAGAAAGGGAACAAAACGAAGCAAAACAAAAAGATAAAATTTAGAAATTTTCAGTTCAACAGACATAGAAGTTGCAAATTTTATTGGCACACTTAAATACACCAAAGACCAATGAAAAAGATCAACAGTTTCCTCCTTAGAAAAGATTGATAAAGCATACTTTGGCCTAAATGGAGAGGAATATACAATGATGAACATGTGCAACTGAGCAAAGAAAGTAAGCAAAGCAACGAGACGCAGTTAAAAGGAGGTGAAGTTTGAATCCAAATGATTTAGAATTTGAAAATTTTACTGGATGTTATATAGCAATTAAGACTGCAAATCAGAGGTTAATCAACTGCGAGACTTCAATCAGCAGGAAAATAACGATTATGTTAATGGCACTTTTTCAATATCTTTTTAAATATGCACAACGGGTGTACATGCAATAAACCTACACCACCTGCAAGACCAAATGGACCTAACCCAATTGCTTTCTTCTGCAATGACACTTGCTACTTCCAAGATTGAATTACTAAGCACTGGCAACTGAATATCATAAATAAACATGCATACCTTGGGAATCATCAGCTCTCTTGATTAAAGATTCATAGTCAAGAACAGTTAGTCTTGGGCGTTTCCTCTTGCCCTTTGGCCCAAAGGCATGCTCAAAAGGCTCAACATCAAGAAGGTGCGCCCTTGCTTGCTGCATCATCAAAACAAGAAAACATCCATAAGAACGACTCAGCATACTGCAGCAAAATATGGCACTTCACCATAGACGAAATAGAAGAATTAAGTTGTATTTTCAAAAACAAATCAAATGGAGTCAACACAGGTTAATGAAGTCATGTAGTACTATTGTGCCAGCTACCTACATTTTCCACAGGTTCAAGTCGATGACAGGCACGTAGGAACCTCAATTTTTGCCAAATAATTTATCAGAAGAACCTACAATTTTTTTTCTTTTTTCTGCTTTCTTTTCCTTTGACTTTTCTTTGCTAGTTTTTTTATGGGTTTCATCTCTATCCTACCCAAACTTACTTCGGATTTAAACACTTTGTTGTTGATTATTTATCACCAGTAGTTACCTTCTGATGATCCTGGAGGAGTGACAGTGGCAGCTTCCGCTCTTTCAAGATGACATTGAAGTTGTTGGACATCCGACTCTGGAGCTCCTCCCGGAAGAATTCCATCTGTTTCTGCCCCACGACGCGAGTGTTCCCTACAATTGCCAAGAGCCGGGTCAACATAAGACAACTACACGCGAGCGATATACAACTGGACCCAGAATTATGGAACCCATCAGAGCATGTTCAAGTGCAACGGAGCAACAGCGCATCCATAGCCTTACTACGGCAATCGATGGGATAACTGAATCCCAAACTAATGATATCCTAACCGAATTGAGCCCGGTCGAACTGAGAAATCAACCAGACTATAACTTATAGCCGATTTGCTCACCGAACCAACGGCGATCGGGCTCGATGCGGGTGTTGGGGAGCTCCTTGGACTGGAACTCGTTCCTGATGACCTTGCCGCCGCGGTCCCTCTTGGGCCGCGTCTTGTACATCTGGAGGCGGCGCACGGTCGACGCGGACCGGGACCCGCCGCCGGCGCCGCCGCCCGCGCCCTTCTTGTCATTGGCGCGGTTGACGTCGAGCGAGTGCCGCGGCTTGCCCGACACGTTCACCGGCTTCTCCTTCCTCTTCCCCATCCCTATGCTTCTCTCTCTGTTCTAGTTTTGGTGCAGTTTGTTCAGAGTTCGCGCGAGAGAGAAGAAGAGGAAGTGGGGGGAGGGAGGAGGCGGTGGGAAAGACCGAAAGAGGAGAGCCAACGAGATGGGGCGAGCTAGGGTTTTGTGAGGAGACGGAGCTACGGTGAGCGTCCGTGGGCTGGGCCGGGCGCCTGGGCCGAAGGTGCGGCTAACGTAACGGGCAAGTACATTCGATACCGGAATGGCAGAGTTGAGATTTGCATTTTTTTTCTTATAACTTAGTATTATATTTTATTTAGGGAGTTGGTTTTGAACTTTATGTTTATACTCTTAAAAAAATTAAAATGGAAATATGTTTTCCATTACTCAATTGATGAAGAGGAGTTATTTGTAAACAAAGATTCAATACCTGTTGGAGACATTGCGGGTACTTCCAAGATCCAAGTTCCCAACTATACTCCCCTACTATGTGCTTGTCCTGGCAGGCATTGACCACTACAAAGCTTTTCATCAGAAAGCCACACACATATTTATTTCTGTTATGTTTATGATGTTGTGAATGAAAAAGCAATATCTGCACTTAGAGTTGAGTACATAAAGGCTCGATTTACATAACAGTTATTATATCATGGTCTTGAACTCTTAATCTCACATGCATTCCTTCAACCCTACTGATCATTGAACAAGCCTCCATCCCATTGTCCTATGTGGCAAATGTAAAACGATTAGAGCATTTGCATATTTTCAATGATGACAGCAATTACCGTAAGGACATCGGGTCTGTTGTTTGATTGCAGTTAGGAATCAAGATGATGATACAATGGCAAGCAAAGGAATTCAGTATACGAGGAAAAGTTTAAGGACGTGTTTGGTTGGGTTGTTTTACTCCGTAAACGGCTCACGGTGTGATCAGATACCGTTGATTTGCGTTTGGTTAAGCTGGGCTGTAATCGGATCACGGTGCGATCAGGTCCCGCGCTTCACAAGGCCGATACCGCCCACCTACCAGCGTGATCAATCCCATTACCGGAGCAACTCCATCCATCTCTCAACTCCTCATCTCCTCGCCTCACACCCGACAACGGCGGCGCCTGCACCCTCACGCGATCTCATCTCCTCCTCGCATGCGGCGTCGGCGGCGGCGCCGCCGCTTTCCTCGCCGATGAGGAACCCGCGCCACCGCTTTCCTCGCCGATGAGGAACCTCCACCTCCCTCTCCCATGCCTGCCCCTCTCCGTCAGAGCTTCTTCTATAACGTCTGACCTAGCAAGTTACAGGTCGAAAGGGATTTTTCGCGATTTGCGAGAGCTCAGGAAGATCCACATCAGGAACGATCAGATCGAGGGCAGAAAGCATCCGCGGCAATCAGATCGGAGGAGGATGAGAACTGGCATGTGACTGTATCCGATTACATTAGTGTGGGCAAACAAACAAAATAAGGAATCAGCGATCCCGCCGCTAATCACCCTGTTACCCATTCACGTTACCGTTCACGTTGCCGTGCGTGCAACCAAACACTTCCTAAGACCGTGTGATCGTGGCTTAGATATTTCGCTCGCCCAATAGCAATACTACAAATCATGGAAAATGCCATGGTCCACCAGCGAAATGAAGAAAAATGCCACGGTTCGTCCAACAAAAATGGCTTCACGAGCAAAATTTTGGGACCCAATTGTTAAATAAGAACTTAGAGAAGGGTGAGAAAGAAAAAGTGATAATCGAACGGCCGATAAGGGACCATCCTGAACCCATAAATCCGACCCCCCGCCAACTCCCGTCTGTCTTTCTCCTCTCCTAAAACCCTAACCCCTCCGCCGCCCCCGAACCTCTCCCCACCTCCGCCGCCATCCGCCGGCGGGATGGCGCTGTACCTGCTGTTCGAGTCGGCCTCCGGCTATGGCCTCTTCCACGCGTACGGCATCGACGAGATCGGTCAGAGCGTCGAGGCCGTCCGCTCCTCCGTGCTGGACCTCGACCGCTTCGGCAAGGCCGTCAAGCTCGCCGCCTTCACACCCTTCTCCTCCGCCGTCGACGCGCTCAACCAGTGCAACGCCATCTCCGAGGGTACCGTCCCTTCGCTCCACCGATACAGTGTTGCTCAAAAAAAAAATTGGCGTCTTTTGACACTGGTTTTCGCCATTTATTTCTGGGCAGGGATCATGACCGATGAGCTGAGGAGCTTCCTGGAGCTGAACCTGCCCAAGCCCAAGGAGGGGAAGAAGGCCAAGTACAGTCTCGGCGTTGTCGAGCCCAAGGTCGGCTCCCACATCTCCGAGGTCACCGGTATCCCATGCCAGAGCAACGAGTTCGTCCAGGAGCTGCTCCGCGGCGTCCGTCTCCACTTTGACCGCTTCATCAACGAGCTCAAGGTGAAACGTTTCCCCCCACCACATAAATTCTTGTCCTGAACATTGTGGCAATTTATCTGTTGATTAGGTGGATGGTGTATTACTGGATTAAATATTGCGGACGCCTGTTGCGCTTATTTTGGTTTGCATCTTCGGTTGTAATTGTAGAGCTCGGACTTGGAGAAGGCGCAACTGGGTCTTGGGCACAGCTACAGCAGGGCCAAGGTGAAGTTCAATGTGAACCGTGTTGATAACATGGTGATTCAGGCCATCTTTCTGCTGGACACACTTGACAAGGACATCAATTCCTTCTCCATGAGAGTCAGGTCTGTGTCTTTCTCCTGCTGTGTTTCTGGTTACCTGTCTGATGCAGATTCTAGCAATCACTGTGCACTTGTTTTTTAGTACATCTGCTATAGTTGGGTGGCTGTTGTTTGAGTATTGCTTGCCTATTAAAATGCAGGGAATGGTTCTCGTGGCATTTCCCTGAGCTGGTCAAGATTGTCAATGACAACTACTTATATGCCAAGCTTGCTAAGTTTATTGTGAACAAATCTGATTTGGCAGAAAAAGATATTCCTGCTTTGGCTGATATAATTGGTGATGAGGACAAGGCAAAAGAAATTATTGAGGCAGCAAAAGCCTCAATGGGTAATGCGATATCGCGCTATTTTGTGTAGTGGTCGTAGTAAATATAGTTGTGGCTTATGTCTTCTTTTGTTTTCAGGCCAGGATCTGTCACCGGTTGACTTGATCAATGTCCAGCAATTCGCTCAAAGGGTTATGAATCTATCTGAATATCGTAGAAAGCTTTATGATTATCTTGTGACAAAGATGAATGATATCGCACCAAATTTGACTTCGTTAATTGGTGAAGTTGTTGGGGCTCGCCTAATCTCTCATGCTGGCAGCCTTTCAAATTTGGCCAAGTGTCCTGCCTCCACTCTCCAAATTCTCGGTGCGGAGAAGGCACTTTTCAGGTTGCTAAAGTCAACATCTTATGATTTTTCCCAGTGTGTTTATAATTCTTTGTTGTCTTTTAACATGCCTCATACACTTTTCCATTGTCCATCAGAGCTTTGAAAACTAAAGGGAACACACCAAAGTATGGCCTCATATTCCACTCCTCCTTCATTGGTCGTGCTTCAACTAAGAACAAGGGCAGGATGGCTCGTTACCTGGCAAACAAATGCTCAATTGCATCACGCATTGATTGTTATTCAGGTTTGTTGCCGAGATCCTACCCGATTCTTTGGATGTTAGCTATGCTCATTCTGGAAGCATGCTCTAATTGTATTATTTGTCTTCAGAGGCAAGTACTTCTGTTTTTGGACAAAAGTTGAAGGAGCAAGTTGAGGAGAGACTGGAATTCTATGACAAGGGTATTGCGCCTCGCAAGAACCTTGATGTGATGAAAGCTGCTATTGACAGCATGGTCAATGACATCTCAAATGAAGATGGTAAGAATTGGCTTATTACATCTATCAGAAGTAGCTATTTCAGTTTTAATTTCCTATAGAAAAACCCATCAGTTATTCCTTAATATTTATGCTGGTGTTCAATGTTTGCAGATGATGAGAAGATTGATGCATCTGCCAAGAAAAGCAAGAAAAAGAAATCCAAGGCTGATGCTGATGCAATGGACCTGGATAAGCCCGCCAATGTTGCTGATGGAGAAGCTGAGCCTGGAACAGAGAAAAAGAAGAAGAAGAAGAAGAAGCATCAGCTAGAGGAGCCACAGGAGCAGGAAAATGGAGCGGCACATGCTAATGGTGATGTCGAAGAGACTCCCAAGAAGAAGAAAAAGAAGAACCGTGAAGTTTCAGAGGAAGCCGAACCTAAGACAGCCACTGAAGGGAAGAAGAAAAAGAAGAAGAGCAAAGTGGAGGATGATGAGTAGTTTTTATTGTATGGAGTATGAATCCGAATATTTGTTGAAAACACAGATAAACATCTATCTAGGTTGGGTTCATGCAGAGTTTCAGCTCCTGCTCTGCTGAACTTTGAAGTTTCTCTATCGTCTCTATATGTAATTTTGATTCCCTGGTGAGGTGTAGGATCTAGCGTAGCCTGCATGAAATTTTTCTTGGTTAAGATGCTAATGCGGTAATGCAATTAAGTCGTTGGGTATGCAATGCTGCTCGTGATTGGTGTTTTGCAAGTCGTTGGATTTTACTGCAGTGTAATGTTGCGTTGTTTACGTCCATAATATCCTCCAGTTTTGTACGACGGAAGATGGCGAGCTGCTTTCTTTGTTCCGATTTAACTCGCTCGACAGGCGCTCCTCTGATAACTGGGATTAGGTACACAGCTGGATTTGGGTACACCACTCGTGGCTGCCGAGGGCCTCAAAATCAGTCAAGCATTTTTTTTTTTTTGAGACTAATCAGTCAAGCAAAATGATGTGATACAGACCATTTCAACAAGAAGAGGGAACTCGGACTTGTTCGAGATGCAGACTAAACCACTGGCGCACTCAATGTGGTACCTTCCATGTTTCGAATAAATAACTTTTCTATTATACCTGGTACCACAGGTTTCGTCTACATCATGAAATTCCACTCGGAAAATACATCACCTGAGTTCAGGTCAATTTTTGTTCTCGACTCCGTTGTAGATTCTGCACGTCGCTTTCCCGGCTGAATGCGGCAAAATGGTGATGGAGCCAGGCTCCTGCATGCTTGGCTGAAATTATGCAAGCTAACAATTCTACAGAGTGGCAATGTCTCTGAATGGAACATAAAAAACTAACAGTGATGCGATAAAAAAAAAGCCTAATGTTGAACCATAAGTAAATTGCCCTCCTTTCCCCATCAGCTTAGGCTTTTGGGTGAGTTGGTTAGTGCATGCAACTTAATATGGTATCAGAGCCAGAGGTCTTGAGTTCAATTTCTGGTGACCGCATATTTCGCTGTGCCGCTCATATTTCCACGTTTGCGCCTACGAGAGCTGCACGTGAGGGGAAGTGTTGAACCATAAGTAAATTGCCCTCCTTTCCCCATCAGCTTAGGCTTTTAGGTGAGTTGGTTAGCGCATGCAACTTAATACCTAAGCTGCTAACTACAAACATTTTTTGTTTATATGAAGCCAAAATCACAAGTCAATCAGAGCATATTATTTTCAAATAATATTATGAGAAACAGTGAAAGCATAGAAGAAAATGCACACAATATCATCTATTGTCTTTTCGTGGGACCATGGGTTTTTGTGCTGGATACATGAACAATGTTTACACACAACAATACAATTTTTTGTTAAATATTTTTACAGTCCGCTAAACCTGAATTTTCATTGTCATCTTTCAATCTCCCTTGACACGTGAATGCCGTTACTTCGGGGCATGTATGTTGGTAGGCTGAAGCTTCCTTGTTTAGGAGCAAAAGCTATTAGACCTTCGCTTTTGCTTAGTTTTAGTCCACATATTTCGCAAAGAGGTTCCAGTTCCGACTCCTAAACAATTGTCCGAAAAAATTTATAGTCAGTTTCATACATTTCAAATTCAGAAACAGCATGATGATTCTAGGCTTCTAGCTTACAGTAAATAGTACCTCGATCATTAGGATTTCTGATAGATGCTTCAAAGGGTGGTGTTGGAGTTTGTAGCCGCCATGATTAAAGTACATCAATGCTCTAGCTCGAACCTTCAGCAGAAAAGTGGGAGAGATTAAAGTTGGTGTCCAGACACAAAATAGTAAGCCACAGTTCTAAAGGTTCAACTTGTGCACAACGCAAGATTAAATCAAACATCATTGGAATCAGAAAAGTGGGAGAGATTGAAGTTGATGTCCAGGCACAAAATAGTAAGCAACAATTCTAAAGGTTCAACTTGTGCACAAGGCAAGAATAAATCAAACATCATTGGAATCAGAAAAATGTCAAATATATTGATGATAGTAGGGCAAAAAAAATAGTTTGTTTTTCTCTACTATCTTGAAAATTGGAGTTGGTGGTGATGGTCCGTCTGCCATTACCGCCACATTACCCCTGCACTTTCCTTTGTACCCACCACTGCCATTGTGTTATATATATGGCAGTGTGTTAGCCTTGATTCATCGCATACTTGGTCCAAGTTGCGAATTGACCACTCATTGGTTTTTCTTCACATGCATGTAGCATAAACTTGTAATTGTTTGATTTGCAGTTCCGTGGCAATGCACAGTCATTTTGCTAGTTTAGCTAAAAAGCTGTCCTAATGTCATCAATAAGAAACCGGAAAGATTACTTCTTAACTGAGAGGATCAAAACACAATTGAGAGTTTAACTGACCATCAAAATGAATCTTTTTTCCGCAAAACAAATCACCAGTTCAATATTATGTAGCCACAAAGAACCTTTCAATTACTTGTACATGTAAAAAGATATGCTCAAAAAGGGTGAAAACTAGCATACAAGTCGAAGGCGTATATACCAGAGTAGCCATCACTGGACACTGTACTTACCTCATTGAGAAAAGGTTCCACCAGACGCAACTGAAGATCAGTTGCTTCAGCTGCTACCATGCAAAAGAAACGCTTGAAGTTTCCTAGGTGGTAGCATCTACAAAACGTATGTGAAACCATCAAAGATTTAAAAAACAAACATGGATCACAATGAAAGTAGCATATACTTATGAGCAGATCTTACATCTGGGCACAGACAAGCAGAAAATGAGAGTAATTCCATAAGACTCTGAGAACAATTATATGAACAAAAATAGGATCATGCACGAAAATGAAGGTTCGCAACAGGAAACACTACGTATAAAAGTTACCTTAATAAAGTTCTAGCAAATAACATTTCCTTTGACCGTCTAACTTGGGGAGCTAATTGACCATACCACAAAGAGAGTGAATCTACCTGAAGGTAAATTAAGAAGTCAGGCTTTTGAATAGGTATAGAACACATTTGACCATGTAAGCAAGATAATTGAGGGGAAATTACCATTTTCGGTATCTTGCAGCCTAAATGTAGAAGCACATAGAAGGAATAATATTCAGCCTCCCTATCACTGTGAGAATTGCTCTTATGAAGTGTGTGATACATATCAAACAGAGAAAGAAGGCATTTCGTAAGCTGCTCCAAGTTTAGGTAACACAGGGAAGATGCATCCGAATCCTGACAAGACCTAGCAAGTCTTTGATGGGACTTAATATGAAACATTACCTGGAAAGTATGCAGGTATTAGATAAACCTTAAAGAGGACTAGTTCAGTATAAGGTTACACTTAAAAGAAATGACATTCCTCCAACTGGAAAAAAAATGATGCCAGCAACAAACAAACTGCCCCTAGTGAATAAAAAAACAGCAAATGGCTTAAAAATGATAACATAATGTCAGATAGAAATCATCATTCATAAAAAGATAGTTCAGAAAGAAACATAGTTATATAAAAGATTGAAAGCAACTAAAAACAAAGGAAACTAAACAAACATTTGAGCATATCTGGTATCAGTCTATCTGATATTCTGGTATCACGTGCAGAAAGTGATAATTTGCCCTCAACGTTATTAAGAAGTACAAAATAAAGGATCAAAAAACATGGTTTGAAGAAAGTTCACAAGATGGGAATATACCACATTCTCGTATATTTCAATTGCTTGACTGTTCACTATGTTCTGCATACTGATGTCTTGTCTTATAGACCTAGTCCTATCAAAGATGAAATCATGGATTGTCTCAAATGGATGGACTGAGGAATCCAGTAGGTGCAAAAGATAATCCAATGTTTCCCGCAATACAGGTAGAGGACGTAAATCGGATGCCTGCACACTCGTGGAAGAGATAGTTCTGCAAAACTAGGAGGAAACCACAGGTTAGAAAAAGAAAATGAAATCCATACAATATTTATTAGTCATTTCATCATTTGGAATTATTTTTGAGACAAAAATCATTTGGAATTATACACAGAACTCATGCAATCACAATGTGGTCTGGCGTCCTCTTTAACAAGAATACAAGCATGTTGCGATGTTTTAGAAAAATCATAATAACTCATGTACCCCCTCCCTTTTTTATTGATGACACCCATTAACTCAAATTGAGCTAATGGGCGCCATCAATTCAAGAATAGAGGGAGAATGTAGTACACAAAAGATTACAAAAACCTGCAGATATTCAACCTCAAATTCATCTTTGATATCAATAATTCGAAGAACAGAAGGGGTACTGTTAGCACAGGATGAACAATGCCAGATGGACTGCTCTTCTATTTGTTTCTTCACATCTAGGATAAATTCAAGATTGAACTTTTTGATGAACTTTTGAACGCAACAGCTCAATTTGCTAATGGGGATGCCAGAAAACCTGCATATGAAATCCACACTCTTAAAACACTCTAGCCATCATCCCTGGAGCACATCTTTGATTCGAAATTCATGGTGCCGTGAGAAAATCAAGTTCGAACTGGCAGGTAATATTAATTCTTCCAAAGTCCAGATTAGTAAGGACCTCAGAATGTAGACAGCATCAATTCGGGAACACAATATTGTCACTTTCTTGAGAAAAAAGAACACAAAAACACAAGATTGTCTCTAATCTGGTATCTTTCCAAAAAGGGATGAAAAGGCAAGGAACAGGAAATTGTTGTATAACTACTATGCAGGCCATCTGCTAGACCTCCACATCAATAATAACAATGTGATTTCCCTTTTTCTTTTTGGAAGTGATTCGAAAAATAATACATGTGCAGAAAAGTGCTGGCAGTGGTTGGCATAAGCAACAATAGTTTGCAACTAACAAAGGGTTCGCCGGTTCCACTGCAAGCTTTCCAACTAGGATCTTGCTACTAAGCCAATATTCCATGGACAGTAGCACGCACAAATGCATCCAATGCCATAAATCCACAGAGAGCAGGAGCTAACCTAACTAACCACATGGAAGAGACAAGCCAGCCAAGCCATTTCCATTGGGACTTATGAGGACACAACACATGCACAAACAGAAAAAAAGGACCACCGCTGAAGCATCACATCCACCCAGTGGCAAACATAAAGCGGGAACAATCTCAAAAGGTGGAAAAGGAGAGAATGGATGGCTCACCTTCTTGACGGCGAGGGAAGGAGAGGTGCGTGCAGGGTCGCCGCCCACGCGCTCGAACACCGCAAGATCCCTCAACCGCTCCCTCTGCGCCCGCTCCCTCGCTGCAACGGAAAAAGCGGCAGCCATCAGCTCAAACACCAACCAACTGGTCCACCTAGACCACCTTGCTTTGGCAATTTCGTCGAACAGGTTATGCGCCCTGGCTCCGTGGCCCGTGGGCATCAGACCTGAGTAATCGCCTTCATCGAACATGGGATCAGAGCTGGCGCGAGCACGGAGGGAGTTACCTGGGCACATGTCGGGGCAGGTTCCCACGATCGGCGCGGCGTCGTCGGCCGTGACGGCGGGGGTGGCCGCCCTGGAGGACGAGGTATATGAAGGAGGTGGTGGGGAGGGGCGACCGCCGCCGCCGCCGCCATCGCGTCCGCGCCCTCGCCAGCCTCGGCCGCGGGCGAAGCTCCGGCCCCGGTGGCTCGCCACACCCCGGCGGTCCATCTGTCTCGCAAGGGCTTCGAGCGTGCGCGGCGGTTGATTTGGAGCTCCTGGCCTCCTGGGTAGCAAGTTGGGTCGCTGCCGTGAAGCTGGAAGTGACCACGACGAGTGAGCTCTCGTGTTTGGTCAAACCTCACGCGTTTAAACTGCTTTGACAGTTGCGCCATAAGTTTTACATTTAAATGAATAATTTGATTAACATCCGCAGAGAACATTACTACTGATTGAAATACTTCGATGAAACAAGAAGATTAAATTTATACTACGAGAACTAAAGATCCAATCAGAACATGTTACTCCATTCTACGAGTAACAATGAGCTTTATAAGATTGTATTACATGACTTTAAATTCATAAATCTATCATAAATAGTTTCTAAATATTTCACCGATCATTACTCATAAACTCATTATAACACCCAATAGATGATAAACGCAGGATGGGGTGGGGGTGAGGGCTCAAGCCCTGTGCTACCTTGTAAAACCTATCTTTGATGCAAACCGGCAGCGCTTGTTGCTTTGTTAAATTAACCTTTTGTTTTTCTTGCTAAATCGACAAGATTCATAGATCAGCTCACACACTTTCGAACAAAATATGATCGGCTGGTGGCTGGGTGGCATCATCACGAATTAAAATATTGTTATTATGTAGTGCAAGAAATTAGGAATCTAGAAAGGGTAGTAAATCACTATCTACTCAAAATCAGACGGCTATGAAAACAATATTTTTTATTTTTCGTCAACTTGACATATCTATAATTTTATCATACCTTTCATTAAATTTAGTGACATATAAGTATCATATCTTACCTTGTATTAGTACTATAGTACGATTTATTAAGGCTCACATGAAAGGCACCTAAACCGGTGCATAGCACAAGCAGTGTGTGTCATTGTAGCCATTACCACGCACGAGGAACCTTATCGTAACCCCCACCCCCGACACCACGACGCAGCACCACGTGACGGAACCTTCCCACTGGCCGTCGGTTCCTTCCCTCCGACGGCTGATCCAGCCTCGTATCTCGTGGCCGCGAAAACTGTAGCAAGTCCCCACAGGCCGCCACAGCTTGCACCCGACGCCACACCATCTCCCAGACTGCCATGTGGGACCGCATGCAATCAGCGACCCACATGTCGGTCGGGCGCGTGGCACACGCTTCGCCCGGCCACTAGCGGAAGCATCTCACGGAAAGAGAGGGGACACGCCGCGCGGGCTCGCGAAACAAGGGCATCGATGCCGAACCCACTCGGGCCCTACCGCGACTGACTGCCTCGCCGCTGACGTGTGGGTCCAATGGGGAGACAGCGATGTTGGCACCACGGTGGTGGGCCCAAACGGAGTCAAGCAGGGTGTAAATCGCGGTCTCTGGCGGCCCGTGCTTTTCCATCATTCCGGTCCGGCCGCCCGCTGTTCGTGGCGGAGTTCTTCCTCGCTTCCTCCGCTCCTCTCTAGTCTCTTCTCCTTCCGGTGTCGCGGCGCGCGGCGCCGCTCCTCTCTTCCCTCCTCGGCCTGGCTGTGCGGAGCGGAGATCCCCTTTGTTCGTCGGTAAGCGATGCCATCTTCGTTTCCTTGTTCGAAGAGTTAGTTTTGTGTTCGGTTGGATCCGCGTTCAGTTTGTTGCGGGGCTCGTGTGCCACGTGGTGTCGCCACGAATCCAGTCCAATAATTTACCCGTGGCTACTGGTTAGATTAGGTTTTGCCTCTGTTCTTCTTCAGCCGCGGTAGATGGATCAACTGGTCTCTGTAGACGCCGCAGCCAATTGCGGTGTTGGTTTCAGTTTCTTTTCCGGAAATGATTGGGGTCTGTTCTCCCGGTTTGATTTGTCCATTTTGTTACTGTACTCGGGAACACAACGAGTGCAAGTATTCTATAACCAATTCAAAAGAAACCTATTTCCGGATGAAAGAAATCGTCTTGCCTCTCCCCTAATTTTTCTCTACCTTCGTACTGAAGAAAATTAGCAAGGCTACCAAGAGAGGCATGCCGTTTCATTATTTGTAGCGGGTGGTGACTTTTTACACTTTTCCGCCGAAGTTCGGTCTCATTCTGTCTAAGCCTGACAAAAAGGATACTTAATCTAACTTATTAGGTGAGGTGTGTAAAACTTAGCATAGCTGTGTGTATTTGTTCAAGCAAACAACTCAGTCTAAAGTGAATTATTATTTCTAGCTTATCTGCAGAACATTTTTGGGATGAATTCAGTTAAGTCTATCTTGCTCTGATCTTGAATTATATTGATTGTAGTTTCTTATTGACTTACTGATATCGGGTCTTTCTGGAAGTCTGTGTATGCTGTCTAGTTTCAAGTTGTGTTGAAATTAACATGCGTGTATGTCCATTCCTGGTGGATTTTTGTGCTCAGATCTTGGAAATTTTGTCACCGTTGCAGTGTAGAGGTCGTTTGACTCACCTTTGGTTTTTCACAGGGCGAGACCATTAACAGGAAGAAATGTCAGGTGGCAGACAATCATACTGGTGCTACCAATGCAGACAGCGAGTGAGGCCTCGTGGCCGGGATATGGTGTGTCCTTACTGTGACTCCGGCTTTGTGGCTGAAATGGATGATGTGGATTCTCTCATGAGCCAGTTTGTTGGGATGGATCCTGATTTCCATCGTGACCCAAGGTTTGGGATCATGGAGGCCATCTCCGCCGTGATGCGACATGGTATGGTGGGAATGAATAGGGAGGTTGATGTCCGAGGAAGGCCCAACATATTTTCTGACCTGGAAATGGAGTTTGGCTCTGGGCCATGGTTGCTCTTTCGTGGCCAGCTTCCTGGTCATCTCTCTGAGGACAACGCCTATGATGTATTCATTAATGGACGACGTGGTGTTGGCATGCGGAGGGCAAACATTGCAGACTACTTTGTTGGGCCGGGATTGGATGATCTTATCGAGCAATTGACTCAAAATGATCGTCGAGGACCGCCACCTGCCGCACAGTCGTCGATTGATGCTATGCCCAGTGTTAAGATCACTCCGAGGCATCTCAGTGGAGACTCACACTGCCCTGTTTGTAAGGAGAAGTTCGAGTTGGGATCAGAAGCAAGAGAGATGCCATGCAAGCATTTATACCACTCAGATTGCATAGTTCCTTGGCTGGAGCAACATAATTCTTGTCCTGTTTGCCGCTATGAGTTGCCAACACAGGGTTCTAGTGGAGCGAGTTGCTCACGTTCAAGATCGACCAGCCAAAGCCAAAGCGCTAGTAGTTCAAACAGTAGTGGGAGGAACAGTGGGCGTCAAAGGAGAAGGAACCCGTTCTCCTTCCTTTGGCCATTCCGCTCATCAAGTTCTAGCTCTAGTTCTCGCTAGTTTAGACTGGTAACCTGGTTGGAGTTCATGATACCTTCTTAGTGAATACGCTGCTTTAGCAGGCTTTTATGTGTGGGATCCTAGTGCTTAATCTGTACTGTAAGGCTTGTTATGATCGCCACATAATATTTTTCTTTGCGCATATATTCTCATGCCACAGGTTCATGCTACTTGAACTTTTTTACTTTGAGTTTGCATAGAAATACAAGTGTGTTCCAATTTTCTAAAGAATGGTTTATGGTGGTTTGCCCATACTGTGTTGATTGCTTTTCTATGACATCAGAATGCGCGTTTATAGTTTGCCCATGTCTGTTAATTATTCACGCTTATTAATGAGATACCAGAAAGGTTAAAACCGAGTATGGTCCGATTGTAGTGTTGGCATGAAGCCAAACAATTTCCAGTCAATTATAGGATGTCTTTGAAACTACATCATAGCATAGGACCATTCATCCATGCCATCAACTCTAGCATATCTAGGCTAGGGCTAGATGATTGCATCTTTCATCATTAAAAATTGAATTGGCATCCTTTATTGTTCTTCCATGAACTTTCTACTTGTATTGTTTAATAAACGATATAGACATGTATAGTTCGAAAGGTTTTCAGTAGCTTGTGTTTCTGTTGAGGTTGTTCTTTGATGGCCCCAAGGTGTTAACTAGTACTATGTTTATTGTTTTCATCTCGATGGTACCTTCCGTACACCAAAGCCCTCGGTTTTGCATTGTCTGCCAATGGTGCCCCATAGGCCATGTTGTCATTCTTGTATTCAGTCAAGTATTACTTCTAATGTGCTCTAAATTTATTTAATTGAACTCGCACAGAACAGACTTGTTCAGCCAATTGTGCTTCTGTGATGCTCGCCTCATCTGAAAACTGACGGCTGATCAATAATGCAGGCAGCATCGAAAAGTACCGAAAAAACCGCTAATGTGCACGGGCACGTATTTTGGCCGTAGTTTTGCAGCTAACCGCTCATCAGATGGCCCAATTGGAAACGAGATTAGTGCCAGTTGATGTTTCTCTATTTGTTGTTCTTATCGCTTAACACCACTAGGCGTCTGGAGTAGGCTGTAGTCTTGACTTAATCTTGCAGAGCTTATCATCAAGCGTAATTTCGCTACCTTGTTCTGGTGTGTGATGGTAGTCTGAATTGAATTTTCATCCATGTGCAGATGACGACGACGATGGCGGATACCTTGTTCTAGTTGTCCTCAACTCCTGATCCGTGCTGGTTTAGGCCCAGGTCCTTATCATCGCATTCCTTCGAAACGTCGTTTGTTTGTTGTTAGCGAAAGGACCGTGGCGACCATGTATGTACACTTGTACGGTATATCCGCCCATCTCCGTCCATATCGGCCGGCCGACCTGCGTTCCATTCCTGGCGTGGAACTACTGCGAAACGGTGGTCACAGGGATGTCCCAAAATCCCAACCACGAGTTGGCAAGTGTTGAAGGCGCGTCCTCACCACGAGTTAACAGAACAAATGCAATGACAAATTATATTCACTACCCAGCTCCGCAGTAGACTATCAACCCAAAATAAGACAACGACAAATGCAAGATGACTCTAGCAAAACAGAAATTTTGATTATAGAGACAACACCATAAGCTATATTGTGGTGCAGGCAGCGAAGAAATGGAACCATGTTGGAATAACCTCGACAGAAGGCTCCATAAAATTTATCAATGCATTTGGTCCGCACATAATGCTCAAGCTGCATAGCACTCAAAAGAAACAAGAAAACGTTCAACCACAGACCAAAACAGAGCTCTAATTTGTAAGGTCCATGATAGCCGATACGATGTCTCCACCAGAAGCTTTGAGAGCCTTGACGGCCTTGGCGCGCGAAACTGTTGCCTGGGTCATCACCAACTCGACGTCCTTGGGCTCAACACCAGTCTCATCAACATCCTCCTCGTTGTCCTCCTGGCCCAGGCCAGAGGTCTCAGGCTTTGCCATCATCTGGCTCAGGTCGGGGGCCTTGAACTGTTCCGCAGCCTGTGTCTGCAGCTGAGAGCTGAGGTCCTCAATCTTGGCCTCGCCAAAGATAACATAGGTGTCTGAGTTTGGGCTCTTGAAGACATCAGGCTTGGAGATGACAAACAATATCTGTAGGACAATTACCAGGTTAGTCTAAATGTAAGAAACACAAGCCAACTTGTGTGTACAAGTGAATGTTACTCACGTTCTTGCTTTTCTTCACAGTGGCACGGCTGACACCAGTGATCGATTTCATGCCAAGCTTCAGCATTGCCTTGCGGCTCTTCTTCTCACTCCTGCTTTGCTTTGATTTGCCACCGGCATCACCCTCTTGTCCTGAAGATGCCACAATAAGATCAAAACTAGTCAGAACACCGGCATTGCAATTGTTCCACAAACAAAACATTCAGCAACTCAAAGCAAAAGGTGCACCAGAGCAATATATGAATTATGACGCTAAATCATGGTATCGATTTTTTTGTTGCATTCCCTTGCCGATTAAAGACCCTAAAACTGATCATCATTCATCAACAATTGAGACTGCCTAAAGAAACAATGCAGATCGCTTGTCTATACAAGTTATGACTGGTAACTAAGCATAATCTAATCCAGCCAATTTGCTGCATACAAATGTCATGCAACCTTAGGAAATAAGCAGAGCATGCACAGAACAGGAACAAGTATTTAACATTACACTTCCAAAGAAATAGATTGGACGCGTAATATGTTTCACAGTAAACATCAAAACAACAGTTAAAGCCCTATCATTTTATGCCTAGTAGTGCATCATAAAAAAAAATGTTCGCAGAAATCAATAAAAGCCAGAAGGCGGCTATTTTAATGGCAATCTCGCGGGGGGGGGGGGGGGGGGGGGGGGGGTGCGGTGATCATGCAGCATACTACATTACATGTTTCAAGATCAGGCATCATATTTTATCTTTTCATGAGAATGACATCAATCTACAGGTGACCCACACAAGTGTTCAACAATACACACAACATGAGCACTTATAAACACAATTTGTGATCCTGCAAACATCAAACAGCACATCCACAACCTAACAAACAGATTGAAGTCATTTTTCCAGTAAGTACCACAATAGTACCACGGGAAAAAACTCCCTCATCAACAACTTACCCTCCGCTTCATCGTCATCCTTGTCGTCATCATCATCGTCCTCGTCATCATCCTCGTCATCCTCAACCACGACCTCCTCTGCCTGTCAGAGCGATACACAAATCAACTTTTCAGGAGCCACCCCAAACAGAATAGGTAATACAGAACACGTCGTCTTTAAGTTAAAAAATACGGTAGTAACTCATATAAACAAGCGATATTAGAAGGACCATCCGAGCACACGCAGATGAACAATCAGTCACATAGCTAAGCGCACGCACAAAACCTAAGATTACCAGCACCAACCATTTCCACCTGATTATAACAATACTGCAAAAAATGCAACCTTACATGATCTAAAAAAAAAAACTAGCTATTCCAGGTTCACGGATCTACAGGTAAAGAAAACAAGGACTATTCTTAAACCGAAGTAACCCTAACAAGATGGATCATAAATTCCACTTCAGATTGATACCATTCGGGCAGGAAGGGGAGGGGAGGGAGATTCCGTGTCAGTCTCACCTCAGTCTTCTGCTCCTCGAGCTTCTGCTGCTCGATCTGGGCGGCGAGCTCCTCGGCAGTCTGGGCCGTCATCTTAGGGTTTCGGTGGGTGGGCGAAGACGCAGGGAGAGAGGAGGAGGCGGCGGCGTGCCAAAAACCCTAGAGCAGAATGGGGGTTGGGGACATGGCTTTGCAGTTATTTATTCAGGTCGGATCACATAAAACACCTCAATTAGTTCGGAATTATCGTTATACACCTCGGCATTGCGGACAGGGGGGATGGATGATGAGGCCTTTGCCACATTGGCATTCTCCGTTTCACCTTTTATCCCATCTGGGCTTGACAAATTTCAGAACACAGACAATGACACAAATACCATATTTGAACATATGAAAACTTCTAATTTTCAAAATTATTAGGTGACTATGTTTGCATAGAAAAACATGATTTGTTACACATAGTTACTTTTGACACTTAATTCATTAATTGAATTCAAATTCAAAAGGATGTGCATTATAAAACATGATATACTTGCAAATTTGAAGTGTGGAAAAATTCCTCCAGACATGCATATCCCATTTTACTCCATAAATAATATTTTAATAACAAGCTACAAGATGAATTGCTGGTAAAATTTGCACGAGCAAGTAACATGCCAATCTAAACAGTTTGTTCCCTCAAAGGGTAGCGATGAGCAAAACAGAAATATGACAAGCATCGGAGATGCTTATCAAAGGATTTTGTAACTTAAAACGGAGAGTAATACTAAGGCCTTCTTTAGATCACATTAATTTTGGAATATAGGAAAAAATGCACCGAAGTTTCTCGCACAGTTTTTTAGATAGAGCACGTAAAAATGGATTTTAGGAGAGAATGGTACAAAGAAAAACTTTCCAACTTGAACCTCCTACTACAAATTCCTCCAAAATTACACTGGATGAAAGCCATTCGGCAGGAATTTCAGAGCTTGTTACAAGGGGAAAATCATTCGTTTCAAATGGCTTCATTCTTTGTTTTGAAAGGAAAAAGAAACTAATTGCCTAGAGCTCGTCACTTTAGAAATATACCATGACAGTATATTGGACACCTTCCCATCCATGGCCCTGCCACCGCCACCACACCAAAACCAGTGTCCACTCGACGTGATATGGGATAGAGATGTTCCACTAATGATGAATTTTTCGTAGCAGTAGTAACTAGAGGTACTAGGTGAAACCCCGCGCATTGCTGCGGTAGTTACGGAGATTCCTGTAAGAAAAAACTTGGTAGCATAAGGGTAATATAAAATGGTACTAAGAATATAATGACCACACAATAAAGTTCAACTGTGCCACACAACATTCCCAATGTACAATCAATGAATGTTGATCTTTGTTGTGGAGCCAAATTATGTCAATATGCTTCGCTGCAAAAAATGGTACAACCTTAGAGCTTCCGCTTAGTCAGTGTGACGATACGCCAGGCACCATGGCCAGCATCCTTCCCTACCTCAGAACTTCAGCAAGAGATCCATAAACGGAATGTAAGATTCAACCTCCTTTAGATCTTAGGAAGTGGGTATAACAACAATCGAAGGAGCTTTGTAAAATCTTACTGTAGTGAGACTTGTCCAGACGAACGAATCATGATTCCACTGGATCTCTTGCTGCTAACCCCATCCTACAGCTGAAGATAATTTAGCAGCTAATTGTTAATTAATTGCAATGGGCAAAGTGTTATATACTTACATTCATGCAAGGAACCCTAGAATCAGTAAACATTAAGACGAAAAAAGCATAATAGTTTCGTAAAACAGAAGCATAATAGAAAATTTATTATTGGAGAAGACAAAAAAGGCGCTCTTTTGAAAAGGAAATAACATAGTATACTATCAATATATGCCTTAAACCATATAACAGCATGAACCATGGATTCAGGCAGTTTGAAATTTTGCAGCTCCCATCTAATGATGCCACTACTTTAGGATGAGGGGCCGCTTCTCTGATCTGATTATCAAAATGGAGATAAACACATCTGTGGAAGAAAGAGATTAATCGTACGATACAAATCGCGCGGAGCATGCCTTTGTGCAAAACAGAACTCCACAGAAGCGTCGTCCAATGATTCATTTTTTAGCAGCAGTCTTGGATAAATATATAAGCGGGGGAGAGAGGACGTGGAATAGCATCATTGATGGCATTGGCACTTAATTGCCCAGAGGTAGAGTTATTTGACAATGGACAGTAATGAAATTGGTCTTTTATGGTGGGAATTGCTGCATGTCAAGATTATTTTCTTGGGCAGTTTCTCGATTGCATGGAGGAAGATTAAATAAGACACTTACTTGTAGCACAGAAACAAAGCAAAGAAGAGGGGTAGTGGGAAGGAAATAGCTCGTAGATGAACGGCAATGGTAAGTGACAGAAACGCTTTGGTTTTAGGATTTACAGCCTGATTGATTACGGAGGATTAGTGCCATAAACTGTATTGCTATTAAGATCGCATAGCCTTTGCCTCTCGTCAGTATAGTAGATAGAATTGCAGCATTGGGATGCCCATTTGCTAACTGAAATAGACGGACGTGATGGGTTTCAAGTAGTGATCCAACGGATAAAATAATTCAGGTGATGTGGCCTCATGAGAGTTGAGCTTTATAGGAGTAAATGACTCTTAGTGGGTTGCTTCTATATAGTATATCTAGATTACCTAATCATTCATTGTTGCTGCGTCAACTATATCAAATCAATTTGCACTAACACTTAAATTTATCCTAAGGAAGCTCAACGCCTGCCACAGCGAGTGCACGGAGCACACGAGCACCACCCCGCTCTCAACGCATCCATTGATGTAAAGTTCCCGGAGAAAGGCATGCTCCTGCATGAGCCACATCCCCGAGAAACGCATCCTCCTGCATGAGCCATATAACATCGACACCTTTTACTGGAACACGATCACTCCAACCTTTCATTTGTGGTATTTATGTGATTAGTTGCCGATTTGATCATCACGTGATGTGACAAATTTACTTTTTCAAAAAAAAAAATTACTAGATCTAAAAGCTGAAACTAATATGCACTGCATTTTACTCTGTTCATGTGATACAATGATTAAACATTATCAATAATAAGCAATGTTTGAGCTTTATTTTACCTGGCGCCGAGGCCAGGGTGTATCCATTTATTTTTAATGGACAATATAACAATAGTAATAATGCAATTTGCAGACAGAACTCTAGTAAAAGAAAGTTTGTGAGTCGATTTTTCCCTTTAAACAATATGAATGGTTATCACAACTGATTTTGATAAAAAAGGATGGGAAAACAAATCCGCTCTCCTTATGCGCTGTGGTTGCAGTTGTAGTTACATTGTTCCGAACTCGATAAATCTATTGCGCAACCAGCCGCGCTATAGCATGATTACGCGACCCAGGGCCGTCTCTAAGTTTTTGAGGCCCCGGTGCGAAATGCAAAGTGAGGCCCTAAAATTTGAAAATTTATGTAGCCAAAATACATTTGTAGTTCGATAATTTCAATACAAGTTATTTGCCATTATATTTAGGAATGCATCAAATATTAACGCTAAATTTGTAAAGGTAATACTCCATAAATAAACATACATTATGTTCTAATGAAAGACAACATCCTTCTAGTATTTCTTGAGGTGAAATATTCAAATGTATCTTCGTCTTCTTGGAATACATGATGATTGAGACTCGTTTGATCAACCAAAGTACAGAACAAATTATCAAAAATGAATTGCAGGCTTAGGTCTTAGGCGTATTGCTAGCATTAGCAAGCTTGAAAAATAAAAGAATATGGACTATGGAGCCCAGCCGATGCCAGATCAAAGAAAGAACAGGGCATGCCTGCCTGCTTGCTCAAATGCCACCAAAAGGCGTGGTCTCCGCTGTTGTCGTCGGCTGTGAGGCCGGCGAATGGAAAATTACTGGCAGGGCGATGCAAAAAGGTCGCCAAAGAAACAATGAATTCGACCACCGAACACGTTACACGAAGAGATGGCTGCCTGCCCGTGGTCGATATTGTTTACGTATTTTGGGTTGCCGAGTTTTTTCTCTACCGATACCAAAGTCTCTTACATGTGTATTGCGAATTGGGGGCTCCAAATATTTGGGGGTCCTGTTCGATCGGCCATATAGGCCTTGCTGATCGACGGCCCTGCGCGACCCCTACGTCAGTGTGCGGACTGCTATTGAGAGAAAAGCTGACGTGAACATCATCGCATTAACTACTCGATTCTGAACTTTAAAATAGCATATCTCCCTTATTTGATGTCCGTTTTCAATTTCGTTTCCACGGTTGTGTTCTACATAACGAGACGAACAAAACTAGATCCCACATGCATATATTTTAAAAAATTATTTTTACTAACATAAATTGCTACTGTAGATATAACATAAATTGCTACACATAATTTACTGTACAAATTAAATTATCACATCGTCTTTATATATAAGTTGCTACTCATACATTGTCTTTGTATGTCATATATTGGTTGTTACTCATACGTTAACTAAAGTGGTTATGCGCAATAGTGATTTTTATCAAAAAATACGTCATGGATAAGAAACAAGCTTAGTTTTATATTTTCCTAGCAACCTATGTAGTACACCATATTGCATTTTTTTAAATGTTGTGATATTAACTATGTAATACATGTTGTGAAAATTTCAATATATTATGTAACACCAACTTATATAATATATTGTGTAAGAATAATATTTTGTATGATAGTAACTTATGAATATACAAGGTACATATACAAAATACTATGCTTGTATCTACACAAGTGGATACTACCATATCAAGATAAGTTGCTACCAGATTCGAGTCACAACAAAATTTTGTATTTAGTATAATTTAAAAATTATTACTATGCTTATAACTTAAGTTGTTACTATCTCTACTATATAAGTTGCTATATATTTTTAAATTTACAAGGTAGCAAATCATGATATAAACCTAATAGCAACTTTTGTGATATTGCAAAACATGAAAAAGAGTTTAGAACCTATGTAAGTGGGATCTAGTTTTGTTCGTCTTCTTACGTAGAATGCAACGGTGAAAACAAAATCGAAAACGGACATAGTATGAGAAGTTATGGTATTTTAAAGTTTCTAGAATCATGTAATTAGGGCTAGTTTGGTTTGCACCCTGACAAATCTGCCTGAGTCAGGCACTGTGCTCAGGCGTCCGATTCTGGGCGCCTAAGGCCACGATTGCTGCCTGACCAGCACAGCTCAGGCGAGGGCACAATCCAAACATGCCTTTAATGCAATGGTGTCACCTGACAGCAACGTCCGTGTCTGTAGGTATGGGCTGCTCTTTTCTCTACTGAAGGAGGACACGTGTTGGTTTTTGGTTGAAAAGATTGAGATTGAAGACAGATGGCAACTGCTAGGATAGGACGCGCGCTCTACTATAGCGCGTACGGACGCGCCGTAGCCTCTCTCTCTTCCGAATTGTCCAATTTATTGTATTTAAAAATGAATACATTATATCAAATGAGTTCAATTTATTGGAGGAAGTCGAGAAATCCACAGGGAAGAGTGCGAGTGGAGCAAGCCATACCGGGGCCCGTCCGATTTGGAAAATGAAACCGCACACGTGAGCCGCGCCGCCCTGGTGAACAGCTTTCAACGGCGGGGCGCCACACATCCGCCGTTGTCGTCATCAACCCCGTCAGTCCGTCACGTTCCCACCGCTGCTACAGCTCAATCAACCTCCACTCGCCGACGAGCGGGTTCCAACCTTTTCTGCCCCATCAGTCAGTGACGCAGGTTTGTCTACAGTAGCCGTAGCAGAAATTCTAGTAGTAGCAGTACTGCAGTAGTAACTCGCGGCAGTACCCGAGCACTCATCACTGCCGCCGCGCTTCGGCGGTAGCGCTCGGCTCGCTGTCTCTCTCCCCTCTCTCTCGCTCCCAATTGCAGGAGCGCGCGGAGCTAAAGCCAAGCAGGGGGGAGCGGAGGCGAGGAAACCCTAGCGGCTCGCTTGCTCTTTGGCTTGGCGCGCAATGGCCGCGGTGAAGGAGGCGCCGGGGCGGTGACCGGATCCGCGGCGCGATGGGGAAGGCGGCCGGGGACCCGCCGGACTCGTCTGGAGGAGGCGGCGGCGGAGGAGGAGAAGACGGGGAGGCGCCGGGGGAGGAGGCGCGCGTGCGGCGCCGGCGCCGTTGGTGGCGCTGCGCGGTGGCGGTGCTGCTCGGCGCAGCCGTGGTGCTGTCGGCGCTGTTCTGTCTGCCGCCGTTCGCGGCGCGGCGGCGGAGGCAGGAGGAGGCAGCGCGCGCGGACCCTTGGGGCGGAGGTGAGCGCGCAGGCTTGTTATTACTATTCGAATTTGTGCTCGCGTCTGGTGGGACTGTAGCAGGAGGGAGCCATTGGGCGGTGTGATGAGGAATGCAGGTTGCTCTCTATGTCGGGGCGTGCTCAATTCTGTGTAGTTTTGGGACGTGCTATCGGATTTGTTTAAGTCGATTGAACGGACAATTAGATGCTGCGTGCTAGACACATCTCGCCTTTGATTTCATCGAGCTGCAGGATTTGTCGTTCTATTCAGAGATACTTTCTGCGTGGTTGGTTGCTGTAGTAGTTCAGATGGGTAGATCATGACAATCTATGTGTATTTTTTAACGACGTGTCATGCAATTAATGATTCGAGATTAGAGCACTTGATTATGGTTGTGTTGGGCTGTTGTCTGTGGAATCAGCGGTGGACCTTTTTTTTCTTCTTTACCTACATTATGGTTGGACTTCTGGGAATTGTTAATTGGTGTGGACGTATAGGCTGTCAAATTGCTGCTATGATTATGGATGTATAGGAAGATGTTTACATAATAAATACTAGTTGCTACGGAGTCGGTTTGAGATCCATCATGGAAACTGTATTGATCATCCAGGGCTTATTTAAATAGAACAGGAGTACTAGAGGGAGCACTAGATAGAGGCTGCCAGAATGGGAGATCGAGCGACACGACCGCAGAGCAAGTGATGTGGGCGTGAGAGAAAGCGAGCTACTCGGTGAAGCGTAACAGAACACAAGCCCCGTGCCAGCACCAATTTATTTTACTAGAAGCATGGGTTGGTATCGATAGCTTTAGTTATGTTGCAAAGATGTGGTAACCTCCATTGCCCAATAACATGGTGTAGACATGTGCAAAGGACACCATTGCAGAATTATGAATACAATTCACCCATCCAAATAGCGTTCCAATTGCTGTGCATAAGAATCTCTATTTCATAGATTTGTTCCACATCACTTTGAGCGTCCGAAATATGGCTAGAACCAGAGTTAACCCAATATGATCAGGGGTGACATTGGGGATTTCAATGCACTTCTGCTTATCTAGTTCTAGTACAACATTTGAGGGAAATCATGCTTTTCTAACTCTTTGCATAACATTTTACCTTCATGAAACATTTTTTTTCCAGTTCACTTACCATCTTTCATCTTTTTCTACAGCTGATGTGGTTGCAAGCTTCAGGCTGCAAAAGATTGTTTCTGACCTGAGTGAGAACAAATCGAAACTTGAATACGACATCTTTGAAGAGATCGGCATCAGCAATTCCACGGTATGTTTTTCATTCACTTACTGTACATACTGATCTTGGTCCGTATGTCTTTTATTTATTCCTTCTGTTATTCCAGGCATCTGTAATTTCCTTGGATCCAGTTGCTGAATCAAACTGGAGTACAATAACTTTTGGACTTTGGCATTATCCTAGTAATTACACCATATCGCCAACAGAGTTAAGCATACTACGATCATCTTTAGTAGCCTTGGTTATACATCAGTCTATCCTCCAGTTGACACCATCTCTGTTCGGGAATTGTTCATCTTTTGAGATTTTGAGGTTTCCTGGTGGCATAACTATTATACCTCCACAAAATGCATTTGTTCCTCAGAAACCTGATGGCTTATTTAATTTCTTGTTGAACTTTCCCATCGATGTGGTTCAAGACAAACTTAGTGAATTGAAGGCCCAAATGAAATCCGGGTTAGTTCTTGATGAACATGAGGTATGCGCTTCTCAAATTTCAATTAATTGTTTCAAGCATTGTTCACGAACCTTATTCCAACTCATGGACACTGGATAAATATTTCCATTTTAAAATCACTTGGACAATACAAATCTGTATTATTTGTGATGATTGTTTGAATTTTGAATCATTATCTTGCCATGCCGGTGAATGGTGACGTTTATATTAGAAATGAATATTTGATCCTTTGGCTTGACCAAAGCAACTGAAAATGAATAATAAACTGGTTTTGTTTCATCTCTGAACATGTAGATTTCTGGATTCAATGTACTGACAGATGAACAAAATAGATCAGCAATGTGAAGTGGGCTATTTACTATTTGCCACTCAAGTATTCTTTCTATCTCGTTGACCTTAGAACATAGAGGGTTGCAGTATCAAAAAATGTTTGACAGATGCCTCCTGTAAAATGTATATACTTGCTGAATACGGCAAGAAGAAAGCTCTTGATGAAGTCCACGCTTCTTCTTCATCGATTATTGTTGCTAGCTAACACAAAGAATTTGCTATCCACCAATCCTGAATTGTATCAATCTTTAAAGAGTGAAATTTTATTCATTTTCTATTCTGTACACTTGGTGCTTTCATTCTTATTCTAATTATTTCCTCTATGAAATGCAGATCCTGTATGTTACATTGACAAATCTGTATGGTTCCACAATTGTGCCCCCTACTGTTGTTCAAACATATGTTCTCCTTGCCGTTGGAGCGGATAATAGACCACCATCCTCGCAAAGATTGAAGCAACTGGCTCAAACATTAAGAAATTCTTCTTCAGGAAACTTGGGTTTGAACCACACTGTATTTGGCAGAGTTAAGCAGATTAGTCTGTCATCATATCTTCAGCATTCCCTCAACAACGCAAGCAATGCTCACACTCCAGGCCCAGCTCCTTTACCTCCTCACTCAACCCCCCAGAATCAAAATCACGATCACCATCATCACAAACACCACCACCACATTCATCACCATCATCATCACCACCATGGTCATAGTCATTCTCCTCTGCACAGTACACCTAGTTTTAGTTGTTGTGGTTTAACCTGCACGCTCAAGAATGAACATAGCACCGCTAAGCATCATTCATCTCCCTTTATGGGACCTCTTCCACACCGTCTTGTACCTGCACCTTCTCCAAATAGTTACGAAGGTCCACATGTAAATCGACCATCATTTCATCCAACGATTCCATTGTCTCCACTTCCTGCGGTGGTTTTTCATGCAGTGCCACCAAGTATGACAATCTCCAGGTCTCCCAACAAGTTCTCATCAGCATCACCTGCAGCATCTATCTGTGAGTTATTTTCTACTGATTTTTTACGATGTCTTTTTAAAGTATATGCATGTTTGACGCAATTATGTTTTTCCTGGATCCATTAATTTTATTACTCTTAATTATAAGAAGTCGTTTGGCGCATTGATCTAAAGAATTGATATTGAAGTGCTTATTTTATGTTAGCGTCCATTTAAACAATCATTTGTCGTGTACTAAATTGGCTTCTTGTGCTGACAATGGTTGGTGCAGGCCATTGTCTAGGATGATCTGTTGACATGTTCGTATTTTGAAATTTGTATGGCAATGCTTGTTGGCACATTTGACACCATAACTATAATTTACTAAGAAACTGATAAAATAAATTATGAAAAATACCAATTATGCAGAGTTGCGGTGAAATATTTGACATTCATGTTGATTTGACACTTAAGCTAAGTTTTAGTGAAATCAATATTGATATTTGAGTTCATTTTTAACGGTTTAATGATTATCCAACATAGTGAAATCGATATTGATAAATCCAGTATGGAGTGCACATAACGTTGTAAACTTGCAAAAATTCTACCTCAAATTCGTCTTCAAATCAAGATTCAAAAAATGTTAGTACATGATGAACAAGGGCAGTCTAACTGCATCTCCATTCTATTTCTTGCAATCTTGGATGGATTTAAAATTGAATATGTGCAGATTTACTCGACTTTTTGTTTGCTGCATACATGGAAGTTTAATGATTTTTTGAGAACATTGGAACATGCTGATTTGATAATGGGGCTGGAACCCCTGATGTGAAGTCCCCACTCTAGAGGGAAATTAGTTGGCATGCACAGTCCGCAAGATTCGTTGATTTGTGACTTCTTATATTAAGACCGTAGGACTTCAAGATTAGCTGATAAAGCTGACTATATAGGCATATAGAACGATCGTGTACTAGGATAGAAATTGAATGCTGCCCTAATAGTCTATTAGCTGGGTTTGGAGTTACAAGCTTATGTTCATGTCTTTCCAACATAATACTGAGCTACTGACATTGAATCTTCACACGATATTATGTGGAGTGACAAATAATTGGTTATGAAGCTAAGTAGAGCTTCATTACCTGGGACAACATGTTTTGCTCCCTCCCTCCCTCCCTAACAATTGAAGGTAGACATATAAAAGTGAAGTCTTGAGGCTGTATGTTTTCCTCGACAGAGGACAAAAGAAACACAAATATATGCTATCTGTATCTTTAAGATGCTCTCCATTTTAGTATTATCTAATGAATTTCCTGATTCATAGTTTATCATTTTGGTGATTGCTATCTAACTCATCTACAATAATATGGTGCAGTGTCTGCCCCCAACTTATCTTCCCACTGGTTTGTCACTTTATCACTTTTGTACCTGCCAATGGGGCTATTGTAGAAATGGAAGTTCATAACGAAGCTTGGATGGTATTGGGGATCAAGAAATTTGGTTGTCGCGGGTGATCCCTCAGTGTATGTAAATATGTGTATGATGCAGCAGAGGAGTGCATTTGTGGTCAAAGCCGTAGCGGTGGCGGACCTTAGTTGTCTTGCATTCCCTGTGATGCTTTGTACAATCATGTGCAGATCAAATAAAGATGTTGCATTTTTGTTGATAATTATTCTGCGAAAACTAGGTCATCAATCTGTAAAAGAGAAAAAGGAACATTACGATGTTTATCCACTTTTGCTGTATCACACTATATAACATGTAAATACAAGTGATATTTAAATGGACTTTTCCCGGAACTAAGAAGCAGCAATATCCTGAGTACTTTTTGCTTATTGAAAAAGGCATCTCCATATCTTATGAAGCACTAGATGTCGACCACCTGGGAAGATTCACACAAGGGCGGAAACCAAACATGCATTGAAGAGTCTTCATAACATCATTCATCATCCAGGAAACTATGTGGTCAGCTTTCTGATCTTGACTTCCTCACACTGAATTTGTGGCAGAATGCATATTGAGGGATCCTCATAGCTTGTTGCGTATTTTCTGATATCCTTCATACGTATGACTTTCCTGTACGCCTTGTCATGGTTTATGTTCTTTTAATTCATAGAGGTAAGAGTAATTGAGGTGACTAAAGTTTAGAATTGATTGTTATATGCTTCTGCTGCCTTGTTCTGCCTATGAAAAGGTTGCCTTTCAGTGTTAGAATCTGTACGAAGATTTGCTGAGACGTGAGACCCTTAAAAGAAAAGCAGAAGTCTGATGCAGAAGAATCCTATGAAATAAATGTGCCCCCTGTTTTGCTCGAAAGCTGCCGGAATCATGGTAAGTTATCCAAATTGTAATGTACATAGAAGTTATTGATCCCCGTGGCAATCCATTCGGCACATTAGTATGTTGCAAGATGATCTTTCTAGCAGTACACTTCATGGCGAAACAGCATTGAGGCTTCTTTGATGACCCGATGTGAACTATCTCTCCTTTTCAGGTACAAAACTTTTTCGTTGTCATATTAATGGATTTTCGACAGGTCGAAGTAGGAAAACATGTATTGTGAAACAGCCTCCTCATCATTTTCAACTGTTGGTGTCACATTTGGTGTCTTTTGCCAGATCTTTCCAGTGAAACAGCATCGGGTCTCCTCTGATGACCTGGTGGGGCCTACCTTTCCTTTTCAGGTACAATTCTGTATCAATGTCATATTGTTTTCTTTTAGACTTAAGTAAACATGCAGAGCAAATGTGCAATACAGCCTTCTATTTAAGGATTTTAAATATACTGTGACAAGAAATTGATGTTTGCCCAGAGTTAGACCATGAGATGAGACCCCCTTTGTTGACGAAGTCATCCCAGCAACTTATCTAAAAGAGATCCAGCTGCATAACAATGACACCTCTCAACAAACAAAATAAAGGTGGACTCGCATGTCGGCCCTGCTGAAATTTCCCCAAAAATGAACTTTAATTACTCTCCAGACCCTTTCATATGAATCTGGAAACAAGAAGGAATCATTTCATCATGTCAGCGTAACATAACTGCCGGTTTGGTTCATGGCAATCTTCTGCAATGCTCATTTGTTGGTGGGATACTGTTACTTGTTTGACTTACTGGACCACAGATTTTCTAGTTGCCAGTTCATATAATTAAAGCTGTTAGGGTATATGAATTGGACATAGTTTCCTCTCGAAAGTGACGTTTCTAACCCTGCCTCAGTCGGTGACCGACATCAAATAGATTCTGAGGTTCTAGAGCACCTGAAGAGCCAATAGATGCCTGAGCATCAGGTGCCCAGGCCGATGCCCATCTCGGCCAAAGCGTTCGTTTGGGCCCCGTGCTGTGAGAGGAAGGAAGGAATTCCTTTCGAAGAGCTCAAGCGGGCCTCTTCGACATGCTTTACTTTATGCTGTACACAACACTGATTAAAATATACACTAGGTGCTACCTGGATTATATAATGCATTCCCTTTTTTTTCGCTGTTGCTGTTGCTGATGGACATTTTATGGCTTTTTGTGATGCACGTGATTTTCCTTGCATTGCATCCATCTCTGCACAAGGAGAGCACCCCGTGAAAGGAGCAGCAGAAGAAGAAAAAGGTATAGTGATTGCAGGCCCTATTACATTTTCGGAATCTATATTTGACTGCACTTGAGCACGTGGACGCAGCATCTCAACAAACAGGTTAGTTCCTGGATTCCTAAGCAACTGTGTAACCACCTTGTTTCATCATTCAGATTCACACGCCAAGCACAAATCTGGAGATTTATCAAAATCAGAGACTAGTCGAAGGAGCGGCTAGCTGTTGAATCAATCAAGAAGAAACGACGCCTTTGGCTCCTGCAGCTTCAGGGGTAGCCTGAGGCCAGGCACGCCTCCCAGAACTTGCGGTCCTCCTCCCGCCGTCTCGCCGCCGCCACCTTCGGATCCTCCTCCTCGTCGTCGTCGCAATCGACGACGGCGCGTTCGTGCTCCGTCGCCGTATTCCCACCGGCCAAAACGAAGCAACGGCTGCTGCTGATGCTCTCTTGCCTCCACCAGACGACGACGCTTCCGCTCACTTCCTCATCACCATCATCTTGTCCTCCACCTAGGCTCTCGCCGCCGTCGACGCAGCTGCCGCAGCCGTCCTCGTCGCCGCTGTCGCTGCCGTCGATCACCACGAGCTCCGTCGACGTCAGGCAGCACGAGTCCGCCACTCGCTCCTCCCTGCCGCCGGCGCGGCTCCTCTTGCACGGAGGCGGCAGCGACCGCGCGAACGCGGGCGGCGCCTGCAGTGACGGCGGTGCTGGTGGTGGTGGTGACGGCGGAGGAGGCCGGCGAGGAGCTGGACGCGGCTGCTGAACGGTGGTCATCGACCTCTAAGAGACAAGCGACCTGCGAAGTTCAGCTTTGGTTTGGTGTTTGGGCGCTCGGCTCTGGGGAGCTTAAGAACGTTTAGCCCGAGTATTTATACCTCGATCAATCAACAATGGACATTGGCAAGGACGGAATGAGATTATGAGAGAAACCTGGGGCTGTCACAGCGGAGCGACGCGTTGGAGCCGATCGGTGCACATCGACGTGCTGGGGGCTGGGGCACGCTAGCTATCTCATTTTTGCCGGGTCTGCAAAGCAATCAATACATTCCAAGCAGACGGTTTATTTGGTTTTCCCGTCCAGCTGCGGCATATCGGGGGGTGTTTGCTTCCTCGCCTTGGTCTCCACACGCTACAGCAGCCTATGCCGTGACACTTCGCAGGTTGCTGTTTGATTTTTGACACAGTTCGTAGCCGCCACTAGTTTCTCAAGCCAATTTTTCATCCAAGGTGTGACGGTGGAAAGCTCTGCGCGCACCGCAATTTGGCGTGACGGACTGTGGCCGAAGACCAAACAGTTCCATCATCCGCGTCGCTACTATTCGAATAGCACGTCCATTAACAATATTTACATGACACCCTAATTAGCACGAGGTGCTCACATTTCCCCGTATTGCAGTTCTCATGCATTCTCCTTCTCAAGAAATTCACGTGATATATATCTTTTTCCTTCAAAACATCCTACACGTTATGTCCCAAATTAAAGCCAAATTGAGCAGGAGGAAACCAAATAAACTGCGTGCGCCGTGATTCACCGGTTGGGCCCTACCGATGGTACTCATATCAGGTAACACCCACTGACAGATACACTTGGGCATGTTAGATGGATAAGCAACAAATTAAAGGCAAAGCATTTACGTGCGGTGCAGGAACACGACGCTGATGGGCATCACAGGCATGTCCCCGATCCATCCATCCCTAGATCGATCCCATAGATCGCTGGCGCCTCCTTCTAGAAGCCCAGCCACTAGCGTCCGCCCGCGCAAGTCTTTGGCTTCTAGAAGCGGAGAAAAGCGACGCCCACGACCACGATTAATTTGCTTCCGACCATTGAATCATTACATTATTATTCTTTCACGATTTCACGTGTTGCGCCATTGTTTCCATGTGCCTGCGTTTTTTTTATTCCTTGTTTTTTTTTTCCCAGCGGCAGGGAGCTAGAGCAGGTATCCTAGCCGGCAAATATTTTAGTGTGTAGTTGTATGGTGCTTCACTGCTCCTCAAAACTAGTACACGTGTTCAAGTATTCGATGTGCTGAACCTTGTTTGACTAGCTAGAGCCTGAAGCTTCGTTCCAGCTCGCGGCAGCATTTTATTTGCAGAGCCAAGTGGAGGCAATGCGTAGCCAAGCTGACAAATGTCAACCGGGAACAAATTGGTTTTCCTTCGTTGGACTCATTACCAAAGAATAAATATTTGGTTGTCCGTACGCTCTCATCAAATGGGCATTTGGTCTAGTGGTATGATTCTCGCTTTGGGTGCGAGAGGTCCCGAGTTCGATTCTCGGAATGCCCCGTTTTTTATTTATTTATATTTTTTATTTACTGACTCGAAATAAAACCGGCAAGGCAATTTCGAAGCAGAAAATAGCTTTGAATTACAAACCCGTTGTGCTGTCCCAAGAAATCTGTCTCTGTGCCATAGCGCAATGCGCAAATGAAAAGTACGAGGACTATCACTTCTGTGATACTCCAAACTATTACGCATGACCATAAATTTCAGGCTTCCACCCATGCTTGTAAAGGTGGGCTATTTTGCACGTTCTAGCGGTACAGCCGGTCAGATCTATCTACCTTCACTATGCAGCGACAAAGCCTCAAAACTTGACTGCAGAAAAGAGAGACAGCATTGCAACGGCAACGCAGGGCACAAAGCTATGCTACCGCAGCATGAAGACCGACAAGCACAAGCTACTTACTTATTAATCACTCATCAGCACAACGAACATACTCCAGCGACAAAGAGGCAAATTACCACATGTAACACGCAAGTTCTGACAGCACGCTCCAGAAACTAACAGGGAATGGAATGTTCGCAAGGCAACATGTAACACACAAGTTCAAACAAGTCTAGTTCGTCGATATGTGCTACAGTTATGGATCACAAATACGCTGATCACATAGACCAGGTGCTCTTATTTGAGAATGTCTCGGGACACGATCAGATTGGTCTGTTGGCGACGGCAGGAGACACGCTCAGCCCTGGAGTCCAATGATCCCTGGAATAGCAAAATTGGATGAGAAGACAAAGCTTTTACTTTTCTGAACGCGTGTGTGAAACAACACGAAGCTACTAACGTAATTTCTAGGAAACGAAATTATGTCCAATGAACATACCACAAGCAATGCGGCCACCAGCATTTCCAGTGCTCTTGCTGAGCTCGTGCCCACCTGAATATATAAACCAAAAAACAGCAATTGTTAGCCACTGGGTCACTCAGAGTCTTTAATTTTGAAGTAAACATATTCTGACAAAGGGCACAACATGATAACAATATGTGAAACTAAAAGAATGGGACTGGGCAACAGTTTCCTATGGAACAAAGTGGCCAATTAGGTGGCCAAAATGCACCTCTAGATTCCTGTTCCAGGAATTTCAATTTGGTAACACATCCACATAGGTTCTTGAAAAATACGGATATCCGCACAATGGTGTAGACAAACAGATCAATGCAGGTTAAGCAATGGCAGGAACCACACAGTAAACAAGCTTTAAATCACAAACGAGAATAAAGATGAAAATCTGTAAGCTCAAGTTCTCATTCCGAAAGGCGAATGTGACAGGATAAATGTATCAGATCAGATTATATCCTAGTGTCCAATTTAAGTTTGAATACCCTGTATCCTGACAAAGAAATGACCAAACCACTTGGGTGTTCAGAGAATCGAAAGGACAGTACAAGCATAACCAGCTACCTAAATTGTATTTCTCGAGTGCTTTATGATTGGAAAATTAGAGATACAATTCCGACATGAACTAGTACAAGCTGCACTGTTAATGTGACTCAGGACTGTTCCAATAGATAGATCCTTATAGCTCAAAACAGAGGAAACTCACCACATTTACATACAAAGGGTACAGGTGAAATAAGTGATTAAAAGCATTACCCTTTCCAAGATCATCAGGATCAGCGTGAACAACAACAGCTCTGCCAATGATTGAGTTCGGTCCAGTCAGTGGGATCTGCCAAAAAACATTATTTACCAATGTTAAGATCAGAAGGCTAGAATAAAAAGGAAACCAGGGACACAAAGTATGCCAAAGAAATGTGTGATTGCCTGGCTGTCTGTAACATTGATAGTAGCAACACCTGATAGCAAAGAAATAAATACTCAGTCATCAGAATAGTACAGTTATTACAGGATCACAGAAATAACTGGGCTTGCTTAGCACAAGGACCATCCGCTACATCGATGTATGGAACAGATCAGGAAAAAGAAGAGCAGCGATCAATTACCATCTGCCCCAGCTGTCACGTTTCCAAGATCACCGGCATGGCGGTTCTCATCTTCTGGTGCTCCATGCTCCTTGCCCGCGGGATTGTAGTGTGGTCCTAAATTATGAAACAAGTTCATCAATAAGTAAACAGCTCAATGGTTGACAGCTAAGCACCCATCGTGGTCACATAGGCAAGCTAAAGTTGAAAGAATGAATACCAGTTGACATGCAGCCATTTGTTGTGTCACCAAGTGCGTGCACATGGAACCCATGGTGGCCAGGCTTCAGGCCAGAGACGCTTCCAGTGACGGTAGTGGGGCCTAACAATAGAAGCAACCAGTAAGTGTTAATAAGGCAGGTATAACATTTCAACTGAAGAAATAAGATCATAGGATTGCTTACCATCTCCCTCTTGGGTGAAGTGGATGGTGCCCTTGACACCCTCGCTGCTACCAAGCACACAAACAGCCTTCACCATTGTTTATGTGATCTGTGAACAATTCAGAAATCAAGAGGGAATTTCATAGTTAGTATGGTAAAACAGAGTAATTAGTTAATTACGCAAACATTACATTCAGTCAAGGCCAACAAAATACGCCCCCATCAAGAAGGGACACCAGAACCATGGGAATCACACCTCACTACCCACTTGTGGGTGGAAATAAAGATTCATCTCACACCTTGTCAAATTCCCAGAAATGGTTTGGAACAAATAAAAAAAAAGATGCATGTAACTTTGCTAGTCACATGGCTACCCCAAATCACCCCATCGTACAAAATCCCTTCACACTCCTGACACATAAGAACAGGATACCACTATGCGGCTTGTGTGATCAAAAGGTAACCCAAAGAGCTAATAAACCATAGCCCATCACATCTTAACTTGTGGAGCAGTTTAATATAACTCGGGTTATATTCGATCACCCTTTGACCGGTTATTAGTGAACTCAGCAGGTCATCAGGTGAACTTAACATACCAATTCTGCAGCTTCCACAGCTACAGCAGGCCATGGTAATCTACACAAACCCCAAATCGACGTTACGCGAGCACAAATTAGTACGTGATAAATTCATTTCCTAGCAGACAAAGCAGAACAACTCTACTCTAACAAGAGAGCCAAGCCACGCACACATCATCTGACCCTCTCCAAACCCCTAAATTCTCTGAACAGATCACCAAACAGAGTAAGCAAATCGGGGCCCGGTAGCGACTCCTAGATGGGATCGACGTCAAACGTGAGGCGCTTGACTCGACAATCTATCAGGAATATAAAGGAAACTTAGGAAAAAAAAGGGTACAGAAATCGAAACCACCGATCTAAGATCCGACTACAGACTGCTCCGGCCGGATGGCAGCCTGGAGTAGCAGGGCAGGGCAGCGATCGAAACTCCAATAATTCGTGGTGGATTTGGGTCAAGCGGCGTACCTCAGGCGACCCCCGCGGCGAGGAATGGAGACGGCGACGGGCTTGGAATCTCGCGGTTCTGGAAGGTTCCCTGGGCCGTGGACTGGACTGCGGAGTAGTTGGAGGATGGGAGCGGGGTGAGATTTGTAGGCGCAGCCGGCAGCGACTCAAGTTGCGTTGCTATTCCGCAACAATCGGCTGCCAATAAGATATTGTTGCGCTATTCCGTTTATTATCAGCCGTAAACCTGCTCAGAATAGTGCAGCAAAAGTATATATGATGACTGACAAAAGAGAACCCATTTTTTTCCCTTCTGTTCAGTTTTAATATGGTCTATAAAATAATCTAGGGCACACTAAAACCCGATTAGTTATTATTTGACAAATGTGGTATACTGAACCTAATACTCTCTCCGAATTTTCAGTAGTTGTTGACAAAGTGTTTAGTCAAATGAGAGCTTAGGTGTCTTGTCCTAACGGCTATAAAAAGATCAGAGGTAGTCATTTTCTCTTTTCAAATTATTTGTTTTTCCAGCTTTGTCCTAAGTCCTAACTCAAGATTTTCTATATCCTATTACTAATTTTTTTATTGTATAGTTTTATAATATTTGAAATACAAAAATTTCTTATGATGAGCTAAAAAGTAAGTATTATGCTATTAATATATATCAATTTTTTGGAATTTATAGTCAAATATAGAATCATTTGACTTATAACAAAGTTAAAATAATAAATAATTTTAAAAGGAGAACCAAATATAGAATCATTTGGCGGTGGAGTTAGTTTTTGCCGGAGGAGCGTGGCTTCTCTGCGGCTTGGTTTTCCTGGCGGCGCCGACGATGCTGAAGCGACGGCGTTGCAGAGGAATAATTTCTCCCAGCTTCTTCCGTTCTCCGGTGGCGTTCTTCTCCAACGCCAATGGAGAGGCTGGGGAGACCTGTCCAGGAGTCCAGGGCCGGCGCATCGTCGTCTTCTTCAGGTGATGATGTTGTTGACCCTGTTAATCTCGAGGAAGATGATCTTTGGTGAAAATCTGAGCTTTGCTCGGGTTGCCGGTTGGAAACGAAGGTTGCGTCATGGGTGACAGAGTTGGCCGATGCGCCTGGGAGGCAGCGTATACTCGGCTGATTCGCCTAGCAGTAAGTCCTCCTCTGCAGCCTCCACCTCGTGGAGTTTGGCTCTGGCGTCCGGCGACGATTGGGAAGCGGCTTTGGCGGCGGTGACGAACGGATCCCTGAGGGCTTTGAGGAAGATGATTAGGAGTTTTGAACTTCGTTGTAATTTTCCTTTTCTTTGGGATCCTGTTTGTAATCGGGCCGGTGTAATGTGCTAAGATCAATACATTTTCCTTCTCAAAAAAAAAAAAGGAGAACCAAATGGTACCGCATGTGCCAAAATTTAATACTACCCAAGTTATAATTTTGTTTTCATAACACCTAATGATAGTTTAAAAAAATTGGTCTTATGAAAAATATTTGAATGTTGTGGACATACATCAACCCCCTCAACCAACTCCTCGCCTTAAACTTTATGACCTTTGAAGAGCCTGAATATGTTGCCGCCGGCCGCCATGATTGTGCATGTCTTTCGCTCTACCGAAGCAAGCTGTGACACCATACACACACCAATAATAATTTTTTTAAAAAAAAACTGTGACCTACTACATTTTTTGTGATAGCTGTTTGATGTTTGGGAGGACTTGTTGATGTTGCTTTGCGAAATGACTTCTAATCCATCACGAAAGAGGCCAAGGTGATGTGCAGTCTCTGAGGAAATGTCGTCTTTATATGATATGAACGATGATGATTTCAGGATCTTCGTTTGGAAACGTACTCCTACCTGCCTTTGGAATTGGATGGTATGGTATGCCGACAGATGTGAAATGTGAAGATTATACAGGGCCTGACCTGCATAAAATTCTCCAGCGGCGGTGTTAACGATCTCGAAGTTCTTCGCCAAGGGACAAAGGGTCAGTTTGGTTGGTGCCCTCGCCCCGATTTGCCTGGCCGAAAGCCTGCCGGACACTTGCCTGAGGAGCTCGTTTACCTGTTTGGTTGGAGGCCTGAGAAGCGCGCCTGGTCAGGCATGCGAGCTCAGGCTCAGGCGCTCGATTTCGGACGCCTGAGACTCGTCGCCCGTGAAGGCTTCGTGCCTGAGTGAGCTGGAGCTCTTCTTCTTCCCGCCGGTCGTCGTTCCGCTCACACGTGCTGCTCTACCTTGCGCATCGCAAACCACCGTCAGCGTCAAGTCCCCCAAGCAGCCGCGCCACGGCAGATCCCGCGGCCAACTACCGCCTCGTGGCCTCGTGGCCTCGCGCTCCCGCCGCCGCTTCTCTTTCTCCGGCGACCTCACGCTCGGCATGCTCATGTCGCCCCTCGTCGGCACCTGCATCCCGCGCCTCACCCTCCTCTACCGCTTCGACTTCGCCACGCTCACCCCCCACCCCCACCGGCAGCTGCGCCATTGCCTCGTTCCTCCTCGCCGTAGCAGGGTACGCCGCGCCGCTCATCCAAAATCAAATTTTCCCCTTTCCATGAGGCTACCAATCTGCAAAATTCGCCTTCAAAAACCGGTATTACCTTAAATTAGTTACCGCATCATATTTTTCACCTCCCTACGGTTCCATTTTGGTGATTTCTGCCTCCTCTCCATCCAAGCCTTGCGACTGGCTTGCCTGCTCCTAAGCGGCGGCGGCCATGGACGAGCGCACCGTCGTCGCGCACCGCGGCCATGGACGAACGAGTCTAGAGGACTTCCATGGATGGCGGACCTGCTGTCACATGATCATCTTCGGAGCCTCCTACGATTCTGATTTTGCGGTCATTACGGCTCCTCAGGACAGCAACATCGGGTGCTTGTTGCCGCCGGCGAGCTTCCTGTTGTCGTTGTGGTCTGGAGATGAAAGTGTATGTCCAGGTTTACGAGTTATGTTTTAGAAAACGTATTCACTGGTCGCGCCTTCATCTCAGGCAACTTTGAGCAACCAAACACATGGAGTAGCACGGTGCCTGATGAGGCAAAAGACATCACGATCTCCAGTCACCTCTCAGGCGAGCAAAATGCTCGGGCAACTTCATGAGGGCAGCAACCAAACTAGCCCAAAAGGCGTCGAACCTGGCCTTTTCGCTCGGCCTGTTGGTGGAAGGCTGATGCGGGCCGTCCTTTATTTTCTTCTGGCCTACGAAAATGATCCAGCCCATTCTTCAACGAGAATGATTAGGGCCTGTTTAGATGGCGACCGTAGGTTGCCGCGACTAAATTTAAGCGCGAGCCGAAGGTGCGGCATGACCAACTTTGTGGCAAGGTGAAACTGTTTGGTTGCCTGACGAAAGTTAGTCAACTCGTGGCAAATCGAATGCGGCAACTGTTTAAATGGTGACCATAAGACATGCCACAAGTTTAGCAAATATGTTTGGCAAATGTTTGGTTCATAGCCAAACTTGGCTATAGTTACCTCAATTTATGAACAGGTGAGTTTACCACTCATAAGTTCATATGCATATAGCATCACATTAGCAAATTCATTAGGGTAAGAATGCATAATTATGGGAAAACAACAAATTACAATAAATTGGAGTGCTATATTTATTAGCGTCGTACAAGTTCACCATACGAACAAATGCATAATTTTGCACAATCGCAATGATTGGCATCATTCTTGGTCCATTCTGGTATAGAAAATACCACCAGAAAATAAAGAAAAATCTTCAAGACATAGCATGGTAACTAAACTAGTTTAGCTATCAGATTGAGTCTGTAGAGAAACCCAAATCAAAAGGATTTTGACCAGAACTGAAAAATAAATGAGAGAATGAACTCGCCCATTGCACCAGCCAATCGATCTGTAGAATGAGTACGAGCTAGGATTAGGAGGGGAATAAGAATAAGCGGCAGCAGAAGTGAGCGGATGTGCTGGCCTTTGAGAAGATTGCGTGTCATGAGTGCACGTCTTTTTTTTCCATCGTGCGGTGAGGGAAGCTGGCCTCACACCTGTTTACGTTGCAGCGGTGACAACAGCCCTCGCGCACGCGTCTCGCCAAAGGTTTGGCGGACGAAACGTTCGCCACACCGTCGGTGCGATTTCTTCGGTAAAGCAGGTAAACGACGCCGCAATTTCTTTGGCGCGTCGAATGTGCGGGCGTGAAGCAAACGGTGGCCCAAGGGAGTATGGCACGCCGAACATTTGGCGTGGCAAGCTGTGGGAACAATCCAAAAGACCCTAATTGTTTTCCGTTCTTTGGACATCCTTTTCCCTCTCATTTCGTATCTCATGATTTTCTGGCGTAAGTTTTTTGCTGGGTGTTGGTTCCAGTTTGTGTCAGACCAAACTGTGTAAACAATTATACAGGGCGCGTTCGGTTCCCCCTCTAAAACCTCTCTAAACTTTATACCCCTCTAAAGTAAAAGAGAATCTTACTATTTAGGGGTACTAAATAAAATTTAATTACAAAACCTTTCTGCAGACGGGCGTTATTTTTCGAGACGAATCTAATGAGCCTAATTAATCAATGTTTTGACACAGTAATGCTACAGTAACCATCGTCTAATCGGGGCTTAATTACCCTCATTACGTTCGTCTCGCGAAATAGATGGGGTCCTGAACTTAGTTTTGTAATTTGACTTTGTTTAGTACACATAAATGCTACCGGCATCTTTGATATGACCTCTTTATATCCCTCTAAAGTGAACCGAACACCACCACAATTCCTTCTCGAAGCGCACGCAGCAGGGGAGCCTTCGGCAGTAGCCTTCGTCGTAGCCCTTGGGATGTTCACAAGGTCCATCAATACAGTCTTGCCGACATAGATCTTATCTACTCCCTCTGTTCATATTTAGATATCACTGTTGACTTTTCGACATCATGTTTGACCATTCGTCTTATTCAAAAAATTTATGTAAATATTAAAATAAATATGCAATAATTAAAATATCTTCAATAATAAAACAAGTTATAAAAAAATAAATAAGATTTGTAAAAAATTTAAATAAGATGAGCGGTCAAACGTGATATCGAAAAGTCAACAGTGACATCTATTTATGAACGGAGGGAGTAGTTATCTGTTTTCTGAACATCTATACTTGGATATCTCCAAGAATTATCTCATCTACCAGTGTGCCCCCCTTTTCGAAAGGTAGTGCATCAAGTATGCACCAAAATTCCTTCTATTGTACTCCCTCTGTTTTCAACATTTTATGAATGGAAGGAGTATACCACGTACGAACAAGCCATCAATCTCCACACCTTTCGTCCTCTATCCCCTGGTCAAATTAATCATGATCTCGTCGCCATCAAGAGAGGGGAAAATAGCTTTAGAGAATTTTGTTATACCTGAGCGCGATGGATCAGGAGGCCTGGCAGGTGGGCCAGGACTAGGAATACGATGGCTCTAGGTAATAAGTACAGGTAGGAGTAGCATTGGGGCCTCCTTTCTTCCATTGCAAGAAAGGAAGGAGGAGGACAAGTACTACTACTCTCCACTCTCCAGAGCGTCCAAGTATCATCACGCGGCATCTTCACGTCCTCACGCTCGAGATTGACGAAAGCAGCAATGTACGCCGTACGCGCCTTTGGATTCAGGGTCCGTTCGGATGCACTTTAGAGGCCCTCTAAAGTTTTAGAGGGGTCACATCAAAAATACCGGCACGATTTATGTGTACTAAACAAAGTCAAATTACAAAACTAAGTTTAGGACTCCCGTCTATTTCGCGGGACGAACGTAATGAGGGTAATTAAGCCGCGATTAGACGATGGTTACTGTAGCATCACTGTGTCAAAACATTGATTAATTAGGTTCATTAGATTCGTCTCGAAAAATAGCGCTCATCTGCAGAAAGGTTTTGTAATTAAATTTTATTTAGTACTCCTAAATAGTAAGATTCTTTTTATTTTAGAGGGGTATAAAGTTTAGAGGGGTTTTAGAGGGGGAACCGAACGCCACCTCAGCTAGCGTAGCAAGATTGCGCTTCTGCTGAAGCTTTTATCTTTCTCTCAACCGATCTCTGTTGCTCGCCTGCTCCCTTCTCTTGCTCCGGCCGGCTCACGCTTTCACGGGCACCGCTACGGTAATTTTGGAGTGCGACTGTGTGGGCGTACGTGAAAGGTGTTAGCCCATGGCTGATGAAATGCAGGCCGGAGTCGCCGGACGCTATTGATCGTTACTTTTTTTTTTCAACAACAAAAAGAGTTATATTCAGTTGCTTGTTATATGCCTTCCTTTTGAAGCACGGAAAAGGCTCGCGCGTGTCCATGATCTTTCGATATGCTTCCGTCTTTCCCCTGGTCAAATTGTTCATGATCTTGTTTCAAACCTGCTTTATGAAACGCGGTGGTTGAGTTCGAGAAATAATAGCGGATGATGGAATATATCCTAACTTCTCCTGATGCTGGACTTCTTAAAGACCATGTAGGTTAAAGTTATAATGCCACTCTTGGACACACTAATGAGTAGTACGTAAGTAATTTATTGGAGAAAAGAGAATTACCAGATGGACGTTTTGAACCAATTTGCATTATCTTTTCGGAGCTCTATCTGGCCATGCATGCACATTTCTCATTGGTACCAGCTTGGCCACTGTGCCCCTTTATTTTGATCCAGAATTGCGAAAATACTACAATACTCCAAAATTGCATCACGCCTTAATTACTTTCTCCTGCCCAATGTTTATTTTCCAAGTTAAAAAATCAACGCACATTTGCATGTTCATGATTGATTCCTATGAAGAGTACTGGTATTTCCTTGTCCCGCCGGCCGGTCATATGCCAATAATGATGCATGCTCACTTCAAAAAAGAAAACTGCTTTACAAATAATAAAGCGTTGGTTGGAATGAATAATGGGATCTTCAACTCCTGCAGTATTAATGAATGACGCTCTAGTTCTTAACGACCGCCATCTAGCCTGGAAAGAAAGATTAGTGTTAATAAACTGTCGACCGAGTTGCCTGACGAACGGCGAGCACGTTGTGCCTTTGTTCGTCTAATTCGGAGGAAGTTAAGGGGAGATTTTTCAGATGTGTGCGTGTAGATAGATTAGGATTGGGCGGTTGGGCCCGGGGCGAGCTGGACGTGATCGTCGTCACCACGATCGTCACCGTCACAAAGCGGTGGTGAAGTGAAACGTACTGCTGCGAGTGTGGCCCCAAGCTATCGCTACCTACGACGACACGGCGGGCCGTAGGCAGGAGGAGTATCTCCTCCGATCCGTTTCTTTCTTCGACGGCAAGCATGCAGAAGATCGAGGGAGGCCATGCATGCTGTGCTGCTTGCCCCGGATCGATCCATGGATGTGACGGCACATCATCGGTCGCTTCGCCGAAGCTGCCTGCTGCCCGCCGTATATCTTCACGGGTGGGCAGTGCAGGTGCAGCACGTTCTGACGTTCTGTGCTGCCGCTGCAGGCTGCTCGCTGGCCGAACCGATCGAGCGACCATGACGAATGCTCATTGGTGACGCTAGTTTGGAGTTTGGATTCAGCGCGCAATCATTGGGCCGCACCTTCCTCCTCCCGTTTTCTCACACCCTGACCCTACCTTGTCCTTGTTGTGTCTCCCATTCATTCTCTCTTTCACCGCCAGTGTTACTTCCTCCTGCATGCTGCACTTTCACTCGAGTCCGGCACGGCACGTCACAGAACCGAGAAAACGCGTCGCCCCTTCTCTTCTGTTTTGTCACCCTTGCGAAGTGATCCGCATGCTTCGCTTCTCTTGATACGGACGGGTGTGAGCGCGCGACAGTTAATGAACATGGTTATACTCCAGTATGTAGATTAGAGTATACTAATACCAGCAGTGCTGCAAAGCTGCTACCCACGTCCTCATTTTCTTCTTCTTAGAGTTCTGGTAATAACTCAGCTGAGCATGCAGCACCATTGACCGGTTAGATAATCTGGCAGCCGTCCGATACTCCGATTCGTCGACGATCCTGCTAGATAATCTGGCAGTAGCCAGCCAACGCGGTTCTCTCATCACCTCACCACCGCGATCGCAAACCAGACAAGATGTCAAGACCGCGTTGGCTGTCCGGTCGGCCGGCCGGCTGGCTGGCTGTTGTGCTAGTAGCTCTCTGACTCTGTACGCATGCGCTCCTCTCACCTTCTTCCCTTCCCTTGCTCTACCACAGTCACATGTCCATGTCCCCAGCGGCTGGCTGCTTTCTCGATCCTGAAACGGCAGTGGTGAGCTAGCTAGCTACTCCTCGACCCCAGACCGGTTGCTGACGCTGGCCCATGCTACCACATCACGAGCCAGCCAGAGATCTGCGTATACTATAGAATAGATCGAGGCCAATAAATGGAATGGTCTTTTTGCCGTAATGATCACTATGATTAGCAGTAGTACCAAGTGCTCAATTGTCCACTATTAGGAAAGGAGTACTCTAGTACGAGTAAAAGCAGAAAGAGACGCGCTGCGTATTTCGTGGAGTGGTGTGCACTGGTGTTGGCCGCGGGCGCCACACACTTGTGAGGACGCATGCTGTTCCGCCTTTTGCTGCGGGCCGGACACGGAGCACTGCAATGCACCGTGATGATAGCTTCAGCTTCATACATGGCCAAAAAGAAAGTCTAAAAGAAGGCACTACGAAAAGTCCGTGAAATTACTTATGAAATTAATATGTGGGTTTCACCTGACCGTAAAAATATAATTCCATTCTATCAGTCTCATCAGGGGCAAATGATGCGGGATGACAGTAACATCACCGAGCCGAGTGGAGAAAACAAAGCCGCGCGTGTCCATCAAGCCACTCGCACGCACACGGCGTGACAGTAACGCATTTCCTCGCCCCTGCCTAACCAACCGCCAACGAGTGCGGGAAAGTCTGGCTTTCCGTGCTTCGCCCGCCGCCCCCCCCCCCCCCCCCCCCCCCCCCCCCCCCCCCCCCCCCCCTCACAACGCTTGGGCTGCAGTGCAAGGACTGCCATTGCCAAGCTAAGCTAGCAACCCCAAACCAAACCAAACCCCAGAAGATTGCAGTCTCAGCGAATGTGTGGCGGCAACCTGATGACGACGACGATAATGACAGTGATCAGTCACTGGTACTAGAACTTAATCCCTTTGCCAAAACATTATCTCCTCCAGCGCGCGTGTGAGACGGCGACGGATGACACGGGACACCGTGTCCAGCTAAAAGCAGGATTGCTCTGTGCCCATCTGCTTGTCGTCGTCCACTCGTCCTCCCCGAAACCAAATCACACACCACACCGTTGGGTCCTCGCTCCTAATTCCCTTTCCTTTTAGGCAACGGCACGGCAATCAACCGCGCTAGCTCGATCATGCAAGCATTTATTAGTTTTGTTTGTTTAATGGCGGATTAGTTAAGTGACTGGATGTGGAGAGTGCGTGAATGAACGAGAGAGTGGACAGACAGGTAGGTAGGGGGTGCGTGGATGCCCGTCTCTTTCAGCCAAGCCGCTCGCTCGCGCACAAAGCCAGCCCGGAACGGAGGAGGAGAAGAGGAGAGGAGGAGCCCTAGCCTGCCCATCAGCTCCTCCATTCCATTTCGACAGCTGCCATTTGATTCCCACCTGTTGCGAAGCGGCGACCGCCCGGCACCGCTTCAAACCCCACCTACCTCATCGTGCCCCGAGCCGAGGAGACTCATCGTCGTCAGGTACCTCTTCCCTTTCTGTTGCCTTTTCTTCTCTCTCGTGGAATTGAATTCTTGTTTCTTCTTCTCGTCTCTTCTTTCTTCTTCTTCTTCTTCTTCTTCTTCTTCTTCTTTCGCGGTGTCTGGAAACCGAGGGCCTCTGTGTGCAATTAGTATTTGGAGCTCAATTTTGGCCGCCTTTTGGTCCACCAGTTCGTGGCACTGCGCGGTCTGGTGTGGTTTCTTCTTCCTGCCGGCGCGGTTTCTTGGCCGAGTGGAATTCGGGCTCCTTTCTTGCTCCGGCCAGTGCTTTTCTTGGTTTCTTGGTCTCAGTTCTGGTGTCCGGTGATTCTTGCGTGTTGCGTGCTCCAAGGTGAGGAATTGGGCTGGTCTCGGTGCCTTGTTGGGTTAAATCGGTAGATTCCTGGATAGGCAACGCCATGGCAGCATCTTGACCGTTAACTGAGGTCAGCTGGTTCTCAAAAGAGGGAAAAAATGGGGCTAATTTGTTCGACTCGTTCTATACTTCTTTTTTCTCAATAATTTGATAGAAATGGTGGTGGAATGTCCTGTTTTGACAAGATTTGCCATTTCCTCTGCTCACAGGTGATATTTGGTGGTGGGAGCCCGGATTGGTGTGTCCACGAGCAGATTCTTGAAGAAGGTGGTGGAGGAGGAGGAGGTGGGAGCATGTCGTTCCGGAGCCTGATCCAGGACATGAGGGACGAGTTCGGGAGCATCTCCCGGCACAGCCTGCGGTCCCGCTCCCACCGGGCGGCCGGGCAGGCGGCGCAGGAGGCGGCCGAGACCGACCCGCTGGACGCGATGGAGGCGAGCTGCTGGGCGCAGCTGCCCCCCGAGCTGCTGCGCGAGGTGCTGGTGAGGATCGAGGCGACGGAGGCCTGGTGGCCGGCGCGCAGGGACGTGGTGTCCTGCGCCGGCGTCTGCCGTTCCTGGAGGGGCATCATGAAGGAGGCCGTCCGCGTCCCGGAGAAGTCCGGCCAGCTCACGTTCCCCATCTCGCTGAAGCAGGTATGCGCCTTTCCATCACCCTGGTCGTTGTGTTATTCCCTACATGTTCATGTTTATTTCTGCTGCTGTTGATGCCCTACAAAATTGTTCAACGCCATCTTGATGCTTATTGGGGATGGATGTCCCTTTTACCTGTTATTAGTAGCCGTGTGAAACTAATTTAGTCGAGTGGTTAAGGATGGGGACTGCTGAATGTTTTATGCCCTTATTATGCTTTTTGTTGAAGAATTGTTGCTTACGTTGTCTCTGATTGCTCTCCGAAGAAATGGGCAATCTCTTTCACAAGGGAGGTATCAGTGATGATATTTTAGGGTTTTCTGACGTTTCTGAAAGTGAAAAGCTTCTTATGTTCGATGTCTACGCAATGGTATCTTGTACTATAGATTATCTATTTTGAGTGTGGATAGGATGTTGAGAAAACAAATTCAGTCATTACAGATTACGTGTCTAGAGAATGTGATAAACTAGATAAGTGAATGCTACTGATGGTTCGTTTTACCTTTTATAATGTTGTGTTTCGACAATTTTAGCATGAAACTCCAGTACCGGAAATATACTTTCATTTGTCAATAAAGCAAGTTTTCTTCTATTTCTTCATAGTAATTATACTGTTATAAATATGAGCTGCAGCCTGGCCCAAGGGTAGGTACTCTGAAATGTTTCATCAGGAGGAACCGGACTACTCAGACGTATTATCTGTACATTGGACTCACAGATGGTATGATATTTATGATTTCATCCATTCGAAATTGGAATGATGAAGCATCTAAATCTTTGGTGACATGAAATGGATTTGTGCTTAACTACTTTGGAATATTTCTTTTGCAGCACTGGCTGATGATGGAAAGTTCCTACTAGCTGCACGCAGATGCCGAAAGCCCACATGCACAGACTACCTGATTTCTCTTGATAAGGGTGACATGTCAAAGGGAAGCAGCACCTACATTGGCAAGCTAAGGTCATCTTTCTATATTTAATATCTGAATACTTTTAAGCTAGAATATGTGCTACATTCTTTGATACATACATAAGCAATGCCATTTAGGTCTTTACGTGTTGTTTCACCTAAAGTATCAGATGAAATGTTTTCATCCTTTGCCACTTGGTGGTCTTTCGAAAATGTCTGAAGATTTTTTTTTCTTTTCAATTTATCTTGTACAGACCCAAACATCAAATGGTCGTGACAAGTAATATACAATTCATTGTGTATTTTGCACATAGAGAATTTATATCAGAACTTTTTCCATTGAACAAAACATAGCTTAAATGACAATAAAGAATAACCTAATTAAGTCCTTTATATAAACAGATCAAACTTTCTTGGAACAAAGTTCACCGTCTATGATGCTCATCCACCATATGATGGTGCCATGGTTTCAAAGAGTCGGTCTGCACGTGTGGTTGGATTGAACCAGGTTTCACCCAGAGTTCCTGCTGGGAATTATCCAGTGTCACATATTTCCTATGAGCTGAATGTTCTGGGGTCCAGGTATGGCAATTGACAGTTTTGTTCAGGCGAATTAAATACATCTGAATTGTTGTTTGGTAAATGTAGCTAGCCTTTCTGTGAAGTGTGCTGTTTCTCTGTCCTTTATGTTTTTTCTGTCTTCTACTGTTTGTGTTTCATGTTATTGTGTGTGCTGTTGCATGATTGTATTCGAATTGTTTTCATCTTGTATAATACCTACACAGTCCTGTGTGCTTTAGATGCTATTGTGGGTCAATATCTTTACTGATTTAATTGTTAATATGAAGTAGCAATTGTACGAGTTAACTAAATATTAGTTGTCACTTCCTTATTTTCCTCATTTGAGACCAAAGTCATGTTATTACAGTTTTTGATCAGCAAAACCATTTAGGTTTTGTTTTGCTTTGATATCTCATGCGTGAGAATATAACTGTCCTGTTGCTTGCTTATTACAGAGGTCCAAGAAGGATGAACTGTGTTATGGATTCCATCCCTGCATCAGCTATTATGGAAGGAGGGAAAGCTCCAACACAGACTGAGTTTCCACTTAGCAGCCTTGAATCTTTCCCATCAATTCCATTCTTCAGATCTAAATCTGCTCGGATAGACAGTTCAACTTCACAATCCACCACTGAGAAGGTAGAGAGACTGGTGTTGAAGAACAAGTCTCCGAGGTGGCACGAACAACTGCAGTGCTGGTGCCTCAATTTCCGAGGGCGTGTCACAGTTGCCTCAGTGAAAAATTTTCAGTTGGTGGCTACAGGTGAAAATAGTCCAGGTAACCAAGAGAATGACAAGGTGGTTCTCCAGTTTGGGAAAATTGGAAAGGACTTGTTCACCATGGACTACAGTTATCCAGTATCGGCTTTTCAAGCTTTTGCAATATGTCTGAGCAGTTTCGACACAAAAATAGCCTGCGAATGAGGCAAGGTAATTTTCTCTCTCTTTCTTCTTCTTTATTGCTTATACTAGGGGCATGCAGTTTGTTTCTGGGCAAAGAGTCACTATAGAGTAAATTCTAGATGCGGCTAATCTTCAGTGTGCCTAATATTTTTCCTTCCTCGTATCTTATGCCTAGGTTTTTTCCCCATGTTATTATTACCTGCCCCTGGTGTGCATTCTGGGAGCTGTTAGCATATGGAGCTTTATACTTAGGTAGCGTTTGGATCACTTTAGAGGGTGCTGTAGCAGTCACATCAAAGATGTCGGCACGATTTATGTGTACTAAACAAAGTCAAATTACAAAACTAAGTCCAGGACCCCCCCTCTATTTTGCGAGACGAACGTAATGAGGGTAATTAAGCGGCGATTAGACGATGGTTACTGTAGCATCACTGTGTCAAAACATTGATTAATTAGGCTCGTTAGATTCGTCTCGAAAAATAACGCCCGTCTGCAAAAAGGTTTTGCAATTAAATTTTATTTAGTACCCCTAAATAGTAAGATTCTTTTTACTTTAGAGGGGTATAAAGTTTAGAGGGTAGTTTAGAGGGTGAACCGAACGCACCCTTACCATTCTCATTTGAACCTTCAGTCTCTATTACATGCGTATTGACTCATCAATCACAGTTGTTTCCTTGGTATAATCTGTATCATGCATTTCCAACTCCATAATAACAACTTTGAACATTTGTGGGGCTTATGATATATTTGAAAACTAACAAATGATTAAGCAGAATTACTTGGAAAATCAAAGGTTTAACATCTGCACCTTCAACTCTAATGAAGCTTTTGGGCCTCTTCTACCTGCAGTACCTGGACAACGATGGCAGAAGAAGATGCAAGCTTATCATGTTGCATGAAGTTGCTGTTCGAATGATTATGATGTTGCTAGCTATCTAGTTGGTCCTGGATTGCATTGCCACCTAGTTTATTTTTCGACGTATTAATTAATACTATAGAGCGTCTTCCTTACCAATTTCATGGAACCTGTTTGAGTTTGTGACAATAGGAGGCTTCGTATATATAGATGTAATAATGTTAGAGGCTCCTGAGTTATGGATCACTAGGCTGCCTTCTCCATAAGTTAATCATGCAGATTCCAAATGCAACTAGAAACAATTATTGGAGTAGAATTATCTCGTCTTGATTCTTATACATCACACCTCTAAGGAAGTTGTCCTGACGTGAGTACTTATCATTGCGCCACTGCGACAACGATGCATCGTCATACCGTGACATGACACTGAAATATACTTGTATAACACCCCAAGAAAATGCAACGTCTTAATTAAACGATTGAAAATATTACAATTCAGTACACAAACTTGGACCTAGATGATACAGGGTTCACCTCAGCTCAGCTAACATTTACTGCTCAATCCCACTAAACGAAGCGCTATAGTACAAATACTGCTAAAATAGCAATGGCGCTATGACATTTGCAGCACACGGGGTTTACACACATCTATTATCTGTACATCGGGCAGAAGCGATAACGCCGTGTCACTCACACGGTCTGCACCTCTCTGGCGTCGGCCTGCGCCGCGCTGGTGGACGACGGCACGGTAAGCTGCTCGCCGTCGTCACTGGCGCCCGGCAGGTCGTCCTCGTCGGCCTCCTCAGGGAACTCCAGGGCGTGCACGAACTGCACGAACAGCGGCCAGTGTTCCGGCCCGAAGAACCCCGTGCCCATCCGCTGGTACGTGAACTGGCACGGCCGGGTGCGCTCGCCGGAGAGTAGCGCGCCCCAGACGCCCGTGGAGGTGGATCCGCCATCGCTGTCGCGCGCCACGGCGAGCGGCGCGCTCTCCACCGCGAGCCGCGTCCCGTGCTCCGCGCAGGCGTCCTTGATCCGGGCCAGGTGCTCCTCCGCGCGGCTCGACCCGGCGGACGCATCCATACTCGAGGCAATCACCGTGCACGCGTGCCGCGCGAACATCTTGGCGACGGGACCGTGCCCGCCGCGGAGCCCGGCGGTGGCCTCGGCGGCGCGCGACCCGCGCAGGAGCGGCGGGACCTTGGCGGACAGCTGGACGGGCTTGCCGGCGAACGCCCGGGACGCCGCGGCCAGGACTCGGTCGCCGTGCGCCAGGAGCTCCCCTGCGTACCAGGACAGGAAGAAGTCGCCGTACGCTGTCTGCCACGAGCCGCCGTGCTCCCTGAAGAAGGCGCACGACTCCGGCGACTCGTCGTACCGCGGGCCGTCGTGCGGGCCCGACAGGCCCCACAACGGCTGCCCCGACGACTCGGCGTGCCGCTTCAGCGCGGCGAGCGTGTACTTGTCGTAGCACTGGAACTCGCCGACGCCGGCGTAGTCGTCGGCGCCGCCGCCGCTCCCCGGAGGGTACGAAGGGTACCGGAGCTCGCCGTTGGGACCAAGGCTCACGGTCACATCCTACATGAATGAAGAACACGCATGTCAGAGAGGATTCTTTGATTTGGGCGGAGATTGGAAAGAGGACCAACAAGCGTGTGTTCTTGGACTTATGCGTACCGTGATGGTAGATCCCATGAAGTCAGCAAACGCGTCGCCGAAGCTGCGGAAGAAGGCCTCGTACGCCTCGAGCGGCGACTTGCCGACGAGCACGGGGAGCTCGTCGACGGCGAAGGAGAGGCACCCCTCGCGGCGGTTCCCGGAGCGATCGGTGAAGAGCACGTCCGGGTCCGCGGCCGCGGCGTCGGCGACCCACCCGGGGAGCGCGGCGCCGTCGGTGTTGAGCGAGACGCGGAGGCCGAGCCCGGCGTCGCGGACCATGCCGGCGACGGCGAGGTACCCGGCCCACTCGAACCAGTCCCCGGATCCGGGCTGCACGACGGCCCACGAGACCGGCAGCTCCACGCCGTCGACGCCGAGCAGCTTCAGCGCGCGCAGCGCCGCCGAGACGGCCCGCGGGCGGCACACCGCGCGGCCGTCGGCGGCCACCACGTCCTCCGGGAGGCCCACGAACAGGCTCACCGCCCCGGCTTTGTCCTCCTCGTCGTCCTCGTCCTTCAGAACCTGATCCTTGCTCCGCTCTTCGGAGACGTGGGCACGCGCGGGGCCCAGCCTCGCCCGGACCGCCCCGCCGGCGGCACGCCTCGCCACGCCAAACCGGACGACACCGCCAGCCACAGCCAGCGACGCCTCTCCGACGCACCGCCACCTCGCCGGCGGCGCCGCCGTTCCCTGCATCAGCACGGCCTCCATGGACTGCTCAGCTACTGCTCGTCCAAGTCAGCTGACGCTGCGCTTTCGCTTTTGGGCTCGTTTGGTTTGGTTTGGTTTGGTGGCACTGACTTTTCATTTCGCTTCGATTTCCCGCGCGTATTTATGGGCGAGCTGTGCAGCGGAGACAAAAAGGACGGCGCCACGTGGCAGGCGAGCCAGCAGCCGCAACAAATACGAACGGTCAGGTGTTGTGCCGTATCGCAATTAGCGCAGGATTTTCCTGCGCCGCTCGGTTTCATCACGTCAATGACGAGTGGGCACTCAATCGCATCGGATTCCCATTCCCCTGCGCCGCCCGGCTCAGTTACGCCAATGACGAGTGGGTCCTGCGTTATCTTTCAGGTCGTGGACGGCGCGAGGGCGGTTCGGAAATTCGGCACCGGATCTTGTGGATAAGGCGTTACGGAGGGAGGATCGCGGAGCCGCCACGCAGTCGCCGCGGCGCGGTGCTGTTTCCAGAAATGGGCGGCTGGCGTGCGGGCCCCGCGTCACCATCCAGCAGGTACGGCGACTTGCAGCTGACGCGGCGGCGTGGAATGTGGCCGGTGCGGTGCGGAACCGGGGCGCGCGTTCGTGGCCATCGGGTAGGTTTGCAACATGCGGTTGGTGCGAGGAGGAGTGAGTCATCACGATCCGATCCGAGAATAGTAGTGGTCGGCACGGTTGGTATTTGCGCAGCCGTGCAAGTGATCGAATCTGCTACTGCCTTGGACGATAGTGAACACAAGGCGTGGTGTACTGGTGTTTCATCTTGAGATAATGAGATGGGCTATCATCGACTCTCGAGGGGATGGATAGAAAATGTTTGGCTCCAGTGGACAGCGGGTTCCCAGATCTCAAATCAGCAGGACCCGAATGTGTGTTCTTCATTAGTGTCGTAACGACAAATCTAGTTCAATTTGACAACGGTGGTAATATGCTTACATTGTCAATCTTGACTAAATCAAACCAAACTGGTAGAACATAGAAAGAGTCCTGCAAAATCCATCAGCCAACTAATATTTGTCAGTTTAAATCCGACAATGGAGCTAACTCTTACCTGAAATTTGAGCGAAAAATTATATACTGAAACAATAACCTAATGAAACCTTACCATCAAAAGTGACCCGAAATAGAGGCGACCATGTATGTGTTAGCTTGACAATATACTTCCTCCGTCTCTTTATGTAAGGGATTGTGGGGAGTTTGAACTTTACCAAAGTATAAGGGATTGTAGGTGGGGCTTACTGATGGGTACTTTTTTCCACGATTCCCACCCACCACATCTGCCTTATCCTCATCGAGACGAAGCCGCGACGCGGAAGAACAGGCCACCACCGTCGAAAACCACCGCCTCCGCTTCTCCCCTCTTCCCTTCTCCACCTGCATCGAGGCCATGGCGACCAGCTGCCTAAACGGCGCGAGCAGCAACGTAGGAGGCGGCAGCGGCTCCGAGATTTGCTTCGTCCCAGATCCCGGCAACGACTTCGAGATCTGCCGTCGGTGGCGAGCAACGACGCAAGAGGGAGCACCACAGGCACAAGCAGGGCGGAGCAGCTCCAGGCTCACGCAATGGTGCCTCAAGCGATGGCCGCGAGGCTCCTTGTCGCGCCTCCCAAGGCGCTGTCATGACCCTCGCCTCCGCGAGACATCCCCGGCCATCAACGCCTCACTGATTTAGGCCCGCCGCCGCCACCTGCAGCTCGCAGTCCTCCGTCAATCGCCGTCGTGGCGGAGCTCCTCGTCGCGCCCGGAGCTAGGCCACGCTGCGTCGAGGCGAGCTCGCGCGAGCTGCGTCGGGGGCTAACTTGCGCAGGCCGCGACCTAGGCTGAGGCCATGGCGAGAGGGATGAGGCCGTCGCGGCTGAGACGACATCGACATGGCTTGGAGGAAGCAGACGCCATGGCAATCTACTTGGGCTCGGTGGGAGGAGACAGTAATAATAAGGCGGCAGACTTGCTTTTTTTTTGGGGGGGGGGGGGGGGGGGGGGGGGGCATGGCCCCTCTTTGTCGTAAGGAAAGCTTTACAACTGGTTGTCGTCATGTGCCATCAAATCCTACAAAAATAAATATTGTAAGGTCGGTACAATAAATAAAAACTAAAACCAAGTGAGATAGGTGGGACCAAGGAAGCCTCTACGGCACTATGCAGCACAACACTTTATCCAGCTTATAGTAACACAAATTGCCTTCTTCCTTGTGTTTTCCTTCATGCTCATGGATCCAAGCACAACGGTGTGGACGGCGGCGAGCTATAGCCCCAATGTCGAGTTCTCCTAGGGCCTTCCAATATAAAGAGTCGGCGTTAGGTGTGACTTTCCAAGTTCCAACAAATAGGCTTTTGGATGGAAACTCAGACCACAAAGTGACTTTTGAGATTTTTTTAAAATATTTTTTTCCAAATCTAAATAAAAACCCATAAGAGAAAGATATTGTTTTCTCTAAATCATCCCGAGAAACGCGGTCCTCCGAATAGAAGTCTATAAGAAACAACGAGCTTTATGTGAAAATAAGATTTTTCACATAGAAACAAGCATTAGGAAATTCTGTTTCGCATTGAATCAAATAATACAACATTTTATAAATATATAATGTAACATTGATGGCAAAAGATAAATAATTTTGACCGCATAAATTCTCAAGTGGCATACATTTGGGATACTTATTACTATACAAATATCGAGTTTTATAGACGACTTAGTATTGCGCAAAACTTTGAAAATCTATGCTGTAATGAACTCTTGAAAAGACATTTCATTGAAATTTTTTGAACAATTTAAAGTTGAAAGACGACGGTACACATTTAGAATGCTGGTACAATGGCCTCTCTTTCTTTTTTAGCTAAAAGACTACGTCACATTCTGGCAGTCGGTCTTGGCTCTCTTTTCTACAGTTTTCCGCTTGCAGCTTCGTGGTCATTCTCATGCGTGTTCATTGGAATTAGAGGCATTCAAAGGAATTTTACTAATGGCAATTTCATTTGATCTGCTTATGTGTTCGCAGTCCATGCTGGAGGAGACAATAAGCATTCGCTCGGTGCATGTCGACATTAGCAAGAAACATCCGAAGTTTGGCATTGTGTTCTATCGGTCCATCTGAATGAGCAACCCGAGGGCGCGTGTCATTGTTGTGTTGAAGCGCCGCCATCCATCGTGCATCGATAGAACATCATTTGGCCTCAGATTAGCATATTGGCACATTAATCTTGGCCACCAGCAACTCGGGCAAATCATTTACCCGAAGCGCAAAAAGTGTTACTGTGGCTCATGCCTTACGCTGTCATCACCGGCCAACATGTACAATCGGATCGATCGAATGAAGCAAATCCAAGAGCCCGCTTCGAGGCGAGGAACGGGAAGTGAAGCACGCCGAAACAAAACTAAGTTTTCTTGCAAGAAAGCATAATGTAAAGAAGACGGATCATGCTATTCCGCAAAGACGAATCGAGATTAAGAGAAGAAATAAAAGGGGATGTAAACAACAAGAACGCCCCGGAGGTGCGTGAACGGATCGAAATCCCAACAAGAAACCAAAGATGAAGACCGGAAGAAACGTTGGTCGGCGAAAGAGTCGCGAAACGCAGCAGGGGCGGAGCCGTGGAAGAAACGGCGGCGGCCGGCGGGTGCCTTTCTCTCGCGGAAGCTAGGGTTCGTCCGTTCGTTTGCTGACTGGACAGGGCGCTCCGGTTTATAAAGCTTCTAGACGCTGGGCCCAGTCTTGTGGTGGATTTCTTCGTCGAGAATCTTGGCCCATGGGCTGCGACGATTTGAGCCCAGCGTCTTCCAACTCCAGTTGTCTGTTTCGTACCCGCTCGGCAGCTCGAAAAAAAGATCAGCGTCAACTGACGCCATGTGATCCATCCATCCATCCATCCATTTCGTCGTCCTCCTCGCTCCGAATCACACCACCGGATTCCCCCGCCCCGCCACCGCCACCGCCACAAACGCTGCCGCCGCTCTCGACACTCTCCCCGTCGCCCATCTGCGGGCTGCCCCTCCACATCGCCGTCCGCCCCGCGCATTTCCTCGAACGCCTCCAGCCCCTGCGCGAGCGGCAGCCATGGCCGCGCTCCTCCTCTCCTCCAGCCGCCTCCAAGCCGCAGCTGCGAGCACAACCGCATCCACCTCCGCTCGCCCCGCTACTCACTTCATCTCCTTCCGCACCGCCAGTCATCGCCGGGGTGCCCCACTTCTCGCCTCCTCCGCGCCTCCGTCGCCGGCCCCAGCCGTGGCGGAGCAGCCGTTCCGCGCGCTGCCGGCCTCCGAGACCACGGTCGTCGTCACGGGCGCCACGGGCTACATCGGCCGCTACGTGGTCCGGGAGCTCCTCCGCCGGGGCCACCGCGTGCTCGCCGTGGCGCGCCGCCGCAGCGGCATCCGCGGCCTCAACTCCCCCGAGGACGTCGTCGCGGACCTGGCCCCGGCGCGCGTCGTCTTCTCCGACGTCACCGACCCGGCCGCGCTGCTCGTGGACCTCTCCCCGCACGGGCCCGTCCACGCCGCCGTCTGCTGCCTCGCCAGCCGCGGCGGCGGGGTGCGGGACTCGTGGCGCGTCGACTACGAGGCCACGCTGCACACGCTCCAGGCCGCGCGCGGCCTCGGCGCGCAGCACTTCGTGCTCCTCTCCGCCATCTGCGTCCAGAAGCCGCTCCTCGAGTTCCAGCGCGCCAAGCTCAAGTTCGAGGAGGACCTCGCCGCCGAGGCCGCGCGGGACCCCGCATTCACCTACAGCGTCGTGCGCCCCACAGCCTTCTTCAAGAGCCTCGGCGGCCAGGTCGAGAGCGTCAAGAACGGCGGGCCGTACGTCATGTTCGGCGACGGCAAGCTCTGCGCCTGCAAGCCCATCAGCGAGGAGGACCTCGCCGCGTTCATCGCCGACTGCATCTTCGACGAGGACAAGGCCAACAAGGTGCTGCCCATCGGCGGGCCGGGGAAGGCGCTCACGCCGCTGGAGCAGGGGGAGATGCTGTTCCGGCTGCTCGGGCGCGATCCCAAGTTCATCAAGGTGCCCATCCAGATCATGGACAGTGTCATCTGGGTGCTCGATGGATTGGCCAAGTTGTTCCCCGGACTGGAGGACGCCGCTGAGTTCGGCAAGATTGGGAGGTACTACGCGTCAGAGAGCATGCTGTTGCTGGACCCCAAGACCGGAGAGTACAGCGACGAGCTGACGCCGAGCTACGGCAATGACACGCTCGAGCAGTTCTTCGAGAGGGTGATACGGGAAGGGATGGCGGGGCAGGAGCTCGGCGAGCAGACCATCTTCTAGGCTGTTTTTTATCCGAACAATGAACCATCTTCTAGGCTGTTTGAGTGCCAGTTTTCAGGGAAAGAAAGCTTGTAAATTCTTGGCTGAGATTGTAGAAAGGTGAGGTTTTTGACTTGCTGATGATGCAATGTTGCAAACACAACTCGTAAACAATGGTTGTGCCATAGTACAATGCATTATCTAGTTTGAATGAGGATAAATTTTACGATCTGAAATCTTTACTGGATCAGAGATTGTTCTTTTCTTCGTATATCCTCAGTTATTCATCCGCTAATCAAACTGTGAAACTCTGATATCATTCTCTTCTGAGATATGTTCATGGGCCAAACTCTGAAGATGTCGTTCACAGATTCTGCGATGCCATGTTAACATTCGTGTTGATTCATGGCCTTCTTTTACAGTGATCCTTAGTAAAGGTGTCTTAAGCGATAATACAAATTGCGTCAAAACTGCGCATTAATGCCTTTTGTTCCTGTAGATAATATCACCAACATTCCAAAATCATAGAATTCATCACAAGTGCAAAGACTATATACTCCCTCCGTCCAGAAATATAGTGTACATCTAGTTTTGTCATAAGTCAAACTTTTTGAACTTTGACCAATAATATATATAAAACCGTAAGGGTTGACAACATAAAAATCCTTTTACTAGATTCATTGTGAAATAAAATTTCAGAATATATAACTATCTTACTTTGAAATAATATACATTTTTAGATATTGTGGGTCAAAGTTTAAAAAAATTGACTTAGGACAAAGTAGATGTACACTATATTTCTAGACAGAGTGAGTACAGGGTAAGACTAAAGTCAACTCTTAACGACAGAGTGCCGCCACTCGGCAGCAACATACATTATTACAACTTCATATGAGCTATCAACTGTGAAACTGAAGGCAAACAAAATCTGGTGATATTTTTGTATTACACCTGGGCTTGCTCCAAACTACTGTTCTTCTTTTTGTCCAAGTCCATAACATATTTCAAATTAGGGCTTAAATCTGTTTTGCTTTTGCGAAGCGCCCCTTGATCCTCAGCCTGCCATCAGCGCGAACTTTACGGGACTCATATCGGACTTGCTTATCAAATCTGCAAGGATTGCATTGTAGCAAATATTATGTACCAAGATTTGCGATTCCAAACTGATTCTTACCCAAAAAGGTTAAGGGAAATAAATCATCACATGCCATGCCATAGCCATGTCTCACCTTCTTGTCTTCCTCTTCTCTTTATAGCGCGAGATGACCGAGTCCCGGTCAGGGCAGGGAACAACATCAAAACCACCCCTTTTGGGGAAAGTTTGCACCGGCACACCAATGCCAGGATTAGCCTGCTGGTTATCCTCCATACTGCTACCATTGCTCATGCTTGGACAAATTTCAGACATCTGAACAAACGATGACAGGCATGCTTCAGCCGAATTAAGTGGAGTTTGATCATACGCGAGCTCGACCTTGCATGCACCACTTAGGTCATGATAATCACTACTGTTCCATCTGCCATTCTGCCATCCAGGAAAACAACATGTTATACGAATGTTCATGTTAGCAAGCCTGTGCAACAGAATGAGCAACGAAAACTAGAGCAGTTGTAGTTTATATTTTCCCAGAGTTCTTAGCTGTTTAGCAGAATAAGATAAGATGCAGTCTGTTCTTTAAAACCAAGTAATACATCAGGGTGCAGATATACTGCAGTACTACTTCCTAACAAGGAATAGCAGCATCAATCAGGTTCAGTAACTTTGCTATCGATCAGCAGGTATAAAACGAATCTTCTGTTGGTATTCTTATCCTGGCTATCAAATTATAATCTGGGAGATTCTTAACTACAGTGTTTTTTTCGCTCTCACTCCAATAGCTGTATACTGTTGAGGGTCGACATTTGGCGCTTCAGAATATATCCCTCATTAAGATAGTGACTTTATGGAGAAGTTCCTCTTGCAAAGCATATGAATATGATGCACAGGATATTTTTTGGTTCTGCTGTTCGACGTAAAAAGTTTCAGACTAAGGCTGTTTCTCTTTTTCTGTTGCTCAGTTCCCTTGGTTGATGTGGAATTGCATAAAAAATGCAGAGTAGATCCACAATTTGTGAGTAACAACAAGATCACTTAGGTGTCTTCACAGAGATTGAGATTCAAGCACCAAACCTCAAAAACAGGGGTCGGCATGGTCGTAACTTCATTGGTGTTCTCTGTTCCAAAATTGTACTGCGGTGGCGGTGCCCATGAAGCGAACTGATCATCAGTTTGCTCTGCTTCATCGTGACCTGCTGCTGTCTGCAGCCCGCCATCTGCCTCCGCGAGCTCGCCGAGCTGCCGGAGGATCTCCTCGTTCGTCTTTCCATCTGCCGAGATGCTCCGGTTCTTGTACAACAGGCGAAGAACCAATAGTTAGATCATACGATTGAAGGAGCAATACAATCATGGGACTTTTATTTTACTGTCAGATAGTTAGAGAGGAAACAATTCATCGCTGCTACTACCTTGGGAGAGGACGGAGTCAGGAGAGGCTGGAAGCCATGGCAGGGCGTGGTGGGCACGATCAGGTCCTCCAAGCTCAGCACCTGCGGCTCCTCCCAGATGTTCCACCACCCGTCTCCCTCGGCGCCGGCCGGCTTGTCGAAGAGGGGCACCCCGAGCAGCGCCGCGAGCTCGCTCGCCGGCGGGCACCCCGTGTAGGCCTGCACCGCGCATCGGTCGTGTAGCGGCGGGTCCCCCGCCCCGCCGGCCCCGTGCTGCCTCCCGAAGTCGCAGTCGGAGCAGAGGAACAGCCCCGCCGAGGCGGCGCGGCGGAAGACGGCCCCGGCGGCGCGGCAGTCGGCGCAGAGCGGCGCGCGGGCGTGGCGGGAGCAGACCCCGTTGGCGCCGTGCACGTGGCGGTCGCACGGCAGGCACAGCCTGGCGGCGTCGGCGCGGCAGTAGACCGCCGCCGCCGCGGCGCCGCAGTAGTCGCAGCTCGCCTCGGCGCCGCCGCCGGCCTCTGCATCTGCCTCCGCCTCGGCCTGGCTGGGCGCGGATTTCTTGGGCTCCTCCTCCTGCTGCTGCCCTGGCGGCTCCGAACCTACCACCAGCTGCTCCCGATCGCGCTGCTCGGCTGGATCCATTGGGGGGAAAGGCGACACTCCGCTCGCGGGACTGAGCGAAGTAAGAGGATTTTACTCAGAGACGGGCCCTGCTTCGCTTCTCCTGTCTGCTCTCTTGTGCTTCCTCGGTTGCTTGGGGGATAAGATGGCGGGGGAGCGAAGCCGAGCCAGGCGGAGCGTGAGAGGAGTAACTGCGGAAAGGGATGGTTTGAAAAGGAGGCGCGAGGACGGGAAGACCCCCGTGTGCTCGCTCGGCCTGATTCCCGCGGGCGACGGCAGCGGCCGATGGACAGGCGTCCCGTTACCTCGTCAGCTCCCTTGTCACAGCACCGTCGAGGTGTACATGACCGCGCGCGCGCGCGACCCGTGATCTTTCGGCCCGCGCCGCGCGGCAAAGATCACCGTCTTTTCTCGAGGCGATGGCAACGGCGCAGGGAGGTGTGGGGTCCGTCCGTCAGGTGGACCGTGGACAGCCGTGATAGGGGCCGCGGCGAGTGGTCGCTGTCGGAGAAGAGCGAAAGCCAAAAGGCGCCGAGCGGGAGAGCAGCTTCGCCATGGTTGAGCTTGACGGCGACGGGGTGGGGGGACGCACCTGTCTGGCGGGAAGGGGTGATGCTGCCGTTTGCTAGACGGGATCTGAGCGCGATGACGTGCGGCGGGCGGTGCTGCGTCAGCACTCAGCAGTGATGTGTTGTTTCTCTTACTACCTTCGCTCGCCATGGGCCTCGGCCCATCTGTACTACTACCATTGAGTAAAATAAATTGACGGTCTTCAAATTGCCGCGTAGTGTTATTTAGCTTCATAAAATTCGTTCCAATGTTTCATTCAGATCAATAAATTGTCTACTGACGTCATCTAGGTCCAAATCTTTATTGTGAAGCACAAATGCGCCTACGTGTCATGTCACGTGTAGTTCTAAATAGATTCTTCTAAAGCCACTTTTTCAACTTTCGACGATTTGACCTGCTCTCCAGCCCTACCTACCTATCTTTAATTGCTCCCTCACCTTTTCCTTTTATGTACTACTTTTTTTAATTGTCACTTTAACTTCATTCGGTTTTGTTAAAATAATTGACGTTCTCACTTTCGGATACGCATTTCTCTCTTTTCGTCAATTCCTCTGCACATATCTTTATCAACTTTCTTTAATCTCCGCGCCAAAAGCTAAAATGTCAATTATACTAAAATGAAAAAGTATCAAACTTCTACCATAATGCAATGGTCCTCGACATATCTTCATCATTGCTTGCCGCGGGCATAGTCCCATCCACAACGATGACATTTCCACACCTTACCGCTCTTCATTGACCGCTCCCCATAAGAATTCTGCTAGTGATTTATTTGGATCGCAGGAGTTTCATGGTAAGCTTAAAACAATTTTATTCCTTAGTATATTCTTCCTATTCTTTTGAAACATTAGGATGGAGTAGCAAAATTCCTAAGGATTCTATAGAGAAAACATACGTGAGCTGGAGCCTCAAGTTTTATAGAAGTCTGATACAATCTACTGATCTCTCTCTCTCTTTCTTTATTCCTCTATTTTTTTCTTTCTTTTCTATGAATCTTCAAAACATGTCATCAAATAATTAATATGTCCTAAAAACACATATGGTTAAACAGTACAATAATCACATTTATTTTTGTTTTTCCTTTTGAATCATACTCTGGAACTTTAGGATTGCATTCAAAAAAGGACGTCCAAGACTCCAAGGTTCTTCTAAATACTGTCGTTTCCTAATTACAAATTTGTGCATAGCAGCTATTCAGTGTTTTTCTTTCTAGTGAAAAAGGCGGGCTCGATCTCACGCCGTCGCCCAGGAAAGATGTAAGCGGCGCGACTCACCTTGCTACTCGCGCCAATGATCCGGAGGCGTCTCTCCTCCCTACCGACGACCTTCAGGCGATGGAGGGTGAGGAGAGACTGCCTTTCGTGCTGGGCGTGGGTGGTAGGATGGCGTTCTTCAATAACTAGGGTTAGGTTTAGGTACTTTCGTGACGGGTTCGGAGTAAAAACGACGGCAACAACGATAGTGGCAGCGGCAGCAACTTCTCCAGCACGAAAATAGAGGCTTTGGTTTTCAGACATCGATGGCAAGGAGAATGTGCCATCCTTGGTCACGAATAAGGTATTCTGGCGTCCTCTTTTGTCTTGCCGTGGTATTTTTTTTTTCTTCGACTCTGGGCTAGTAAGAGTTGTTTCCAGTGACATCCATCTGGATGTTGGTTGGATTTGTGTTTTCTCATGACAAATCTGGTGAAGGAGGCGTTGAAGAGTTCTGCGATGGGCTTGATGGCAATACTTCCATCCTATTTGCATGCAAGGTTATTAGTTTACTCTTTTTTTTAATGAAAGGGTTAGGTTTTAATTTTCCCACTTCGGAAGTGAGGATGACGGTGGTGGATGGTGAAATCGTCTGTATTCATTCAAATCGGTTTAGGTCAGTGATTTAAAATTGAGGAATTTACGACACTTTCAAAGTCTCGTATCTAATCAATGAAGTCAATGAAATTAGTTTTGTTTGGGTGGCTTATGTAACCAGAGAAGTTTAATATGAATCCTCTCTTTGGAAAAGTGTTTTTTTCTATTCTAAAGAAAATTTAAAATTTGCGAGTGGTGTCGTATATCCATTGTGTTTTTCGAGTCTCGACGTCTCGTTTGATGCACTTGCTTGCCTGCGCGCAGTCGAAAAGATCAGAACCTCCATAAGGGCAGGTACAATGCTACACGTAAGCAGTCTCATAGCCCGTCTCATGCAACTTTATATAGAATATTTGATGAGGTGGAAGAGAGAGAGGGTGGTGAGAGAAAGAGGTGGTTGTTTCGCGCCTCATGCGCTAAAATTTAGGAGTATGAGACAGTTTACAACCATTGTATGAGTGGTAGTTGGCATGCAACTCATAAATATTCCTTTGCTCACCCATAAATTAAAGAAAAATACAATTACTATGAGACAACTAAAACAATCACCCATTGTATAAGTAGTTTGATGAACCCGTCTGAAGATTATGAGACGGACTATGAGACAACACAGTTGCCCTAACAGGACCTAAAACCCACAGACCATCCATCCAACGGCTGAGGACCCCAGTACCATCAAACCAACGGGTAGATCAGGCCCTGAGCCCCTTGGTCCTCCGCAGTATATATATTCCAACTCCGAAGACCTAACGCTTAAACCCTGGCGGCGCCTACCTCTCCTTTCCCCACCTCCCTGTCGCCGGCCGCCGCAGGCGAAATCCCTCTTCGCCTCGGGCTCGCCACTGCCGAATCCGCCGGAGGTTTGACCGACTCTGGCGTCTCAGCTGTTCGATTTGGTTTGCGCGTGCGTGTTCATCGGTTTGATTTGGTTCTGTTGTCGCGTGTCTCATACAGGTCGGGGAGGTGGTTACTTGGTTGTTTCAGCTGATTCTGGGACGAGATGTTGGTGCTGTTTGAGACCCCCGCGGGGTTCGCCCTCTTCAAGGTGCTCGACGAGGGGAAGCTCGACAAGGTTGAGGTGAGTGGTAGCTGCTGCTTCTATTTCTAAGTCCGTTTTTACTGGTTTCGTTTGAGTTCAGTCCGTCCTTTGCTTTTTAATTAACTAATTGTGCTACGTATTCTTGGTTGTAGGATCTATGGAAGGAGTTCCAGACGTCGGAATCGGCGAGGAGGGTTCGTACTTTGTGTTTTAGTTTGAAAGCTTTGATTTTCCCAAACTGCATTCCTGGAAGGCTGGGACCAGAACATTCTGACCCAAGTTATTTTCCCTAGTGATCGCTCCTTAAGTTCGCTATAGTACACAAGTAGTATTTTGTTGAGTTTCAGCGTTGAAAGGTTTGGTTTTTCCGAACCACAGGATGGGAACTAGAACATTCTGATTCAAGTTATTTACCTAATGCTCGTTTCTTTGTCTTGTCAGGTGCTATTATAGATTTTTTTTTTCTTCCTTGCCCCTAGTGAAATTCCTCAGCTCAGCTCACTTCCATCGGATGATTTTTATTTATTGGCTTTAAAATGATTACCACTACAGGGCTCTGCTTGTAATACAGTGAATGTTCTATATAAACTTGGAAATGAATGTGGAGTAACATGCTTAGATGTCTTGCATTTCGTCTTGTTAGTGTAAGATATTCTGAGTACGCCATGCAATGCCAGGAGAGTACCTAGGCTTAAAAGGCTGTCTTGCTTCTACATGATATCTGTCACTTGTCCTTAAGGGATGAAGGTTTTGGGCGATCTTGCATATTGAGGCCTCTTGTTTTATTTTGCGCACTTAGTATTTCTTTATAATTTTAGGTTATGAACTTTGTTTATAGGTGGTAAAGCTGAAGGCTTTCAACAAGTTTGAGAACACATCTGATGCCCTCTCCGCTGCAACCCTGATTATTGATAGCAAGCCTAGCAAGGGTCTGCGCAAGTTCTTGCAGAAGCACTGTGAGGGTGAAACATTAGCTGTTGCCGATTCCAAACTTGGAAATGCTATAAAAGAGAAGCTGGTCAGTTGACTTCCTCAGTTCCTTTTTTGATAGGATGATCACCACTGCTTACACTTTTTAGGTGCTGTGCAGAAAATTGACTGTCTTCACAATAGTGCTGTGATGGAGCTGATGAGGGGGCTTAGAAATCAGCTTACTGAGCTTATATCTGGGTTGGGTGCACAAGACCTTGGTCCAATGAGCTTGGGACTCTCCCATAGCTTGTCTAGGTATAAACTGAAGTTCAGTCCCGAAAAGGTGAGCTATACTGGTGCCATCTTATTTGCGCTGTTTCTGACTATCTCATTACTTGTGGCATGCAATTATTAATATTTTGCATCTTCTTCGTTGCATGCCCTTTCATTGGACTTTTTCTATGTTTGTATATACCTCAGAGAATATATTCTTAATAGTTCGGAAGTTGACCATTTAAGATATCTTGTTTTTTACTTATAGAGTTCTGTTTTGACACTACAAGAAAACTGAACATTGTTGTTTTGGCTCCACAGGTTGATACTATGATCATTCAGGCCATCGGCTTATTGGATGATCTTGACAAGGAGCTTAACACTTATGCCATGAGGGTTCGCGAATGGTATGGTTGGCACTTTCCAGAGCTCACTAAGATAGTGACAGACAATATACAGTATGCACAAGTTGTGAAGATGATGGGCAACAGAACTAATGCAGTTGACCTTGATTTCTCTGAGGTAATTGCCATTTTCACTTATGATCTCCATGCCTTTGGTGGAAACTGTTTAGTAAGAAACTTCGTTGTTTACAGATATTGTCAGATGCAGAGATAGAAACGCAGCTCAAGGAGGCTGCAGTAATATCCATGGGAACAGAAGTGAGTGACATTGACTTGCTAAATATCAGGGAGCTATGTGATCAAGTGTTGGCTCTTTCGGAGTACAGAGCTCAGTTGTGACTATTTGAAAAGTAGGATGAACACTATCGCGCCAAATCTTACAGCTCTTGTGGGCGAATTAGTTGGTGCTCGCCTTATTGCGCATGGTGGCAGTCTGCTAAACTTGGCCAAGCAACCTGGCAGCACAATTCAGATACTTGGTGCAGAGAAGGTGTGTTTTCTACCTGGTGAATGATACATGAAACATTTATTTGTGTTCCCTCCTGATTCTACACTTGTATATTCCAATGCATTGGAAGTAATGTCTTAATCATGTTTATTGGTAGCTTTACCAAAGGTACGTTTTATATAGTCTGTTAGAATTCCCACTAAGAAGCTGAATTGTATTTCTCTCCAGGCTTTATTCAGAGCTCTAAAGACTAAGCATTCGACGCCAAAATATGGTCTCATCTACCATGCATCCTTAATTGGTAAGGCATCACAGAAGAACAAGGGAAAAATCTCCCGTTCCCTTGCTGCAAAAACTGCGCTTGCCATCCGGTATGATGCCCTTGGTGATGGTGAGGACAACTCCATTGGCCTCGAGAGTCGACTGAAGGTAATCTGGAATGTGGAAACAATTGTACTTTTAGCTGCATTAGATTGGTTTCTAACACCTGACACTTGAACAGATTGAGACGCGTCTTCAAGTTCTTGAGCATAAAGACCTTGAGAAATCTGCAGGTTCCACAAAGGGGAAGCCGAAGATAGAAATGTATGAAAAGGACAGGAAGAAGGGTGCTGGGGCTTTAACAACTCCTGCTAAGGTGAGCATGACACTTCAAGAAAAAATACTTCCCAGATCCGTTATTCTAGTACAGATCATTTTATCTGGTTAGCTTTAAAGTTACCAATGAGTTTTGAAGTATCCTTAGGCCCAGTTTTTTTGCGGCTCTCAAATGCTGCACTTGTGGAACTCGCTTTTAACTTGAATTTTACTTCGTTTTAGACATACAATCCTGCAGCGGATCTGGTACTTGGACACACTGAAGAAACGCCTAAGAAGTCAGAATTGGCTTCAAAGAAGAGGAAACATCATGAGGCGGAGACTACACCATCAACAGAGCCTGCAGAGGATGGTGATCAGGAAGATGGCAAGAAAAAGAAGAAGAAGAAGTCCAAAGAAACCGAGGAGACTCATGCGGTCGATGCTGATGGTGATAAGAAAAAGAAAAAGAAGTCCAAGGAGAGCGAGGAGCCTGCTGTGGCCACTGCTGAAGGTGAGAAGAAGAAAAAGAAGAAGTCTGATGTGGAAACAGATGCTGTCATGCAAACTGAAGAGTCTGGTAAAAAGGATAAAAAGAAAAAGAAGAAGCATGCTGATGAATGAGTCTTAGGAGGGATGCCAAGGTATCTGAGGAGCCTTGGATTGGGACTCGCTGTTCTGTAAAACTGAATATCACCGGCTATGCCATGTGTGTTAGCCTTAGAATAGCTACCATGTTGAGATTAGTTGTTGAACCCGGCTTGTATTCGTCAAGTACTTACTCGATGTAGACAATTTGAATTTTTGATGTTATAATCAGGTAAAATAGTGGTCTTGTTAAGCTTTCTGAATGCATTTGATAACGTTGGCAATTTAAATTTTGCCATGGCGTCTTGCGAGCACTCCAATTTTACATTTTTTGACATTCCTGGCTATATGCGCAGCGAGGCTCCTGATTCTTGACTGTTTCAAATTTCGTGCTGCGAGCTTTCCGAGACGGCTCGAGCCTCGGACCACCAGAAAACCCATAGCGCATGACAACAGATTGCTCCTGATTCTACACAATTATTGTGCAAAAAAAAACCATGGATGACACCACAACGTCGTATCAGGATTAGGTGAATTGCTCCATGTACAAGTACTTCACTTTGCAATTCAATTTCTGAGAAACCATTTGCCGTGCTGCATGGTCGGTTAGCACGGCGAAAAGCCAGAGCCTTTTGGGTGACGCAGCAGTTGGTCCAAAAGGTTTCACGAGCTGTTGCTGTCTGCATGACAGCGAGATCCTTGTGGCAGCAACGGGCTAGCCATCAGATGCTAGCTCATGGTCAAAGCAGTGACACACGCTGAAATGTGTCAACACCTGTTTATGCTTGACGGCCGTGGGGCTTGGCAGCCAATGGGTGTGCGGTCGTGCCGAGCAGCCGAAGCAACGAGTTGAAAACATAGTTCGTACCAATAGGAATGCTACTAAAAATTCTGATAGAGAAAATCCTTTATATGTCATTGGTTAAGTTTCTAATCTCGGATCCGTCATGGGTAAAACTCATGTCCCTTATATGCCATTGTTTTTAAACCTTTATCCCTTTCATGCTACTATGAAGCATTTTCTCGTAGTTTAACACATTAAAATGACTTGTTTTCACTTGGGTTGCGTTGTCTGCCTGCGCGTTTTGACTCGACCTCCGTGCACGGTGAGCGAGAGCTAGTGGCAACAAAGGCGTGAAACAATTCAATTTAATGTGTTAGACTACGAGAAAATGCTCTATAGTGGCATGGATGGGATAAAAGTTTAAAGTCAATGGCATATAAGAGATGTGAGTTTTACCAATGACGGATTTTGAATTAGAAGTTTAACCAATGACATATAAGAAAATTGCCCATTCTCATATGCCCCATTGTCCCCCCTTTTCTAATTCTTTCCCTTGGCCACTTACAAAATTGGCTAGATTTTATTTATATCCTTTTTCTTTTTCACAGTTGGAATTTTGAGCTCTCAATTAATATTCTAATATTTTACAAGACGCTTAACCGTTCTTATTCACAAAACAAAGTCTAACATACCCGCAAAAAAAAAAAAAGCAAAGTCTAACATGTCATTTTGCCTACAAATGCTGATGCATAAGATTACGACCTCGCACACATATACGGTGTACTACAATTGTTTTTGGAACGAGATGTCAACCAAAGATCCCTGAGGGAAACAAAAAGGGCAACAAAACTCAAGTCTAACCAAAATAAAATGGAAGATCCAGGTGTGTTCGTTTCTAGGGGTCTAAATTTTAGAGGGATCACATCAAAGAGAATTTTACCATTTATAGGTATTAAACAAAGTCAAATTACAAAATTAATTCCAGAACTCTCCGTCTAATTCGCGAGACAAATCTAACGAGGGTAATTAAGCAGCGATTAGATGATATTTGCTGTAGCATCACTGTAGCAAAATATAAATTAATTAGGCTCATTAGATTCGTCTCGGAAATAGCACCCATATGTGAAAAAGATTTTGTCATTAAACTAATTAAAATATTTTTAAATGTGAAGATTTTTTTGATATGCCGAGTCTAAAATTTGGAGGGTAGGAAACGAAGAGGCATGCTATATTTTACTCGTGAATAGAAAGGTCACCCTTCCATTCCAGGCCAAAAGTCTGCCCATGTTTTTACCCATCCCTTTCCTCCTCTTTTATCACACCCCTCACATGAGCACATCCACATCGTGACATAATCCGGACACCAAGACAAACTAGAGAGAGACGCATCAGCATCGGAGTCAAACCCTCCACAGCGGAGCACAGCCAGCTCGGTCCCCTCACTCGCGCTCTCCACTTCACTCCCCTCCTCACATGCGCCGCCGCCGCCGGTGACCAACCCCAATGGGCTGCGTCCACGGCCGCCCCGCCGCGTCCAGCCCTGACCGCCCGCCGCCCCCGCCACAGCCGGCCCCTGCGGCGGCGGCGGTCCAGGAATCCGCGGCTAAGGCCGAGCAGCCGGCGGCGGTCAGCGCGGAGAAGCCGGCGGCCGCCGTAGAGAAGCCGGCCCGGCGGGAGAGGCGCTCCCGCTCTTCGCGCCCCGCCCCGGGCCCCGGCAGCGGCAGTTTTGCGAACCGGGCGCGCGGGGAGCAGGTTGCCGCCGGCTGGCCCGCCTGGCTCTCCGCCGTCGCCGGCGAGGCCATCAATGGCTGGACCCCGCGCCGCGCGGACTCATTCGAGAAGATCGACAAGGTACGCACCCTCGCGCTCTCATTCCCGTCCGCTTGGCCAGCTTCGGTTCGGTGCCGTTCGGCGGCCGCCATTGGCGCGAAGGAACTGAGCATAGCTCGCATCTTTGTGGGTTCCGTAGATCGGGCAGGGCACGTACAGCAACGTGTACAAGGCGCGGGACACGGTGAGCGGCAAGATCGTGGCGCTCAAGAAGGTGCGCTTCGACAACCTCGAGCCCGAGAGCGTGCGCTTCATGGCCCGCGAGATCCTCATCCTCCGCCGCCTCGACCACCCCAACGTCATCAAGCTCGACGGCCTCGTCACCTCGCGCATGTCCTGCAGCCTCTACCTCGTCTTCGAGTACATGGAACATGACCTCGCGGGGCTCGCCGCCAGCCCGGACATCAAGTTCACCGAGCCACAGGTGCTCAAGATCCCCCACCATTGCTGCGTTACGGCGTCTGGTGTCACCGACGACACACATTCACAGCGCATGTTGAAATGCAGGTTAAGTGCTATATGCATCAATTGCTGTCCGGGTTGGAGCACTGTCACGACCGGGGGGTGTTGCACCGCGACATCAAGGGGTCGAACCTGCTTTTAGACAACAATGGCATGCTGAAGATTGCTGATTTTGGTCTGGCATCGTTCTTTGATCCGGACCGGAAGCAGCCAATGACGAGCCGAGTTGTGACGCTATGGTACCGGCCACCGGAGCTGCTTCTGGGTGCGACGGATTACGGGGTGGGCGTGGACCTTTGGAGCGCAGGGTGCATCTTGGCCGAATTGCTGGCTGGGAGGCCTATCATGCCAGGACGAACTGAGGTTAGCAATAATATGCTTTACTGTTTGACATGTCAATTTGTTTTTTCCTAGTTTGGTTGAATTTCAGTGGAACTAGCCCAGTCAGAAGTTTTGAACTAAAGAATTATGTTGTCTGTGTAGTTGTGTTATAGATTTATATTTTTGCTTCCCAAACTCTGGTACCATCGGTTATTTCCTAATGGGGCGGTGAATCCTTGCTTTGTGGCTGTTTGTGATTCACCCCACGGCAGGAGGTGAAAGCTGAAAAAATCCTTGTTCATCATAGTATTGTGTGAAGAAACCACAAGAGGAACAACCTTTTCTTAAACATCTTAGAGTAGTGGTCATAATAAATGTCTTTTTTGTTTGTTAATTCTTCTATTCCTTAGGGGGCCATCGGAAAAGGTCCCTGTATTTGTTCAGTTTAAGAGGCTACTCTAACTGAATTACCCCAGCATACAATTGTTTGGCCAGCAATGTCTCAGCGAAAACATTTTCTTTTTGTGGAACATTGATTTCTCAGTGAAAACATTGATTTGCCCTGAAAGTCTGGTTTTACTGCCACTTGTCTGAACATTCATTTCAAATGCTTTCTATCTCTTTTTTCTCCTGAGAAGTCCATGTTTGTCACTTGTTTTTGGTTCAATCTTCTGCTACCGTGTCAATTATGACCTGTTGCACTGTTTGTGCACTTAATGTTGTGCAGACCAACCAACCCAATGAATAGCACTGCATTTACCTTCCATATTTCACTGATGTAGTCATGTGTGCACCTTTTAGGTGGAACAGCTGCATAAAATTTTTAAGTTATGCGGCTCCCCAACAGAAGAATATTGGAAAAAGTCAAAGTTGCCTCATGCAACTATATTTAAGCCTCAGCAGCCGTACAAGCGGCGAATAAGAGAGACATTTAAAGACTTTCCACAATCAGCTTTGCAATTGATCGAGACACTACTTGCAATTGATCCAGCTGATCGTTTAACAGCGACTTGTGCATTAAGAAGCGAGGTAAGTTGACTACCATTTCTCACTATCCTGTCCCTTTTCATGGCATTAAAAGTGTGCATTTCTTTTTTTTCAGTTAATAAAGTCATTACTATATGGATTCTGAAAATAGACGTTTTAATCACTAAGTTAACAATAGCTTAGTGCTCCATGTTGCCTCTGAATTCCAAAACATAGCATTTTGACTATTATTTCCTTTGGTAATACCCTGGTACCTATTTGTCTAAGTTCAGGTTTAATCCATGAACTTAATCAAGAATTCAAAGCCACTGTAAATATGCGGGCTCTCTGTTCCATATCCAAAGACCAATGAAACCAAGTTTTTGTATGACAAAGAAATTCAGTTCCATAAACACCACTCTAATCCAATAGGAATCTAGGTTAGCAGAGCCAGTATAGGTTTTAATTGATGGCAATAGCATCCTATGTGATAGCAACCCAAATTTTTGTAGCATGGTTTATTGGGTAACTTACTAATGACTTCCATTGATTTTCTGTGCATGCAGTTCTTTACAACAGAACCTTTTGCATGCGAACCATCGAGTCTCCCAAAATATCCTCCAAGCAAAGAAATAGATGCAAAACGAAGAGATGAAGAAGCCAGACGGTTTGTCACCTTGACTCTTTTTTTTATTTAAATATTATTTAGGATATCTACACTGTCATAAATCTATATGCATCGACATCAGTCACACTATGTTGCAGTCTATGTGTGGTTCATCAGTATGATCCTGGCACACTCCCAAAAAGTGTCAGGATCTTAGTGAAATAACAAGCGGTATCTGTTATGCCATCAGCCAGAATGTTGCCTGTTTAATCTTTTATTTTATTTTCACCTACATTTTCCTTGATAAACTGAAAATTTTGCATATATGTACTCCACATACTTGGCTTTGAATTGTTGATTTGATGTCTTTAAAATTCCTGAGGATATGAAATTAGTGGGTTACCCTGCTTAATGAATAGCTTGTTTTGTATCACTTTAGCAAAAGAAAGGAATAACTGCTCATAATGGAAAGGTATTGTGACCACTGGCTTTGTCTAGTGGATGAAAAGAACACGCGTTGTTATTAGGTAGGATATTTGGATCTACATCTGGAAAAGTTCCAGCTACTCACAACAAGTTGTTAATATTATAGAAGAAAGTTATACCACTGTGCTATGATTAAGCGTAAATGGTTACGTGTACTCTTTTCAGCTACTCGTAAACTGATTTATAAAGCTAGTCAAATCAAGAAAGGTACAACGTGGTATTATGATACTAGCACCAATGTTCTTTTGTAAGTTGGATGTGCAGTAAGGGCACAAAAAGGAACAAAGAAGAAGGAAAATTAAGGAAAAAGAAGGTCCATGTGGCATTTTTGTATACAACCGAGTTGCTTTCAGAAGAAATTTATTTCTAGGATCAAAAAGCCATTTTAGTCAGTACTAAATGTCGTCGTACGTGAAGCTGCAGTTGTGCTAAAGCAGCTCTGGTTATGGTGCCAGAAAACCTGGGATTCTTTGCATCTTGTTAAGTTTCGTGGACCCTATTAATAAGTCAAAAGACTACTGAAATGTGTCCCCTATTCCTAGCTCTACCCGTTGACCCATGCCTCTGTTTGTGGTCTCATATCAGTTCACTTAAGCTCTTCTGAGTTCTGACGCTGTAATGATTCTTTTTGACTTATCCATGCTATGATCAACAGTTTAAGAGCTGCTGGCGGAAGAGCTAATGGTGATGGAGCTAAGAAGACAAGGACGCGTGACCGACCTAAGGCAGTTCCAGCTCCAGAGGCAAATGCTGAACTCCAAGTAAACATTGATGTATGTTGAATGAACCTGTTACTTCTGGCAATATTTTGTGTTTATGAGCTGGGTTATGTAGTAACAGGTTGCTTAGAATAGAGTAGCTGTGACCACTTGCTCAGTCTCAACCCTTTCTTATAAACACTACAATCGCCGGTATAGCTAACCCGTGCTTGTCATTTTTTTTACAGAAAAGAAGGTTAATCACTCATGCAACTGCAAAAAGCAAGAGCGAAAAATTCCCACCCCCACACCAGGATGGTGCAGTTGGTGTTCCTCTGGATTCTTCAAATCATATGGATCCTCTATACGAGCCCGCAGATCCGTCTTCCTTCAGCACTGTGTTCGCTTATGAGAAAGGTGCAGTGCCTACTTGGTCTGGACCACTAGTTGATCCTTCAGCAGTTGCAAACCAAAAGCGGAAGCACAAGTCAGGGCGCTTGTCGAAACAACCAGCCACTGCTCGTGCTCGATGAGATCATGATGGATGATATTTATAGGTAAAAGAGTGTCATTGCAGAGAAAATTCTGTGGTGGCACCTGTACCATGTCTTACAAATGAGCATGCAGTGACATACAGTTTTATGGTGAGTTTTGTCATGTATGGGTTTCTTTCGGACACCATTGTATAGACTGGGGAGGGAGATCAAGTAGGTACTTATGTACAATAGTTTCTCTTTTCTATTTTTGCAAGCAGCTGCATTTGAAGTTAGATTCATGAACGGGAACTTAGGCCTCTAGTATTTCAGCACATCAGCTTCCATTTTACTACTAACATTATCTGATTTCTCATGAACTCAATTGAAGCTTTGAGCTGTACTTTTTCAATAGTAGTTGTTTGATCTGTAATTTAGCCATGTGGATTCTTAGTAAAAGTCCAATTGAGTTCTTCTCCAATTATGTTCTTGACATTATTGGGACAACCTAGTGCAAATTTGCACTAACTAGGTCATTCTAACATCAAGGAAAATAATGTAGGTACATTCTGGTTTTGATGTGTGCCATCTGCTTATTTTCCGTACTTTCGTACACAGTAATAGTGGTATTCAGAGAAAAATTAATAAGCTCGCGCTTTACTAGCTTGCATGTACCAAAAAAAACCGAAAATAATGTACTACTTCTATGCACGTCTTCTCAATTAACATCATGAACTAATAATGATTTTCTTCTTCGAACCAGTTCAGTTGATTCTTAAAAAAGAAAAGAAAAATGTTATTGTTGTTACATTTGTGGGCCTACGCGAGCCCCTTATACGTTAATTAGGCCCAAGCCCAAGAATCCAACGATGCCAGTCGCGCAGACCAGCTTCTCGCTCCCAAACACCATGGCCCATTTCACCACTTCCCCTCTCCGCTTCTCCCCCCCAAACCCCTGGTCGAGCGCCGCGCCGGAATCCACCACTCCGCCCCCGAAAAGCACGGACGAAACCCTCCACCAAGTCCCGCGGCGATGGCCGGCGTCGGCGGCAGCGGCGGCGGCGGCGGGGACGCGGACAGGAGCGGGTGGGCGGAGCTCCTCCACTCCTCTACCAAGCTCCTCGAGCAGGCCGCCCCCACGCCGCACTTCCCTACCCTCCAGGTGCGTGCCCCCTTTGCCCCCCCCGCGCCGTTTCTCTTCCTCCAGCCGCGCCTGAAAGGTTCGTTTATGGCTCGCGCAGAGGAACCTGGACCATCTCGAGGCGCTCTCCACCAAGCTCAAGGCCAAGACCATCCGCACCGAGGCTCCGTCCCAGTCGCTCTCCGCCACCAGGTACATAGATCTCCGGAGCCCTCGTGTGGTGGATTCTTGAGTTATGTGGGGACTTAGGGTTTTCGGCTGTATGCTGTAGGTTGCTGGCGCGCGAGGGGATAAATGCGGAGCAGCTCGCCAGGGACCTCAAGTCATTTGAACTCAAGGTAATGGATGGGCGTGCCTACTGGGCTGGGACTAGTGCATTTAGGGTCCCAATTCATGAAGTGATATGACTAGTTTTATGTGCTGATTTAAAAGTATCAAGCAGTTGTGGTTCAAACTTTGACATTCTGAGCTTCTTTAAGTTAAAAATCTAGGTTTGTGGAAAGTGCTAAGTAGAATACATAAACTTGCTGTTTCTTGTGAAAGAAGCTTGTTACTGTTCAGATACGTTTCTAGTCTAGTGAAAATGTAAATCACAAATATGTGTTGTAAATTTGTAATGTGGTATTTGTCATTAGTTGACTAGTGAGGTTTGGTGGAATCGGAATAACAATTGACATTACAGCAGTTAGTATGATGCACATAACAGTCCAGTTGGGCGAAGCGGCTACCTAGGATCTGTGTGGTTTTTGCTTTCTGAGATATTACGCAGATATTGTACTCATTTGAAAATGCACATGCATATGACATATTTATAACGAAAGGTGTCTTACCTTGCTTCCCTGTCTTGTTTATCTCAAAAAGTATCAACTAGGCAATGATTTTCTCAATAACATTTTGATTCCCTATCTGCTTGTTATATGCATGTTTATGTTGTAGAGTTCATATCTTGAATATCAATTTGCTGGACTGCCTATGCATTTGACTCATAATGGCCTGCAGACCACCTTTGAGGATGTCTTTCCGTCTGAAGCAACTACTGTTGAGGAATACGTACAGCAGGTGAACACTTGAATATCCCTCTAATTAGGTTGTTGCCTGAGTTTTAAATATCAAGTTAACATAGCTTACGTGTTCAGCTTCATGAAGTGGCAATAGTTTCATCCATCCAAGAAGCTCAAAAGGACAACTTGAGGAGTTTTAACAACTATATGATGCAAGTTCTTGAGGTTAGTTGGCTTCTTCCCGCTCAATTTATTTCTATTTGTATTCGTTAATGGCTAGTAGCTGCGAAAGATGCTTTTAGATGACACTTTCTTTTATCAGCTTACTAGCTTTTTTTTTTACCGTCTTGAATTTGTGTCATTTGACTGCTTTTATTGTACTTTTCTGACAGCAATCCTCATTATTATAGCTGTTAACTTTAATCTGAATTTATGTAAATGACAGTTCAATTTCACCATTCAGGGAAGTGTTTCGATATTTTTTTCCTATTTCCACATGAGTCCTTCATACTTTCTAGTCTGCTGGTAGTGAATGTTTTCACAGAGCCCGCTCGTCGCTTTGTAACTGCATCGTATGTTTGCAGGATGACTGGCAGAAGGAGAAGAGAGATTTCTTGCAGAGTCTAAGCCGCCTTTCTACATTACCCAAGAGGAACACTAATCTCTTAACCAGTGGACTGGCTCGCCCTGCTTTGATGCCACCTTCAACTTCCAGCCCTCATGCTTCATCAGGCCTGCCCTCTACAGAAGTCATGCCTATACCAAACAAGACTATTATTGAAAATAAATCTTCAGTTTATGCTGCGGTTGTGAGGGATCTCAATGATGCAAGAGGACGTAGTCTATCCTTTAGCGTAAGATTTGCTTCTTTGTCAAGATTTTTAACATATTATCAGGCATATCTTGCCATAAATGTCAACTTTAATTCGAATAAATAGCCTAAGTTCTTATTTTATTTTGCCATTGATTTTTTTACCGTCAGTAAATATGAATTTCTCCTGATGTACCATCTTAATTCCACTTATGCTTACTAATGCCATGTTTTGTTTAGCCTGCTACAGCTTTCAGGGCTGCTTATGAGTCCTTATCTGTTGATGCTATTGGCACAAAATCAGTGACTATGCAGAAAGTGTGGCATCTGATTCAGGTAATAATATTGATTCGATTGTAGTAAGGTTATACCATTGTCTGTTCATTTTCAACCATAATTAGTTAATGATATTACAGGAAGTAAAAATATTGTGTACAGGAAATTTCCACTCCATGTGACCTTGTTTTGTCCCTTATTTGATTTTATTTTCTTGTCTAATTCAGGCACTAGTTGGGGAAGAGTTGCCTCAAAGAAATGCTTCAAGAAAAATGTCCCTAGTGATAGGTGCAAGACGCCATCTTGAGTGGGGTCATGAAAAGTTCATACTTGAGACTATCAATAGCCATCCAGCTCTTGTGAGTATTTTTTTTAACTCATTCTTTTGAGTTTAACAACTACTTTGAAACGTTTGATCATGAATGAAAAGATTCACTGTTCAAATGCTGTTATGTAAAGTTTTGTTGTAATAATTTTGCTGGATATCTGTAAATGCTCTTAGGACAATTATTCTCTTTGCTCTTACTCCCTCCAGTTTCAAATTCTTGATGTTAGGACAACTTCCTTAGATCAAAACTTAACTGAGGAAACTGTCCTAGTCAAATATTTAAAATCGGAGGAGTACTAATTTTCGCACCCCACATCGTTGTTGATTTTCTTATATGTTGGTATACACGTACACTTTGTGCATATCTGTCGAAGACTTTGTTTATAAACTTTAGGCCCTGCAATGACCAATATTCACTCGGTTGCAGATGCACAGACTTCAGACACAATTCAATTTGTTGCTTACTGCCATTTTGTGAAATATTGCTATTTATGGAAGTTTTTTTTCCCTACGATGTGTACTGATAAATTCGGGGTAGCATATGGATGAACATGTGACTTGGTTGGTAGCATATGCTCAGCAGTACGTTCTCATAAAAGCATATCAGCAGTCAGACACAGTTTACTCTTACTGCCCTACTTGCATGGTGAAAGTCCAAAGATTTGTTCACTTATCTAAACTGAAATCAAGGTTAATTGTTCTGTTTCATGCAAGGTTAGAAAACTATATTTCAGTTTTTTACTTGGCTCTAGCAGGTGGCAGTAATCTCAGTAACTAACCGGTTACTGTTTTTTGAGCTTATAGAATATAGATAAGAATTTGTGGTAGCGAAATCCAAAAAAATAGGCTGCTCAAAACATGTATTGACTCGTAGTTACAAACTTGCAATGTATTGGAATCCACGGGTAACCAAGTGACCAATACCTTTTTTTTTTTTTTTGCTGATCTATCAAGTCTCTACTGCAATTAGTTCTTCTAATGATTTATCATATGGTATACTCCTTTTTAATATTTGGACTTTTATCTGTGGACTCTATTCAAGCAGATGATTCTCCGATTTCATTATCAGATAATCAATCACATTCTGCATATTTTGTTGTTGTTTAGGCTGCGCTTGGTGGATCTGTTGGCAATCTTCAGAAGATTCGGGCATTTCTTCGGGTTTGTTTTAAATTTGATGCTGTTCTGCATTATTGCTTTTGCTGATATTTACGCTCCAATGCATATTCTGTGCTTATGACCTGACACACACAGGTCCGACTGCGGGATCAAGGTGTGCTAGACTTCGACGCAACTGATCTACGCAGGCAGCCTCCAGTCGATACAACCTGGCAGCAGGTTTTGTTTTGTTTGCTTGCTTATGGAGTTAAAAATGCTTTGCATTTAAAATCACTATTTCCATATGTTAATGGCATGATAAAGTCCACAAATAGCAGCAAAAATAGAATGATTGCAGTAGCCAATTACTTATTTCAGAGTTCCTGAATACAAGTGTAAGCTTCTTTAGAATAGATAGAATGTACATGTGCCCAGAGTTTCTGTTAGTTCTAAGGAGGGTGCTGGACAGCAGCTAGCGAGGCTCTGAGGCTGTTCATTACATTCCACACTAGGTGCTATTTATAGTACATTGGGGGTGGGGGGGGGTGGGGGGGGGGGGGGGGGGGGGGGGGGGGGGTGCTGGCTGCTACTACTACAAGCTTCCAGAACATGCCAGCAGCTACAGTAGGTCGGTGCCACAGTAGGTCGGCGCTACAGTAGCACTTCCACAAGTTTCCGGAACACACTCTACTAGACTCTGGAAACACTCTACCAGATTATTCTACAACATTCCAGAAACACAAGGATTACTTCTAAGTTCTAACTCCCCCTAATCCTTGTGTTCCTCACTACATGGGGAGCACGCGCAGGAGCTTCCTCACCACGCGACCCTCCTCCATCTTCTCCGGCGACACACACCACTCGACTTCGGCGACACACGCCACTTCTCTCCGGCGATTCATGGGGAGCACGCGCAGGAGCTTCCTCACCACACGACCCTCCTCCATCTTCGCTGGCGAAACACGCCACTCTTCATCTCCGGCGACACACGCCACTCTTCTCCGGCTCCGGCGACACACGCCGTCTTCTCCGGCTCCAGCGACACACGCCATCTTCTCCTCCTCTGGCGACACACGCCGCTTCTCACCGGCGACACACGCCATTGAGCGCATCATCCCCAGCAGGACCGACACACGATCCACTGCTGCAGGGCCTCCACTAGCTTGCAAGCACGGACCGACACACGGTGCGGCGACCCAACGCACGCCACCTTGTGCTGGCCACTACCAGCACCCTCCAACAAGGTCTACATCCAACCTAGACTCTTGATACCAATTGTTAGTTCTAAGGAGGGTGCTGGACAGCAGCTAGCAAGTGAGGCTCTGAGGCTGTTCATTACATTCCACACTAGGTGCTATTTATAGTACATGGGGGGGCTGGCTGGCTGCTACTACTACAAGCTTCCAGAACATGCCAGCAGCTACAGTAGGTCGGTGCCACAGTAGGTCGGCGCTACAGTAGCACTTCCACAAGTTTCCGGAACACACTCTACTAGTCCGGAAACACTCTACAGATTATTCTACAATATTCCAGAAACACAAGGATTACTTCTAACAGTTTCTAAAACTTGGTTACAGCTATTTAAACGGTCACCCATCACTAATGATTATATGGCATAATTATCCTGACCCATCTGGTGATTTTGCGGCAGTAGGTAGGACAACTACTTGTTATTTGAAATTACAATGTTCTGGTAGGCTCGTTTTTTGGAACACTAACTAGAAAAAACGGGTTGTGCTTAGATCAATTAGCTTTCTTTAGTTAAGCCCTCCGTAGCAAATACATATACTTACTGTTCAAATTTGGCAGATCTTAAGTAATTTGAACTATTACTCTCTTGGTTTTCCGTTACATATTGCAACCTTCTGCAGATTTATTTCTGCTTGAGAACTGGATACTATGATGAAGCAAGACAAGTTGCCCAATCATCTCGTGCTTCGTACAACTTCGCCCCCCTGGTAGGCTTTCTATAATCATGAGCGATCCTCATTCTTAATACGGAACTTATCGATGAATATGCTTTGGCAGCTTGCAGAATGGATTTCTACTAATGGTGCTGTATCACCGGATACTGCTCTGGCAGCTTCTGAGGAATGTGATAAAATGCTCAGGATGGGTGATCGACCAGGTCGTCCTGGTTATGACAGGAAAAAGTTGCTGCTTTATGCCATAATTTGTGGTTGTCGGCGGCAAATTGAGAAATTGCTGAAAGACCTGCCAACACTTTTTAATACAATAGAGGATTTCTTGTGGTTTAAGTTGTCAGCATTAAGAGAATACACTGCTGCATCTTCTTCTAATGTTTTGAATGAAGGCATGGTGCCTTATACACTGGATGATCTGCAAAGTTACTTGAACAAATTTGAGCCATCGTATTATACGAAAAATGGAAAAGATCCTTTGATCTATCCCTATGTTCTGTTCTTAAGCATCCAATTGCTCCCAGCAATTCTTTATTTGTCTAAAGAAGTTGGGGAGGATGGATACCATGTTGATGCTGTGCATATTTCAATAGCTTTAGCTGATCATGGTGTTCTTCCAGAGGGTGTTGGGTCAGAACAGAGAATGGGTGTTATGGATGCTTGTGCAGAGGCTGCCAGCATAATACGGCAGTATGGCTCTATTTACTTGCGTAATGGGAATATTGGTCTGGCCTTGGAGTATTATGCACAAGCTGCTGCTGCGATGGGCGGAGGAAAGGCATCTTGGATGGGTGAAGGTTCCAGTGATCAGCAGCGACAACGGAATTTGATGTTGAAGCAACTCCTGACAGAGATATTACTGAGAGATGGTGGTATTCAACTTTTGCTTGGTCCTAGTGGAATGGGTGAAGAAGGTGAACTGAAGAAATATATGATGGATTGGAGAAGCAGGCAGCAATTTTTACTTGAAGCTGCCCATCGGTGTCAAGAGGCAGGGCTCTATGACAAAGTAAGTGTTTCAAAACTTGTTGTGCTCTTGTGCTTCTGAGATCATTTTAAATTTGCATCTTCACCTTGGAAAAAAGTTTGTAGAAGGCAGGAGCACTGGTTCATCTTTGTTCTGTATATCAGTGTCATTTATTAAACTTTTGATGATTGATGTATCATATTTGTGTTTTGCCATACTGCTGATTGAGAGGAAAAAATCTGTGTCTTTGTTGATGATGCATTGTTAGCTTTTCAGAGAACACCTACATCATTCTGCGATTTTAATGATGTAACAGTTAGCTGAAAGCATCTTATTTGGAGCATGCAGTAAGATTAGTTAAGTATAGATTCTCGAAGCAAACTGAATGCCAAAGGAAAGCAAATGGACCCCGTACTAATCTTCAGTTGCAACAATCTCATTTATTTTAGCAACTGATTCTGCTACTTCATCCGTCTAACCATCCTTGCTATAGATTTTGCTTGGTCATTGCCGTGCTGAGACATTGCCAGTTGACTTTTGATATATATGCTGTGAACTCAATTTATTTCAAGTTCATTGCACTGTGCACATTTATGCAGTACAGGAGCAAATTTTGCTTAATTGATCGAGTATGATGTGTCTATTTTTGCAATTTGTTGCAATTGATCTGTGCAGATAGCCACCGGTAGATACAATCTTGGAGCGTTTATTCTATGTTTTACTGTTCTGTATTAATCTAATTCTAATTTACTTTCACATGAAATTCAGGCGGTGGAAATTCACAAAGGGTAGGAGCTTTTGCCATGGCACTTCAGATAATAAACAAGTGCCTGTCTGATGCAGTCTGTGCCATGGCGCGCAGTATGCTAGATGGTGAGAGCCGTGCTGCTGCTCTAATTCAATCTGGCAATGAGATTTTGGAGACAGCCAGATATTCTTCTGAAGCCAGGTTGTTTTTCTCTTCTTCTGCATGCACAAATTGATTATTCTCATGCTATTTGAAACTGTTTTAATTTGTCTTATGGAAACTTTGCCTACAGTGTCCAAGACAAGGATCTCATATCTGAACAACAAACTGTACTGAGACAACTTGAAGCTATTCTCCACATTTATCGGCTAGCTCGGCTTGGACAGACTGTGGATGCATTGAGGGAGATTATCAGGCTCCCATTCCTTCATTTGGACCCTAAAGCTCCAAATGTGACTGTTGATATTTTCAGGAATTTATCACCTCATGTTCAAGCTTGCGTGCCAGATCTCCTGAAGGTTGCTCTAAACTGCATCGACAATGTTAGAGATACTGATGGGACCTTGCGTGCCGTCAAATCTAAGGTATTCCATCACTTTCATGTGCTATCAATAGATTATCATCACAAACACGTAGACACCCTTATATTAACGTTGGAAAATGGGGCACTGGCGCACTGTAGTGTGTGAATAGGTGTGGCAAAACATTTTCTGGGCCCATTTTGAGGTCCTGCTTACCATAACTCTCCACCACCAGCGGCAAGAAATGTGTGTAGTGAAATATATTATGAACAATGCTTGTTGGCAGCTATCTCCGAAAATGAATAGACACGACATGATGACAATGTTAAGGGCTTGCTGCTATGGTAAATACACATTATGCTCCACTTGGTAAATAACAAAATAGTTAATCGTGTGCAGTGTTCTTTTTGTACACCTGGTTTTCCATTGATGCGGTGAAAGCAACTTGCTTAGTTCATTTTTCAGCCAAGCAAGTTGTCCTAACGTCATCAATTAGGACAATGAAGGATCGGTATATTAGCTTAAATTCAGGGGAAAATGAAGGATCGGTATATAACGTATTTTGGTGTTGAAGTGCTGTCTTGCTAAGCATAGATGCAATCGTGCTGCACTTCCTGATGCATTTTCATCTATAATCTCCAGATTGCAAACCTCATCGCAAGCAACATGAGCCGGAATTGGCCACAGGATTTGTATCAGAAGGTGGCGCAGTGCATATGAACCGGTTTGTGTTACGTGGTCTGTATCAGAATCTTTAGAAACAATTTGGGATCGGTTACTTTCGCACACTACATGCCTGAAGAATTGTGGAAGGATTCTCCTTGGTGTAATCTCATGTATATCGGCCCTATCTTTTGTGTAATGGAAATATCCTTATGCAGATTTTTTTTAATTTACAAATTACATATATTTCATTTCACTGCATGACATTGCATGAACATTGGAGTAAGTTGCAGCTTGCTTTCGGCTTGTACCTACTTCGTTCCATTTCTCGAATGGGACACAAGCCAGCCAACGGCAGTTGTGTCAACGAGCGCAATAAGCGCACATGCATCGACACATGCCTCGGTTTGGTTGGCATCCGCGCCCGCTCACAATTTGCAAAGTACGTGCACGGGTGGTGTGACCCTTCTCAGCCTGTCGGAACCAAGCAGATCACCTTCTTGGAATTCGTGTGAATTAGCATTTTTATGTCACGGGCAGAGAAATGTTTAGAATACATACCAAATATATGTTGTTTGGAAGGAATAAGGTCATGAACAGGGAATGACATCAATATGAAAAGGCCGTTTGTAATATCGTATTTATCCGAAAACGAGATGCACGCTAGATTCAGAAGTTTACGGCAAGGGCGCACATGATCTTGTTGGAATAGTTTACTACCTCCAAGATTTCTAAAAACTTTTTTCATCAGTTCCTCGTTAATAACGTTGAGCATTCGTCACTCATTGTGAAGGGTTTTTTTTTTTTTTTTGGAATCCATTTTGAAGGTGTGTTTGGCTGGTTGGCCATCACAACTTACCATAAAAATAGAGCATCTGTTTCACAAAATATAAGCAATGTATGCCATACAATCCTTTTAGCCTTTATGCCCATGGCCTTGGCACCCTTTTCATTCGGTTATGAGAAGAATGACTTTTTTACAAATAAGTGCGGTAAACAAGTGACCACATCCGAAGCTGGTAGCGCTAGCGACGTCACGAGACTTTGGATGGCGACAGAAATACCGCAGACGGGTAGGTAGGCGGTTTCTGACGGACGTTGCAGTTGCAGCTATGGAAGCCGCACCCGCATCAGGGCAATGAATGCGCGCTCCACGCTAAGCCGGGCCCTGAAGCAACACACCTTTGTACCGTAGAAAAGAATACTCCTTCTTCCATCCCAGTTTACTTGGCATCTTAGCCTCACCTAGTTTTTCCAAAATAATTAGCATTCTCACTTCCTGATGCACCTTTCTCTCTTTCCAATACATCTCTATCTCTATATCTTTCCTTCTCGTTTTCTGTGCACCAACATTTACTAACTTTTCTTAATCTACATACCAAAAGCTAAAACGTCAATTATTTTGGGAACGGATAGAGTACTTTACTGGAGACTAGTACTCCATACTCCTCACCTGATCACTTCACTTGCACCGAAAGATCATCGACTTTGGTTGGAGGGGCTAGTACGATTGAACTTCGGAAATCATAACCAGCGTCAGTACGGCTTAGATTGGACGGATTAACCATCGGTTTATAGATACTATGTAAAATGGATAAGCGTGGAATGCTGATTGATTGGTCAGGTGACGCGGATAAGCACGGGTTCAGGTTGCTGCCTCAGCCAAGTGGCATCTACTAGGTCGTTTCCCCTATTTTCTTCCACCTACGATCGTAGAGGCGTGAGGCATCGCCGTCTTGCTTGCTCGCAAACGATACGAGCGTGAGCAGATTGGGGCGCTTTTTTCTTGAAACGAGATTGGGGCGCTTTGATCTGGCAGCACGCAACATCCTTACAAAGAAGAAACTGTAAAAAGAAGGGAATGCAAAGAAGGCGCTTGGATCTTGATAAGTTAAAGAAATCAAAAGAGCGGCTCCAGATTGATTCTCTGCGCTCTCTGAAAACCAGCTGCAGACGAAGGCGTGATTTCAATCAATCAATCCGAACGGACATGAACCGCGGCTGGCATTAAAGACGCCCTGCCGGGCGGCCAACAAGAAGCCCAGAAAAGAAGGTGTACTCTGCTCGTTATCAGTACTGTAGCAGAAGAAGATTTCCTTTTACGGCCACCGAATCACCGCCTTTTGACGGCGGCGACCCAATCCGCGGCCCCCATTTCGTGCCTGTTTCAGGCACCGGCCCACACGCGCATCACCTCACCCTCCTGCTTACCGTATAAAATACTCCACACCCTATCAGCTCAAGTTGCGCGGCAGCGGAAGCCTCCTGCTCCTCCCCAGATCTCAACGCAACACCACTTCAGAAAAGGCACCGGCCGGCCACGCGCGTACTGCGCCGTCGATCGATGGAGCACGACGCCGAGGCTCGCCGCGGGTTCGGCAGGATGGGCTTCGGGTTAGTTCGTCTTCTGCTTCTTCTTCTGTTCTGTTCTGTTCTTCAAAACCGGAGAGGCTTTCTTCTGATTACTTTTTTGTCCGTCCTCTGTTTATTCAGTTGCAAGCACTACCGGAGGAGGTGCCGGATCCGCGCGCCCTGCTGCAACGACGTCTTCGCCTGCCGCCATTGCCACAAACGAGTCCACGGTTCGTCCACTGCTTCCTCTCCTCCGCCTTCCTCTGCACCATGGCCGCCTGACGGCTGACTTTCTTCTTGCTCTGTTCTTCCTGTTGGTTCTCTTCTCATGTGCTTCTTCTTTCCTGGCCCCTGTCCCGGTGGTTGGATTGGATTGGATTGGGCGCAGAAAGACGGGCACGAGCTCGACCGGCACGCCGTCGAATCGGTGGGCTACGTCCTTCTGCTTCTTCATTCATTGTGCTCCCAATGCTCCCACTGCCTGCTGCTACCCTGTTTTTCATGCGCTGACTTTCGCTTAATGTTTTGCTTTGCAGGTTATCTGTCTAGTTTGTGACACCGAGCAGCCGGTAAGTATCGTGTCGGATTGGACGCGTCGATGACGCGTGGGACCGGGCCTACGTTGCCAGCCTCGCGTTTTTTACGGGATCATGATTTGATTGATGTAATTTCCGATGTGAAGTGAATCTAAGCGGTTCATGCCTCTCCATTTCTGGTCAGTAGGTTGCGCAGGAGTGCTGCCACTGCGGGGTTTCCATGGGGGAGTACTTCTGCAGGACCTGCAAATTCTTTGACGACGATGTGAGACCAAAACAGAGATCAGTATTGGTAGATTCTGCTGGTTTTGTGACTATGGGTTTGCTGATGAGATGTTGTGGTTGTGTAGGCTGACAAGGAGCATTACCATTGCAAAGATTGTGGCATCTGCAGGTGCGTTGTCTCCTATTTTCCGTTGTGCAGGATCTGAATATCGTAATATGATGAACTTGAGTTCCGGTGGCTTTTTAAATCCCTTCTTGGCGAACCCATCTACTAGCTGTTGATTCGGTCTAATTTCATTTCAAGTGTATTCAGAATGTCGTATTCTTGCGCACTGTACAGTGCAAGTTGCATTTTTTTTAAAAAAAATATAGACGTGCAAGTTGCATTCTTTTAAAATATAAACGTGCAAGTTGCATTCTCAATCTTTACTTGGAAGCTCCGAATCAGTCATTTCCATTTGCAAGTTACTGAGTTGACTGAACTAGTGATGCGTTTCAACAGAGTTGGAGGGAAGGAGAACTTCTTCCACTGCAACAAGTGTGGTAAGTTTTATCCTGAATCTCCCAGTTCTGAGGTCTTGTTCAGAGAGTGATTTTTTTTTGCGGACTACTAAGCCTAGGACTAAGCTGTTTTCATGCTTGAACAACACTTCGAGTGTTTTTTTTCCTGATTCTTATCTTTCGTCCTTTACTCTGTTATTTACACAGGATCTTGCTACTCGACCACGCTCCGCGAGAAGCACTGCTGCATCGAGAATTCGATGAAGAACAACTGCCCCATCTGCTACGAGGTATGTGCATCCTGCCTGCTGCAACCAATAGTTCTGATGCTGTTGTAATAATTCGTTCTCCCACGGAGATAAATGAAATTTCTTCTGATCCTCTGAAAAACAACCATCACTGTTATTGCAAGGCAGTACATGTTTGACTCGTTGAAAGAGACGTCTGTGCTCCGATGTGGGCACACGATGCACTTGCAGTGCTTCCACGAGATGTTGAAGCACGACAAGTAAGTGCCCATGCTGCTTTATTGGATCGCCACATCTTTCTTGGTTCTTGCGTGTGAACCTGTTTCTCCTTACACAATGGACGTTGCCCGTCGATGTAGGTTCTCTTGTCCCATCTGCTCACGTCTATCTTTGACATGGACAAGTTCTTGAGGGCATTGGACGCCGAGGTACGTATCTGTCACCTTCAAATACAGTTTGGATTTACACTACACAATCTGAATAATCTTCTGAACGTCCCTCCTGCAGATGGAGGAAAGCTATTACTACATGGGAAAGGTCAGTGCCGACTGCTTTCTAGAGTGTATATCCAAAATCTCTGGACACAATTTGGCCCATCATCCTTTGATCCTTTCGTTCGTCAGGACGAACTATTTGTAGTCACATAAATAAATTCAGTCCAGCCATATTCAGACACTATAAAATTCAGAGACTTCATCAGTCGAAGCTGCTAAAATTCTGAGAAATTCGTCACAATCAAAATCTCTAACGCCGTGCTGGGGTTGTGTGTGCAGGGATGGATCGTGTGCAGCGACTGTAGAGACACAACGCAGGTCTACTCCGGCGTCGCGGGCCACAAGTGCTGCCACTGCCAGTCCTACAACACCTGCAGAGTCGGGCCCCCTGTCCTTCCCGTAGCTGGCGCCAGAAATACATTGATTTGTCCAAACATATTAATTAATTCGTCCATATACCGATTTGTATCTGCCAGCAAAGAAGATAGATGCTGTAGCTGAAATTCCAGTCACCAAGATGAACTGCACCCGATGACCTGATGTGATCATCGCATTATATGCAATTAGCATATTATCTACATACACCACTGCGAGCTTCGAGCTTGCGTGATTTATGATACAATGTACAACAAACAGGGATTTATCTATGTCATCTGATTTCATAGGAAATACTCTGCTCCATTTTTAATTTCCGAGGGGAGGTAAATACTATGCTGAGATCCTCCGCCTCCCGGTTCCGGTCTATCCAGACCCAACATTTGCACATGCAGGATATCTGGAAATGTGCAGAGCTCATATATCTCAAAGGAACTGAAACTGATGGTTTCATTCATGGATAAAGGCACATGGTGCCAATAGTCTGAATTTACATTCTCTTATGAAGTAGCTCTCAGAAACTATCGGCACAAACGTAAGGCCTAAATCATGCTACCATTACTATGAATTCACATGAGTTTATATAGCCAAGAACTGACCACTGCAAGTCCTACAAACAATTTAGCCAAGATGGCTGTGCTACTTACGGAAAGATAATCCTTGCTGAGCAACAGCGTGTGTACGAGACAAGCTTGCCCAAGTGAAGCCAAACGACTTGGAATTTGATCCCCATAGGATGGTGCTGACTGTTTGTTGGTTGGCATCCACTTATGAATCTGCAACCTGCAAGAGCTATATGAGCAAAGTACGAAATGTTCAAAGCTAATGAGCATTGCCTTTCAGATTTTATGACATAATGCACTGTTTGTGTTCCGAATCGATGTAATGCTTTAAGTTGAGTAACACATTTGTTTCATACTACTATGACGTGGATACCACAAACTGCTAGCTCAACATAAGTTTTGATGTTTCAAGAATCTAAACCGCCAAAAATATTTCTCATGAACAAGAAAGGTAAACCAAAACATCTATCAGCAAAATAATTCGTCCTGTTTCAAACTTGAACCTTAAATGAGCAAAACTGTAATGAAAAGATGAACCTATACAGCTGCAGAACAAAGAGTGGCAAGGATAATCCAGCGAGTACTCTAAAACAGTGAAGAGTAAACTAACATAGTACAAATTATATTTATCAAAAAAAAAAAGCTGGATGTGGTATGCAAGATTGGAGAGATGCAGCGTACAATAGACTTGAATACACGTGAGTTCAAATCAAGCATCAAGCTACCTCCTTGCAAATTACTACTGAAATAAAGCTGATGATCAATTGTGACAGAAAGAAACCTCTAAGATGATGAAGCTATGGCCCTGACAAGGCTTAACCAGACTCTTGCTTTTTCTCCTCATCACCTTCATTTTGTTCTCCTGCTGCATCAATGGTGTCACACTGCTGGATTCAACAACCTGTGCCTCCTCATTTTCTCCATCAGCTGATTCATCCTTTTCTGCTTCCCTCTTACGACCCCAGCACCGCCTCAATAGCCGCTCGGCTGGCCCTGGCAGCAGCTTCTTCCTTAGCCTTTTCCTCAGCCTTCTTCCTCTCCTCTTCTTCTTTAGCAAGAGCCTCTGCTCTGGCCTTCTCTTCAGCTGCACGTGCAGCCGCCTCTGCTTTCTCCCTCTCGACATCTTCATACAACTTTGTCATCTCCCCATCTCTCCCATCTTTCTCCAGTGCTCCCTCCAAGAGTTCTTTCATTCATCATCATACACAACACTTCTCGTCCAAGAGAATAGCCTTGGCTATCTTTATCGCATCGTCCAACCTCACAGCATCAATGTATGACTTCAAGAGCAACTCATAGCTAGCATGTTTGGCTTGACCTCCTTTTCAGGCATCATATCAAAGAATCCCTGTGCTTCATCAAGCCGATCAACATTCAATAGGCCACCTATAACTTTGTTAAATGCATTTGCATTGGGCCTCAGACCAGCATCAAACATCTTATTGAAGTAACCAATCGCATCATCCACCCTGTCAACCTTGAAGCAGGACTCAATGAGCAAGACATGGGTGTACTCATCAGGTTTAACACCACGCTCACCCATCTCCGTGTACAACCCTTCTGCCTCCCCGACAAGCTCATTCTTCCCCAGCCAGTCAATCAGATTATTGTAAGAGAGTGCATCTGGCGCACACCTCTTTTCAGCCATCTGCCCAAACACCTCAATTGCATCCTGGAACCTTTCAGCACGGCAGTACGCATCAACCATCACATTAAAGGTACCCAGGTTCACAGTAATCCTCCTGGCGGGTCATGCTCCCTGCACATTCTATCGAACAGCTGGAGTGCGTCCTCCAACCTCCCGTTCCTCCCAAGCGCATCAAGCACCATATTGTAGCTCACTGCGTCAAACTTCACCTTGGAATCATCCCCAAGCATCTCAGCATAGCAATCCATGGCCTCCTTCTCCATGCCTTTGAGGAAGTACCCCTTCATCAGATTGCCGTACACCACCCCATCAAGAATCGGGCTGCGCCAAGCTTCTCCTTCAGCTCCTCGTACAGAGAGACCGCCTTGCCACCGTCGCCGGCATTGACAAACCCGCCCATGATGAAGGCGTAAACCTGGGGATCAGGAGCGACGAGGCCACGCTCCAGCATGCCGTCTTTGAGCTCGATTGCCAGGTCGAGCTTGCCATTCTCGGCGAGCGAGCGTGCAAGGATGCGGTAGGTGGTGGGCGAGGGCAGCACTGGGGAGTCGTCCTTGAGAGGAGGCGGAAATGCTCGAGCGCGGTTTCTGGGCGCCGGCAGTCGCAGTAGGCCTGGAGGAGGATGTTGTAGGTGGCGACAGTGGGCGCGACGGAGGCCTGGGTGACGAAGCGGTGGAGCGTGAGGAGGTCGGCGTAGCGCGCCTGGCGGAGCAGCGCGGCGAGCACGGCGTTGCAGGTGAAGACGGTGGGGCGGCAGTTGGAGTAGATGGAGTGGCGCGTGAGCAGCGCCGCCTCGTCGAGGTCGTTCTCGCGGATCAGCGCGAGGATGCGGCGGTGGAGGTCGAGGCGCTTCCCCGAGAGCACGGAGGCGGGTCGGGGAGCTTGGGGGCGTTGGGGTTGGAGGACGGCCGGGGCGCCCCCGGGGTGCTGCGGCGCCGGGCCTCGGGAGAGAGGGGGCTCCACGCGGAGGCGGCGCTTGCGGCGGCGGCGCTCGGCGGCCGCGTCGTAGGGGGGCCTCCGCCACGTCGGCGGGGGTCGGGGTGGCCAGGCAGAGGAGGCGGGCGTGCGGCCGCAGGCGGAGCGGGAGGGGAGGAGCGGGAGAGGATGGGCTTCGAGAGCGCCATGGCGGCCGCCGGCGACGGCACAGCGAGGAGGAGGAAGGTTTAGCTAGGGATTTGGGATATTTTTTTTTTCTCCGTTTCTTTGATGGAGTGATTCGCGGAGATTTTTCGCGAGGGTA